>JAUTXW010000322.1:1085000-1808701 GCA_030620095.1 Kuschelorhynchus macadamiae
GCCCTTTTCAGTGATATAAAGTTGTAGGTACTTATTTTCAAAAATAACGAAAATATTAGGTGTTTTTGGTTTACATCGAAGTAGGCCTTGGAATAATGACGCGCGTTCAATATTTTGAATATATTGCTGTCAGATTACTGTAGTCTGGTGTAATTATTGCGTTTTGGTGTTATCTTTATAAAGTTGTGTTAAGTTGCTGACAAAATATGTTTGAGAATTATGAAAAGTATGATATGTTAAAATGTTACATATTATCTAACGAAGTTCCTGAAGCAGCTAGTGAATTATATTTTAATACATTTCCCGAGCGACGTCAACCGGATAACCGAATTTATCAAACATTAAAAAGTAATTTAGTAAATTACGGAAGTTTTAAAAAGTTAAGAACAAGACATTATGAACTAAAGGAAGAAAAGGAAATCCAGCAGCTAAATATAATTGGTGAGGTATTAGATCATCCTGGCACCTCCTCTCGAACATTGGCTAATATAACGAATGTTCCAAAGACCACCGTTTTAAAAATACTCAAAAAACATAAATTCAAACCGTACAGAACGAGAAGAGTTCATCAACTCCGTGAAGGGGACGCCGCTAGAAGATTGAGATTTTGTCAGTGGTATGAGCAAAAATTCATGGAGAATGAGAATTTTCCATTAAATATTATTTGGAGTGATGAATCCAGAGTAGATACTTCTGGTATATTTAATAGATATAATTCATATCACTGGTCCACTGAAAATCCACACGTAGTTGTGCAACAAGACCGGCAAGGTCGGTGTGGATTCAATATATGGGTGGGGATATTCCGAGGAAGATTTGTGGGACCTTATTTTTACGATGGAAATTTAACTGCAGATGATTATGTAAATATTTTGCGCGCATATATTGTCCCTTTGTTGGAAGACATACCTTTAGCTGATGCCAGAAATATCTACTATCAACAAGATGGTTGTCCCCCGCACAATGCAAGGATCACAACTGATCTTTTAAACTTCGAATTTCGAGAAAATTGGATTGGTACGTGGGGCCCCATACCTTGGCCTGCTAGGTCCTGTGACTTAACTCCCTTAGATTTTTTTTTGTGGGGAAGATTGAAGGACTTGATATTTAAAGGAAGAACCTTTCACACAAAAGAAGAATTGCAAGAGGCCACTAGGCAAGCTTTTGCATCTATTAGCCCAGTTGAACTAATAAATAGTTGCAACTCGGTACGCAAAAGATGCTTAGTTTGTATTCAACAGGGAGGGGCTCAATTTGAACAACTTCTCTAAATATATTTATCAGAAACCTATCTAACTAAATACCTAGATTTTCATAATTATTTTTTATTTTCACTTGTAGCTGTAAATAGTAGTTTAGTTTGTTAATTTTGTTCAACTTTGCTATGTAAACAAAAAAAAATAAAAAAAATTAATAATAAATAATTAAAATAACGTTAGCTAGTGTTATTTAAAGTTGTGTTTAAGTTGCTAACAAACTATAAATCTTAACAATACATAATTGAGATATTGTCATCACAAATCAAAGCCTACTTCGATGTAAACCAAAAACACCTAATATTTTCGTTATTTTTGAAAATAAGTACCTACAACTTTATATCACTGAAAAGGGCTAAACGCGAGCATTTTTTATAATTTATAGCCAACTATGATTTCCATTTGAAAAAAAAAAGTTTTGCCTATTTATGATAAAACGGACAACTATAGAAAAAATCTGAGTATGCCACTGGATTGCACATAAAAAAGTGCCTTTAAAATGTCTTTGCAGAATGTTAATATTCCGCAAAATAAAAAAGTTATGGACAATTTTCAAAATGGCCGAAAATTGAAAAACGCCCTATATCTCAGTTGGCAGTGAAAATATCGGCAGGCGGTTTTTGCTATTAAACATTTCTCAGAAATCGAGCCCATGACACCTAAGTCAGTTTTGCTCTATCTAGTCAGGAAATAGGTTTTCTCTGTTATAACAGACCAATTTCGACCACCCTGTACATATATATATATATATATATATATATATATATATATATATATTTAGATAATTTAAATATAATATGTATATTATATTAACACTACAACAATATATATTTAATTATTAAACATTTAGCATGAAAACAAGGTGTATTTATTTGTTAAAAAATGCACAGGTATTTAACTATAAATTACATATATCGTTAAACTAGCCTTTAAATAAGTTCATATCAGTTCAGAAAAAACACAATACTCTGTCTAAATAACAACAACATAAAATAAAACTCGGTGAAATATTGTCTTTAAATTGTTCCTCTATCTTTTATGGTTCCCCAGATAAGGGGATAGGACATCGTATTTTAGACAACATGTACAAAGTTAAATCATTAGGTCAAATAAAATTGGTTCAAAATTAGATTTCAAGACTTGTTTCGGAAAACTTTTATAAAATTTGCATGCTGAAAAATACGATATCGTTATTTTTGAGTAGCTAGATTATCTTTTAGTATATCTTAAATCTTAGAGCAAGAAAAAAAATTCTTACTTTAAGTCTTAAATAATAACGTGGCATAACTCAGCTCCAGCGGAAATTTGCTTTCAACGTAACTGTTCGCAGAGAGCCCGTGTTCTCTATGCTTCATGCTCTATGACTGATTATCCTTTGTCGTGATGATTTCACTTGCAGAAAGCTCAACTCGCATGCAAAAGGGATGGCTCACTGGGGACCCATTCCACCCCTTTCTGCACGAGCGGACTGTATGTGTATGATTAGATCATGTTGCTGGTTTTAATGTATGCGTTTGAAGGGACTGTCCGGCCACCCCGGGATTTAAATCAAGACCATTAGTTGGAACAGTAGGAAATGCTAGTTAATTTATGGTAATTTGTCTTACCCTGTTGTTGCCATATACCAGAAGAGTTTTTTTTTCATAATTTACATTTAATTTTTCTTTCCTTACATTCCTGTTATTTAATTTATTGATAGTTAAAATTTTAATTATAATTCATTTTGTATGTGATGAGGTCATTATTGTGTAATAGGTATTTAGTGCCATTTTTATTTCTCTAATATTTTTGGTTAATTCAAATACCCAATTTTTAGTGTCATCGATCTAAAATTTGTTTAACTATATTTGGTCGGCTTCGCTTGATCTGTAAAAGCTAGATTCAATGTCTAAACAAAGTGAAAGTTGGATTGTTGTCATACAGATGGCAGCCCAGCAGATGCCGATTTAGGATTGAATAAAATATCAATTTTGCAGTATTTATTTTGATATAAGGAAAATAAAATGAAAAACGGAAAATGCACAATGAATATTAAGCAGATCTATCGTTTTAAAGTTCTACGGAATAAATAACTATTACAATGATCTTGAAAACATTTTCTGCTTCAATCTTAGGTCCTTTCTGGCGTCATTTTCTTTTCTCTTGTGTCGTTCAGGCTAAACGTTTCTACCGATTTTCATGAGTGATGCATTAAAAATTACATCTATATTACGTAAGTTAACTAAGCTTGCCTTAAAAAAATAAAATAGCGCAAAATTTTAATAATGAAATATTATATATTATTTTAGATTCCAAAGCAAAAAGCTAATTTTGATTAAAATGAAGTCGAATATATACATACATATCCCATTCTGATATACAGAATATTTTAAATATATAAGATGAAAACAAATATAAGCAATAAGCCCAAACGGCCAAACACATTTTAATAGGTGATAGGTCAAAAGATTTGTATTGTTCTTATACCCGCATTATTCCCAACAGTATGGATTTAACAGAAATTTGATATGACGGAACTGAGAGGCCTGATTGAGAAGCAAAGGAGGGAAATGTCTTTCATATATATAGCATATTTATTTGAGTTTAAGTAGTCGGGTTTTTAGTTTTTTTTTTTTTAATAATTTATACTTGTTCCATATAAAGCTTTTTCGAATCTTTCTTCCTAACTCAAATATTACCATTAACAAAAATGTTTTCATCTTGGATGTCAAAATCGATGTATTAGTTATTAGATAAGCAGAAGCGATCAAGTTTATTCTCTGAAAATGAATAATAAAAAAAGAACAAACATTTTTACTACCTAAGCTAGTATATTAACATAAGAAATCAAACCACAAAATACATTAAAATAAGCAAGACATTACTATAGGTATCCGGTATCCCGTATAAAGCAAAAAATAAAGTTAAACTTACTTTTGACTCTCCTGTATAGAGAAGAAAGCATCTCCTTCGATATCATGTTTGCACTACTAACCTTATTTTTATTTTATTGTAATTACGTTCATTTGGTAAACAAAATTTGGAATCGCATTTAATTAGGCTTGGGCTGATACCATTTTTTCATATACCGGTACCGATACTTTAGCTGAAATTTAGATAAAAAGACATTTTTAAAAGATTTTTTAAATTTGTTACAAAATATTAATTTACAAAGCAATTTTTTTTTAAGAAAAATAAGTTATAGATAAATATGTAATAGCTATTTTGCTGAGTGCCGGAAACCTGTTATTATTTTTCCAGTATGTTAAAGAACTGATTTCCAAAGGTTCTGTTGGTTCATTTAGATATATTTCAATTTCTTTACCAAAATCGGGTATGTTGTTTTGTCCTTGTCAATTTTTTTTTTGGTATTTTGCAAAAGACGTCTTGGAAAAAAGAAGCTGGATATGTTATTAGGAAAGCAAACATTAAATTACCACCTTTTCATAACTGTTTTGTACTTCGTCAGAGAATAATCAATTTTTGTAACTAAGATCTAACGTTGTAGCCAACAAATATAAGCCATTTTCTTTTATAAAGCTGAAACGATTTTCAAGTTTATATAGAATATCTTTTACTAATGTTTTTACTCCTTCTTCAGCATAATACTTTAAAAATTGTCTCTTAACTAATGGCCAAACATCAGCTAAAAATGTAGAATAATCACTTAGCTTCTTTGTAGCGTTTTGAAAGGGGGATAATATTTTGACAACTTTTCAGCAATTACCCATTCACCATGCATCATATTCGTAAAATGGGTAGATAAGGCCACAATTAAAACAAACAGAAACAAATAAAGAAAAAAAACTTACGTGATTGTTAAGAGTATTTCAATTCATGGGTGTAATTTGATACATTTTTACATGATATAGCATTTTTTGATCCAAAAGTCGATTTAGCATTTGGTAGGTAGAATCCCAACAGGTTCACCTTTAATTAGATTTTTCTACTTCATACCAAGTGTATTTTGACTTTTGTGCAATGTTTTCATGGAAGATACTAAGTGCTTAAAGTGAGTTACAATTCCCCTAGCTAATAGTAGGTAAGCCGAGTTTATTACCTGAAATAAAAATTTAAAGCATAACTGTTGATTACAAACTGAAATACTTAGAGCTTACCAATTGTAAAGAATGAGCACCACAGCCTATATGTTGCATCGAAAGTTCTCTCATAGCAGCCTTCATATTTGCTGCGTTGTCAGAAACTATTGCATGTATTTTGGTTTGTAAGTTCCATTTTAAAAATGATTCATGCAGATTGTTGGCAATTGACTTTGCAGTATGATTTGGTCCTTCAAAACCAATAACTTCTAATACCAAATGATTTGGCGTTCAAATTTTGTATTGATGAAGTGACTGGTTATACTTATATAATCGTGACCACATTTACAGGTCCATATATCAGTTGTTATAGCCATCGACGGACAACTTCCAAGACGGTCTTGCAATTTTTTTGTTGCTATATTAGAATACATGGGTATACGTTTGTCCGAAAAGTATTTTCGATTAGGCACACTGAATTTCGGACAAACAACTTTCATCAAATTAATAAAACCCTCATTTTCGATAAAATTAAATGGAAGAGATTGCAGACAGATCATTTTAGTTATTGCCTTATGTATTTCTTTCGCTCTTGGGCTATTAATATCGAAGCTTTTCCTAGCTTCAACCAATGATTTTATCGTTGGCTGTATAGGATTTCCGGAGCAAGTGAAAGTGGTCCTGCCTAAATCACTAAAATTTGAATTAGTTGTTACGAAACTTGAGATAGAGATACTACTAATACTTGCACTCGCAATAGATGAGTTACTATTACTAGCACTATCATTTTTTAAGCGATCTGATTTACTAATAATTGTTACTCCAGAGTTTAGTAAGGACCTCTGTTCTCCACGTCTTGATCAGAATTATTTGAGACATTCGACTTCTTTTGGGTCATCTATTTTTTCTAAATTTTCGTTTGAATTCTGGTCACTGCTTGCAACTTTTAATTTTTTATCTTAAAATAGAATATACAAAACCCATAGTAACAAAGAAAATCTATTTAATAATTAAATTTGAAGATTAATTTTTAATTTGACATAAAATTGAAATCATAAACAATAATTAAAATCTAACCAAACACTTCGCAGCATTTCTCAGAAATTCACCACATCTTTTAAGGTATTTTAAAAAGTTAGATGTTTAATTATTTAATTATTTAAAATTCAAGTTATGAAAACAACAATTAAAATCTTACCAAACACCAGCATTTTTCACAAATTCACCACATCTTTTAAGATGTTTTGATAAGTTGGATGTATTAAATCCAGGTTTATTTTCGCCACCACGAGAGTAACTGTTACCGCAATATTTACAAACAGCTAAACAGCCCTTTCTAAACTTTTGTTAAAATGTTTCCATATATCAGACATTATTTGTCATTTACTTCAAAAACAAATCGTAAATATAAATTTCGCGAACACTGCAATCAGCCCACGAAACCAAACGCGGAAGACGTCTAGTAAACGATTAAAAATATTAGACTTCCGGGTGTCTCGAATCATAACAGTAAGAAAGTATCTGAAATTCAGATACTTTTTATCTGAAGTACGGCCTCTATCTGAAATCTGTAAGTATGGGCAGATACTCAAGTACTGAGTATCGGTATTCGCCCAAGCCTTGCTATTTATGTTAGAATTATCGAAATGAGGATATGATCCGTACAATTTACTCTGATTTTCAATCTCTACCAATTTTACCGCTCTTAAAAGCATTTGAGGAGATATTTGCCAATTTCTGAACACATGTCGGATTAAAAAGCTGTCTTGTCAAAACGTCTATCAGTTTTCTTTAAAAATGAAAAATTTGTGCATTTCTATTGATAAAGGAGTTTAGCTCTTAGGTGATAACAATGCCTACATACTTACTTACATATTACCATTGTTTGCATGCGCAGTCGGATACATTGCGGCGGAGTCTAATTTCACATGACAATGCTGGCATAGAATATAACAGATGCATAAGTATCAATGACCACACATAAAACATATTAAAATATATCAGGCTGTGCTGTCACACAGATGAACCAAAGACAACTTAATAAAGGTGTGATTATACATAAAATAACTACGCGATTGCATAGTTCCAAAATGCTTGCTTTTAATACAGAGGGGAATTTTTAAATGGAAGAAATTTTATAATTTAGAAGTGCAAATTTTTATATTTTGATCTCATTTTGCAAAACTTTAGAAATATCGGTTATTATATAGAGTGCCTCAAAAAAGCGACACACGTGTCTAGTGTTAATTTCTTATTAAAAGTCCTATTTCTTTTTGTAAGTTTAATCAAATCTAGCAATATTTTCTTGATTTAAGGAAGGACCTGATATTAATTTTATAAACATTATAAATAAACATGAGAACCCCATAATATAATATCGGGACTATTTCAAAAAGCTAAAGAAGTTAAAAAAAGCTGATGTAAAATTTAAAAAATGGTGCGTCAATATATTAATTATTTTACCCTGTTTCGAGATCGTTTCTGATAGCTCTTTAATTAATATCTTCTAAACCAATAATTTTACATTTTTTTACATCATCTAGAACATTAGAATTATTACAAATGAAAAGAGTTTTTACTGTTTTAAACTGAATTAGAATTCATGTGATTGTTCAAAATCCGGTTATAAACATTTTTTGTGTGTTGTAAAGTCAAAACAGATGTTAAATGAAGGCGTACGGGATGTCCCATTTTGGGCACTTTTGCGGGATATCTCCGTTATTTTATAGGTAGAAAGTTCCGGTATTCGCGACAGTCTACTACTTTTCCGTATAACTAAAGGTGCCGTTAACAAAATTATAATAGACTTTTTAGTTTTTAAGATACACGGCTGAATTGAAAATGTTGCATTTTCAGGCATCCCTCATATCTCAACTATCAGGTAACTTATCGAAAATGTAAAAACTGTTTCTTATTTTTCCCGTAGAACTCAATTCCGCCTTCGGAATTAGCATACAGGGTAGGTCAAGAAGTTATCGGACCCTAATTTATTTTTTTAAAATGGAATACCCTATATATTCATAAACTATAAAATTTGACTTTTTTTTAACTTTTCAAAAATATATGATAGTATGCACTTTTTCTCAAAAAACAAGCAAATAAATGATAATTTTCTGAAATTAAATGCGTAATTTAATAGGCCACGAATAACAATAATAAACAATTGAAAGTTACATATTGCTAACGAAGAATTGGATACCTTGCATATAGGTATCTTCTTATATAAAAATACCAATAGAGTTTTTTAATAACAGTAAGTTTGTAAAAACAGTTTTCTAGCGTAAAGTAACAATATAACAAACACAAAAAACATCATTATTAAAAAGAAGAAAAGACAAATTTTTAAAGGTGATGTTTAAATTGAAGACCATTTTCCCTAATGCAAAATTGGCCCATTTTTGTAATTCTTTGAATAGCGTTAAAAAGAACCATTGGCCTCATTCGCAGATTTCGAAAGGCTAAATGAATTGCCTCTCGAAGTTCTGCTATGACGTCATATCGTGTTTTATATACCTCATTTTGTGTATAGCCCCATAAAAAACATCTATAATTGAGAGATCTGGAGATCATGGAAGCCATCAAACTCGTCCGTTAGATATCCATCTTTGAGGAAACTTATTATGAAGAAATTCCCTTAAGAGTCTAGAGTTGTGACTTGGGATACCATCTTGCTGTAGGTAAACAGCATTATATTAGGTTAACGGAATATTTCGGTTCTGGAATAACTTTCTCTAGGATTTCTAGGTATCTACGTGCTGTAAGACCTCCTTCCAAAATCCTATAAACTATATGTCTGCCCAAAATAAAACATGACACCCCAGCTCCAAAGCGTCCTTGTTGTGCCCTTTCAAACATTAAATGCTGATTTTCACTATGCCAGTTCCTGATTTTGTGACGATTAAAAATTCCCGCATTTGAAAAAAGTATTCGTCTGACCAAATAACAAGTCCACTTGCACTATATTAAATTTTTATGGATGTTACTTATATTTCTTCAAGATCCTCTGACCGTCAGTTTTTGGCACGCCAATTTTCTTCCCAATTTTTCTACATGAGGATGAAGGTGTCGCTTCTATATATGCCAAAACATCTATCTTCTTTCTTTTCTTGTTTTCTTTGTTGTATGTTTTAGGACGAGGGTGACAAACGATCCGTGCTCAACTCATTTGCCTTTAAACGAGCAAATATCTCAAAAAACGGTTGTCTTCTTCCTGGATATCTAACAACCAACCGTTGAGTTACGAGGGGTGCAGGAAAATGCAACATTTTTAATTTAGCTCTGTATCTTAAAACTAAAAGGGCTATGAAAATTTTGTTAACGGCATCTTTCGTTTTACGAAAAAGTAGCACTCTGTCGGGAAAACCTCGACTTTCTATCTATAAAAATAACGGAAATACCCCGCAAAAGTACCCAAAATGGGACATCCTGTACAAGCCTGAAATTTATTATTTTTAATTAAGCTGGCTCGTCAATATTTTAATAAGTACTTTATCGGTTTTTTGGCGTTACAGAAAGTACAAAGTTTTGGCACCCCAGGAAACCGAGAACATAATTTTGCCGAAATTCGAAATTATGTCCAAACCGTCAACAAACACTTCACCACAATTTGAATTGACTAGTTAAACCTGTAAAAAATGTAAGTTTGGTAAACGTTTAACGTAAAAACTATGCCACGTAAAGAAAGGTATAAAAGGAGGTACACACTCTAAAACACCATTGGTTCATTATTCTGGCAAATACTATATTTTAAAAGAGTTTTCAATAAAATCGCAAGGATAAATAATTTTTGTAGTAAACAGTAAACGTAATTTACAGTGTGTTACACCCGTTATACAACAGTCATTTTTAATATAAATTGTGTATGTCCAAAACTACGTAACGACTACCAGTTACGGTCTTTGACGTCACACACTATGAATCTGAGTTGGAATATTTCAAATTAATAATAAATTTAATAGTACAAGTAATACATTATTTTTATGGAGCTAAGGTCTATAACCCTTTTATTTACTGCGAACTTAATTTGTATTGGTTAGGAGGTATCATTTTAAAAACTAGCAAAGCCATTGCCAGACGTTATTCTAGACCTAAATTCCAAAATAACTCTAAAAATTACATTGGTGAATTAAGCTTACTTTTTTTATTTTTACATTTGTTATTGTTAAACATATTTTTTCCTCAAATAGCCTGTACATGTTTCTTAAAAATTAACTTATATACTGTGGTAAATTTTTAAGTAAATATAAATTCTATACTTTAACCTTTAATTCCGAAATAATGCTAAATATTGTATTTAACAAATGAGAGCTAACACATTTTTTCAATTTTTACGTTAGGTATTGCTATCTTCTTCAAATAGACTGTGTATACGTTTTAAATTTTTTTAAAAATATTATTTTTAAAAATTGTTGATACTGTTTTAAATTTAAATAAATAGAAAATCTACAATTTAACCTTACATTCCGAAATAACCCTAGGCATTGTATTGGCACATTGGTTCAATTTTTACGTTAGATATTGCTAAACATATCTTCTTCGAATAGACTGTGTATATGTTTTAAATTTTCTTAAAAATATTATTTTAAAATTTAACCTTACTATAAACCTAAGCATTGTGTCGGTAAATTAGGGTTTATCTACTTTTTTATATCTTAGTGTTCATATCAATATTTTCAATATGTCTTACGGTTTGTTTTAAATGCTATTTTTAAAATTAACTTCAAGCGGACTTAATTGAAATATTACTTCGGCGATATTGCCATGGTCCCGTCAAATAAACTGACAAGAGTATGAGGTAAATGTACATTATGTAAGTTATAAAAGTGACAGTTACAGAAATATCTCGATTGAATTATTTTACGTGAGATTCAAATAAAGCCCCAAAAACTCTTCTTTTTACCTTAAATATGGCAAACAATACTTAATGATATTGAGACGCATTCTAGGCGAGGCCTAGGTCAAGTCAAAATTTTTTATTTGCTAAGGAGGCAGCGATTAGGAAATTGACGAAAATGTCCCGAGTTTTTACCTTGTTTCACAAAATAACACGAAAAAATATATACAAATAAGCACCAATGGATACTTCCTTACGTTCGGGCTGGTAGTTAAAAGGCGCTTTTACAGACAACTTTAATCACAAAATGTAGACGTATAATAATTTAAAACGAGCACAAGCAGTTTACAAGGCTCCATATAATTTCGCATTTTTTTCTATGTTCTTTTGAGATCCTATGTTACGGCCGAGAAATTATGGGAAACGATAATGATGTTTGACCCTGTGCCTGTTATTCGCTGGTATGTGCCTCTTTTTGCTAGTAAAGTGCTTTAAAAAACCATTGTTACAAACTACAAACAACTGATTTCAGATTTTTCACAATAATTGAAAGTCACTGTATAGTATCAGTAACTGAGCTCATTCGTCATATCAGGCTAATTGGAAAAGCCAACGGAAATTGGGACATATTTATGAAAACTGTTTATATCGTACTTCTACAGTGCAAAAACGAAATAAATATGATGTCAAACATAAATGGCAAAAAATTAGCTTTCTGAATTGGCTGCTCTCAGAAGCATATAAAGGTGTGGTATATTAAATTGATAACTCTCTGCATCAAAAAAGATTGTCTATTTTTTCTTAATTATAAACTGTTCATTGCAAAAGTATTTGCAAACTTCAAATATATTCTTATACGAAAAAATCTTACCTTTTCTATCCGCGTTATTAATTTTCTCTGAAGATCATGTCGTCCGCATTAAGTCGTAAATTTGATTAAGTACTCCATTTTATATGCAAATGTGTCTAGTAAGAATATGCAGAATGCTAAATATTCTTGTGGAAATCTAGTACATTTTCCTCATATGCGTTTTAGTGAATTTAACTGAAAGTGGTTAGGAGAAAGATCAACTTAATGGCCGTGTGTCCATAATAAATTATCGGAACTGTAATATTCAACTCCTGTGTCACATATTATATAGTTCAGCTTGAAAGCGCCTTTACTGAATAATTTATATTATCTATTTGTCACTTATAATAATATTTGAGACCCCAAATTATTAGGATAGAATGTATTCACGGGGCTATAGAATGTAACAAATTTCATTGATGTAGCTCTGATACCTTACATTTTATTTATAGGCAAATTTGATTCAATTCATCTCTCACTGATATTGAAGCCCTTGGCGTGACAAGGCTACAAGCCACTCTATACCAAAAACTGCAATTTTAAAATTGTATGCTATTAAAACAAGGGTACAAGCCACATAAAATTTATTTTAGGTAAATTCTAAGAGATGGAGGCTCATTTCGACGCATCGTTGTTCATTACACCACGGACTCTTAGTTTATTTGACAACCACGGTGTGAGCCACAATCATGGCGGATAACGGCACGTGCTGTTCGAAGCAAAATCAACGTGTTTATAGTAGTGCTATTAATATAATTATTTTATAATTTTTAAATCAGAGAAATTCGAATTTTTACTACTAACTGTTACTAATATTTAATAATATGTTTATAAACACAAAATGCATAAAAATGTTCTACTTTAAAGCAATGAAAAATTATACATCTTTTAATGTTACGCTTTCTAATTAGTATTAAGTCTTGCTTTGTGGCTTATACCCTTTTTCACGAAAAATCCTCATAGTTATATTTTTTTTCAGATTCTCAATATAAGTCAAAGAAATATTTCAAGGGGCGATCACCATCTCCCGGGAAGTCGCCGAAAACAAGGTGGAGAAGTAAAAACAAACATGATAAGTCTAAAAGACAAAAAGTTTGTCGCAACCTGGGGCATACTTACCTTACTCGGGGAGGAAAGGAGGTGACGGCGAGAGCGATAGGTCCGTAATGTACTTGCAAAAAAAGATGTCGAAACTTGTAACGAGGCACAGAAGAACAAATTTTTAATACGTTTTGGGAATTGGGTGCCTACTAAAAACAAAACACCTACCATTTCCATAATATTCAAACGCTTCCGAAAAAAAGAACCTACCCAAAAAAAGTTAAAAAAGAAGAATCATCACGGAAATTTAGCACAAAATATGTTGTTAAAGTGGATGGTGTTGATGTGCAGGTATGCAAGCGTGAGTTCCTATCAGTACATGGCCTACAAAATTCACAAAAGGGAAATCAAATACTGTTGAAGCAAATGCATGAAGGACAAACCAACCCAAAAAAGGATGAAAGGGGAACACACACCAATCGGCCAAATAAAGCCAGCGAAGATTTGGGCCAGGCAGCAAGAGCCCCTATTGAAAGCATTCGAAAATATAGCAGCCGTTACAGCCAAAAAAAAACCGCACAAAAAGTATATATTGATCATGACCTGTCAATTGCAGCTTTGTACTAGGATTATTACAAACCTTGTGCCTGGAAAAAGACATTATTCTAGTCAGCCATAATAAATGACAAATACAGGCGTATTTTTTGTAACGGTTTCGATATAGGGTTGTCTTGTCTTAATATAAAACTGATGGATAATAAGAGAAATGGGGAGATTTGCAAACAACTCTTTGTTGAATTAGAGCTTCATCAAAGACGGGCACAGGCATGCAAGTTTAAAAATCGAAGTACTAATGGCCAAATCTGGTAGAAAAACTTGCATTATATCTTTTGATCTGCAATAGGCGCTTCCAGTGCCATCACTAATAACTGGTCCTGAATTCTATCTTCGAAAGGCATGGGTCTATAATCTGGGCGTTCACGATTGTGTCACTGAAAAAGGTGATATCTACATGTGGCCAAACGAGGTACCGACGAAATTGCCAGGACAATCTACAAGCATTTCAAGGAAAATAAATCTTCAGCTGAAAATCTCATTGTCTATATAGATAACTATAGTGGGCAAAATAAAAATTGAGTGCTCATAAGCCTTTGGCAGCAGTTAGTTAATGAAAATATGTTTAAAACAGTAGAACACACACCGTTTTTTAACAGTGGGTCATAACCATCTTCCGTCCGACAGGGACTTTGCAGTTATAGAAAAGTTTAAAAAACCTATGAACGCTGCATACACCTGATGACTGGACTAACGCTGTCCGAAAATCTAAGCGCAAAAATCCTTTTGTGGTATTTGTTATGCAGCAAAAAAAATGTTTTCTTCATTCAAATTCTTAGAAAAAAAATATCACTAAAAAATATACCGCGAAAAAGACAAAAATTGCTTTCAGTAAGGTAGGTTGCTTTAGGTTTGAGAGTGACAACAACGTAATGAAATTTAAACATGTTCTGAATCAAGCCTTTACAGAAGTTAATATAGGTAAAAAAGGGGTAAGAAAGACCTACCTGGACCAAAATCTGCACCAAAAATATAAAAAACCTATTCCCTTAAATGCAAAAAAAATTAAAAATTTAGCATCTCTTTTACCTTACATACCACAAGTTAATCATAAATATTACGAAGAGATCGGAGCGAAACAAGCACATATCATTATTCATGACGTCGATGAGAATGTTGAACATTTGAGCGATATCAAAGGGACATTTTCTAGTAATGAAAGTGGTACACTCTGAGCTAAATTTTTATTTTTACGTCTTTGTTTACTTGAGTTAATGTTAATTTGTATTTTGTTTAAAATGGTTTCAAGCCATATTTTTCCATATTTTTTCCATAATAAAAATAATAATAAACAAACGGATTTCCAGGATTTCAACTAATTTAAACTGTTATTATCTACAAAAGTTCCATGGGTGGCTTAGTACCTTGTCAAGCCAAGTGCTTCAATTATCAAAGTGCTTTCTGGATGGAATGGATTTAGAAAGCTAAAATTCTGCAGAGAGGAGAACAACATTATTTAATAATAAGTTTTCACTTTATAGTAAAAAATTCAATAAATGCAAGTAAGTCAGTTATGAAGTTCACAGTCACAGAAATATCACGACTGAATTATTTTATGTGAGATACAAATAAAGCCTCACAAACTCTTCTTTTTATCTTAGATATGGTGATAATACTTGGTGATATTGAGACGCTTTCTAAGTGATGCCTACGTCAAAACGATTTTTTATTTGTTAAGGAGGCAGCGATTAAGAAATTGACAAAAACATCCCGAGATATTAAGTTTTTACGTTGAATCACAAAAATAACGCTAGAAAATATATACAAAGCAGGGCATTCCCAATATGACCAGCACTAATAAACAAGGTAAGTAAAAGACCTTCGCAGGCAATTCTAATGACAAAGACCTATAACAATTTTAAATAAGCACAATAAATTTACGAGACTTCTTATAATTTCACTTTTTTTTGTGTGCATTTGTGAGGCCCTATGTTCCGATTGAGAAATTATGTGGTACGATGATGGCGATATTTAAACCCTGTTCCTGTTATTCACTTCCTATTGGCAATATGCATTTCCACAGGTTTTTTCTGCTAAATCGCTTTAAAAAAAAACATTGTTACAAACTACAAACAACGGATTTCAGATTTTATCACAGTTAAAAGTCATTATGTAGTATCAGTAACTAAGCAGATTAGTCATAAAAGGCTAATTGAAAAACCCAACAGAAATTGGGACACATTTATGAAAATACATCATGCAGTGCAAAAGCGAAATAAATATGATATCATACGTAAATGTCAAAAAATTAGCTTTGTAAACTGGCTGCTGTGAGAAGTATATTAAAGTGTGGCTGATTAAATTGATAACATTCTATCTTTTTTTAATTACAAATTGTTCATTGCAAAAGTATTTGCAAACTTATTCAAATATATTCTTATATGAAAAAATCTTACTTTTTCCATCCTAACATCCGCGTTATTAATTTTCCGTGAAGATTATGTCGTCCGCATTAAGTCGTAAATTTGATTAAATGCTCCATTTTATATGCAAATGTGTCTAGTAAGAACATGCAGGAGGCTCAAATATTCTTGTGGAAATTAGTACATTTTCCTCATATGCGTTTTACTGAATTTAAATGAAAGTGGTTAAGAGAAAGATCAACTTAATGACCATATTAAATTGTCTGAACTGTAATTCTCAACTTCTATATCACATATTATACTTCAGCTCGAAAGCGCTCTTAACCGAATAATTTATTTTACCTATTTGTTTACTTATAATAATATTTCAGACCCCAACTTTTTAGAACAGAATGTATTGACGGAGTTATAAAATATAGCACATTTCATTGATGTAGCTCTGATACTTTAGATTTTACTTATAAACAAATTTCATTTATTTCATCTCTTATTGATGA
This sequence comes from Kuschelorhynchus macadamiae, assembly GCA_030620095.1. Classification (NCBI taxonomy): domain Eukaryota; kingdom Metazoa; phylum Arthropoda; class Insecta; order Coleoptera; family Curculionidae; genus Kuschelorhynchus; species Kuschelorhynchus macadamiae. The sequence goes on from JAUTXW010000322.1 coordinate 1,101,475, forward strand.
TTATCAAAAATGTTTAGAGTACTTCCCGTGGACTTAGAAAGAAATTCTACACGGAGGAGGGGTTTGTTTCACAACACTATTAAATAATAAGTCTTCATGTTACCGTACACGCCCCTTTTCGAGTGAAACATAAAAGCCGCGTACAGTAATTTTTTCGGCTAGAACTTTCTCAGAATCCGCTGCTGCAACATCGTGCTTAGGTTCAGACTCGGCTAGTCAATAAGAAAAGAAAATATTTTTTGCCAAACTACATCCAGCATTTACTTAGCCAACTGGCCCTGAGGGGTCTCCTTTAAAGAGAAAGGGTGGTCTTACCCTTGCCTCTGGAGTTGCCGGAAGAATCAACGTCCAGACCAGATGACCCTCAAGTGGGACCCCCTGCCACTTGTGTTCTAGAAGTAAAGATAACAAAAAGTGCAGTGTTAGGAGCAACTGTGGCGCAACGATGTCGCCGTTCTTTCGGGAACTCATTTTCTTAAATTTAATTATTAACGGGCTGTTGTCCAGTCAGCAACTGCCACTACCTCGGGGTCCAGGTGGTGCTGGACGCTGTCTGGACTAGGGCAACTCCTTTTTTCTAGAAATTATTTATGTTAGGAATTTTGGAACTTATTTTTTGTTATGACCAAGGCTGGTAAAAAACTATTTTCTGTTTTTGAAAATACCGTCCGTTGCCGCTCCAGCAACCAAAGCTGCCAAACGGCGGACAAATATGGTCAGTCAAGCCGCGCGGCAACGTTTTCATGACGATATACAAGAGGAATTATTTAAGAATACTTTGTTCAGACACATGAACATTTTTGTCTGCACCATTCCTAGTAGCCTGCTTTATCAAACAAACGACGACGCTCTCGCACAACACTTGGCCGATTTTCGACTGATGAAGAAGAGTCCACCGGAAGGAAGTCGAATCGAGGGCCGATAACGAAATTTATACTAGGGAATGCCCAGATGCCTACCTCGACCCCCTACGTCAACCCAAACCAGATATGTCGATGTCCTCATCTTTAGAACCGACATGTCCCTCCTATCGCTCTTGTTGCCTAAGGGATTCTTAAGGGCCGATGAGAATACCACTCCACCCTTCGGTCCAAGGCTTCGGCCGAGGGTAATCAGTAGTCCACACCTTGATAACTTGGTTCTCCTGAAAACGTTAATTTCCCTTCTCATACCACCGTGGCCTGACCTAGGCCAACGTCTGGGTCTACTCGGGACAATAACCACTGTCCTACTCCGACAGCCTCCTCTGACCCGTGCCTCTTAATTGTTGGGACCTGCTATTTTGAGGGACATTCCTAAACCTTCCATAGAAGACGTCCTGGTCGGATTCCAGAGTGTCCTACCGACAGGACATATGCCTGCCCTTACGATCTTCGTCCTGCCGTAGGCCGAAACGGCCAACAACAGGACAAAGGTCGTCAACCGACATCGTTTCGACCTCCGATGCTGAGAACCGTTTCTGTATACCCCTAAGCACCCCACACGCCCGGAACATAAGATCAACCTGTGTAAGAGCCTCAAACCGGACTCCACCTACGATATGTGACGCCACCGAGGTTAAACGAACCCGGCACTCCCCTGGACGAGAGTCGTTGTACGAACCCCACGTGCCGAGACCTGTACCCTTGCGCACCCCCACTCTTTCTTTGACCTCGTATGAGTACCTGCCGCCTTAACAGGACCTGTTCGTCCCCTCGACATATTGGGACGCTAAGGTGCCTCTTTGTGGGACAGAGATAATTTTAACGAAAAGTATGGCGTCCAATTGTCCCAAGCCTAATCGAAAGTATAGTGCCCAATCGTGCCAAAGCAAACCCTTTCGGGAACATGGCGCTGGGTCGTGCCAGATCAAGCCCTTCCGGGAACATTCATTTAAAGGTAAAAAATTCAATAATTGCGGGCTAATAACGGTTTAAGGATTTTTAAAACTTTTTGCTGTTTATATTAATAATCCCTGCTTAACGGTTGTATTTTTTGAGTGCCAAGTAATAATATACAAAATATGTTAAAATTGATCGGCTTTCTCATGTAATATTATTGTCCCCTTTCTGTTATGCTAAATACATACATTATGTTCTGCATTGCGTGTTAGAGATCAAGCGTAATGTCAAATCAAGATACACAAGCACAAAACAGGATGTAATCGTTTTAAAAAGGAAATTGGTATAATTAGGTAAAAAGGTAAATGCAACCCTTGTAATACAATAGCTGAAAATAATTAATAGGCATGCTTTGTTAGTAATTTGTAGGCTTGTTATGGCAGGAAAAATAAAAGGGTTAGTTTAATGGAAACGTTGGATTTATTTAGAGGTGACTTATGATTAGAAGATGTGCATGCAAATAAAGACACATCGCAAATAGTTTGAGTTATAATAATGATAAAAGATTATAAAGTGATTATTGCTAATCAGTTAAATAGTCTTAATGAAGTGCTTGCATAGGTATCCAGGCAATTTAAATAATGCGCATGCGCCATCCTGTTAAAAGTATTTTTTTTGCGGATACCTCAATATGGCGGACTACATTTTTGATGGTTGTGATAGTTCGGTGTGTAGCTAATTTATTGCGGTAATTCATTTCGAGAGATTGCTGCTTGGCTTATTGCTTTGTTAAATACTCTTTTATTTTTCGTTTTTTTTACTTATGAAATATATTGATATTTTTTGTTAGTTTTAGTTTATATTATTTTTAAATTATTTTTCTTAAATTATTACGTCTACTTGATAGTATTTTCTATGTTCACCTACTTTTTTTAGAATTACGCGTGATTTAGATTTGACAAAAACGATTTGTTATTTAAGTTAAATAATTATAACTTTAATATTTACCCACGTGAATAATATAAAATAGATCGAGATTATTGTTTTCAAAACAAACTCAAAATTACTTTAGGTAGTTTTAAATTATAAAAAATCTCAAATAACTCATAATCAACCAGACCAGATCAAAATGTCGTCCGACACATATAACAAAAGTACTATGTATATATATAAACTAAGAAACTAATTACAAATATACATAAACAGAAAGTTTTAGCGTCCGCACTATGTGGCAATGAGTAAATCCGATCATAATGGCCTCTTTAGAAAATTTAAGACTTTTCTTTTTAAATAATTCAAGCCAGATGAAAACAGATTAAGCTCTTCATGCTGATTTGCAAATGCATTGCCCTTGTAATAGGTACATGGAAACCAAACTGGTATTATGGTGTTCAATATAAAAAAGTTCAGTTCTCCTAAGAGATCTATATGGTACTTGCAAGTTACTCGGCCATTTAAGACGTTGAACAGTAGGATCACATCGTTTACAGTTCTTCTATGGGCGAATTTATCTAGTTTCAGGATGCTACGGATGTGGTCATAATTATAATCAACGATGATAATATTTGATTTATAGGCACACAGCCTAAAAAAATCTGTTTTGAAATTTTTCTAAACTATACTTTTAAACTTCATAATTTGGCGACTATATCACAGGGGCATATTCCAGTATAGATCTTACTATTGTACAATAAATTAATCTTAATGAACAGATAAGTCTCCGCTGGTTTTTTGGATAAAATCTATCAATTTGCTTGATTTAGCAGTCACTACATTAACATAGTTACTGAATGAGAGACGATAGTGAAATAACACCCCAAGGTCTTTCACTATGTTAACTCTATCCAGAGGCACTCCATCAATACTATGTAGGTGTTAAATTTTAATTGCCCTTTAAAAAAGCTAATAGAACTACATTTACCAATGTTAAGAGCTAGCCCATTTACCCTCGACCGCTCCACAAATCGGTCTAGCTACGACTGTAAGGCATCCGAATCGGCTGTGGATTCAATAACTTTAAATATTTTAGGATCATCTGGGAACATCAAAAAATCAGAAAGTTGTATATAATTATAAACATCATTAACAAAAAGTTAAACAATAAAAGAGAGTAGTGTGACGCTTAAAGCACCCCCGAGACGGCTGTACGTTCGCCCCTCTAAATAACCCTTGATCTATTGAACAAGATGTTGACTGAAACCCAAAGCCGAAATCTTAGTCAATAGTAGCTCGTGATTAACTATGTCGAACGCCTTGGAGAAATACGTGTAGAGATTTTTACATGTTGATAATAATTCGGAGAAGTGTAAATAATGGTGGTATAAATCTGATTCTTTATATAATTTATGTACCCTCTTTTTATCAACAATACATTTTTTTAATTCTGTAAAGTACTACTTTGGAAAATTGTTTGAAACAAAGCGTCTGCGAGGTATAACCAATTGGATATTTTGATTAACAATGAAGTAAAAAGTGTCTGCCGCGGTATTGACATCGGAGGAATGATTTATCAAGCCATTTCAGTCCACCGACGCAAAAAAAATGTTCAAACCTATAAAATCAGTTTGCTTAAAGTCCCAGTATTCTTCATTATGCTTCAATATATCATTACAAGGGACAATTTCTATCACAATTTCATAGGTAGAATGATGAAGACTATCTGGGAGTAAAGTAGAACATCTAAAGATTCGAAACTGCTAAAAATTAAATCAAGGTATATATACATTACTTTTGTTAGGTATGCTGATATTTTGGGATAAATTAAGGAATCCGAATGATTCGTGCTCAGCCGAAGAGCCGACTGCTCAGTTAACTGACTAAGTTATCGTCATACCATGTAGCTTCTGGCAGATTGTAGTCTCCGAAAACGAGTAGCTTAGTGTCTAGTTATTTCTGATCCAAAGACTCCACAGTTGTGCAGTGTGCAACATATTTACCAACATCACTACTGGGAGGTATATACAAGCTTCCAATAATGATGTCCTTAAACCTACATTTAACTAATACAAATACTTGCTCAACTAAGGGGTTATCACTACGAATTAAATTCGAATTAAAATTTGCACGAACTGCAATTAGAACACCTTCACCACGTTTTTTCTTGCAAGATTCTGCTGATCTATCACTTTGGTAAGTATTATATTCATTGATCTGCACCTCTGATTCACCAACCAACCATAACTCAATTATTATGACTTCATATCTAGAATTCAGAACTGCACTCTTAAAAATATTTAATTTAGTCTTCAAGCCTCCCACATTTTGACAGTAAATATTTAATGGAATGTACCCAGCTTGTCAGTTCATAGATAAAAGAATAATATAAAACACACCACCCGCTAAAATATTGCTATCAATATTGTTGTTTATTTTAACTATGCATGGAATCCCCCGTTTAAAACCTCACAGCTAGATTTCTATTCGCCATTTTCCTTTCTTCTATCCATTTCATTATATAATTTCTTCACTTGATCGCGCTGAAGTTGAGTAAGATCGTTCATTAGCTTTATGTTACAACCGTTAAGTTTGTGTTTATTGTTCAGGCAGTTTTTAACTAATCCTGTGTTAGCAAAGGGTATTTTTAAAGGCCTCGGTTTATCTAATCCCAAGTAACACAAATTACTTTTTAAGAGCTGTAAGAATTGCTATATTACAAAATTAATTCAGCATTAGGTTTTATTATTTGCGCTAGACAACGTTCTGACAGAGCTGATACAGTAATTATATGCCCAAAAGAGGCTTATTGAGCCATTTAAAGCTATATTATCGCATATAAACACACTCTTAAACATTTTTTTAAAAAAGTAATTGTTTCATAAGCAATTATAAAGTACATTCTACAGTATGTATAAATCTGGTATAGAGCAATTCTCGTATTCTTAAAGTGTTATAATTTGTTACTATAAATTATATTAGTTTAGATAATTTCTCTGTAGTAAATCCGATGTTTAAGGGATGTACTATAACTTTATCAATGTTAATGAACTGCTGTATACTCAGTTAAAAAACTTTGCAAGCATGCACATTTTCGCAAGTTGGCAGCGGGAAGCAGCGCGCGCATTTGCAGATTTTTGCTTTATAAATACTTTATTTTAGCTGAAAAATACGGTAGATGCAATAATAACATTATTATAGTGACACGTTCTTTTTTACGAATTTTTACTTTTCTGCGAAAATTATATATATTATATAGATTTCGGTATTAAATTTAATCACTACTTCAGAAGTTTAAATAAACCTCTAGCTGCACCATGCATACTCACAAAAGCAGATCAATATACAAACGAAATGGCGGCACATGGGACTTGAAAATATCTTAAATAACTCTTACATCCCATTATTAAAACATTGTTTCTAGGAATTCGTTTATAATAAACCTAGGATTCGTAAAGCATTTATAAAGAATTTTTATAATGACATAATTATAAAGCATTTAACTAAAATAACCGAATCAATCTACAAAAGCTCTATAAAAACGCTTAAATTGCTAACTTGTATTGGGTTTTTAATCGTTTTATTAGCGCTTATAAATATATAAACTCTTTATGCAGTTAAATCGCCAAACGTGCTCTAATAGCTGTAGTTATCACTTATATAAGGCTTTATTAAAGCTGATATATAAAAGGTTTATAATTTGTATCTAAGAACATTCTTATGTCTTCATTTCAAAGTAATATTGCTTAAAAAGCCATCTAGTATAAACTAACATGCTTATAAAGGGTCTAACTGCTTCCGACGTCTTTATGTGGTATTTATACAGTAGAAAGTAATAAGAAAGAACATGTTGTGTTACTTGGGAATATACACCCAATTCTTGATGCTCTGTTTTCCACATCTGTATTTAAATCCATTTTTTTAAGTACACTTACAAAGTGGGCTTTATCATGGTCAATTCTTTCTGTATAAGCTGTAATGTGCTCTGTTGAATGTTATATGCAACAATGTTTTTAGCTCTTTCATAAATTTCATGTATGATCTACTGACAGCAAAGTGAAGTGGGGCTACATAGTGGATGACAAGGGAAAAGGCCGTTAATAGTGGACAGTTGATTTTGAATCTCCATAATTTCCTTTTTGAGTTTTTCGATTTTTTGTTGTTCAGTATTTCCTAATTCAGTCAAGAACCTGTCAATCTTTTGTTGTTGATCTAAAAGCAGTGTTAACACCTGGGAAATGAAGGAAACCACATCATTAATGTAATACGGATTCCAGTGAGATGTTCTGAGTGGTATGAGTAGTAGGAGGGTTTGAACGCTTCTTTCGTTTGCCTGCATTAGAAATGGGATGATTTGAGGTAGTTGAGTTATCTGACATGCCTCCAAACGATACACGTTTTGTTTGAACACCGCTGCAGCTCCTGCAAGACCAGTCATGAGAACCATTTTTCTTACATTGGGACTAGTTTTTGTCAGAATTCAGAATTTGACAAACTTGAACATCCCTTATGGAACCAGGCACAGCAAAGAGTACACTCAACCACATGTTGGTTAGATTTAATAGTTTTTTTTGGAAACAGCACAGTCCTCTTGAGCCGACATTTAGAACGAGAGAAATTGGAAAATTCTGTTGTTTATGGACACCTTTATTGTCGAAACAACATAACAGCAGATTCAGGACTTTAGAGGTTAGAATAACGTAATCCGTTCAAGGAAAATATTTGAGCGGAACCGCCGTTTTTCTGTAAGAAAATAAATAAGTCCAGTTGATAACAAGATTATTTTAATCACATTATTAATAAATAACACGACTATTTACTGAAATTCACGATTTAACCACGACCGTTTACAACACGTAAACACAATATAAAGGCGACCACACTCAAATTCTAACCCCATCCAAAACAAAATACCTTTTATTAGCGTTTTAATCTTTCTCTGTTGTCTGTCTGTCTGTCTGTCTGATCCCTGTAGATGTCACCTGCATTATTATTACCATCGGCGAAATCAAACTTGTGTTCCCAGGTTGAAAGCCAAGTTGTCATCCTACTTAGCTGGAAGAGGCCCGATTCTCACCGATTCATTTAGACCAGTCAACCAAAATTTCGAATATGCCAGTGGAAGTAAAGTAAATGTCTATATCAATAAAAGTAGTAACAATAGATTGATAGATATATTCAATAACATATTAAAAATTATCCTCTCATAATTTTCAGGATTTTTTAAATTATAAAAACTGCCATGAACTGGATATGTAAATCTGTAAATTAGTTTTAAAAGAGTATAATTTTAAATTTTTTTAATTAATTGAACTAAGTCTTTTTATATTTTTGTTGCTATTTATCCTAACGTACACGCTATTATAGTCAGTGTAACATACACGTTTTAGAGGCCCGTGCTTGGAGATTCCCCTCTTGTCTACGAGGGCAATTCTGTGAGACAGTAGCCTCAGGCTCACAAGGTCTTTTGAAATTGAATTTCAAACAAGAGATCAATGTAAGGAGAATAGGATACCTTATTGGGTTGACGTTCAATCGGAAGATGGAAGCATAGAGTGAAATTCGCATTCATCCAGACAGTCAAGCAATTCTTAAAGCCATCGGTAAGCCTAGGATGAGCTGAGTGTGCTCTGATCCAGGATTACAGAGATGCACTGTGTGAGCTAGCAAAGACTAAGATGGTGAGATTCAAAAGAATCTTTGGGGATAGTGGTGTTAAGGGCAAAAAGAAAGAGGATGAGTTCACCAGAAGCAGATCAACGCGCAAATTCTCAGCCCCAGAATCCTGTCTGTATGTAAGGAAATAACATTGCTCTCGGATACTGAATAGATGGCCCTGGGAAAAGGCAAAGGAGAATTGGTCAAGATCAAACTATTGCAGATAGGAAAAGAAATGCTTCCCAATTCATGTGGTGGTAAGGAGGCGACAGCTGACAGGACACTCTAAACTTAACAGGCACCTGCACCAGCTGGAGTTAGCGGACAGGCCTAAACGTGGTGGATCCTTATCATCTTGATGGCACGTGTGAAAGGTGGGCAAGAGTACGTTGAATAATTTTGGCTTCGAGTCTCTCCAAGAAAGAATTCGAACACTTCGACTGGGGCAAGATGCTCTCCTTCATTAGAATGGCGGGCCGCCTTTGTAGAGGATTGGAGTGAGGTGGGTGGAACCGAGGCTAGCGAAAGCTTAGTTGCTAGGTTTGTCTCCTTATAGCATTTGCACACAATCACCATTTAAGGGATCCTAATTCATAGAATATATGAAAAGACTTTCACTTCCAAAACTTGTTTAATGCAATTTTTAGCTTAATCCTCAGGTTTCTTGGTTGTAATGGAAGTCCGGGTTACTATAGATACTACAGTCCTAGTTACTATAAGCACTATAGTACTACATACTCTAGTACTACTATATATGCGATTATCAAATTCAGTTTATATATATTATACCAGGCGTTATTATACACAAAAAATAAGTAAGTGTTTCTACGGAAACAACAGACATTTAGTTGCTAAAGTTAAATTGGTCACACGAATGGCCTTACGATGCTTACATGATGCAAATTGGACACACATCCATAAACACACCATAAATTTTCTTCTAAAAACGAGTTTTTTTATGACCAAGGTGAAAAAAAAGCTCAAAAACGTTGAAAAAGCTTCCGGTACTTTCACTGGAGTTCCAGTAATGCAACTGGATTTCCGATACTACCAATGAACTTCATTTGATTTCTAAAATTGTGGCGGTTCAGGCAAAACCGTACAACTGTTGCATTTAAATTTTTTTCTATCTCTAAAAATAAAAGTTATAGAAGAAGCGCCAAATATAAGGAGACACTCGGTACATATGTGCATAAAATTTTAAAGTAATAGTAAGTTGAAGTGGTTCAAAATTGCTTTGAAGATGTAAAAAACTTGTAAGAAAGCGAATTAAGCCTTGTTTCTCACTAATTACCTTTTTGTTTGTAATTTGTATTTTCTTACAATTTACATTCCCGTAAACATTTTTTATACATATACTTCTTCAAATACTTGCGCCAACCAATTACCGTAAACATTTTTTATACATATACTTCTTCAAATACTTGCGCCAAATTGTTTGGACCTTCCCTCAGCATTTTTTGTAAAAAGTAAGTATATTTGCTGTGTATTGTTTTTTAATTTATGTTCGAGGCCTTTCCCAACGTATTGTGATTAATCTAGGTGCTACAATAGGCTTCTTTTATTAGGTCTTATGAAGTCCGATTTGTGGGTAGGACAATCACCTTCGGCAATCTGCGCCTGTAAGCTGCGTGAATGGCGAGAATTGTACTTTATAGAATAAATGTCTTAATTAAAACGTTCTTAAGTCACACCTTTTATATTTTGGCCTTTTAAGTTTTTTTCTTTAATACAACTGTGATTTGTTTCATTTTACTTTAAATAGTAAACTTCTAGTAACAAAATTATCAATTTTGCCCGAAAGTATGTGTACGTACTATTTCTCTGTATTGAGTATAATAATAGTGCGCACTATGTTGGGCAATGATACACCAATAAAAAATTTCATAAAAATTATTAGATAGGTATATATTAAAAAATACAAAAATAAGTTCTGAAATAGAAAACTTAAACATATTTAAACATTTTAATTTAACTTGGGATGGAGAAAATGGAAAACTTAAATGTATTCTCAATGTAAGTTGGGTTTATGTTTAAAAAAATATTTAATTGCCTCAAGAACTGTAAATCATCTGGTAACTTCCTTGATTTTCTTACCAAAGTCAATTTCTTCAAGAGCTGCTTGCAAACCTTGCGCCGGCGGCGGCGATGTCCAAGTAGCGACATTAGTTTTTCTCATATAATGCTTTTGGAGAATATTTTCATCCAAGCTTCCATATTGCTTTTTTATACTTTTGTAACTAAATTTCTACGTTATCTCCAAATAACCACTTTCAATCGGATTAAGTGAACGCACACTTTCGCTACGCAATTTAAGAAAGTCCCATGCAGAGGGGTGATTAGAATAAACAACCTTCAATCGAAATGAGGGTTAGATTTTTAGTTGTACACCACCCTTTTCAGTGCTTGTTCATTCTATTGCTTTAGGGTTTTATGAGGAGGGTTCATTATGAAATTTACAAGATAGCAATAAAAGGCCGCTGAAATTATTGCTACTGTAAGTAGCTCAGAAGTACACTTTGTTTGAGTGACTTAATAATACCAACAATAAAGAGAAATAAATTAACTTCTAGTTATAATTGCTATTTCAGAAGGAGTACAAATATGTGAAATATTTGTTTCCTTCTATTTTAAGCACAACCACAATATCAGCAGTGTTTTTACAAATGAGGGACGAGACCTTCTCCAAACTATATATACTTGTGGTAAGGGTAATTATTTACTTTTTTATACCATCGCCAATTTTAATGATTTCTTGTACAGAGCTGGGTTTTGGGAACCTGATCATGAATCCAAAGTCAACTTCTTTCGGTCATGTCTCATTTGTGAGTTATTAATCATCAAACTTCCTAGATATTCTAACCACAATTTTCCCTTTTTTCTTTCCTTTTTTTTATAAAAATTGTCTAGTTCTGTATGAAACTATTAGGCCAAAAAACTCTTTTCTTGATTTTCTTGCCTTATTTTATCTGCTGGGGACATTGGGAACACTCAAAAACAACCATTCTTCATACTTTTTGGACTAGTAATTTTTCTTTCAGGTTGGCATCTTCACATCATGAAAAACCATCGAGCTACATATAAATTACAGTAGCTGATAGATACTGTAGTATAAATTAATTATGGATATTTTATTACATTACATAAGGTGGACCGGTATCAGCAGGAACGCGGAGGTGAATTGATACCGGGTTATCACCAGGTTAGGCGCCGTAGGCATCATCAGTAAAGCTTTAACACAAAAAGTGATCAACACTACTCAACAGCATCACTGTTGGATGTGTGAATCACTGGAGGACGTCTAACATGATGAAATGTTAGTCTTCCGCCTGTAATTCATTATTACTCGCCTTCTGTGTTAAAGTTTTAATGATGATGCTAATCCGGAACCAATACACTTAGTGCCTTTGCGCTCATGCTGATATTAATCCTCTATGTATGTAACAAAAATGTCCATAATTTATTTGTATCAATTATTATTTATCTTTAAAGTTGTATCTCGATGATTTTTCATGAAGATGCCAACAGGAAGGGAAAGTTACTAGTCCAAAAAAATATGAAGTATGGCTGTTTTTTGAGTGTTCCCCAATTGTTTAGATCAAATGGGCAAGAAAAACAAGAACTTGATTTACGTCTTTTTTTAATTGTCTGTAGTAGTTTCATACAGAACCAGAGAATTTTTATAAAAAAAAGTAAATTGAGTTTAGGATGTTTATACACTTTGAGGATGAATAACTAAAAGGTGATAGAAAAAAATTGATTTCAGATTCATTATCAGAACCCTAAACTCCGGCTATATACGTAAAAAAATCATCAAAATCGGCGATGGTGTAGAAAAGCAAATAATTACCGGGGTAAGTACAATTATTCCTCCTTTCTATGCTACGGTCAATATTTTAGGGCGTTCACAATATTTTAAGAGACTGGGGTAGAGGTTAATTATATTTGGTTAAAAAACGTTTACTGAAGAAGAAATTTGTTTTAGCGATATATCCTCACATTCGGGATTGTGTGTAAGCCATGCGTACGCGTTTAAAGATTGTTACATCTATCCCACGGCTTGGTGAAAGATAATGGTCAGTTGAAGATGCTAATACTAACCGACTAGTATCAAACACTTTTTGAAACGTCGAAGCATACAACGGACATTACAAAACAATGTTTACATTTTTTAAAGAGACATTTTCTGCATCGTGCCCTTAATCTCGGATATTTCTATTTGATTTGTAGTGCTGTAATAAATTGATATCATGGACCAATTATTATGAATGGTGCAATAGCACAGAATCAGGGAAAATTGTTGGTCCAAGAACAACATCTTGACTTCAATAACTTAGGGATATCACAGTTGGTTCTTATTAAATAAAACTCTTAACGAGGGCACTTGTATTGGGGATGGGGGGGGAGATGTTCTGACCTGTTCAATTTCTCAACTCGGGTCGTACCCATGTATGATAGTATATAGAATTCAAATTTATTATTATTTTTTTAAATTTAAAATAATCAAAGTGGTTTTGTTAATTATTATCAATTATATATCAATTTGTTTTTACCAGTAATACTACCTTAACTAATAAAACAATCAACTAAAGACATTTGGGTGTGTCATCAGTGTGTGTTTAGCAATTTCTCTCTTCTTTCTTTTAGTCCAGCTTATCTCTCGACAAGCTCTGAAAGATCAGTTTTATTAATCAGATCTTATTCGCTTTTTAGCAGCATAAGATGATCTAATTTATCATTAGAAATTGTGGATCGTTGAAACTTTTTAACAAATTTTAAGATTTTTTCATTTGTTGCCGTTGAATATCCAGCAGTTAAAATTAATTGGCAGAGTTCAAATGCATGCTCTAGAGGGATTTTAAACTTTTGAGCAGTACTAATTAAGTTTAATTGTACCAACATTGATTTTTAAGCACACATCAAAAAGGACCTCTAATGCTCCCAAAAGTAAATATTCGTCTGGTCTTAGTGATGGGGGAAACAGATTGTAACTTTTTTGACGTTTTCGATCTTTATATTTTCTTTATTTAATAGAAATTCAAAAATATTTATAAAATAAACAGTATATTTAGTTTATTTTGTACAAAGGGACTTAAGGTATCTATACTGCAAAAAAATTCTTTCCCATAAAACTCCGCAAGCCCAAAATCAGAAGCGTTATTCATATTAGCATCGTTTCTTTTCGGTGCCAAACGCCGTCTATAATATTTTTTATCGTCCTCTTCTGGCAAAACACCCACTTTTTTTAAGGAATAATTAAGCACTTTCAAAGTTATTTGTTTCCGTATCACTATTGCGAATTTTGATTAAAGAATCGTTAGTACTATTAATAATATCAACTGCATCTAAAATATTTAGGTGTTCTTTTTGTAAAATTTCATTAACAACTTTCATCTTGTAAAATATTTTTATAAAATCAAACAATAAAATTCTTTTATATAACCCATGAGCACTGTCTTTTGTTTTATTATCTATATTTAGTTATTTTATTACGTTATCCAAAACTTGAAGAATAGTTTCGAATGAAGTATTTAAAGCTTCAGCTCTAGCTGTCCGTCGGGTTGTAGATAAAATTTTCAGTGAAATGGCATAGCAATTATCGACTTTAAGTGTTATGATCTTTTTGTACTGCTGTTAAAAAAGACGTAAAGTGCCTCCAATACATTAAAAGAATCAGCAAAAATTGCACTAGATCTGCAGCTATGTTCTAAAGCGGGATTTAAACGATGTGCCTGGCAAGGAACAAAAATAACCCACACGCTTTCGGATTTCTCTCTTCCTAGCCCATCAGAAAATAAAAAACAAATAAAATAAAAAGCTGCATCATTTGTAGTACTATATTCTAGGAATCCAAACTCTGTGTACCATTTGGAACAAAATCTGTTTTCTCCAACACTAGGAAAAACTTTTAAAACTGGTTTCATTAAATAATTTTTCTGTTGATGTAATAAAACTGAATTTCTTATCCCATCGTACTTACTGATCTAAGATTTGAACTCCCTACCTTTAGACCAGCAGTCTAGTAAGCTACCAGCTCCCACTGACAATTTGGGATTTCTTACTTAATAAGAACCCTATTACCACCATCTCCACCAAATTTCGTGTTTGCAGAAGTTCTAGGAGTGGTTAATAATTTTCGGAAAAACTGACAAGAAAAATAACGAGTCTCATTTATATATATATATATATATATATATATATATATCTGGTGCATCAACGACTATTGACCCACACTTTAAACACTTAACTTGAAATCTGCCACTTTTTTTTCTTTTGATCCATCCATGATAAATTAATAAAATATAATATATTTACAAATAAGATTAACTTACTTCAATCTTTAGTGCGGCAAGATGGCGCCGGCGGCGTTAAAATAGACGATGCAATAGTTGGTAGGTTTACGGTACGTAAAACTTGCTTGATTCTATTGTTTTTGTGAGTGCCACAAATGAAACAAATGTCAGCCTTCAATTTTTCACCCTTCTTCAGGTCTATATTTGGACAAAAAGAAATAAATCTCCTTAGTTCAAGGGACAGTTTCTTCAAAAACACACGTCATCTATCTTTGTTGTCCAAATTATTAAATTTAAATATAACACGGGCGTTTATTCCCGCTATATCGATATATCTAAAAAATACAGCGAGAGGCCATCTTCTTTTAATTCTGGAATACTGTATGAGGCACACATTTGGTCCACTGTATCAACACCCCTTTTTGTGCAATTGTAGTCTAAATTTAGCAATGACTTCTGTGAACCTTCATCCATATCTGGGGTATTGTGCATTGTGGACAGAAAAATATCTGCTTTGTATTTCTTTGGAACAGAAAAATTTTCTTGGAATCCAAAAATATGAGAGCTGACAAGTCTGGTTTTGTTAGGCAAAAATTTCATTGGTATTTCTTTCTTGTTTTCCTTCATAGTTCCCAAAAATGTTATACTTTTTTGCAACAGAAACTCAGCCAGTGAAAAGCTGCTATAATAATTCAGTGGTGAGATTATTTTTTGTATTCTCTATAGGTACAATCAACCTGTAGCTGAAGAGTTCACGTAAAAGTATCAATCCCGTGCCATCTGAATCCCAGAGTTCCAAACAATAAGTATGATATTGGTATATGTTACAATATCATGAATCATTTGATACAATATATCTCTACTTAATGAGATTTTAAGTCCATTCGTTGTTAAAAAGCTTTCAAATAACACTGGCCGTCAAAAATTTTTTTTTTGATGTAACACAAATCAGAATAGCATAATCTAATAGAATGGACCTATCCAAATACGAAAATGACAAATAGAAAGTTGTAGTAAGTAGGGTTTTCTTGTTAGAGTTGTAGAACCATATCGAATGTTACGTAATTGTAATTTATAGAAAAAATGATTTCAGAAAATTCTTAACCCTATTTATTGACTATGTTTACAGTTTTCCTATTAAACATACCATACATCTAAGAGAAAAGCAAACGAGAAAAATATTAACTTTATTTTTTTCGTTTATGAGGTGTCCTATCTTCTCTCTTCAAAAACCAACAGTAGTCATCATGGCTGCTGCCTCGTAAGCTTTTCCGTAAAATTGACATCGTCCAGCAATTTTCTGATTTGTGGCCTAATAAAAATGCCTTCTTTTAATTTGGCATCACTTGACTGAGGAAAGACTTTTCTTAGGTATTTAAATCCATCACCATCTTTATTTAAAGCCTTCACAAAGTTTTTCATCAGCCCATGTTTAATATGAAGAGGAGGCAAAAGGACATTTTTTGAATCAACAAAAGGTATAAATTTAACATTTTGAGATCCCGGTTGAAATTCGCTTCTTTTTGGCCAAATTTTTGTTACATAATGCTGATTTATTGCACGACTGTCCCATAAACAAAGAAAACAGCAATATTTTGTAAATCCCCCCTGAAGTCCCACTAAAATCGGTATAATTTTTAAGTCCCCACATATCTGCCATCTGCAGTAGTTTATTTTATGCAAAATCGTGCGCATATTTTCATAATTTTCATTGCAACTGAATGGGCAACTGGTGTAGAGAGTTTTAAATTTCCATTATGCAATAACACAACTTTTAAGCTATATTTAGATCAGCCTATGAATATGAATATCAGTACACGCGCACAACGAATTTTCCATACTGTCGAATTCAAAAAACATAGCACATTTTTTGTGAAATTCGTAATTTTTGTTTCTTTGGCCAATAGGTTCCATTCCTTAAGACGGGAACCCAGAAGTTCTGACTGTTGCTTGGATAACCCCAAATCACGTACTAAATGATTTAATTCACTTTGAACAATCAAATGTGGTTCGCCGGAACTGGGACCTATGGTAAAAGCGGGATCGGTGCACTGTTCTCCTGAGCTGCCTGATGATACGTTATCTCCATTATCTCCGAAATCAATAGCTTGCCAATTTAAAGGCGCAATCCACACTGGCAAATTTGCATTATGAGGAAAAGGTCGTATGGCAGCATGCAAATTTGGATATTCTATATTGTGCTTTCTCTTTTTGGAATAACCTTCAGTTTTTGTCATGCAAAAATAACAATCGTCAGAATGATTGGTGGGTTCTCGCCATACCATTGGAACTGCAATAGGCATACTTTTTCTCTTTCTCTTCATCCACTGCACCAGTGATACACTACAACTAACACAGCACACATGGGGAGCCCACCGCTTATCTTGATCCGAATTAACACACCAAAATATTTAAAGTAGGCATTTTTTACATTTTCGGAAAATGGCCCGGTTTGTGATTTCACCAGGAATTCTCCACAAATGTAACAAAATTTGTCAGGAGAAATTTTGCAACTTCGGCGCGTTTGACTCGACATTCTCGTCTTCACATACACTTGCTTATCGATACACAGAGAACCACTCAATTCGAAACTCAACAGAAGAGTGATGTTTAACGTTTATTTTATGTCTAATGTTGTAAACAACCCAGTCTAGGTAATTTTTCCGTTGTAAAATGGACCCATTTTAGCCGCCCCACAATAAAATTGTTTACCTGCTAATATAAAAGGTTCTAATTAGGACATTAAAAAATAGTACATATTAGGGCTTTCCGAATATTTTTTTATTATGGGGAAGGTATTTCCATTGTGAAAATAATAAGTGCCCGTGTTAGAAAAATCTTGTCGGTCAATGTAATTATTTAAAAACAGATTTACGGATTTTTCGAAATTCCATTCTTCAGGAGGTGAAATGTGTTAATACTTTTTTACAATATCTTTTCAACTAAATGTGATTTTAAAAGGTTTTTTCTTCACTTTATGAGTAAAAATAATATGTTTTGATGATTTTCTTGCCACAAATAACTTTTTAATTCAATTTGAGTGTTAAAAACTTTTTTAATAGATATTGAAAAATCTATTTCAGAATGATTTAAAATTTTGTCTATTAATTTTGAATCTCTCTACTGAAAATTAATAGTTATCGCGTATCGAGAAGTCTTGGACAAGATGAGAATAAAAATAGAAATATTTTTGTGAAAATAGACAAAGGTTATATAGTTAAATTTAAGGCATATTTTAAAATATTAATTAATTTTTAAAAATAAAAAACTGATAAAGTCCATTTTTATATATTTTTACTCAAAACATCAAATTAGTTACCATCTTGGTTATTATAAAAACTATTATTTGACAGGATATTGTCGGATTAATAACTTAAATAACACAATGTGAAAATCATTGTTAAAACTATAACCAAATATAAAAGAAAAGTAGCTGTTCTCTTTTTTAATACCTTTTTTATTCCAATTTAATACTTTTGATACATTTTAAATACTTTCAATTGTCTTGAAAGACTTAAAATACTGTTAAATACTTTTAATCCTCTTTAAATACCTTTTTTCGTATCTGCGCACCCCTCGGTTCTAGCCATGAAAAACTAAAACGTGACAATCTGAAGAAGTCTCTATGTCTCTCTTTCGCAAAAATATGTTTGCACTTATGGGCATATCTCTCTAAAAATAATATACAAATAATTTTAAAATCATAATAAACTATATTATTTTGTCGGCAAAAATGTCAATCGATCTTGTCAAGGTATTTTTTATCTATTCGATAAAAAACATTTTGCTCATTCAACAGTTTAAAATCTCGGTCGGCGAGCGTTGACTCGGAAATCTGCCGAGCCGGCAAACGCTGCCGTCAACGTGCAATCCGAATAATAGTAAACATAAAAATGCGCGTCGGCATTACGCGCACTTGGATTTCCATCGAGCGGACTTTGAATGCAAGGGCTAAAATGCGCGACTCGAAGGACCATCAGTGTTTGTTATGAAACTACTAAGGATAGTGACTGATTTTTTAATAGTGTAACGTGCACGTGCATATCGTGAGCCAGGTGACAATTATCGGGACTTTTTTCGCTCCTGGATTTTAACGGATTGTCAATCGATACGAGGCTGGGTGCAGGGGTAAGTGACCTATTTCTGTCCACCATATTTTGCCAAAAGGGGATGCGCGGAAGCAACGTGTAAATACTATTGCTAAAATTGTCAGTGAAAATAAAATATTTTATAGTAAACTATATGTGCTTTTATCTCGGCTCTTATATAAGTTAATACATTTTTGTCAACAATTATGACAATGTTCCTAATACCAGCATCCACCAAAAGTTAATGCAGGTAAGTTGACCCAGCTTGTGGATAACAATGTATTTTTTAATTACACATATTTTAAATACTCATGTAGTTTGGACATTTGTGTTCATTTTCCTTTAGAAAGCAAAAATTGTTAATTGTTTAAATCAAATTATAATATATTTCTAGACGTTAAATGTCATCACTAAACAGCTGATCGTGCAAGTGACATCAGCTTCATTATGAAAAAATCTCAGTCAGCTGTTGTTTGTTGCCTACTTGGAATAAAAAATAGAAAAATACACATTCAGTTAAATAGGTGAATACTGGTAAATACAAATTTATTGATAATGAAATTAGTTAATGCAACATTATAGAAAGTAAAATCAATATTATGCAATTCCTGTTGCATTAGTTTTATTAGTATTGTTGTCTTTTGAAAATACACTTATACTTATAATATCCTTTATAAGTTCTCAAAATATATTTATAAAAATTTATAATGAAAATTCCTGATCAGGTTATTTGAAAGAATTTTACAAATTCTTCTTTAAAATGCAATATATATTTTAAATAGGAAAATTATAATCCTTACTATACTTAACCATAATTAGATACTTTATTATCAGTAAATTAAAATCCAAATAGCATTCTGAGAAACGAAATAACTGTAACGAAGAAAATTTATTAATAGTTAAATCATTTTTAAATATGAAAATAAAACAAAAAGCACAAAGGCAGAACCATATATATATATATATATATATATATATATATATATATATATATATATATATATATATATAGTTTCTTAAATAAAATAAAACTAGATTCATAGATCTTAAAGTCCACAGTTGTTTGTTGTATGTGAAGTATTTCCAAGTACCTTAAAAGTAAAAATTATAGTCAGCTATTTCCGTGGAATAGGATAAAAATAAATCTAGTATCATATATTTTACTTAAGCTTGTTGAATTTTTAAAACATCTTATGTAGCAAATAGTTAATTATATTTGGTTTCGATGACTTGATCACATTAATCGAGATCAACTTATCGTACTTACTATAAACAAGGTGATTTAAAAGAATCGGTAATACATTTTAATAGTACGGTAGGTAAGCAATTAATTAAAATAATTAATCAATATGGGGCAAACAATACATGAAATAATGTATTATTAATAATAATTTTATAAAGTAGATAGTTTATTTAAATCATTAAATTTACTAAACAAGATTCTAAATTTAAAAAAAAAACGGTAAATTCATTTCTACCTCAAATTTCCCTAGTAAATACATATGCCACTATTTACATTAAACAGTATACACATGCATATGATTATTGGTAATTTTAGACATATTCCCTGTTATTTATTTTAAATTTTTAGTTTATTTATTATTATTATTATTTATTTTTCCTAATATTATTTAAGTATTCTGTAAAAAAAAAGTCTTTTATTTTATCCTTCATAAGGTTCTATTCCGGGAAATGGAGTTTCACCGAACATTTAAATAATTTAATTAGGCCAACATTGTGTTTTTCTGTCATACAGAATTCGCCCTAAAAAAATACCAGTCTATCCCTGTTTAATACTTAATTTTTGTGCAAAATTTCGAGTCAATTGAATAAGTAGTTTCTTTTATTAAGCCGCCATTTTATTTCTACATAGTGGATTTACACAAACAATTTAACATTTTATATCTATATCACTCTTTATTTTTGGCCAAATTTTAAATTCTGTAAGTGGTCTTTTAATAACATTTTTTTTTTTTAATATTTTGTGACGCCGCCATATTGTTCCGCTATATTGAATTTTTACTAAAATGTCACCATTTCATCCCCTTATCACTTGATTATTGACCGAAATTTGAAGTACGTCGGATAAGTGGCGCGCCGCTTTCAGACGGAGAGACAGACCAACCGACTGACTCGAAATGGGAGAACATATTTTTCGAGGTCCAGGGACCCGAGAACGCAAAGATATGAAAACATCTGATTAAAAATATATAAGTCAGACCAGATCTAGTTGCCATGACAATTAAAACTCTTAGTCCTCTAGTTATATTGTGCTTATGTAACTGTCTTATTTTGTAACTGTAATATACTGAAAAAATTATTTGTTCCATTGCTGGATACATATATATATATATATATATATATATATATATATATATATATATATATATATCATATATATATATATATATATATATATATATATATATATATATATATATATATATATATATATATATATATATATATATAAATATAAAATAAATTATACTTATACAAGTATTTGAAATACAAAGTTTTTAAATTACATTAATTGACAAAAAATAAGTAAAATTACCATTTATTTGATACTTGAAATTTCAAATACTTTTAAAAAATGAATGTGCTTGTTTCTTTGTTCTCGTTGATGATTTTGTAAGTATTTGATACTTGTGATAGCTCTGGATGGCACACAACAAAATATATCATCAATATTTTTTTTTTAAAGGAATGTCTAAACTTAGTAACGGATTATGGTGATATAGAAGATTTCATTGCTGTTCGGAGTAGTATTTATTTTCAAATGAGAAAATATTTTTATTAAAAACAAATTCAATGGTCAACCAAATAATGTCAAACTTTTAGTAGGCAAAATCAACCCAATTTTACAGTTTATATATTTCTGAAAATTTATTCAAAATTGTACTTACAATTTAATTAGTTTAAGTACCTTTTGCAATGCAATTTAGACTTTTTGGCCGAACAATAACTAGTTATTGAAGTAAATGTCCAGTCTGATCGGTGTAATTTTAATTTGTGTTTCAGTGTAATCGTGTCCACATATGTTTGAAACTATGTGTGAGTGACTGTTCTCCAAATTTCCTACTAATTTGGTACAGGTTCCAGTTATAGCCGAAACGTTATTAAAATGAGACATGAATACGTGAAAATAGTTGTTTAATTTTTAATTGGAGGACCATGTCCCAAGAAACAAATACTAACTATATATATCTACTATTTATATATATATATATATATATATATATAGGTATATATATATATATATATATACATATTTATAGTAACTTTATCCGTAAATTTTAAATTTTTATTGAAATTTTGATTCTGATGTTTTGATTTTCTGGAAATCTAAAAAATTTTTGTTTTTCTTATGGCCTCCATATCAGATTTTCTGTAATTAAAATTTTAATGCAAAACTGAATATTTAATTCAGGCAGAATTGTAACGTTGTATGTACCATTTAAATTCATAAGTATGATAAAATTTATTTGTTCTCGCCGTGTTCTTAGTTCCACTTATTTTCGTTCTAATGTCCATGTCAATTTGACAAACACGATGACTGACTGTCCTGATCTAGATATAAAATTTTAGTAGGTAATCTGTTTCATCATGTCTTCATAGCAGACAGCAGCCTATTTAGCAAATTTTTTTAAAAATGTGAATTTGATATTTGTTTGTGTTCGTTATTGTTATTTGTTTAATCTACAAATTTAACTGATTGACTTCTGACTATATGTCCAGTATCCAAATGTATTTAATGCCGTGTATCCTTGAATACAACCTTTTCTTTTTTTCTTTAGTTAGCTTTAGCTTAGCACTGCCAAGTTTCTCTGAAGGAGAATCCTTCGCATTTCACTTAAACCAGATTTCCATGCATTTCAATTTTTCCTGGCTTTATGTATTTCATTATGATTGTTTTAATCAAACGTTAAGGACTCTAAAGCGGGCACAATTTGTGGGCAAATAATTTTAGTCTATACATATATACTTTCAATGACAGTAATAATGGGCTTCACATACCCGCTGAAGTTGCTACTTTACTCTACTTTATCTTGATTTAAGCGCGATTAAAACAGATGTGTGTACTGTACGTTCAGTCATTCGTTTACAAACACAGATGGGTTTCAAATATCAACATCGTGAAATCCTCTGGAGTCGGATTCTCAAGATATCCAGAAAAAAAACTTTTTAAATCTGTAAAATATTTAATTTTAACTCTTTATTGAAATTTTAATTCCGACGTGTTGATTTTCTGGAACCATAATCAACTTTTGTTTTTCTTATGGCCTCCATTTTAGATTTTCTGCAATTTAAGATTTTAATGCGAAACTGAATATTTATTTTAGGCAGAATTGTTTCATCATGTCTTCATAGCAGACAGCTGCCTTTTTAGCAAAATTTTTAAAAAATGTAATTTTGATATTTGTTAGCGTTTGTTATTGTTATTTGTTTAATCTACAAATTTACCTGATTAACTTCTGACCTTATGTCCAGTATCTAAATGTATTTAATGCCCAGTAAGTGTATCCTTGAATTTAACCTTTTCTTTTTTATTTTTCTATTTGTAGGTAACCATAATATGTATGTATCTCATAATGATTGTTTTAATCAAACTATAAAGCCGGCATAATTTGTGGGCAAATAATTAAAGTCTATCCATACATACCTTCAATGACTGTAATAATGGGCCTCACATACCCGCTGAAGTTGCTACTTTACGCTAGTTTATCTTGATTTAAGCGCGATTAAAACAGATGTGCGCAGTGTTCTTTCAGTCATTCGTTTACAAACGCAGATGGGTTTCAAATATCAACACCGTGAAATCCTGTGAAGCCGTAATTCGCATGAAGGGAAATGTTAAATATCGAGTTACCTAGAAAGAGTAATAATAAAATCCAAGTTGCAACCCCAAGCTTTAAATGGAAAAATGTATTTACTGTGCAGTCACAATAGTTAGTTTCACTAATTTAACCAATTTTCTGCCCTTTATTTGCTTCACATGGATAATTGAAAATTACCTGACTATTGGAAAAATGTAAGAATTAGTTATAAATTGCAAAATATTTAACATATTGTATTTCTGAATTTTGAAGATCGTATTTTTAAATAGTAACTAAATATCATATTTGAATGTACGAGAGAAATGCGAGTACTACACCCGTAATTAGATTAGTGAAAGCCGGAAATATATCTAAGAAACGTTGCCGATCGTTGGAATTCGTTTACTTTGCCATCACTCGTTCATAGAAAATCCCAGATTCTTTCTAGATGTATTGGCGCAAAGCCGTAGGTAGAACTAAATTTTTACCAGGGCACATTTTGTTTGTGCCACGGCATAGGCATGTGCTCTCTGTGACTGGACAAAACTTTGCATAAGTATTTTTACAAAAAATAATTTCAAAATTAATAACAACACAATCCTTGGTTTCAGGTGGTTTTAGTTTTATATTCCTGTGATTTAATGTTTAACACATTCATCTTTGAAGACAACCGAGAAAACATCTTAGAACTTCTCTATTTAATTTTTTTTTATATCTTGTATATGTAAAGCAGTAAGCAGTTGTTAAAATATAAATGAAAACTCTGCAAAAATGTTATTTGTTAAGGTTTAAACAGTATAAACAATCTCTGTACAGTATTAATAATTTAAATTAAGCTGGATTACACTGGTGTCTTAACAAATTACATACCTAAATATGTTTTTGCAGCAAATTATTTTTAAATAATCTTACTGTTTCATTTTCCTAATCTAATTTTTAAATGATTTAAAAAAAGTACCCTATTCCTCCTGCACATCAATGATCTTTTTCTACCAGCAATCCTGTTCAAAGCTATGCTGACGATAGTACACTCTATTTTAACATGGCTACTACAACAATTTCTCAAACTGGTTTTCCAGGATGATAGGCGTAGAGTAATGACCTTATCCTTCATAAAATTATAGAATAAGAAGCAAATAACCTTGTTCAGTTTAATACCACTAAGATACAATCATGTTTAGTATCTCGTAAATTATCTCCCAGTACCTACACCATTCAAATGAGTAATCACATTTTTCAAGCCAAAGATTTCTTTGATCCCTTTTTAGCAGGATCTTTGTTGGCATGCTCATATCGCGTCAATAGCCACGGCAGCCACTAAGAACTTTGGTTTCATTTTTCCAGCAAGAAAATACTTACTTACGTCAAACAGCTTGTATACACTTTACATATCCAACCTTGAATAGTTCTCGCATATATAGGGTATAGCCTTCCCTTTATTCCTTAACATTATTGACTCTGTCGAAACAAGAGCTATTCGCTGACTGATGATCCGAACATCATGTCTCCCTACAGCGTCGTCGAATTGGGGGCGATCTATCTCAGTTCTACAAATACTTCCATGAATTTTATTTCTGCCATCGAGACACGAGCAACGACTCGCATGCATCCTTTCACCACAGATTAACAACCAATCAGATACCGCACTCCTGGAATTTTCATTCATAAACGTGTTTACTCGAACCTCATTAGTAGGGCGGAGAACTCAGAGATGTTCTCGAAATATTTTTATTTATTCGGAGCAGTACCTTATTAAAATATTTTGTGAGTAATGTTTAACCAAGTTCAGTATATTTATATTGAAAAATTAGTGGATACATAGTAGTTATGCACATACAGAGTGGTTTCTTGCTCTAAGATTAGATAAGATAATAGTTGCTCTAAGACTAGATAAAAAATAATAGGTTTAAAGCTAACATAACAAACATGCTATATGCTATCAATGCGAGCAACACTGAACCCCAATAAATAAAACCATATGTGATCCTCGGTTCAATAAAAAATTATAGTTTAAAATATCTAGAAAACAGGCTTTTGTCAGTAACGCACTAAAAAATACAAAATATTGTAATGTCCTTAAAATATATTTTGTTCAATGACTATGCAAAGAGTGATTCACTTTTTCGTTTCTTCGAGAAGCATATAGGTTTAATTAGTTTTGACAATATTACATTAGTTTGTACTTTTTAGTACGTTACTGACCAAAAGCTTGTTTTCTAGTTTTTTTTTAAACTATAAATTATCTTTTACTTTTTAGACACTTTACTAAACTCATCAAAACAAAACAGATTAGTTCAAACTTTAGGTTCGATGGTACCATATTATGTATTGGACTCGCAAAACAAACCAAATGACCATCGGTAACATTTGGTACCATCGAGCTGATCAGATCAACTCGGTGATACCAAATTGTGTATTGGACTCGTCCAAACAGACCAAATGAGCTCAAACAAAAGAGGTTTACTATCTAGGACCATGTGTAGAATTTAGCCTCATCGAGCTGGTCAGATCAGCTAGCTGCTACGAAATTTTGATATTGCCACTTGAATTACCCATTCTGGCAAATTTTCAAATAGACAGAACAATTAGAGGTAGGTTAAAATCGATTGGTATCATAGAGCTGAATGTATTATTATCCAAATTAGATATAGTTACAAAACTTCAAATCCATACAGTTAGAAGTAGGCTAAAATCGATCGGTACCATTTGTTACGATCTGTCAGCCCGATGGCAACAAATTATTATGTTATCATCCGAATTATGTAGGCCTGAAAATTTTCAAACCTTAACAATATTTAGAAGTAGGTTAAAATCAACTTCCTATATTTATTTGTATACAGGGTGTCCCATTTTCGTAGGTTTTACGGGGTTTCCAGCTTATGAGTAGAGATAGAGAGATGCGGTTTTCGCGACACCGTGCTACTTTTCGATGAAACTAAAGAGGCCGCAAACAGATTTGCCCTAACCATTTTAGTTTCCGTGCTACAGGGTGATTTTGAAAATTTGTCATTTTCGGACACCCCCTGTAACTCAGCTGTCGTAAAATATATTTAAAATGTTTCAACTGGTATTTATAGATTTTTTCATATAGAATTCAGTGGCATACTCAGATTTTTGCTGAGAGTCATAGTTTTTGACATATTGGCATAACCTACTATTTTTTAAATGGGAGACCCTATATATTATTTTTTCATCTTATTCTTCGTGTCGAGAGCTTTTCAAAAACATACCATAAGTCATATTTATTTTCATAAATAACATGAAAAAATGCATTTTTCTTTAAACGGATTTATGGCATAGCAGATCAATCGAAATAAGAGAAGGTGGCTGTGGTAGCCATGGCAACGCCAACAAAAATATGATCAGGCAGCCATTACTGCTGTCATTTTTGGCATTATTGCGTTTAAATTTTTCTTGACGTCTATTATAATTATTGTTTTTAATATGGCTCAGAATCAAAAATTTGAATATTTTGAGAAATATGATATGAACGCGTGTTTTATATTGTCTAATGAAGATGCAGATCAGGCGGCAGAGCTTTATCTGAACAGGTTAGTTCTTTTTTATCTTCCTGCATTTTCACTTTATTGGTTCGCTTTATTTTATCTTAGATATCCCGAGAGAAGACAACCAGAAAAAAGAATTTTTCAAAAAATTAAAAATAATCTTTGCCAATATGGATCTTTTAACAAGCCTCGATCGCGAACTTACAATAAAGACAACGAAGAATCTGAGGTCAACGTTTTAGCCCTCGTTCAGACAGCTCCTGAAACATCTTGCAGGAAAATAGACGAAGAGGCGGGTGTACCGAAAACCAAAGTGCAGAAAATTTTGAAAAAGCACAAATTCAAACCCTATAAATACAAACTTGTGCATCATCTGCATCCTGGTGATGCAGAGCGCAGATTGGAGTTCTGCAATTGGTTTATAAATATGAAGGCAGAAGATATCGATTTTGAAAAAAAGATTATTTGGTCAGACGAGGCACATTTTACTAGTTCAGGGATTTTAAATAGACACAACACGCGATTTTGGAGTCAAGAAAACAACCATGTTATTTTTCCTAGGGAGCGTCAGGGCAGATTTGGATTCAATGTCTCCTGTTTTATTTTCAACCGAAAAATAGTTTACCAAATATATGAAGGAAATCTGAATTCGATTGGTTACGTGCGAATCCTAGAAGACGCATTAGGAATTTTGGATGATGTTCCCTTGGCTCAACTAAATAGGATTTATTTCCAGCAAGACGGAGCTCCAGCCCACAATGCCAGAATAAGTCAAAACTGGCTTAACGACCATTTTCCTGGAAGATGGATAGGAACTCACGGACCTGTTCGATGGCCACCACGATCCCCTGACCTCTCAGTTTTAGATTTCTTTTTGTGGGGTTATTTAGAAAACAAGGTTTATGTAAGGCGATACGAAAACTTAGAACAACTAAGAATGGCCACCGAAAACGCTTTTGCAGAGTTACAAAGACAGTCATTTACAATAGAAAATGCATTAAAAAGAATTTTTAAAGTTTGTCACACTTGTAGGACACATAATGGTCTACAATTTGAACAATATTTGTAGTTTTAATGAAATTATAATTATTACCTTTTACCTACTTCCTAATTTTTTCTGATGCTGTTACTTTGTTATTTCGTTAATAAATATTTGTTAACTTTTTCCATGGCTCCACAGCCACCTTCTCTTATTTCGATTGATCTGCTATGCCATAAATCCGTTTAAAGAAAAATGCATTTTTTCATGTTATTTATGAAAATAAATATGACTTATGGTATGTTTTTGAAAAGCTCTCGACACGAAGAATAAGATGAAAAAATAATATATAGGGTGTCCCATTTAAAAAATAGTAGGTTATGCCAATATGTCAAAAACTATGACTCTCAGCAAAAATCTGAGTACGCCACTAAATTCTGCGTGAAAAAATCTATAAATACCAGTTGAAACATTTTAAATATATTTTACGATAGCTGAGTTACAGGGGGTGTCCGAAAATGACAAATTTTCAAAATCACCCTGTAGCACGGAAACTAAAATGGTTAGGGCAAATCTGTTTGCGGCCTCTTTAGTTTCATCGAAAAGTAGCACGGTGTCGCGAAAACCGCATCTCTCTATCTCTACTCATAAGCTGGAAACCCCGTAAAACCTACGAAAATGGGACACCGTGTACATAGTTAGTTACATAAAAGTGAACCTAATACAAGTTCGTTAAAAACAAAATTTAAACCAATGAATGAAAAGTTTACAATGAATATTTACATGACATGCAAATAATAATTAAAAAATCGATAAATTTCCTTTATCCGGAATTTCCCTCGTTATGAATCTTTCCTTTTATTAGGAATAGTGAAGTGTGTCAGTTTTTATTTAGTATCATTTTTAGTTCAGTTTATAGTCATTTAACAACACATATATACTGTTTTCTCAAATACTTTTTCAGGCACCATTTTGTTCCATCATATTGGATTCCTGTCAATATTTTATCAGTTTCTACTTATGCCACACTTGATTGTTGGGCATAATTTGAAATCAATTCAATAAGTAGATTTTATACTGACAGACACCTCCATTTTGAACTTGTACCAGTTTGTCCTATATTACATTTAATTTATATTACACTTAATGTTTGCACAAAATTTGAAATTAATCTAATTAGTAGTTTTTCCAGGCTGATCGTTTATTAGGCCGCCATTTTGTTTTTCTCTTAAATTCATACCATATGTTACTAGAAACGCTAAAACGTGAAGATATGTAAAACCTGAGAGGGTAGTTCTTTCACCATTACAAATATTGAATATAGCCACCATTTCATTCCGCCATCTTTAATTAGTACCACAGTTTTACTAGCTTATTTCTATACCACAGTTAGTTATTGCACACAATTTGAAACCAGTCTATTAAATAGTTTTTTCAGGCTGAATTTTTAAATAATTTATTAAGGCGCCATTTTGTTCCGCCATCTTGGATTCGTACCAAAATTTTAAAAGTTGACACTATTAGCAGTGTTTTACATTCTAAGTAGGTAATATGAAGCCCACGTAACAAATTTGAATATTTTTAGACAAATCAATTAAGAGATATTGAACGAAAAAATAATTCTTGCAGGTTTGCAGATTCGGTACCATATTTTACCATCAGTTTACAGTTTCGAAAATCCCAGGATTAAAAATGCAATTTCGAGAATTCCCTACTAATTTTAATAACGCGATGCCACACTTACTTCGCGTATCGATCGTTCGATCGCTACTTTGTCTGTAATTTCAACAACTTGAATTTTTTTGCCGAGAGCTCCCAAAACACGTTCACAATTAGTAACGAAATTTATTTAGTTGTTTTTAAAATATGAATTAGTATAGCGTAGGCTATAGCGTATTTAGAGCTATTTTAGTATTTGTCTTAAAGTTTTACCATTTAAAAAAAGTTATATTTTTATATCCTTGAGAAATTTAAAAAAGCTATGAGATGATTTGCAGCTTGCAATTTTGCAGTGTTTGGCAGCACACACCATACCACTGACTATTTCATATTTTGATATTATTTTAAATAATAATATCTAATAGAGCCTTTAAATATTTAAATTTAATTTATACTTTACTTCAGCGCTTCGAAGAACAAAAAACGCCGTTACTGTACACTACTACGTCTAAAACGATAATACCAGTCTCCGGCCGACCCAACGCTGCTGAGTTGATAGATTCTCCGTCCAAATTGAGGTTATGTGATGATTTGCGCACCGAACGAAAGTGCGGTATCTGTATTGTTGTTTCTTGATTGTTGACGCGGATACTAGTCCATTTGCCAGATTGCTCCCCGTCCGGAGCTTACTCGCTTTATCCGGCGACCCTCGGAGCGAGATACACTTTATTCCGGTTTGGGGACGTTATCGGTGGGATTTTCGGATGGCGAGCTCTGAGCTCCCGATCACCCCGTGTATTTCAAAAACTTTAAATTGAACTTTATTTAAAAAACTTTCTAATGCATCTTGGCTTCCACTAGATGCCCCTTGAGAGTACTACTGGTCTCACGAGATAACCTTTTCTTTCAAGCTATCCCCTTACCCCTCCCACTCCCGCCACGTAGCGGCCGTTACGCTAATATTCTATGTAGAACTGCGGCAGACGAACGGGATAGAATGCAGGAACAACTAGGCCTCACACGTTCACAGCGTCTGCTCCCTTTCTAGCGGGGTCGTTAGTTTCCACTCTGAGCGGTTGAGTCTCCCGTTTCCCCCCGAAATAAAGCAGCAAAACCGAACACGTGGCACCACTTATGTTATCAACACAGAGGTCTGCATTCGACGAGACGAACCGGAAGACTCCGGTATCTGTATTAATCTGTGCTTTCACCTTCCATCTGCAAAGACCAAGGCAGGGTTGGGATTTTAGTAGATCCTGATTGTACTAAAATTTGGTACGCAATTGTAATGATCGTAATAAATTCATGATAATGATGTTTTCACCCGGTGACGTCATTTTTATCGTTGCAATTTTGCTGGGATGTGAAATGACGTGAAGTATGACCTGCTCATTTTCCGTATCTATTTATATCTCTATATATGTATACTGTATACAACGGTAATATTTGTCGTGGCAGCTATATAACTAATATCATAATCTACTCCCTGGAATATGAAGTTTATAATGCACGTAGTGCAAATAATATCTATCAGATGCTCAAAAGGTGAAAATGTTCAAAGTTATAACATGAATTTGATATTAATGCCTTGGTATGGAGAAGCAAGCGCTTCACATGTTTTTATTTAAAGTTGGTCTCTATTTTTTAATTTTATAAAATCTAAATTTGAAAAAACTTTTTGCCGCTGTTGAAGAATGTGGCAAAGCAAAGACTGCTTGAATGAAAGAAGATAAATTAGGATACATAAAATTTCTCATTGAATCTTTATAAAAAAATA
This sequence comes from Kuschelorhynchus macadamiae, assembly GCA_030620095.1. Classification (NCBI taxonomy): domain Eukaryota; kingdom Metazoa; phylum Arthropoda; class Insecta; order Coleoptera; family Curculionidae; genus Kuschelorhynchus; species Kuschelorhynchus macadamiae. The sequence goes on from JAUTXW010000322.1 coordinate 1,133,008, forward strand.
TTATAGCCTAAAATTCTTCTATTGGTTGTATATATTTTTTTCAGAAAATAAATAAAGATTTAAATTTAATATACATTGGTGCAACAGATTTTGGAGATGCTGTTAAACTTTAGGATCTAAATTTATGCAAAATTTATGGGTCATCAAATTTAAAACCTGTTTTTAATTTCCTTGCACAATTCGACATAGAAATTTAAACAGTATACCTTAAACTTATTAACTTCAGCCTGTGAAACTAATTGTTCTGATATGAATATGTCATACTTTGCTCCAACATATATATAATTTTGTAGTTAATAATTAACCGGTTGAAATGAAATTTTATTTAATTCATACTTATTAAAGCAGTGGCGTATATAGACGCTGCTTCTGAGACGATGAAAACTTTTAGCAACCAAAAAAAAATTCGTAAATAATACGAACGAAAAAATTTATTTAAATTGTACGTAAAACTGGCTCTGGGTGGTTTTACCCGCCAATCCTGAAAAAAGATCCTTATATTTTATACTATTATTTGTTTTTTTATATTAAATTAATTATGCATACAGGTAACTCTATTCAGCTAACAAAGCGCCACCTATAGCCGTTACAGGACAATAGTAATGGGAAAGCTAATTGAATTTGGAAAGAAAACTATATAACATATTCTCCATTACAATATTTTTTTTTTCGTCAGTTCACCGCACTAAACTACTGTACATTTTTTATTAAGTAAAGTTATTTATGAAACTTTAGCAATTTTTTTTTTAATTTGGGAATTTTATAAAAACGTAAAATGAAATAAATTATTAGGTTTTACTTCAAAGTTGCAATAGAATAATAGGATAGAATTGTAATAGATTCAGTACAATTGTAATAGCAATCCCAAGGATTTCACACTTTGTTCGCTTTCCGATAACGGAATATGTTACCAGCAAAAGCCTTTCCCTCTCTCCCTAGTCTGCAAGTCTTTAAATCCCGCATCAATATACTTTCGCCTTTCTTCATTTGAAGCAGTCCGGTGCTTAGCACTGAGACCTACAATTTAGTGGCCTGCTTATAGATAAAGGAATAGGTACCTATATAAACGTAAAAGAAATATATTAAATACTTCGCGTTAGTTTTTTGACGGAAGGCAAAGACTTTAAAGGATTTTCCGAAATAATAACAAACCTTACAAATATGTATATTTAGTATTCCTATTACACAACTATGGCATTTAAGTTTCTGCTTATATGAATTTCTTGTAATAAGTAAGTAGGTTGATATGGTTAAATTGCTTTATTATGGATCTATTTCTAAGACAGTCCTGGGTCACCACAAACGTTATTAAGTATCTATCGAAAGTCAAAAAATAATTCCGATAGTGGTCACTTATTACATGGCATATTAAACATTTTGCTTTTTTTAATGCTGAGAAGGATCCCTCAACAGTAGATACTAGGAGATCTTTTCATTAAAGAAATACCTCGATTCTATCTAGATATAGTCATATCTATCTAGATTTTTTTCTGGAGGAAGCACTTACATAGCCAGGGGGCAGCTAACCCCCACCGCAATTCTAATTTGTGTTAAAATATACTTTATGATACAAAGACCATTTAATAAAATATGTAACTAAAAAAATTACTTAGGATGGAACGAACGGTATCACCACTGCGGTATACTGCGTCTAACTCATATTAATTCTGTTATGACATACTACGTAAGAACTTTTTTTAGTGGCTTGTTTTTATTAGGATCGCCATATTTTACACCTTGCCCCGGCAATACTCTACGAACGGATTTCAATATCTGTGATAGAATTAATAAAAATAATAATAATTATTATAAAGCGAATATGTTTTATTTCTTTATGCCAAATAAAAAAACTACAAGTAATATATGTTTAATATTATGTATCCAGTGTATAAACAGGTATCTAATAACAGCGGAAAATTTGTAATAATCCTATCATACATATTAAATTTTACTACTTGAAATACTTTACCTAATAAATCCAATTAGCCCCTTGCTTTTTTATATTTATACGAATCAGCATTATAGTATGTTATTAGGGTTTCGAGGGTTAATTTTTCCTCCTCGACTTAATATCAACTAAAATATGAAAATTCATTATGGAAACTTTGAGTTTTATGAATCATAATAAATAAATAAAAATAACACAGATAAATGCCATATTGTCATTATATTTGGGGGTTGAAAAAAAAGCTTCACAAATGATATTTTGAATAATCTGTCAAAAATGTAATCTTAATTTTTTTTTAAGAAAACACGCGTGAAAGTACTATGTTGAGCAAAACTATATTTTTGTACAGTATCTATTAGAGGGAAGGGAATAGGTTTGCCGATTTTCCTAAAAAGAATCGATTGTCAGTCAGTCAGTTTTTGGGACTAAGTTCCTAAATACTTATTTTAACGTTACTTAAGTTTTCTTATTATAATACAAAAAGGATAATTTAGAATCATACAAATTGATCGCACAGCTTATTCATAATTCTAGAATTGCTCTTTTTTCAGTTGAACAGAGCTTATTTAGCCTATCCAAATTGGATAGGTGGTTCTTTAGTAATCATTTTTTTAACATTTCATTAGGCCGCTATTTTGCTTCCCTATATTGGATTTTTACCAAAATGTTACCAGGTCATACCCACATGACCCTTAATTTTTGACCAAAATTTGAAGTCATTCGGATAAGTAGTTTTTTAGCTATGGTGCGAACAGACAGAATGACAGAAAGACAGACTGACGGAATTAAGATAATATGTTTTTCGGGATCTAGGAACAATGAAACCTAAAGATCTGAAATAATCTCGGAGGGTGACTTTTTCACGATTACAATACTTCCCTTTTACGTGGGAAGTAAAAACAATATCTTTTGCTTCTAAGACTATTACAGAAATCTTTCGAAATGGTGCATGACTTATTAAGTGGTTTCTACTCAAATCAGATCAAAACATGCAACTTGACATATTGTTACCTACTAGTAGAGGAAACAAAATGGCAGCCTAGTGAAATGTTGAAAAAATTATTACTAAGAAAGTGTTTTTATCTCAATTCAATGAAAAAATGAAAAAAAAAATCACCCCCAGGTTTTAAATATATTCTAGTTTTGGCGTCCCTATGTGCCAAAAATGTTTTATCAAGTAAGTCGGTTGGTCTGTCTGTCGGATAGTTCGCGACATAACTTAAAAACTATTCATCAGATTGACTTCAAATTGTAGTCAAAAATTAAGGCTTATATGGGGATGACCTGGTATTATTTTGGTTAAAATCCAATATGCCGGAACAAAATGGCGGCCTAACGAAACGTTAAAAAAATTATTACTTAGAAAACTAATTATCCAATTTGAACAAAAATCAAGTATTATGTAGGAATCAACTGGTAAAATTTTGGTACGAATACAAGTGGAACAAAATAGCTGCTTAATAAAATATTTAGAAATTTAGCTTGAAAAAACTACTTAATGAACTAATTTCTAATTGTGTGCTATAATAAATTGTAGTATAGAGATGAACTAGTAAAACTTTGGTACTAATTCTAGATGGCGGAACAAAGTGGCGGCGAAATAAAATTTTTGTAATTTCAAAAAACCATTCTAACAGGTGTTACATATCTGTGCGCTTTAGCGTTCCTAGATGCCAAAAAATATGTTTTATCAATTTCATCGGTCCACCTGTCGGTTTGTCTATCAGTTCGCGGCATAGCTTAAAAATTACTCATCAGATTGACTTCAAATTTTGGAAAAAAAATAAGACTTATATGGGGATGACCTGGTAATATTTTGGTAAAAATCCAATATGACGGAACAGGATGGCGGCCAAATGAAACGTTAAAAAATTATTATTAAAAAAACTAACTATTTAATTTATCTCAAATTTTACAAAAAAAAGTGTTACATAAGAATAAACTAGTAACATTTTATTACGAAAATAAGATAGCGAAACAAAATGGCGGCCTATTAAAATATTTAATAAATCAGTCTGAAAAAAAACACCTACTTATTAGATTAATTACAAATTTTGTGCAAACATTAAATGTGATATAGAGATAAGCTGGTAAAGTTAAAAAGTAAAAATTAACCTAAAAAAATGTTCTTATTCATTATGGCGTAACAAAATCGTGGTGTATGTCAATGTAAAAACTATGTATTGAATCTATTTCAAATTGTGCACAAAATTAAGTGTGGCATAAGTAGAAATTGGTAAAATAATGGTAGAGAACCAATATGTTGGAATAAAATTGCGTCCAATAAAAATATTTGTAAAGACAGTATATAGGTGTTCCTGAATAACTATGTACTGAAATAAATTGATTCACGTTGCACTATTTCTAATAAAAGAAAATATTCTTAATGAGGAAGTTCCAGGTAAAGGAATTTTTTTTTGAAAAAAATCAAATGGTATATGACTTTTTTGTTACAATTTAATTTAAGATTGCAAAATGTATCGAACAATCAAATAAAAAACTCAGGCCCGTATTTAAATTAAAAAAGTTGATAATGGTCGCGCGAATCCGAAACGTCTGATATAAAAAACTAACTTCACCAATTTGTTGAGTAGAAATAGTAACAATGACTACGTGAAAATTATTTTCTTCTGTCATTTCAACCAAGCCTACAATTATAGAAAAATGAAAAAAGTTATTTTTTGTTTTTTTTTTAATTAGTAATTTCTATCATTTTTCATACGAAAAAACGCCATCTAGTGACCACTAATAGACTCATAACAGGACATTGTAAAATTGCAAAATTTCCATTTTTGCGTTGCTGTTAGCCGTCATTTTTCGAACTTGAAAATAATTTTTAGCGATTTCTCTTGGCCGATTTTCCTGTAAATATATTTTTTCCATAATTATGTCTTCAACGATTATCGAGATATGGCCGGAGACCATTCTAAACGCAACACCCGATACTAAACTACTTTATTTTTAAAAAATTTTAAGTTAATCTGAAACACCTAACACTATTTATTATTTTTGAGTCGTTGCCTTATATTTTATGGAGCAAGATGATTATTCAAATAACGTTTTTCTTTAAATTCAAATTAACGTTTTTCTTTAAAGTTTCTATAGTGTTCGTTGTTGACGTGGGCTTAAGGTTCTGGTTCTGCAACAATATTTTCCTGTAATGCATATTTAATAAGATAAAAATTGATTTTTGATAATTGAGCATTCCAAGAAGCGAATAAGTCCTGTAATAGTTCAAGCAACAGTGGCAGTTTAACAGGGGTCATACTCGTAAGGTATACAGATAAAATAGGTCTGAAAAGTTGCTTTTTAGATAGACACACAAAATTACTTATTTGTAAAGATTTCAAATATATGATGTTTACCTAATACCTAGGGCATCAACAGAGATAATAAGATGATCTAAGTAGCGCCCTTTTAGGAACACACAATGTATGCGATACGAAATGAAAGGTAATTTTGTAACTTTTCAGAAAATTTTCCATTTAATAACATTCCGTTGTCAGGACCGGGAGATTGAGATTCTTAGTAAGATAACTAAATAACAAGACTAAAAAAATTGTATAGAAAAAAGTAATTATTTTAAATGGTTGCTTATGTTATAATAAAGGCCTAAGTAGGACATGAGCTCTACTGTTACCATATTGGAGACATTTTCGATGGCACCTGAATGCCGGCGCTTATGGAACGAATCGAAGTAACGCCATTTTAAGAACATACAATGTATGTCGTATGAAATGAAAGGTAATTGTGTAACATCTCAGAAAATGTTTGCTTTATTAAAATCCCATTTCCAGAAGCCGAGAAATCAATATTCGTAGTGAGATAACTGAGCGAAAAGGCTAAAAGAATGTTTTATGCACGTCAGGTAATTTAACCTTTTTACTAAATAAATCATTAATTATTGTAAGTGACATTTACAGATTAAGGATTGGTAAGTGATTACTTACCGATCAGGAGGTGGCAAGTAAATTAATAATTATAAAACTATAGAAATCAATCAAAACTGAAATTCAATTTGAACAATTATTAAAATGTATTAAATTTCCTCGATAATTCCTATGTAAAATCTTGTTTGAATATTGATTTTTTTCCACTGAGTCTTCGATGTATTCCTCAGCTGCAGAGGACCAACGCCACCTACCGCGCCCTTTAAGGTCTAAAATGTCTACTCCTTGGTTTGTCAGAATAGTGACAGAACTCCTTAGGACGTCGTGTCCGGTATAAGTTGAGGCATCCGACAAATTTAAGTCCAGTGCAATTTTACTGGGCCAACTTCGTATGGTATTTAGGCCCAGTACCTGCTTCGTGGCCTTTCCGTATCTCATTGTCAAGAATACTTGACTGACTTTGCCTCTTTGGGACGTAGTGCTAGACATTTCCTACAGAGTTCCAAATAATTAAATGTCTCCCTCGATTTGTTACTGTGAAAGTTCTTGATATATGCGTTTTAGTGTGGGGGATATTTACCTTGATATAAACCTTGATCTTCAATGTCATTTATTGTCATGTTATATAATTCTTCCCTTCTGAAAGTCCAAATATCCCTACTACTTTTATATTTGAACAGATTTTATCAGGAAAATTAATTAAATACTTGAATATTTACTCTCTGGCGAAGGTTCTTCAATTTTTACTTCCCTCCTATATTGTAATCGTAAAAAAAAAACGCCCTTCGAAATTTTTCCAGATATTTACGTCTGTCGGTCTATTCACGGTATAACTAAAAACCTACTCACCGGATTGACTTCCAATATTGGTTAAAAAATACTCATATGTATAAGTCATATGGGGATAACCTGGTAACATTTTGGGTAAAAATTCAATAGGGGAAACAAAATGGCGGCCTAGTGAAATGTTAAACAAATTATTAATAGAAAACTACTTATCCAATTTGTCTCAAATTTTGCACAGAAATTAAGTATCATAATGGAATCAACTGGTACAATTTTGGTACGGTTCAAAAGGGCGGACCAAATGGAGGCCAAAGAAAATGTTTGTAATCGTAAAAAAAATCACCACATATTTTCACATCGTCCGTAGATGCCAAAAAATATGTTTTATAAATTCCGTCGGTCCGTCTGTCTGTCTGTCAGTTCGCGGCATAGATTATAAACTACTTACCAGACTGACTTCAGATTTTAGTCAAGAATTAAGGGTCATATGGGGATGATCTGGTGATGTTTTGGTAAAAATCCAATATGCCGAAACAAGATGGCGGCCTAATAAAAGGTAAAAAAATATTATTAAAAAACTAATTAGGTATACAATTTACGTCAAATTTTGCACAAAAATCAATTGAATCCAAGATAGCAAAACAAAATAGCAAAGTAATAAAATATTTAAAAAATCAGCATGAAAAAACTACTTATTAAATTAACTTTAAATTTTATACAAGCCTCAAGCGTAATATAGAGATAAACTGGTAAAGTAATAAAAAATTTAAGGTGGCGAAATAAAATGGCGGCCAAATAAAACTTTTAAAAAATCAAGTTTAACAAATCTTATTCAACTGATCTTAAATTTTGTAGAAAACTAAATGTGATAATGGGATAAACTGGTACTTATTGAATTTATTTTAAATTTTAAATTAATTTAAAAATCAAGTGTAACATAGCTGGAAAGAAACTGGTAAAATAATGGTAGGAATTCAATATCATGAAACGAAATGGCACCTAATAAAAATGTTTGAAAAGACGATATATATGCGTTACTAAATGATTATGTACTGAACTAAGTTGGGTCACACTTCACTATTCCAAATAAAAGGAAAAAATCATAACGAGGGAAGTTCCGGGTATAGGACATTTACCGATTTTTTTACTATATATCCAACATTTTTCCTTTTGAGAGAAGCAATTAACGTAGCATATTTTATATGCCTTGTGGCTCTAAGCATAAGGTATTCAGCCCATCAGCTTCTTGAAGAGTTTAGGGTTTCAGTTCTTGATAAAGATAGGCTAGCATTACCTTTTCTGTGATATTTTCCAATTTTTTCTTATTGCACCACCCTGCGAATAGCTTAAACATTTTCTCTTGTTTGTCTTCGAACTTCTCGGGAATTATAGCTAAATATACTACTTGCCATGCATTTTTTAAGTCTGAATCTTAACTTACAATGAATCGTAGAAAATATCTTATCTTGGAGAAATTTCTAATGACAGTAGATGCCATAGTAACCAATGCCAAAACTTATGCCTGTTTGTTTTATATACTTTTCGAATATTAAGTTTTTAAATTTTTAATTGAGCTTATTCAATATTTGAGCGGGTAAAAAACATTATAGGCACTACGGTCATTAAGTGTTTCACTGATTTTGGATCTATGCTCAACTAGTAAAGATCATTTACTGACCTTAATACTTAATATACTATCTCAGGCGTGTGGATATCTTCATTGTCACAAGCAGTCGGTATTATCACATGCAGGTGGTGTCGAAAAATTAATTTTTCTGAAATATGGTAAGAGTACCTGGGCTTTTATTACCGTTATAACATTACATAAGCTACCATTTAAAACAAATTTTAATTGTGTATTTGATGACCACCTTTTATATATAAACATTTTTTTGTCTTTTTGCTCAGTTATCTCACTAAGAACCTCAATTTCTGTGCTCCTGACAATCAAGGGCGGATCCAAGGGCAAGAAAAAAATGCGTATGAATAAAATTCCTCACCTGGCTTTTCAGTGCCCGGTGGTTATTTTTTTATACTTATCGAGATAAAATAAATATCGACATGCCGTTACCACCTCTATGTGTAATTTCGCATCGGCTTGCTTGATGACTGTGTCATGCACGAGCCACGCCAACTCGGTTGTTCGACTTTATAACGTTGTTGCGTACATAAGAACCAAATCTTCTAACTTATTTTATTATTAGTTTAGTATAATCTTTAGTTTTTATTGATTTTGATTGGATTGGTGGTTGTGAAATAATGGATTAAGACTAATTCATATTTTTAGTTAACAAAGTAAACGAGGTATGCATTTTAAGAATCTATTTATTAATCAGTACTAATCTGAATTGTGTTTAATTTGGTAAAGTTCCTTTCCCGCAACCATATGTGCAGTTATTAAAACACTTTTTCAGAATTTTTTTTTCTATATGTTGATTAATTTGAACCAACCAAAGTAGGCGCGAGAAGCTAAAAACAGAACTATTAAACCTATCAAAAAAAATGACTTGACAAGTATAAACCCCCGGTGTGTCGTCTCACATCACCTCCCCTCCTAAGCAACTCCTCTGGATCCGCCCTTGCTGACAATGTGATTTAATACATCTTATCACCCGTGTTCATGTTCCCCTCCGGTCAGGCAAATAAGAAATATTCGGACTTCTAACAAGTAATAGCAATCTTCATTATATCTATTTTATTTGTCTACCTAAAAAGCAACTTTTTATACCTATTTCGTCTGTGTATTTTATGCCCCCTTTCGCTGTCGTCGTCGCTCCGCCTATAATTCAAGGGAAACTTTGGGGATCACGGTCTAATATTAACATATTAGATTTACAAAAAATTCTAAGCTTTTACAATATAGATTTATAAGATCTAAAAGCATTGAAACGACGCTATGTGATTTTCAGGTTAAAGTCTTTGATGCAATTCATAGATGGTTATGTGTTTTGGAATTATTTATCGATTTTTCTCGAGCTTTCGACATGGTTGATCATGATATTTTTGTCGCTAATACGGAATACGGGGACGCCCTAAGATCTATTAGTATCTCATTTGAAAGGTCGAAATCAATTTCTACTTATTAATAATGAAAAAAGTGATCCTTCCATTATAAAATGTGGTGTACTACAAGAGTCGATCCTTGGCCGTTTTTTGTTCTTTGTTATGCAGATGATACCAATGTTTTGGTTATTGAAAAAAGTATTGCCATATTGAAAAATACTACTGAACTTGTATATGAAGAGATTCTTGAAAGGTTTGAAAAGAACTGAATTTGAATTTAAATAAGGGTAAAACCAAATTTAGTTTATTTTGGAATAATGGGGCCGATCAGGAAAACCTAATTCTTTTCGATACTTCCACTTGTCCATTATTGCCATCCAGTTCAACGAAAATGTTGGGAATTATATTTGATGACTGCGTTGGAGTGGTCATGTGGACAAGATTTGCACCAAACTCAGAGGTAATTGCTACGCATTAAAATATCTTTCCAACCATTGTGGAACGCATATTTTGTTAAATATATTATGCTAATATTCATTCACATATTCGCTATGGCATTAAAAACTAAGGTGTTAGTCTCAAGATCTAGAGATTCTTTTGTTTTTTGTTTAGTGTTGTATTTTTACCTGTACTCTTTTCTATTATTGTAATTTTTATGATTTATGTTTTATTTTGACAGACTGACTTTTTCATCAGTTATTGTATGTGCATTTATATTTACTTTTATTTAAACTGAAAAGATAAAAATATTTTATTTGTATTTTATTTCACACCATATATTGTTTCACGGTTATCTGTATTTTTGATATTATAAACGCATTTCAATTTAATTAAAATAGAAAAATACATTTTTAAAATTAATTTTAGATGCAAAATAAATAAACCAGCTTCCAAATCCGAATTTTACTACTTTAAATGTAAAATGCTGCACATCAAACAATAAACGACAGCCACATAATAATATAGTTTATGCCTGGTTGCTCATATGAAATAAAAATAAATTGAATTATTTTACGTTTTGAATGCATTTTATCTTTTAAAAGGTCGCCCTTTTTTATTAAAATAATTTATTATTTGGAAAATGTTGCTCGAAATGGTTTTTTATCTATTTGTTGCTTAATTTTGTTTGATTGTTTAAAACAAAATGCCTAAAGAGTATATTTATTTATAACAAAAGGTTTAGTAAAGCAGGATTTTTCTAGTTTTCAACTCTGATACACTAAATTTATAAGTGCTGTTTTTATTACATTTGATCCCCCTATCCTGATTTATATTGAAAATTTCAAAAGTTATTTGCAAAGTTTCAAGTTCTTATGTAAAATCACTTGGGAAAAACAACATAACTAAAATAACAGATGTGATTCAAACATATTTCGTTTTAAATAAAACATATATAAGTACATAAGTTTGCATACTTATAATACAAGAACGCACAACAATATAATTATGAATAATATAATCTCTAAAACATATAATCTGTGCCTTGATTTACTTTATTCGAATTAAAAATACATTTTTCTTGTTAATATTGTTGTCGAGTTATTTAAGATTTGTTTTAAGCATCAGAAGAAACCATGTATTTGTTTTTTTCTGGTTACTTCCCTCGTAAAAGGGAAGTATTGTAATCGGGAAAAAAATCACCCTCCGAGATTTTTTCAGATCTTTGCATTTCAGGGTCCCTAGATGTCGAAAAACATGATTTCTCAATTCCGTAGGTCTGTCTATCTGTTCGCGGAATAACAAAAAAAGTACTTACCCGATTGACCTCAAATTTTGGCCAAAAATTAAGAGTCATATGGGGATGACCTGGCAATATTTTGGTCAACATCCAATGTGGCGAAACAAAATGGCGGCCTAGTGAAATGATAAACACATTATTATTAAAAAACTGCTTATCCAATTTATTTCAAATTTTGCGCAAACATCAAGTATTATGTTGGAATCAACTGGTAACATATTGATACGAATCCAAGACGGCGCCGGCGGAACCAAATGGCGGCTTGATAAAATATTTAAAAATTCACCCTGAAAAAACTACTAAAGGGATTGATTTCAAGTTGTGTGCCATAATTAATTGTGGTATAGGGGTCAATTAGCAAAATTGTGGTACTAATTCAAGATGGCCGATCAAAATGGCGGCCACTTAAAATGTTTGTAACCGTGAAAAAATTACCCTCAGGTTTTACATATTGAAGATATGTATAACGAGGCAAGTTTCGTGTAAAGGAAATTTATCGATTTTTTTTATTGTTCCAATAAATTAGTTATCTAGTTAAATTAACTCGTGATAATCTCTTCAGTTATAATTTCCTCAGGACCATTCCCATCATTTTAGCTTAAGATTGTTGTTGTTCTTAGTCCTAAGTTAGTTCTTGCCATATAAATTATAACAAAAACACATTTGATGTATCATTACCAGACATAAGAGATGCGGAGCTGAGGAAATGTCCAAAAAAGTTTAGGTGAAATTTCCACACATGAGCTTGAAATTTCTGAAAAGTTTAAAAAGTTGTCGCGTTTGACTAATTTTGACAAAAAAATGGCATTCGCTATGAAAAAAAAACCCAATTTCTAACTAAAAATTAACTTTTGGATTTTTTTCTTTGAATAAACACCAAAATTGGACAAAAATTAAAAATCCGGAAGCGAATTAAGAAATCATGGCTGTTGAGTATAGACCGTGTCAAATTGGAGTGTACAATTTTAATATATCTTTATGATTATTTTTGTCTAAATTTTGTATAAGTTTGAAATTTTCTTAGCAAATTCCCTTCGAGCTTGAATTTAATAATTCGGAAATCTTTTTTCGGTTTGGAATTTTCAGAAAAAGAAAATATAATATATTGCCAAAAAATTCGAAACCCCAAAAGATTTTCAGATATAATTCAAATTCTAGGGAGATCATTAAGTGAAAATCACCATTAAACTATTAAAAGGAATGATATTCTACAGGATTCTGCAAAATTTAAGGAAAATTCGCTAAAATCTTTAACGCGTTTCATTACTATAAAAAAGACAAAAATCTGGCTATCAAAGCGAGAAATACGCTTATTATATATATACATATAACATTATAAAATTAGCTCCTATTTTATTATTCAATTTTTTCTTTCTATTCTTTGTTAGATCCTTGCATTTAGTTTAATAAAGGAATCTAAGCTTATATAAAACTGAACAGAGAACAACAAAGTACCTTTTGTTCTGTATGCCAAATGCCCAATCATTTTCTGTTTTAAGACCTGTAATTTGATTCAAATTTTATGATTTAATCAAACTTTATGTCGGGATTTTCTAGAATAGTTGGTCCATAAACTTTTACTACTATTTAGTGACCCATAAATGTAAACATTAAAGTCTACCCCTCTGATCGTTGAAATAGTTAACAACTCAATATATAGTTTATTAGGGATCGCGTGCAATTTTCCCTGAAATTTTAATTAAATGAAATCATTGATATGTAAATTCCTAACATAAAAAAAGTTACTCTGACCTGACTACATAGTTCACTTCTAATGACAGTTAATTTGTCTCCGAAGCGTGTCAGGTAGATCATCTTGACCATGTCCATGTATGATTTTATCATTTTTCATCAGTATAGATTTTGTTGTTGAATTAAAAGAATAATATAATAAAAATACTGATTATAGGCTAGAATAGCATTGATTAGATTTTCTGTAAAGAAAGCGCGCGGTAGCGATAATTTTATGAGGATTAAACAATATTCCGAGTCTATATTAAAACAAGTACTTACCCGATTGACTTCAAACAAGGATTTTTTTAAACTAAATCTATACTGTTAGGTGGATCGGTCTTGAAAACGTTAGGTTAGCCCAGTTTCGTCGATAAAACTATCATTAAAGCTATTTGAAGTTCCGAAGACAATGTTGATTTTTTTTAACTCTAAATATACCGTTGATAGACAACTCGCGCCCGTTAGACTTGACTCAAACCCAATTTAAATTTTGAGGCGTTGTGTCTGTCACGCATCGTTTTTTATTTTTCATCATTTTTCACAATTTAGTCCCATATTATCGACTTAGGGGTGTGGACCCATCCCCCCGAAACTCTAAAAATATTTGATCTTTTATATAGTTTAATCTACGAAAGTAGAATTCCAGTATCTGCTGAGCAGTTCCGTGTTAGCTCTGCTTACTAGAGCCATTTTTTTTCTACTTTTTTGAGCGCTCTTTTAAACTTGCCAAAGCTGATTTTTCTAAGCACTCTGTGAGTGCAAAGAGAGTGGTTTCTGTCAAAATATTTTAGATAATAAATGTGTACAGTGGAACTTCCCTAACTCGAATCAAGGGACCGAAAGTCGAATTCGAGTTAAAAAAAATTCGAATTACAGAAAAATACGCTAAACTGAGGCTTTTTAAGTTTGTTAGAAAGAACCGCTACATACATATTATAGTTTATGTACATAAATATATGTAAAATGTATGAAAAGGAAAATGTAACAAATAAAATGAAAAATATGTACATTTGTATGTTTAAAGTTTATTATTTGAAAAAATCGCTAATTTATAATAATAAATAAGGATCATTTCTCTTATTCTATAAAACCTTTTACTGCTTTTAACAAGTTATGTACTGCATTAGAAACATTTTCTCTTGAGGAAGTAAAATTTCTTATTTGGTTTTAACGTTGCTATTTTTTTAGCTTAGGCTTACCCTTATTATTACGAATAAGACTTTCTAAAACGCTATTTAAAATGTTTTCGTTTGTTGGGAACCCCATTGTTGGCACATCATCGTCAATATTGACATAATCTTTAAATGAAACATCATCGATGTTCATTGCAGTTTTGTACGAGATCTAAATTTGTTTTCATTTAAACAGTGGAAGGTCATCTTCTTCACGCCAGCCATCAGTAGTATCCTGAACTAATTCATCTTTAGTAAATCCTACCTCCCTGAAACAATTACTGATTGTTTGTTGTTTTACATAAAGATTCCATGTTTTATATAGATCTCTAATTGCGTCAAGTAGCAGGATTGTATTTCTAGTAGTTGCTTCTTCCATATGAGCCAAAACTTTCGTTTTGATTCGTTTTCTGTAATGCTGTTTAAAACTTTGTATAATTCCTTGGTCCATTAGTTGTAAAACCGAGGCCAGATTAGGAGGAAAATATTCCAGTTTAATGTTTTTTTAGTTTCACTACATCCTTAGTGTGTGCGGGACAGTTGTCAACAAACAGCAGAATTTTCCTATTTTGGACAGCAAACATTTTATCTAGCTTTTTGAGCCACTTTTCATAGATATTCTTGTCATCCCCGCTTTTTTGTTGTACTCATAATCAGTTTTTGTTTTTTTTTGGACAAACGTCTGCGTTAAAAATGTCATTTCAAATCAGGTAAAACATTTTTCTTCCAATCCTCGCTACATTGTAAATCTGCATAGCACTCTCACTACAAACCGACCTTTCGAGGATATTATGTCTTGTTTTAAACTTATTTAACTATCGTTTACTAGCTGAAAAATCATACCGACCCAAACAAAAAGCAAATTCTTTAGCATTTCCTCTAATTAAGGTTCCTGGGGGAGGAAGATTTTTATCACGGGCCATAGCTTCATCAATATCATTATTAAGATACGTTGTAAACCATTTTCGTTTGGAGTTGAAATCATGATCATCTTGTTTTTCCAAAAACTTTGTCATTGTTTTCTAAAACGGTCAATAATATGTTAGGGGGACTTCCAAATTGTTGTGCAATATCTTTTTCTCCTTTTCGCATTTCTCCACCTCAACATATAATTTTAATTTTTCCCTATGCGTTAAACATTTTAAATTTCACATTGCCCTTTTAATCTTTCACTAATACACACATCAAAAATTCTTTGTCAAATCTCACCACCTTGACTGTAACCGATAAAAATTTATAGAATGCTATACGATGAAGCCGATACGTGCTAAGAGACTAAAAAATTTCTTCTGTTAATCTTAATTTGTTGTCACTCGTTATCGAGAACCCGTAAATCCCCGATTGCATATCGGGTAGGTATTTCCACGAAAAATTCGAGTTAGGCTTGCCTGCTAAATTTCGGTTCGAGTTGTAGAAATGTTCGAGTTGTAGACATTTGACTTACAGAGATAAAAATACTTGGACAAAATGTGAAAATTTAATTATTTGCATAAAATTATTGACTTATGAAAAATGTATAAATTTTTTTTTCTTAAATACGATAATTTCTGAAATAAATTGATCGGAAACTACTTCATTTTTTCTTTCACTAAGATCTTTTGTCAAAAGTAAAATCTGAAAATTGTGAATGTGTCCCGGGACGAACTTTATAATAATTTGAAAAAAAGGGAAATCTAAGGCTACAAGATATGATAGTTGGCAAAAAAACCAGCGATAGCTGCTGAAGCTTTTTCCACTTGATTCATTTTTACTCATTTTTACTCAAAGTAGAAATTTCTTGAGAAAAATCAAACCGCTCATATATCTAACTAAATATAAAGCAATATCATAATTTCTCAGGACTTTAACTGTGTTCGGTCATCAGATTTTTTAGAATTCGGAGAAAATACCAAAAAATAAGACGAATAAATATATGATTTATTACTCCATTTATTCTATAGGAGATAGCACCATATGAAACAGTGGCGTAACTACAAAGGGCTCCGTATACGGTCGTACAAAATCCAGTTATGAATAAAAGTAACACCAAAAACAGGACCGGACTTAAGACCTCTAGGACGGTAGGACCTAGGGCTTTAAGGCCTCCCGAAAGATTGCTATGTGATTGTAACATAACTGATGATTACAGAAAAGGTCCTTCGTCTCACATTTCGCTGTTGTCGCCACTGCGGACAAAGTGACTAAACACTTATTTATAAAAAATACGATTAAATGTGTAAAATCCTAAAAATACTAAGTAAAAAAATCAATAATTATTTTCCTTATTTAGAAAAGTTGGCAGGTAAAAATCTAATTTAAATATTTCTCCTCGACAGTGCAGTAGAGAAAAATAAACTGTTTTATTTAGAAAAAAAATCATCAGGGTAAATTAATTTTTTACAGCTTCAGAATTGTTCTACCTTTAGTACATACTTCAGCAGATATTGGCAAAAAACTGAGTCTGTTTCAACTTTTTTGCAATATTTTGTTGGACTTGCAGCGGGGCTAGCAACAATTGAAAAAATAAGCAATTTCACCCACCAGTAAGCATGCTTTGTTTTATTTCCCTCGTGAAAGGGAAATGACCCTCCAAGATTTTTTCAGATCTTTACGTTTCGAGGTCACTGGATGTGCAAAGTATGTTTTCTCGATTTCGTCGGACTGTCGGTCTGCTTGTCTCTCTGTTTGTTGACGGCAGAGCTTAAAATGTTTGTTAAAAACTGAGGGTCACATGAGGATGACCTGGTAACATTTTGGTAAAAACTCAATATGGCGAAATAAAATGGCGGCCTAGTAAAATGTTAATAAATTATTACTAAAAAAACTGTTAATTCAATTTACCTCAAATTTTGCACCACAATCAAAGATTACGGAAGAGTCAAACCATAAAGGAATCCAAGATGGTGAAACAAAATGGCGGCTTAATAAAATATTTAGAAATTTAGCCTGAACAAATTACCGAATAGATTGATTTCAAAATTTTAGCAAGTATAAACTGTGGTATCGAGATGAACTGGTAACATTTTGTATTTGTATTGTGAAAATAGTCCTCTGTTAGGTTTAATCCATCTCCATGTGTTAGCGTCCTTAGATGCCAAAATTTGTTTTCTCAATTCCATCGGTGTATCTGTCGGTACGTCTGTCAGTTCGCTGCGTAGCTAAAAAACTACTTACACGATTGATTTTTGTCAATCAAGTTTTGGTCAATATTTAAGGGTCATATAGAGATGACCTATATGATGAGATGCAATATATTGGTAAAAGTCTAATATAGCGGAACAAAATGGTTGCAAAGTGCTATGTTAAAAAAAATATTAGTACAAAACTCGTTAGCCTATTTACTTCAAATTTTACACAAAAATCAAGAGTTACGTAGGAATGAACTGGTAATATTTTGGAACGAATCCAAAGTAGCAAAACAAAATAGCGGTCTAATAAAATGTCTAAAAAAAATTAGCATAAAAAATTACTTATTAGATTAATTTTAAACAAGCATTTAAGATGGCGAAACAAAATGGCGACCAAATAAAATGTTTAATCGACGTAAAAAATATTTTTATTTATATGATTTCAAATTTTGCTGAAAAACTAAATATGATGTAGGGATAAACTGATACAAATTCATGTACATGGTGGTACAACATAGTGGTCTTAAAAAAATCAAATGTCTGAAACTACTTTTTCAATTTATTTTAAATTATGCCCCAAAAACATGTGTGGCATAGATAGAAATTGATAAAATTTGGCATATTGGTATGAATCCAACATGCTGCAATAAATTGGCGCTCGATAAAATATTTGAAAAAACAGTATATGTATATATATATATATATATATATATATATATATATATATATATATATATATATATATATATATGTGGTATGAAATGACTATGGTAAGTGCGGAATTAGATTGGGTCGCACTTCACTATTCTTAATAAAAGGAATCAAAACTAATTTCTGGCTACGTCCATGAATCGATTCCAATAATAATTAATCAGCGTTTTGAATGGGTCACTGCTAATTTCTCTTCTAACATTCAAAAATTTAGTAGGGTGTTAAAGCATTGAAATCAGGTTTGAAGTTACGGAGTCTTAAATTGATTTATAGTTGAAAGAAGCAGCAGAACTTTGAAAAAGCAAAATCTGAAAAGAAATTTAATTTCAAAACTGAATGTTTTAATTCGTTTTCAGTCTGATCAACATAAAAGGAAAAAGTCGTTAATTACTAAAGTAGAAATAATAAACTCATTTATTTCATTTAACGTAAAAGCGATTTTTTTAATTTAATTATTTCAGCTCAAAAAATTTTAATACAAACTAAATACTATAAAATAAATCACTTTCTTCTCCATAAATTTAACAAAACTTCTAAATGAGATTTCAGACCTGTTAAATGTCACTTTTCATAGATACATCAAATCGAGTAAATAATATTAACTGCCATTGTACCATGATACCATAATTCGATTTCAATCAAATATTTCCCACGATTCGCGATATCCCAAAAACGTTATTCCAGCCATATAATGTAAAAATAAACATGTTATCCAAACAGAAGGCGATTTATTTGGCATTGTGAGCCCCATGGGCAGACAGTGTGTTTATTTTTAGATGCATGGTTTTTGTCAAAACAGTTTGTTCCTGAGTGATTTGCTTTCGCATATGTTGTAATGATACTGGTTAATTTGCGTACCGGATATATTTAATCTATAATAGCTAACTGGGCTGAATTACTGCTCTAACAAACTTTACATTTTTTTAAATGTAATTTAG
Source organism: Kuschelorhynchus macadamiae (assembly GCA_030620095.1). Taxonomy (NCBI): domain Eukaryota; kingdom Metazoa; phylum Arthropoda; class Insecta; order Coleoptera; family Curculionidae; genus Kuschelorhynchus; species Kuschelorhynchus macadamiae. The sequence continues at coordinate 1,152,035 of JAUTXW010000322.1, forward strand.
GTAGATTATGAAAAATAAAAAACAAAAACATTATTTCAGTTGGATTTTGATTAATTTTTGATGATGTTTTTAACTGATGCATCGAACATGACATTCTCCCATATAGCAAAGATATTAGATTGTTTAAAAAAAACTCTATTATCCACTTATTGACAAGCGTATTTAAGGTAAAAATCATAAAACTGATCATAACTTAATGGCTTAATATCCATAGGGAGCCAAAATATTCAAATGCAGTTTTTTATTACCCAATACAGTATTGCTGACTGCTTATATGCTGGGATTTTGGGCATAGAAAATTCGTATGAAATTTTGCTAGCAATAATGTGTATTGTGCTTTCTGCGTCGCAACTCTATTATTGCCATTATCACAATAAAATCAAAACAAAACGGCTACTTTAAAATGTTGAGTTACAAAAGAATCGACCATATAATAATCAAGTGAACTGATCTTAAAGTTATATTGTCTTTCTAGCAGATAAACGTTTACTTAACTTTGAGTTTTATTTCTTTTATCATTTTAGTAGAACCTGTAAGTAAGTGAAGACAGAAGCAGTATTTCAACAACCTGGCGCCATTCATTGTGCTTTATATAATCAAGACAAATAAACCGTAATCATGGCTATCATGGGCTAGCTACCTAATGACTAGTTAAAATCACAATCAATAACTTTTAAAAATGTAGTTTACATCACATGCTGCTCATAATCTACTCTACTCTACTCTAAAAATTTGACTTACTAAAGTCTTCGTCAAACTATTATCTGATTACAAGATTGTAAGAAAGTATTTGTTACTAGTTGCTTTTCTCTGGAACTGATTCTGAGACGTAATCTTATGTTGTAATGCCTACTAATGTATATTATTTGGACACAGACTTCAGTAAATCAATTTTTTAATTTAAAATATTATTTTTTTGGTGCATTTCTAAAGACGGTATTGTTATGCCATTTGCCAACTTAAATTCAATTGAATAGATTTTTATTTACGTTGATTTTCTAAAAATTTTGCTTCCGCTATTTTGAATTCGTCCACAACTTTACCAGTTTATCTCTATATCCCACTTAATCCTTGCACAAAATTTGAAATTAGTTTAATAAGTAGTTTTCTCAAGCTGACTTTTTACATATTTTATGAAGCCACTATTAGTTTGGCTATCTTATATTAGTATCAAAATGTTACCAGTTCATTCCTATATAACATTTGATTTTTGTGTAATATTTGAAGTAAATTGGAAAATTACTTTTTTAGTAATAATTTGTTTAACGTTTCACTAGGCTGTCATCTTGTTCCGGCATATTGGATTTTTACTAAAATATTACCAGGTCATCCCCATATGAAAGTTAATTTTTGACTAAAAGTTGAAGTCAGTTGGGAAAGTAGTTTTTTAGCTATGTCGCGGGCAGAGAGACCGACAGACAGACAAACCGACGGAATTGAGAAAACATATTTTTCGGCATCTAGGGACCTGAAACCTTAAGATTTGAAAAATTCTCGAATAGTGATTTTTCTACGATTACAATACGTCATCAGGGATGACTAAAAAAAAAGATTGTCACGTTTTACGGACGAATAAAGTTTGTGGTAATCTCTTAGCATAATTTTTGCTTCAAACATTTTGCTTGGGTTATTAACTCTGTGGGCAAAGTTTACAGAATTAAATATCTGTAAACTTTGCTGTGGGGGGCATTTTCCTCCCCCCTAAATACGCTACTGATCTTAACTATTTTTGTTGGTTTATTGCCAAGCTCTCGTCTATGGTCGACACAATGGGATTGACACAGGTACTTTCATTGCAGCCACTGAGCCAGAATAATTTTTTATGAGTTATCCATCCTCATTCAGCCTCTAACGGACATGAGTAGGATGGTGTATGATCTAGATACATTAAGACTCGCTTGTGTGGATTTTATCTCTTAAATCGACCGTACTACTTAACAAAGTCTGTGCGACCAGCCGGATCCATTAGTCGCCGGATATTTAGTCGAAGTTGAGATTTTCTTAGCCTTGTCATCATATAAGATTTTTAGCAAAGCCAACTGTTATTCAAAAAATAGCATCAGTATGTATGGTAATTGCGCATGAACCTTAGTTTGCGGTAAAGCCGTAGTTATCCAACGTGTGTCATAATAAATTAGTATATTTTTGCTCTATTTCGTATTCTAGTCCTTGTCAGCTCTGAAATTTATGAGTATACGGATATTTAACTTAAACGCTTGTACATAATGCGGTTTCCATGCAGAGGACTGTTAATATCATTGGAAATTCCAATGAAGGGTTTACAAATACAAGCACCAGGCTGTTTTTGGCTTCTGAAGGCATTCCTATAGATTATAGAACCCTACATAAGATATATTTCGATTTTCATGCTGCTTACGGATTTAACGCAGCAGAAGTGGAAGCGGATCTTGCAGCCTATGGATCCTACATATCTTCGGAGAGATCGATTCATCTTCAGAGGACCAGAGAATGCCATAAAAATTATTTTACCAGCAATTCTCCCAAAAAAAAATTTTTAGAAAACACGACGTGTCCTGAGGAACTAGATTCCTCAAAACTTCCTGTTGTTACTAGAGTCTTAATATGGTTCTAATTAATATTGCTTCTCTAAGAAATAAAACTGACGAGTTGTACCTATTTCTGGAAGAATTGGAGTTCCCCCAACTTGTTGCAATTACTGAGCACTGGCTGAATCTAAACGAACCCTTTTATATTGAGAGGTATACCACAGTAGCTAGATATGACAGAAAAAACTCAGCTCATGGGGGAACACTGATTCTATCCCTAAATGGAGATTTCATGTCGGTATCTAAATATGATCATTTGTTAGCGGATAGCTCTTTTGAATTCTCTATAGTATATAATCAAAACCTTGATCTTTATTTAATTTGTATTTATAGATCACCAAACTCTGATGTACAATCATTTTTAAATATCCTGGTAAGTTTGCTAGACAGCCTACCGATTAAAGGTAAAAAAATTCTATGCGGGGACTTTAATATTGACTATGCTACTGTTTGTGCCATCCGGAAATATCTAATTTCTATATTCGACTCTTTCGGTCTTTCAATGCATGTATCCTCGCCAACTAGAATTTCAAAAAACTCTTCTTCTATCATCGATTACATGGCGTCTGATTTTTCTCCATCAGAGGTGCAATCACAGGTCTATAACTCAGGTCTTTCCGATCACGAGGCGGTAATTTCCAGATTAGGCCCTTACCAAGATCTCGCCATCGGGGCAGAATTTTCTCGGCCGCAAATTTCTCAGTATTTCATAATATTTGCTTTAACACCAATTGGAATTTTGAATCTGATAATGTCAACACAAACTTCAGAACTTTTTTAAATAAAACAAGTGCTTTTAACAAGGCCTTCCCGCTTAAGAATATCAAACCTAAGCGGCATAAACCGTGGACCACGAAAGGAATACGAATTTCTGCTAAAAATATGCGCTCGCTCTCATATATAAAAAAATTCACCGACTCCTTTCTTATTCTCGACTATATCTCTAATTATAGGAGGATCTACACTACTCATATTAAGTCAGCAAAAAAATTACACTACCGAAAACGTCTAACAAACTCTAATAACGTTTTAAAAGAAACCTGATCCATCATCAACAAACTCAGAAACAAATCAAACCCTGTGACTCAGATCTTGCCAGGGGCTAATGATCTAAATGATTATTTTATTAATGTAAGCAAAAATGTTACCTCTAGTATCTCGCCAAGTTTGGACCCTCTTTCGTTTCTCCCTCCTTCAAAAAAATTTAGCTGATAGCTTTTTCTTAAGTCCCGTTAGCAACACTGAACTATTGAAGGTAATACATAATATCAAAAGTAAATCTTCGTGTAGCACTGATGGCCTATCAATTAGAATATTCCTGAACTTGCCACTCCCAGTCATAGAGGCCCTTACAACATTAATAAATGAGTCCTTTATAAAAGGTGTATTCCCTGATTGCCTTAAAACAGCTATAATTATTCCACTTCATAAAGGCGGCGAAAAAACTAACTCTTGCAATTATCGCCCAATTGCACTACTACCAGTGCTATCAAAAATCATCGAAAGGCTACTGAAGAACCGTCTTATGCCATTTCTCCTGAAACATCAGATAATATCCCCGGAGCAGTTGGGATTTCTACCCAACAAGTGCACCAGTGACGCCATGTTCACGTTGCTTAGAGGCGTCTACTTATCTCTCAATAACAACCACCCAACTGCCTCAGTTTTTTGTGACTATGCGAAAGCCTTTGATTGTGTTAGTCATGATAAACAAACTACATTTTTATGGAATTCGTGGTACTTCTTTAAATTGGTTCAAATCTTATCTTGGAAAAAGGCAACAACTTGTAAGGGCTAATGGTTCCGATTCTGATTGTAAGTTGATTACAAGTGGAGTCCCTCAAGGTTCAGTCTTGGGACCTATTCTTTTTTTGTTATACATTAATGATATCACGAACCTTAAAATTAATGGAAGAATCTCCCTTTTTGCTGATGACACAAGCATAACATGGAGTGATTTTGATACAACGTCTTTACAATCTAGTATCTCCAAAGACTTGGTTATAATTAAGGCTTGGTCCGATTCCAATATGCTTTGTTTTAACGTCGATAAAACGGTGGCGTTATCTTATAAGGGAACTTTACAACCACTTCAGGTACATAACAGCAATATTGAATACGTAGAGTCGGTTAAATTCCTGGGTTTAAATATAAATAGCAACCTAAAATGGTCTAATCATATTGACACCTTAACTAAAAAACTTTCTACCGCCATTCGATCAGTTTCAAAAGAACTAGACGTTCCTTCTGCCAGACTTACTTATTTCTCTTTATTTGAATCCCACCTCCGCTATGGCCTTCCCTTTTGGGGCTGCTGTACCACCGAGCAATTTCGTAGTATTTTTATGCTTCAAAAGAGAGCCATTCGTTATTTGTTTGGTCTAAATAATAGAGCTCACTGCCAATACTATTTCAAAAAACATGAAATATTAACACTTCCTGCATTATTTATTTTGGAAACGGTATGTTTGCTGAGAAAACATATAAACACCCTCCCAGAAAGGCCACAACATGTATACCCTACCAGAAACTCTAGGCATGATATTTATCTTCCCATTCCTTCCACAGAATTAATAAAAAAATCAATTATTTACAACGCCATAAAACTTTACAACAATCTGCCAGTACATTTAAAATCTATCCCTATGCTTGCACAATTTCGAAAAAACACCAAAGCATACCTCATTGAGAGACCATTTTACAGCGTTAATGATTTTTTTTTTTCAGTGAGTAAGTCTCTTTAAATTGTCACTAAACTCGCTTGTTTACTTAAATCTTTTGTGAGTCATGTCCTAACTCATAGCATAGAATTTTGTAAATCATTATATAGGGAAAAGAACTGTCGAACATTCACTTAAAACTTAATTATTTTTGTTAGGTATTGGATTAAAAACAATTTAATTCTTTTTGTATACTACATTCTACACTAGTTCAATATACCTTCTGTTTAACATCACAATTATTTGTATAACTATAATAACATAGAGTTTAAGGTCGCATAGTTGCAATTTTGATTTCAATGTCATCGAAATTATTCACCTCGTACATGTGTGTTTGTTTACTTTTATAAGGTTATCATGATTCATTTACTGTTTGCAATGTTATGCTATATTCTAACGTGTGTTTTACGATTTGGTAAATTGATAATTTACATTTTAAAAAAAAAAAAAGCACTGACCTGTCGAAATTATTTTCGATTAATGTTTTGATATGTCTTATTTTTAGGTATATTTTGCTTTGTCCATAAAATTGTAGAATTTTTCTGCGGCAATAAAGCATACTTTTGTTTGTTTTGTTTGTTGTAATTTCAAATTGTGATCCGTTTTCAGTTATGGTGTTCAAGGACTTGTGCAGCCATATGGATGTAATGCCATCAGAACTCGTATTACCCGAGGCAAATAGTCATAATAAGGTTTGGGCTATTAGATCAACACATTTCCATTTTCGATTCCTATCGCATCTGTTATATCTAAGATTGTGTTAAATGAAGCAACAAGCCATTTGATTTCCGGTCTCTTAAGCTCGGCTTTTAATAAATTAAAACAAAATGATGTTCATACTTTAAATGAGTTTTTAACTCTGGTAACCAACGACACGAATAATATAGATCTCTAAGAATTTAAGGTCACAAGAAAAGAGTGAAAATTATTTACAATATTACTTAACAAATTATATTTGACGTAAACCGCAAGCATTTTGATTTGTAGATTAAAATATACATTTAAGATTTAAATAAACTTAAAATATTAAAAAATAATTTAACTTATTTCTGTAAAAAAATACTACTACAAAAAAAGTCTATTGGATCTACGTACTTATGAATACATCTTCCCTTAAAAGCTTTTGATTAATCAGATAGAAAAAATGTCCATTATAAATATTTTGCGGTTTATTTTTCATTTTTGTGTATACTGGGTGCTTCGGAAAAGTGTAGCATACAACAATTTAAAACTTTTATCAATGCCTCCTGTATATTATAAGTCTATTACATGGGCCCCTTTCAGCAGATTATAAGTATCAATGGTTTGATATCTCTATCTTTAAAAACAAGTAAGGTAAATAAAAATATTTTCTCCTTATAGTAGAATGCCTCTTACCGTCTTACGGCAGATTTTTTGTCAGTTTTCTCGGCTTCTGTTACGATTATCTAAAAATCGATAAAAATTGATGATACAATCTACATAATTATAGGTGACAGAAATAAGACACAGGTATTACATTTATTGTAATTCATCTTATAATTAATATTTCAATAGCCCAAAAAAAAATGTGGGGTTTTATCGAAAAAATTCTTTAAAACTGCAAACTGCATCTCTTTCTAGTTATTACATTTGCTACCCGAAAACGTACTTTAAGTTTAGAAAACAAATTAGCAGTTGTTAGGTGCAAAGTCTGGACTATAAGCTGAGTGGAAAATTTCCCTGAACTTTGATCACTATGACCTTAAAAATGGCGGCTCTAGAAGTTATTGCGTTGTCGTGCAGTAAGCGTACAGTAACAATATACTTACCAGGCCTCTACTATCTAATTGCATTGCTCAGTTTATGCAACACGTTGAAATATTGATCTGTGTTCACTTTAGTGTTTTAGTATTTTAGTGAGGTTGGTTAGTAGGATTTTTTTGGAATTGTACTGAATCGTCGCCATCATATTTTGGTTGATTGAAAGAGAGATATCTGCCTTCCTTCTTTCGTTCTACGCTATTCCATAGATTAGTATCAATGAAGTTCAAATCTTCTTTCTCTTTAGCATAAAAATGTGTAAAAACGTCTCACAACCCATCACATTAAACTGCGGACAGAAATCTGGGTATACACCTTATGCTGATCTTACTTGTATTGATGTTTATGGAGAATGCGACACAGGGTGGTATCTGCAAGGCTTACGTATGCTGAGAACTCTATTAAACGCCTATCCTGCAATACCTCATCCTTCTCATTAAAGACAGCACTCTTACTAGTCAAACCGCAGAGGTATTAGAAACCTATGTAGTATTGTACCGGTCATTCTTTGGCGGTGGTAAATAAAGAAGATCAATCACCATATATTCCATCAATATTCTATTTAAAAAATTGGGGGTAAGGCTTAATGCGCACTTGCATTTTTATATCGCACGATTACTTAGTTACAAAAATGAAACATGTACTTAAACAATGGGACTGGCCGCACTTAATGCAGAATAGTTGCAGCGGTATCTAAACAATGATTAATTTTTGTATGATAATGTTTCAAAATATAGCTAAGTTTATAAACTTGACTTTGTTGTTATGGTGTCGTCGCTGAAACTATTTTAATTTTCAACCCAACTGCCATGTGTCAAATGTCATACGGAAAAAATGTATCAATTTTTTTTTAATAAAGAAAATCTCAATAACTGAAATCAGAAAATAACTCAAACGAACAAAGCAACGCCAAGCATATAACCAAAACCGAATACATGACAGTTTGAGATGACTGTCAACTAAATTTACTTTCAAAACGTATGTTTAACAGCATTTTCACTGGCTATCTACGAACATAACGCGAATAGCAACAGCAAAACTTGAGACTTGACCAAATTCCAACGTCACTGTGGCAACAAACAGCTACAGAAACAACGTTTATAAATGGATGCATTAAAGGCCATATGTTTAGCTTTAGAACGACAACATCATCGTCAACAGCAACAGCAATCTCAAGTTTATAAATGCGGCTTATGATTTGAAAATAAGCACATTATATTTTCATATGTTAATATGCTTTTTTACGCTGTAAACATACCTCTACTACGAATGTTACTGCATGTAAATGTTCAAATAACACAAAACCAGCAAGGTTTGAAAATAACTAATTCTCACGGTTCACATTAGCTCGTCATTGGTCATATCCCGTGGGCAAAATACAGCCTACTACATAGTTTATTCCATAGAACAATATATGGTTGCTGGATGATCAGTGAGCGTCTCTATCCCACATTTCAATGCCAAAGTGTTAAAAATATGTAAAATATTTTTGTCATTAAAACATATTAGGAATAATTGGTCATTAAAGCTTATATTAGAAATGGAGAGTATACAATGTACGGGGTGTCCATTTAAGAATGGTCTCCGGCCATAACTCCGTAACCGTTGATGACACAATTATGGGGTAAAATATTTATAGGTAAATCGGCCAAGAAAAATCGCTGTAAATTACTTTCAAGTTCGAAAAATGACCGCTAGAAGGCGTAATAGCAACTCAAAAATGGAAATGCCGATGTTCTCTCAAATTTTCCTAAATTAAGGTTTGTCGAAAATATAAGCATTGTATTCTTTAGACTATTATGCACCTTTTGGCTATTTATCATTTTTTTTCTGTTTTCGATAATAAAGTGGTAGGGAAAGGTCAAACTTTTTTTCTTTCAAACTGTTTGGATTTGGAAAACGTTGAGTTACTATTACGCCTCCTAGCGGCAATTTTTCGAAATTGAAAATAATTTTCAGCAATCTTTCTTGGTCGATTTACCTTAAATATGTTTTCCCCATAATTATGATATCAAAAACCGATTCGTTCATGGGCACACGCTAAAACTGGTGTTTTGAAAAGATATGGCCCTTTAATTTCCATACTTACACTATTATGCAATCAATTTTTGGTATTAAATATTTACCTATAATATTTATTGGACAGGATTCGCCAAATTTACTTTTCCTACCTATACATTAATATAAAAAAAACTGAAACTCTACTAGGGTTATGTAGTAGGTACTTATTTATTAATGTTATATTCATGTTTACAGATTGAAGAAAAGGAGGCAATTCCTTGACTTTGGTAAGTCCTTTTGCACCTTAGATTAACTTTTGTTTGATACACAACGATTCTTTGATCGATGTGCATCGAAACAGAAGTGGAAGTAATTAAAACATTGTACTTTTCATTGTCCAGAGATTTGCTTGCAAACCATATTGAATATCCTAATTAGGTGTGTTTAAAATATGACCCCCAAAAATTAAATATTATTTAAAACGCCTGAAAAAAACAAAACAAGGGTCTATTGTCTGTTGTGGCCAAAGTATTCAAGTTTTCGACCAAAACGAAAAGAATTCTGAAAGAACATCAATAGGAAAGAACATTCTTATAGGCCCTACTTAGCAAATTACGACTTCAACTTTTTTTAATTTCTTTTCTGATTTTTTTGCTGTAGTTCGCTAAAAATTAGTTTTATTGAAAATTACGTTAAGATAAAATTAATGAGGAGTCAAAAAGATACAAAACTGATATTCAAATTTGCAGCTAAATGCTTTCGGAGAAAAACTACTTGAGTGCAAAGAATTTTTTTATCGTTTGGCCATTTCTGCTGTCAGTAACAAATATTGAATTTTCTTATCAATCAGCGGTACCTATTGAAGTTCTGGGTTAATTTTTTTCTAAAACTACATTGATGTTTCATGGTCCTCCCAAAACACCGACCTTATCGTAGAAAAACTATGTATTTTTTGCAACTTTCAGATTTATTGTTTGATTCCAAAATGTACCGAAATACTAAACAATCTAACTTGGAAAAAATGCACAATTCTTAATTTTTAGGGGATGGCGTTTTGCTGTCACGAGAGTGACACGCTGTTGTATGGTTATAAGTTAAACTTTTCAACACGAAATATATTAATATATTAGCAATAATCTCCTCAAATGCTCTCTCAACATATCCGCTCGAACGTATTAACGTTCGTGTTTGAATGTCTAGACGTTCCATGAAATTTCAGGTTGTAAAAGAAAGAAATAATCACCTTATACGAAAAGAGGCAAAATGCTGATATAATTTTTCTTGAAAGAACCTATCTTATAGACACAGAAATTATAGTTATTATTTCACCCAACTTGAGGTTAACTAAAAATAATTATTAAGTGTATTTGTCGTTTCATTTAAATCATTACGTGCAAAATATGGCAAAAATAAGTTATTACTTAGTTCATTTAAAACAAACATCAATATTAAAAATTGTAAAAAAATTTTTTTTGTATAATTAAATAACGTCATTAATAATTTTACTAATATTTTATTTAGTTAGTGTCATTTATTCCACATCAAGAATTCAGTTTTCTAAGGACAAGATGGGCAAAAAGAATTTTTGTGGATATTTTTAATACAAATTACGATAAATACTTTCTTTTTCAATAGTACAGATAATCAAGTATGAAATATTTTCCACAAGGTGGGTCAGTGTCTCGCGTGGTTTAGATTTGGGATATTATGAGTGTAAATCTTCGATATTTTTATGAGGTGTGAAAATGTAATCATCTTTTGGGAATGCACAAACCAATAACAATCAAACTGAAAATAGATTTATTTGGGGTAAATGTTTAGACATTGAAAAATTGTGGAAGTCGTTGGTGTACATATTTGATTCCTTTTAATTAAGTACATACATTTGAAAAAATATTACGTAATATTTCGAAAAATTGCGAAACATGTCAAACTACTTTTATTTTTTGTATATAAAAACATTTTTTTCAACTATGCAGGGTAGCGATAGGAGTAAATCAATCATCTGAAAATAAAAAAAATGTTTTTCAGAAGCATTTCGATTACTTAATAAAGGAGTACAATGAGACAATTTCTTTTATTTTTTGTATATAATTTAATAATAATCATAGTTCACTTTTATTGTCGTAATTTCATTAAAGAAAAATTTTACATGTCAATCAAAATGTTTTTCCCTATAATTTCTGAAATGTCTTAAATTTTTAAACACGGGTTTCATAGTTCAAAGTAATTTTTTTTTGAAGGTAGAATAAATTAAAAAAACATTTTGACATCTGTATAAAATTATTTTTCCCTATAACATCTTAACTGCATAAATATATTATAGTAAAATGTCTAAAAATGGTGAATATCGAACATCTGTAGAATGCTTAGCGTTATCCAAAGTATTTAAAGTTAATTTTGAAATATATTTTTTCAATTATGTGAAAACACAAGATCAATTTGTGATGTCACAGAATTCTCCAACTATATTAACAAAATCAAAGCATGACCGTTTGATAATACTTTTATTTTCTAGAAACTCAGAATCAGGACATTTCGAATTACTAAAAATTTCAAATAATAATCTTATTTTTTAAAACATTTTTAATAATTTAATAGGGTCAAATATTCATATAGCAAAATCACATAAAAATAAAATTCATAACTTGTCTAAAAATTTAGATTTAGAATGTTCTACCAATCAGTATAATACAAAAGTCAATTTTGCCAAACAAATTCCTTTGACACAAACACATAAAATTCCACATGTGACTTCTGTCGAAAACTATTGAAAGGGAAAAGGGAAGTTAACCATCACTTTAGAACCGTGCATTATAAATGTATTAAAAACGAAGTTGAAAATTTGGATTTCAGAAAAATTGTTTATGCAACTGCTCAACATAAAATCAGAAATACCTATTTAAAAGAAAATTCCTAAAGGAGCTAGATCAAGTGTTGCAGAAGAATTGGCAAATATTTTAAAACAATGTTCTAAGAAAACTCGTACAGTTTTACCAGTTCCAATAAAATCAAAACAAAATAATGGTAAGGCTCTCTTCAGCGGTTAAAAACAATTTATAAACTTGGCAGAAAAATGAAGTTCTCTTAAATAATTTATTGATTAAAGCTGATAGTTTTAATCCAAAAAAATTGATCAACAATTGCTGAACAGAGGTAAAGAGATAATAAAATGTTATAAAAAAGTGGAATCAAAATTTAGGCAAACTTTATAATAACATTTTTTCAGAAGCTCTAACGGGTATTTTATTTAACGAAAACACACACAATGTGTCAGTCGATAACCAGTATCGAAAGACTTGTTGCACTGCAGACTTCATGTTTAGTGAAAAACAATTTAAATTCATTCCGACGTCAATTGAACTGCAGGACTTAATGTCCCCTAACAAAAATCACGTTAATTATATTAGGTACTGTGCATGAACATTTAATAATGTTTAAAATGCAAAAATAACCATTGAATAATATCTTTTGCATAATAATGCAGTTCGAAGTTGAAAAGCATTCAAATAGGGATTTAATATTCATTATTAACAAGTTTATTTACGCCCCCCCTGCAATTCTATCAAAAACTTCATTAAAATTAAAATAAACATACGTGGCTAGAATCGAAAAAAATACTTAATAGACTAAAAAGTTATTATAAATATATTAATTGTACACAACAAAATTAACAGTTAATATTAGTAATCACCTATCTGTAACAAAGAATGTTTTGTGTAAAAACATATTGTTTTAAACCAATATATTTCTCAAGTTCTAACGCTTTCGGGGTGAGCGGAAGAATTATGCTCTTTGCAGATGTTAGGGCCGTTGCGGTTTCATGTGAACCTTTTTTGGATATAGTATTTTAGTGTTATAACTTTAACGATGATGACTTAATATATACATAAAATGTTTACCTGTTACATATCATGTAATAGAATTTCCATAATAGATTGTATATTCAATAATATCTGTCATGTCCAAAGTAGGTATCCGAATAGAGAGTGTCTCTATTCGGACGCAAGAAAGAAAGCTTCGAAAATGCCAAATGTGATTTTGGCGAAACGTTAGCAAAACTGTTCTTTTCAGAACGACAGTAGTGAACGGATGTACATCCGGAATGAAAACACATTATATATACGAGTACATATATATATATATATATATATATATATATATATATATATATATATATACATAATTTTTTTTGTAAAAAATTCTTGGGTACTGGTTTAATTTTTTAAAAGAATTACTTATTTCCTTAACGTTTCGCGCTCCATAGAGAGCTTTTTCAAAAGGATATTATTGGCCTACAATAAATACAAAACTATAAAACATCGATTGACACCACTAAAAATTAATTCCCCAAGTCACAACTGAAACATCATTGCTACTATAATGCAGTGAGTTGTTTTATTTCCAAGGTGCGTATACCAATGTATTTTAACATTAATTTTAAACTGGAGTTTTAAAAATAGTAACGTATATATATATATATATATATATATGGATTCTGTCTGATGTGCCTTTTACATATGGTAAGACTACTTGTTACTTTCCCGGTTCATAATTTTTATTGTTCGTTGTTCGGGAACCCTGTGCATTAATATCTTTCTCTATGGTGCGATTTGTGTAGCCATTTTTCTTTAAAGCACTAAATATTCCCTTAAGTTCGTTTTGTCTCGACTGTGTTTCAGTTAGTCGCACGGATCTGGATATTAGGGTATTTGCCATAGCTTGAATTTGTGCTGGATGATGATGTGCACTTGCATTTAAATATCTGTCTGTATGTGTTAGTTTTCTATTCACGGTGTCCGTTATGTAGTTTTGTGACCAGAACATTTAAAAATGGTAGTTTGTTGTTTTTCTCTAACTCTAGAGTAAATTGTATTCTGGGGTGGATTGAATTTGCGTGAGTCAGAAATTTTTCGAGCTATGCATGACCATGTTGCCATATAATAAATATGTCATCCATATAACGAATTCATAATTTTAAACTTGCTTTCTCAAGAGCTTCTTTCTCGAAGTATATCATAAATAAATTCGCGACTACTTGTGATAGCGAGGATCCCATTGGAGCACGCACCATTTGTTTTTAACCGCTGAAGAAAGCCTTACCATTATTTTGTTTTGATTTTATTGGAACTGGTAAAGCGGTACGAGTTTTCTTAGAACATTGTTTTAAAATATTTGCTAATTCTTCTGCAACACTTGATCTAGCTCCTTTAGGAATTTTCTTTTAAATAGTTATTTCTGATTTTATGTTGAGCAGGTGCATAAACAATTTTTCTGAAATTCAAAATTTCAACTTAGTTTTTAATACATTTATAATGCATGGTTATAAAGTGTTGGTTAACTTTACTTTTCTCTTTAAATAGTTTTCGACAGAAGTTCTAAGGGAGCCGACAACATACCTAGAAAAAACAACTAAAAATAAAATTAAACTTCACCAATAAACCCCGAAATTCGACAAAAAATCATACCACGGGAAAAGTCGAACAGATGTCCTAAACTCAATGGTTTACCAAAAATACACAAAACAGGGGCGCCCATTAGACCTATTGTTAGTGCTGTTAATTCGCTGCTAAAAAAACTGGAGAAATATCTTTCTGAAATTATGCAACCAGCTGTAGAAAAAGCTGATTCATTTGTAAAACACTAGGAGCATTTCATTCGAATTATACGAGACATCGTTCTTGAAAAAGACGATATCATAGCAAGCCTAGATGTCAAATCGTACGCCAGTATTCCCATCGACGAAGCATTGGACAAGATTGCTATGAACGAGGAGTTCCAGGCACATATAATACAACTCTTGGAGCATTGCCTTAAAATACTTATTTTTCATTCAACGGGCAAATGTAAAAACAAATGGATGGTGCTCCAACGGGGTTCTTGCTATCACCAGTAGTTGCAAATTTATTTATGATATACTTCGAGAAAGAAGCTCTTGAGAAAGCAAGTCATTTATTATATGGCAACATGATCATGCAGAGCTCGAAAAAATTCGGACTCACGTAAATTCAATCCACCCCAGAATACAATTTACTCTAGAGTTAGAGAAAAACAACAAACTGCCATTTGTAGATCTTGTGGTCACAAAACTGCATAACGGACATTTCGAATACACCGTGTACAGAAAACCAACACATACGGACATATATTTAAATCACCCAGCAGAAATTCAAGCTGTGGCAAATCCCCTAATATCCAGATCCGTTCGATTAACTGAAACACAGACGAGACAAAACGAACTTAAGGTAATATCTAGTGCTTTAAAGAAAAATGGCTACACTAATCGCACCATAGAGAAAGCTATTAATGCACAGGATTCCCGAACAACGAAAAACAAAAATTATGAACCGTGAAAGCAACAAGTAGTCTTACCATATGTAAAAAGCACATCAGACAGAATCGGAAGAATTCTTAGGAATCACAATTTACAAACAATACATAAGCCACAAACAACTATAGGTAAACTACTTGGAAACCCAAGAGATAAAATCAAACTGGAAAACCACGAAGTCTTCAGCATTCCGTGCATTATATTATATAGATTTTTTTTTAAAGCTTTGTGCATGTTTAATATTTAGTCCATTGTCATATTTACTTTTATTAACAATAATAGTTAAATGGTAAACAGCATTGGAAGATCAGGGAGTGATTTATTTAAAATTACTAGAAATATTCTCGTCACTTTAATGGCATCCGATATCTAAAATCATATTCATAGATTTTATTTTTTGATTGTATATTTGCAATATTTTTCTGAAACCATCGGGTTGCCCTTAATTTAAAATAAAAAGCCGTTTGGTGTTATTTTCACACATTAACAAATTTATCTGTTTGTGCATGCCTACAAAATGATTTGAAAAACTTCATAGTACAATCAACGAATTTGTTTATGCCCCTCTAAACGCTATTAGATCACTAGCGCATAACCATTAAAAATTTAAATTGGACACATGTGAAAGAGTTTATAAATTTCCATAATACAGTAAAATAGTAGTGTAGGACATAATACCGACATTGTGATCACGTCACGCACAATTAAGGTAATGATCATTGGCATGAATCAATGTAATTGTGGGCACAGGATGTTTTGTGTAAAAGTTCGTGCTCGCAATATACCGACATTCCCTTACGCGCTTAAAATAATAATGTGCGTTTTAAATTGGTATCATCGCATTTTGGGGTGAACCAAATTAAGCTTTAGCACATTGCTGACAAGTAGAACGTAATGTATGTAATAAATTACTAGTTTATTTTAGGATTTCGCTTAATGAGTATTTTAGGTTATTTGTTACATTAAAACAGTTAGATTTAAAAAAATCGGTAAATTTCCTTCGCTATGAATGTTTCATTTGAATAGGAATGGGAAAGTGTGACCCAATCTTGTTCCGTACATAAGCATTTATTAACACTTATATACTATCTTTTCAAACATTTTTATTGGTCGATATTTTGTTTTACCATACTGAATTTGTACTAAATAGTTTCTACCTATGGCGCACTTGATTTTTGGGCATTATTTAAAATAAATCGGATAATTACTTTTTACACTGATTTTTAAATATCACTTAAGGATCACTTTATTCTAATTTTTTTTTTAATATTGCCAAAAAGCGAATAGATAGCCCATCAGGCAGTTTTATAAATTTGCTCATCAATCGCTCGCATCGCCGTTTAATCGCAATATTAGAACGCATGCGATAATATTTGAGGTGGTGTTATCAATAGTGGGATTTAGGCTTACTTGTTTAGAAATGTAATACAAAAATCATTCCCTCTTATTATGAAAGAAATCATGCCCTAAAGAGACAAATATGATTGCTGGGTAATAGCGTAAAACCGATCCATAAAAAAAATTCCAGCAGATCGGAGGCCGTGCGTCGCGCACTGACAACTCTGTTCATTGGGTTTCGCGGAAATCTCTCAACGAGTCTCAACTATAATAATAATAATACTGTCAGTATAAGGAAGGGTAAAATTCACGAGGATGGATTTGAGTTGAAGAACGGTTAAAGTATGGAAGCAATACGACATGGAGATACCTACAAATATCTTGGTATGAGCAAGGGCAGTGTATAATAAACCGCCGGGTAATAAAGGATGAACTGACAAGCGAGTTTATAAGAAGAATACGCCTATTGCTAAAATCAAAACTTTACAGCAACAATTTGTCTAGAGCAATTAACACCTACGCTTGGCTATTCATTTCGGATAAGCAAGTGGTCTAACACTGACATCAATAACCTGCAGCGAAAGGTCAGAACTGTATTCATAAAGGCACAAAAACACCATCCAAGAAGTGCCATAGAACGTACGACAATTCCATGGCATCAAAGCTGAAGAGGATTAACAGATATCTCAAAGCAGCTATACCAACAAATCACTAAACTGCGAAGTTTCAACTCATCATGAACCCGTAGATATTGGACGGAAACGCCTCTCCATGGCAGATATTTAAATGAGGGCAATCAGGATTAAGTCGACACATAGCGTCGAACTACTGGCTGACGTCGGGATGGATGTTTCCTGAAACGGAGGATTTCCTAGTTGCCATACAAGATCAGGTAATTCCAACCAGAAGCTACTTAAAATATATAAGGAAAGATGCCACGGTGATAAATGACAACTACAGGTATGAATGTCGGATATCAGGGACCCTACAACATGTCATATGGTTATGCGGGTGAGAAGAAGTCCAGACACGATGCATTAGCCAAAATTATTCACCAAGAACTAACAGAGAAATTACAGCTCTCGAAGGAAGAAAGAGTGCCATATTATAAATACAACCCTGAGCCAATTTTAGAAAATAATCTTTACAAGTTCGCATTGTTTTAACAGACCAAACTAACATTTATAATAGACCAGATCTTATTCTTGTAGATAAAGGGGCATGAAAAACAACTTTGATAGAGGAGGTATACCGAATACTCATACTTTACCGCAGAAGTATGCAAAAAAGATTGAAAAATATCGTGACTTAAAGGAACAGATCTGGAGAAAAAAAACAGGCATTAGAAAAAAAAATAATTATAATAAAGGTCTTTATTCGTACATTATGGTAAGATAAACTTAATATAAAAATTATAAAAAAACTGAATGTACAAAATGGCGAGTTTCAACCAACTACTCAGCTAACAGTCAGCTAAATTCGGTGTTCATTTAGGGAATCTTGTAGTTTACATTTCTTGAGCCGTCTATTCAAAGTATAGTCGTTCTTAATATTGCATAAACAATTGTTCTTTACGAACCTAGTAGTTTAGTCTATTTTTTCCCAGCCTGTCATTAAGTTTAATTTTTTTTCCGTGTCAAATATAGAATATTGCGTTTAAATATCGTTGTAACAGGGGGTCTTCGGTAGACCCATATTCTTTAAATTCTTATAAAAGTAAACTGAAACATATTTTTAGGACTGTGGGAATGCGTGATACAATTAAACTAAGTTCTGCAGGTATTCTTTGTACAATGAAACATTCCACAAATAAATATCACAATAGAGAAATACACCTTCGCAGTACCTAGAACATCTCAAATGGACAATACATTTCGATACAATAAAGTCTACCTGCTGCCATGAAAATGGGCACCTATAGCTGTTTCATTTCACAATCTAACTAGTGTTATTCGTTTTGGGTAACATTAATTGAAACTTTTTCCATTTTGGTTCGAATCACAAGCAAAATAAAACTTTTAGGTGTTATACCCACGTTGAAAAATAATAATATACTAAATAATAGGTTTTTTAATATACAAAATGAATGAAAAGTAACTGCAAATATACAGGTAAAATTACAGGCAATTTCGAAAAAAAGTATTGTATAACAGGTGGTCAACATCTAAGGGCATGAAGTTATGGTCATTTTTAATGTGATGATTTTTTGACAAAGTGGCAACATTGAAATCATACTTATAGAGCGCTGCACGATTAGTTGTTTTAAAGGCTGGCTAGGCAGATTAGATCTAGATTTAAAAATTATATTTTAATTTTCTGTCGTCTAATTATTCTAAAAGAAACCTATGAATAATTAGTATCGTTTTAACGTACTTGAATGTTCTATTCTTTTAAAATAAAATCCGATAGTTTTAAACAAATAAAAACACTTAGAACGTTTGTTTTTTTCGATCACACTAACGATAACAATTTTTTCTACGAGCGTGCGAAAAGTGAGTACTTTGCTGCTCTCATATGAATGCTGAAAGTTCTCAACACTGATGCAGAAACCACATATAAACTATCACCAATCTAAATTGTCCTTTAATTAAACTTCGTGTGCTATTAAATATCACCAGAACTGGACTGAAAATGTTCAGTTTAACATATTTTATTAAACATTATTTAATAATTACAAGCCTTTTCTACCAATATCGTTCCTACGAAAATAAGTTTGTCTTGCCTATGCATGTTTGTTGATTATTAGTGTAGACTCTGCACTGCTCACTTATATGACGCATCCCGTATACTTGTTGTATGCAGATTATGTTCGTTGGAGGGCAGCCCGTTGGCTATGTTGTCATGGAAGCGAAGAATAGGAACAATAACGCGGCTGCCATTATTTTGACATCTTTGAATTTGAGTTTTCCTAAATAAATATTTTTTGTTCCAGGGTTGCCTACCCTTTTTACAACATTACAACTTATCGACCTGTTAAGTCTTAAAAAAACATACGTACATACATATTACGAGCATCAATTTGTAACAATCTGTGTCATTTTTTAAAAAAATCTTGAAGACTACAATCGCTAGAGGGAGCCAAATACGGGACAGCTTTTGTACATTAAGTTGCCTATCTGTATTGTACACAAACTGACCAATGTTTTATCTATGGTATAGACGTCAAAGTGAAAATACAAAAATTATTTGACTTTTATCCAACCTTTGAGTCAAAAATGGTGACCGAGCAGGACAATGGAGAGGATATAATTGATGAAAAACCGGAAGACATTCTTGAAAAGGCCAAGAATATAAACGTCGAACTGTTACCAGAAAAATCGAAATACCGTTAGTGTGCAAAAAATGAAACAAACTATTCGAAGAATGAAGAGGCAATTCTACTATACTTTCCCACATTTCAAAAAGTTGCAAGCCATGCACGGTATGGTCGAGATATTCAATGTAAAAATCTACGCAATCTAAACCAAATATTAGAAGAATATTGGTTTCACTGTTCAGATGATGTATACCTTTTGACCAAAGTTGTCACAATAATAGGGGTGGCAGGTTCCCTCCGCCGGCGCCGTGACCCTAGACGGCGTTAAAGACAAGGAATCTCTAATGCATATTACAATTCCTCATAATAAAACGCATCAACGCCGAAGCCTTGTAGTAAACGGGAAACGACATTTAACTTAATAAAAAATACGCATTCATGAAACCGCAAAGTACGTCGAATAGAAGATTTTCTCTTAAATTACAAAAACGATAGATGTTCTATCCAATGTGTTAAAATTAACAAAATTGGCAAGAACCTCACGGATGTAGCTGGATACCTGTAACTACCAAATCTCGAGCTCTACAGTGGGTATTGTTTTAGACGGTCTTCAGCAACTCTGCTAATAGATTGTGGAGTAGACATCACGAATATTAAGCTTCATGGTGGATGAAAGTCTACAAAAGTTGCCGAAACTTAGTCTGATGCTTCACAAAGCAGAAAAAAACAAAATGCACATCTGATCATTCCAAATCACTGCAACCAAAAGCAATTGACCTCCAAAATCAGACTACCTCTTTCAAATTGCAGCAACCAGCAACAATTGACTTTCAACCACCTCAGGTTAGGTTAGGTTAACAGGTAACTGTTATTTCACCATTAATATTGTATAATTGTAATAATAACAAAACATTTTGTTCTAATATTAAACTGTGTTTTCACTTTGGTGCCTATACTAAAATAAGTTATTTAAAATAACTACTAACACTAGTAAATTTTACTCACATTCATAAAAAAAGCGCTGTATCTAATACGTGTGGAAAGTGTCTTTTCTGCACTCGACTGATGAATGAACTATGTTTCGTATCGTTCGCTAACCGTTAGTCGCGTGCGGATAAATGACACTTTCCACACTAGTTAGGTAAATAACTCTTAAAGTAAATGTCGAAAAAATTATCACGAAATGTCTAATCAAGTTTTCGCAAACTGCTTGAAAAGTATTGCTTGTATCTGCTCTACGAAACTAAAAAATATATTTGAATTAAGTCACTGGATTTACGTCTTCTGTTTCTCGTACACTTTGATACTCGCACAATGTTCATTTGCTAGCTTTCCGTTTGTACATTTTTTTTGTTATGCTTCACCATAAAAAACCATATTTAACCATTGTATTTATACCTGTACTACACATCCGTGTCTGGAAATACATTAACTTAAGTGGGTACAAATAAAATAGTTTTTACTTACCCATATATCAAATTGGTTTTTCTTGATGTATTAGTTCCTAAAATACGAAAAACATTATGATGCCTGTACGTATATGGGTGTGTGTAGGTTGTAATTCAAGTGTAAGTCAAATGTAAGACAAATAGTTGGAGTAAATATTCTGTCATGAATGTTCGACTTTTCTTTTTATAAACTTAATACTGTTTTGTTCTTACTTTTTTAGTGATTTAGACATTCTGATACATGTTTATCTTTTGCTAGCCAAATAACTAAAAGTATGATCAATATACCTAATTTGTTTTACTTTGTAAAGCAGAAAAACACAGCTGCCGAGTGTATGGCCGCCGTACAAGTAAACCGCCTGCGCGCGATTTGCGCGCTGCACACCCGACAAAACTTTAATTTCACAAAATAAAGCTGCTTAATTCTAAAAACAAATGCAAAATACTTAAAAAAAATCACAATAAAAATTAATTAACTCCCCTGTATAACTGCGAGTTTGCAAAGGCGATTAAATGTAAATATTAGAACAAAGCTCCTTATTCTAATAGCTCATGTATCACGAAGAAAAAGTATCTTGCTGCTGATGTTTATATAAGTGCATATGCAGTGTTTAGACTAATAAAAAATCAGACACTAATATCTAGAACAATTTATAAATCAGAATATATTATTTACGTAGGCGTGTCTATTATGCAATCATAAAAATAAACATGGAAGTTACAGAAATGTAGTATACTTAGTTGAGATATTTTTTATTATTATTAGTATTAATTTTAATTGTCATTACTTCAGTGCGGGCCGCACATCTTTTTAATACATCTTTGCGCCCCTGTTCAAGGCAAAATAATAAATTTCCTAAGTCGTGAAGAAAAAATAAAAAATTTGCTATTTAAGTAAACAAAAATTGAGAAATCAACTTTGTTACCATCCATCGTAAGTGGGAAGTTCTGAAATGCTTAAAAAATCTCTCTCCAAGACTTTTGCAGATCTTTGCGTTTAGGGTCCCTAAATTCCGAAAAACATATTCTCTTATTCCCGTCGGTCTGTCGTTTGGTCTGCATGATAATATAGCTCCAAACTACTTATCCTATTGACCTCAAATTTTGGTCGAAAATCAAAGGTCAAAGGTCATAAGAAATGCAATGGTAACATTTTGGTAATAATCCAAAATGGCGGAACTCAAAAAATGTAAAAAAAAAACATTTTTAAGACACTATTTATAGGATCGAATCCTCAAATTCTGCACAAAAAGTGTGAATTACGAATACACTGATAAAATGTTAGTGTCAAACGTAAATGGCAAAAAAAATAGCGGCCTAATATAATATTTAAAATATTTGGTAAAATTCCATTTCCTGGAATAAAATCTTATTTGTATGGAGGCGAATAGTAATAAAAATAAATAATAATAAAAAATTCATCACATATAGATAACACGCTTAATTAATATATATATATATATATATATATATATATATATATATATATATATATAATTGGCAATAACTTAAAAAAAACTACATTTCTAGGATTGTATACTTATTATCAAATAATTTTATGCATAAATAAACTGTTTGTATTTCGCAAGGTTTAGAAAAGTTAATTTGTATTTAATGAATTTTTTTCGGGATCTTCAACGTCCGGGCATCTAATGTTTTATGCAAATGGTCTAGCGCTAGGCGCTTCGAAAAAGGAATAAATATGCAGTTATTTATTCAAATATTAACGGTTTTTCTCATTACACTTTTGGTGCATATCAAATGCACGTTATAGTAATGTTAGAACGTGCTTCCGTAATAGCGCGGCGCCGTGCATGGTTGAAGAGCCGACCTAACACTGTTTTGGATTTAATGATATTAACATATTAGATTCCATCCTGTTTATAATTTTCTAAACTTTATAGCAAGCAATACTTTGTAAAATCGTAGCACTTGCTTTTGTCTTATGAGGACAGTGCAAAATTATTAATTGTTATTTTCCGACTCTTCATTCTCGATAGCTTAAGACATCTTTCGCGAACTTTACCACTAAAAGCTATGTTTTGTGCCCGGCAGATGCTCACCGAACCATGAGTGAGATCGCTTTCGGCGTGTGATTGTTTAAATACTTCCTTTGCATAATTCTATTATATTCATGAGATGCACAATGCAACGCAATAGTTGTGTTCAACTATCGAACTAACAGGAACAAGAAATTCCACATATTCCTGCAAGCATTTTCTAGCCTTTTTGTATATGTTATGGATTCCACGAGTTCTAAATCGCCTAACCAATCATGCTTTTTTGTCTGCGATGCTATATATACACGTCAGAAACATTACTTTCTATGCTGATTATATTCCTCTTTTTGAAAACTGTACTCACTTGATTTTAAACGATCAGGTAGTTCTTACATACACTTTATTACATAAGAACACGAAATTTAGATATGGAACGCCCAGTCTCTTTTCTCAGAATAGCTATCGAACGAGAAACCGTTCACGCTTGTCACTGCAATACTTTCATATAAATTAGAACTAGGAAATCTTCACCTTAATCTTGCAAAAATGCTAACGAAGCAATTCCATTTTTTGGCGATCGGTTGTCGTTAGGTGAACAATCGGTCAGATGCAATTTGAACATGCAACAATAATCCTAGTTTGGTAGGTATGTAAATTATTATTCTTAACTGCGCTTCAGTTTTTTAGTCATTTCAAAAGAATCAACCTCGAAAATTTAAGAGATTTTGCAAAAATGACCTTTTATGAAACCCTGCAATGATTCACTAGCGTAAACGGATTCAAATGATTTACCCCACCATTAAATTTCTTTCCTTTATTAAATCCAACTATAACTAAATAAAATTCAAAAATTCCAATTTAATAATTCGGTCTAAATATATAGGGAAATAAAAAAATACCAATGTATCTTAAAAATGAAGCCCTTCCAAGAAGACTATTCCTCGTGCATATCTGAGTTCTAATACATTGCCTTTATGTTACGAAAATATCCGATTTTCGTCGAGGAGGAGGATTTGGGTTACTTCCATATTTTTTCGCAAAAATAGTTTTTACCTCCTGGGCTTGACATTGAGTATCTCAGTTGGGGGTAAGTTTAGGAAAACATTTTCTATGACAAATTAGTATGATTTTTGCATCGTCTTCGATTATATATAAAACTGTCCATCTAATCTTAGACACCCTGTAATTGAAATGAAATTATGCAAACTGTGTTACATCCCTCATTCAATAAAAGTGTAATATTTAATGGCTGATCTGGTTAATAAGACAAAAAGGCACATATATAAACAAGTTTTTTTTTAATTTTCAGTTGGAAGAAATTATAAAATTAAAGTAACCCGGAACTGCACTATAGTCAAACACCTATCAAATTATTGTATATTTTTCCAAAGCGCACATATGCTTAGGTAATAACTTTATCAAGATGTCTTGGTAATATCATACGTTGCACCAGATGCAATAAGGTGTAATTAATTTTCTCTGTATACATAACTTCTACGTAGAAAGTAATGATTGTGTCTGGATTATTTCATAGCCAGTCACACTTTATTTCTCATAACTATCAACTTAACCAGTAAAGATGGCTTTTTATATATTTTCTCTTTAATTCCTGTGAATAAAAGCCTCTCATATTATATTGTTTTAGAGTTCAGTGGCATAACTAGAAGCAAATATACATTTTACTCCGAATAGATGTTCATCCAATGTAAAATAAAATACCGTTTAAATGGATCTCTACTTTGTATTGTAATAAGTGAAGTGGGATTTATAGAAAGAATTCCCAGCTCAACGGCTGTAGTTGTGAGTCCGCAAAGCACTGTGTACGATCTGCTGGTCAAAATCTGCCAAACATTAGTTTTGCGATAATCGTATTTATCTCCTTAAAGACTATTTATACATATTATCGGTGACGGCACAGTTCATTATCACTAATATCACAGATATATCAGTATGTTTATGAAAGAAGAGTGCAGGATAAAGACGTTACTGTGCCGGACGTATCTTAACATGTTCATTAAAGTTAAAACCACGAATATTTTTGTCTCACCGACACTGGTAATCGTTAATGAACTTAATGGATAATTACTAATATGTATAAATACACCTTAAAGTGAAATTTTTGTATAGTGCTTCTAAACAAGTAGACCGAAATCACGCTTCTAGCAATACCAAGCCAAATATGTTGCGTGCATACTAATATTACGGTTAAAAAAATACTGCATGAGCGATTGATGTGGTGAATTTCGGCAGTTTGCCTATTGGAAGAATAATCGGTCTTTGCTAAAAATAATTTACCGGGGTAAAAAAAATTGTGACCCCTACAAAACTATTCAGTCAAAATATTTATATATTTAAAAATATTTTTGCTTTCTGTAAATATACAGGGTGATTCAGAAATAAGTACCGAAATTTTACACGCATGTAAACTTTGATGAAATATGAAAAAAGTTGTATATAATTTTTGTCTAACCCTCACTGTTTAGAATATACAGGGCATTAAACATGTGTGATAAAAAGATCATTTTATAAAAAGAATCATAAAGACCCATTAACCCAACAAAAGATAACCATGTAAGTCACTTCAGAGGCGTAGAACAGGGGTATATGCCCTGCATTTATGGTCATATTTTTTTAACATTCCGTATATTGCCTATTTTTATTAAAAATATTTAAAGCTTGTCTTCTTTACTAAAAATTACTACTCTTAGAATTTTTTCATACGAGCTATCATTACGGAGTTTTATTCGAAACCAACTGTGCCATCACTTAAAACACATTCTGCTGGTTCATGCTGATGTTTTTTCTGCTGGTACCTACTATTTATTAATTTGTGATAAATAATTTAGGGCAAACATTTTTTTTCGTTTTTTACTTATAAAATATAAACGATTCAAGCAATCGCAATGCTACAAAGAGGTCACCTCTTTATATTAGTATGTAGAGAATTGAAATACGAACAAAACGAGCTATTAAACAAATTGATTGGATGATTAGTTTCGAAGAAAATCCGGAAAAAAACGGAAAATTCACAATTTTCTCAGAAATTTAAAAGTTGTAGCGTAGATCTTCCGGTAAATGGTAGTCAGTGACATGAGCTTTATGCAAGCACAACATAGGCGTCATCGGATAATTCGTTTTTAAGTTATTGCAATTTGAATTTTTTACTACGCTAACTTCCAGCGGTTCTCGAGGCGCCACGGATTGGCCCATTTCAATTTTACAAGGAAATTTCGAAAGCCCACTTATTGTGTTTCCAAACGTATATTCACATTTTGCTTTAAAATGTTGCAAAACTAGTATAAAATGCTTACAAACATGACATATCTTCACTCGTATCCAGTCACTTCGTCTTTTCTCAAATCAAGGGTATCTATGATTTGACAAAGTGACTGGATACGAGTGAAGATATGTCATATTTGTAAGTATTTTTTACTAGTTTGGCAACATTTTAATACAAAATGAAAATATACATTAGGAAGCCATTTTTTTCCACCAAATTGTATATGACAAATTAATAAGAAATAGTTACGAGTAGAAAAAACATCAGGATGAATGCATTAGCTTGATTAAAACTCCGTATGAAAAAACTCTAAGAATAATAATTTTTAGTAAGGAACCCAGCTATAAATATTTTTAATAAAAATGGGTAATATACGAAGTCGTAAAAAATATGACTATAAATGCAGGGAATATATCCCTGTTTTACGTCTCTGAAGTGACCCATATGGTTGTCGTTTGTTGAGTTAATGGGTCTTTATATAGCGATAACATGTTCCAAAATTGAAATTGATATCTTGCTCCTAACAGACATTACCTAATAAAATGTCCTTTTTATCACACATGGTTAATTCCCTGTATATTTTAAACGATGAAGCTTAGAGAAAAATTGTATAAAACTTTTTCCATATCTCGTCAAGGTTTACATGCCTATAAATTTTCGGTACTTATTTCTGAATCACTCTTTATAAAAAACGATAATAGTTTATACTTAAAAATTAAATTAATGACCTCTTACTTCTTTCGTCTCGGGATGTTCCCAATAGTGTGAAGTTTTTTTCTCATCTCTTAATTGTAGGTTTTTTTAAACCAACTACGAACTTCTCTTTTATATGTTTAGACCATATTTATAGTGTGTCCATAAAAAGGCTCCCACAAAATTCTTTCTACTCTTGTCTTTGCCACACTGTCGAAGGTTTATTCCTCTTCAACCCCGGAACCCAAAATATAGGTGGTGGTTGTATTAATTAATTTCCAAATCCATTTTGTGTCTCCCGGCAGATCTGCACAAATATCAATTTAAATGAAACTATCATTTGCGTTTTGCCATAACTTAAATCAATAAGACTATTAAATAAATCACTTATTAACCTTCATTCAATTCAGTTTGTTTCATATGACCAACTGCATAATTTTAAATAAATTACCTTTAGATGAAATTTATATCGTACTAAAACAGAGTTTATCATGTTTTTTTGCATAACATTTCTTTCAGCTTCTACTTCAAGGCAAATATATACTAAAATATTTCATGTGTCAGGCGAATGCCAAAAATAAAATTAATTTCTTGAAACGTATTTTTTCTTTTGCATTCATCAAGAAACTTGCAGGAATAACTTATTTATTATAAGTTTTTTTTTAATAATAATGTTTTTATTTTAATACTACCTAGCTTTTGAACCGGACGCTTAAAGCCGTCGGCTTGCCCTTACATAGCAAGGTTTGGACTTTAATATTTTGAGCTCCCCTGACAATTGTTTGAAATTATTAGAAAATCTCCATATCTCTCAGTAGCTTTTATCTGTTACATACAAGGAGCGGTATTTTTAGTTAATAGTCACCCGGCTCAATTATTGCAATTACAAAATTAGCGGTCTAAAACACATTGACCTTGCCGCAAAAAAATAGGAAACAATTAGTCATATTGTGCTATATTGTTACTGTAGATACATTTTGGGTACTGCTTTATAATTTTAGCAACCTACGCACTTCCTTTTGGATAGTGTTGACGAGGAAAGAAAATTAACTGGAAAGCCTTGCAATGCTCGAAAATACGGCAAATAAAAATGACATTTTTAATAGATTTGCTTCAAACTTGTGCAAAATTTTATAGCAAAAAAAAAATTTGTATGAGAATTTGTCACAGCCACATAACACAATTTTCTTTATTTTTAGGGAGAGTTTATTTGTTTTTTAAAAAATATTCGCAAAGATGCAAACCATAAAATGTTGAATTATTTTTTAAAGAAATAAGAGTGTATTACAATTTGGCGGCTTGAGAATAAAGTATTATAGCGCGTATTTATTTTCTGCTGGACTTTTAACTTTTATGATAGTACTTTCCCGCCGTTAAAAAATAAGTTATTTCAGCACTGAGACCAATTTTTTATGGTAAATTTAGTTGGTTTTTATGTTTTATAGTTCGAAGTGCTTTGCTATATGCTTTTTTTGAATGACCACTGGTGGTGCCCTTCCACTCCGCCGATATGTACCTTCTCATTGGGAGGCCAACATTTCCAGCGATGAGTATAGGTTTTTACTTCCTCATAACAGTAAAAAATTGTAACCACAGCAAATTCCGGAAAATATAAGTTCGATTTTTAGACGTTTTAGAATCACTAGGGCATGAAAAAAGTATTCTTAGAAAAAAGTCTAAGGATGGGTGTGACTTAAACAATTTAAAATTCGCACCAAAAATAGCCAAGTCAATCATCTGCGGGAATTATATGTGGGTGATATGGGCGTAGATCTTTGACTATGAAATGTAGAAAAATTATCCTTTGTGAGCGCGCAAAATTTTAAAACACAACGAGTTAAGGTAAATATTTTGATATAAAAAAATTAGCATACATACTTGACTTCTTTTCTATTATATGCTTAAAAAATCAGTAAATTTCATTACTCGGAACTTTTATCGTCATGAATTTTATCTTTTATTAGAAATAGTGAAGTTTAATCCAGTTTAATTCCACACATGTAATTTAGTAACACATATATATTGCCTTTTCAATTTTTTTATTTGTTCTACCATACTGGATTCATACCAATACTTTCCCAGTCCCTACTTACGCCACACTTGATTTTGGGCATAATTTACAATATATTGAGTAAGTAGTTTTAACACTGATTTTTTCAAGACCACCATTTTTCTCCGTCATGTTGAATTCGTACCAGTTTATCCTTATATCTCATTTATTTTTTCTGCAAATTTTGTTAATTTGATAAGATCTTTTTACGTTGCTCTTTTAAAAATTGTATTTGGCCGCCATTTTGTTTAGCCATCTTAAATTCGTACCACAATTTTAGCATTTTATCTCCATGCCACACGAAATGCTTGCACAAATTTTAAAATTAATCCAATGACTTCTTCGGGCTGATTTTTGACATTGTATTAGGCCGTCAATTTGTTTTGCTATCTTGGATTCACACCAAAATGTTATTCTTATACAATATTCGATTTTTGTATAAAAGTAAATTAGATAAATACACTTATCGAAGTGATACAAAGAAAATTTTTGGCACATGCCCTGTCTACATTATGCTTATGTATAAAAACCTATAGCTTGGTTTTGGATTAAGATAAAGGTTAAATACGAAATAATGTTTTTTTTTGGGAAAATTTGCGGATAGTTTTGGACTATCACTATCAATATAGAATATTGTGGAATACTTGTATTGGTTATTTTACAGTACCTTTGTAGTAAAAACAAATTAGGATTAAAAAATTTGCTTTATTCTCCTGTACTATTAGGTACCAAATTGATTAATACGAATGTACCTTTTCGAAAGGTTCCCTTAATGAGCAGTCTATGAGCAACATATACTGATTTTTTTCTTGCCAATATTTTTTTGACCGCAATGGTAGATACCTATCAGAATTAATTTATAGAGACATCAGGTACGGACGGTATGGCAAATATTATAATCGAAATCTCCGATAATATAACATTTACAGTATACATAACTTTTTTACAAAAAAGTACGATTTATAGGTAAGTATAGTGATTTTTCTGACCAGTTGTCATTACAGTTCGTTTTTATTTTACAGTAACTTTTCAGTCAAAAAATATTGGGATAAAGAAATTTGCTTTAATCTCCTGACTATTAGGTCCCGAATTGTTCTCTTAAAATTCTAGGAGCCACATATACTGATTTTCTTTGCTTCCCCGTATTTTTTTCAACTCATTGGTACCTACCTATCAGAAGTAATTTATACGGAGTCCAGGTACGGACGGCATGGCAAATATTATACTCGAAATCTCCGATAACATATCAACATTTAAATTAAACTTTACAAAAAAGTACGCTTTATAGGTAATATCAAAAAAATGTATTTTGAAATAACGATAATACAGAATAACACTACAACTAAGAAAACTAATGCTAATACCGGGGTTGGCCCACCTAAGGCACGTAGTACAGCTTCACCCCTAAGTCTCATGGGATTGAGATTTGACGAGCGAGCTAGCCAAACCATTCTTGTGACATCTACTTCAAAAAAGTTATGTATCATATGCGCACGATGAGACCTTTCGTTATCCATGTAAGTGAAATAACGTCCCCGTTGCCTTGCAAGTGGTCAAATAATGGATCCCACGTGCGATTTAAATATTGTTAAGCATTAACTGTCTCATTATCAAACATAACCAGTTCTGTTTTTCTCCCTCTATAAATTCCACCTCAAAGGTCAATAGATCCTCCTCCCTATGTCCTTTCCTCTACCATACAATGTTCTAAATATCTTTTTTCTATTCCCTCCAAACCCTTATTCGTCTATTAGACGCACGCAGCCAAAACCTAGATTCCCATTCCTCATTCTAATCCAAAAGTTCACTTCCAAATTCCCGCCTTGCTCTGCTGTGTCTCTACCTCTAGGAAATAAATTACCGTAAAATAAAAACTAACCGTAATGACAACTGTCTAGAAAAATCGCTATAAATTTCGAAACGTTTGACGTAGAGTAACAAACAAAAAATTAAATTGATGCTGAAAGACGAGGTTACAATACAAGTATCTAGCTACAGTCCAAAATTAATCTTAAATTTTCCCCAAAAAAATGATATTGTGTTTAACCCTGTATCTCAGTCTACTGAGCTACAGGTATGCATAGTATAGCCAAGGCATGTACTTACAAAATAAATATAAAAGCATAATACCGGGGTTGGCCCACCTAAGGCACGTAGTACAGCTTCACCCCTAAGTCTCATGGGATTGAGATTTGACGAGCGAGCTGGCCAAACCATTCTTGTGACATCTACTTCAAAAAAGTTATGTATCATATGCGCACGATGAGGCCTTTCGTTATCCATGTAAGTGAAATAACGTCCCCGTTGCCTTGCAAGTGGTCAAATAATGGATCCCACGTGCGATTTAAATATTGTTAAGCATTAACTGTCTCATTATCAAACATAACCAGTTCTGTTTTTCTCCCTCTATAAATTCCACCTCAAAGGTCAATAGATCCTCCTCCCTATGTCCTTACCTCTACCATACAATGTTCTAAATATCTTTTTTCTATTCCCTCCAAACCCTTATTCGTCTATTAGACGCACGCAGCCAAAACCTAGATTCCCATTCCTCATTCTAATCCAAAAGTTCACTTCCAAATTCCCGCCTTGCTCTGCTGTGTCTCTACCTCTAGGAAATAAATTACCGTAAAATAAAAACTAACCGTAATGACAACTGTCTAGAAAAATCGCTATAAATTTCGAAACGTTTGACGTAGAGTAACAAACAAAAAATTAAATTGATGCTGAAAGACGAGGTTACAATACAAGTATCTAGCTACAGTCCAAAATTAATCTTAAATTTTCCCCAAAAAAATGATATTGTGTTTAACCCTGTATCTCAGTCTACTGAGCTACAGGTATGCATAGTATAGCCAAGGCATGTACTTACAAAATAAATATAAAAGCATATTCTATATAGCTACACTTTTTCTTTCAGAATTTATTTATCTTTAAATAACGGTTAACTAATTGAAAATACTTACTTATGTTTTTAAGCATCCCAATTATTATCTAAATTACTGTTCAAGATTTATTTAAATTTTGCTTTATTTCATTAAATGATGATTAATTTTATATATATGTTTTAATAGTTTTGTAAACGCATTACCATAAAATAATGTTGGCTTTACTTGCTTTAAGCATTTTGGCCTTTTTTTCATTATTAATATTCAAATAACTTAATGAAAAAAAATGGTCGCTATTCTAGGCAAGTCTTGAACTATAGTCATGTTTTAATGTAGAAAAATATGACACTAAGAATTCGTTATTTAACATACAAATTTGGGTATTTTTTTATACGAGAATATTGGTCAACATGGTCAAGAATATAATATATATCTAGAGATATAAAGCAAAAAAGTTTTATATTTTGTGGACGAAGTCAAAAATTCTCCCCAGAAATTACGTTATTTTGACATAATTATAACATCGAAGTTTAAGACATTAAGAAGTTTTCTGGTAACAAATGTTTCTGTATAATTTATTACAACAAGCACAGGCGTTTTTTTTTGAGATTCTATGTAGAATTAAGCCCTGTCAATCCAGAAGTTTTAAAACCGGCGAAAAAATCGAAATTTACTGTGAACTGACAACTCAGAATTTGAACTTAAAACTGGAATTTCTAAAAAAAATGTTTTCTGCAAAAACGTTATTGAAAATGCATTTCTACTTAACAATTAATGAAAACTCTTGACAAATAATTTTAAGACCTTAATTCTTTTCTTATGACGTTTATGATGAGGCCTGAAAGAAAAATATTTTTTATAACATAGAAGAAAACAAAGTCATAAAAACTTACTTAAAAATAATTACGAGATTCAGATCGCCAGGTCAAATTTTAAATTTATTTACCAGTATCTCTTTATTTCAAAATTTTCTCAACAGTGTGGTCACTAACTATAATCAGATTATATAAAAAATTTAACAAAACATAGCGATACACCAATAAAAATCCTGAATAAACAAAAAATGTCCAAATAGACCGCCGAAAAATAAAAGGGCAGCTTATCGCATTGAACGGGTCGGAGGGTTTGTATGGGAGCCAACATCTGTTCTTTTCATACAGAGTCCTTTTCATACGTAAATTCGGTTTTTGCCCTCGATGCATTTCTTTTAATTTATGTTCTGTATCATATTGATTTTGGCAATATACACACTAGTCGATAAATTATATTTATGGGGATATTACAACTATGAATAACAGTAGTCAAGTATTGAAAAATGTTTGATCTCAATTTACGTTATATTAATTCTAGAATTATGGCAATGTTGTACAAAGTTCTTCCAATATTTAAAATATTTGATGACAGTATAGAACTAAAGTATATGATTTGTATTAAAATTAACAACAAAAAGTAGTTAGTTAAACTCAATGATTGAACTTCCTTTGTTCCTAGTATGATTTTGAAGATGCGCCGTATTTCAAGTTGGTTTATATAAAACTTTAGATTGTTTTACTATGAAATGTTTATACATATTTCATCTAAAGCTATTTATATAATGACATTATATGTTAAGCTTACAAACTAGCCTATAACCATTGTATAGTCTTATTATACAATGTGATAACTAAAAACTGAAAGTAACCACATAGTTAGGTATCTAGAGGGTCGAAGTTCAGGAAAATTAAGAAGTTAGCTATTTTTTTTTAATTGTGTAGCACATTCAGAGACTTGAAATAGCGAAAATTTATATTGCTAAAAAGTTAAAAAAGGAGATTCTCATCTGAACAAAAATGTCCTTGCGATTTTTTACCTAAGTTCATTAGTTTCATGCAGTGTAATATATGCAAACGTAATATAAATATATATATATATATATATATATATATATATATATGTATATATATATGTGTGTGCAAACAACATTTCCAGAAAAAATCGAAAAAATGTTGAGCACATATTTTCTTAATAAAAGCAAAAGTGTACATGGTCAATACGCCCAAAAAAAGCCGGAGTATGACGTATTTTTCGATTCTCTGACCATGTGACCGAATTCTTTTATTTAAAAATAAAAAATTAATTTTTTGAGGTTTTCCGAAAAGATATAATTTTTTCACGCGTTATATTATGTTAGAATATTTCCCGCGTAAATATAGTAAACATAACCGGTAACTAAATTTTGTTTTAATTAATATATTCACAACAAAATTAATTAAATTAACTTCCGCTCTTTGCTATTGTCTGTATTTAAGGAGTGCGTGGGTGTTGTCATGGTAAACCTTGGAGTGACATGCATCGTTCAAAATGGCAATTCTAAAACTACATAGACATTTTTAATGTTAGCCGTGCTAAATTCAATTATTTGACCGTTTCATAATTCGCACTTTTTAATACTGCGAGTTAATAATATTAATGAATCGAACTATGTATGAGAAATATATAAGAAATTCTATCTGTCAATTGTAAGAAATTCAACGTAAAGCGGATTTTATTTGGGAACGTGAATGCAGCTTTATTGGTTTGTATGACATTGACAGAAGTGAAAATTCAACAACTGAATTTTTACCGAAAAAATTCTAAATGGGCCTCTTAGGCCTGTGGATGTTCCGAATCTCATTAACCTGACAAAAAGAGCGCTGTTCCATACCTTGTCGAATCTCTTAGTGACATCACAAAATGCGGTCCTTGTCCAGACCTCCGCCTCTTTAGTCTTGCTTCGTTGTTATGTTCTAATTTTTCCATAAGGTAACCACCAAGACAGGAGAAAAAATCATTGAAATGGCTTTTACCCGGAACTTTCCTCGTAACAGACTCCACCAAGTATATATAACACAGTTTATATATACATATAGTTATTTGGTAATATTATATAAATATTAATGTGTCACTTAGGAGGAAAGTTTGGCAATACCTATTTTTACACCCAAGTATCCAGAACTAACTTAATAAATCTTTCGTGTTATTACATTTATATATATATATATATATATATATATATATATATATATATATATATATATATATATATATTGTCTTTAGTTAATTTGTTTATTTTTTAATTTTATTTGATTTCTGTTCTCGTACGGGAGGAGTTTGTATTGAAAAATTATTTGTTTTTGATTTGAACATAGCTCTTTCCTGATGGATTTCCCCATCAGGGATGCCATGTTCTCGTGTGGGCGGAGTTGTACTTAACAAATTATTGATGTTTTCGAATTTATTCGATTTTACTCGAAAGCTGGGCGGAGCTACAGTCTTCTTACCACGTTTTTCCCCTGCGGGGACACTGAGCTCCATTTCTTCCATTGAAAACAAGGAATACAAACTTCCTTCCCTTTGTCCTGTAGTTTGTTTTTTGTTAATTGTCCTGTCGCCGCCTTCGCATATAGAAAGGAGGTCGACTTCTGATTTCCCACCCAGACTCTGACGGTCAGGAGAGAAATCCAACTCAAATAACGAATACGTTTTTCTGTTATTTTGTTGTCTAAGTTCCAACGAACTGTCAGCATAAATTGTATGCAGAGATTCGCGCTCGCGGCCACTATCGAGCAACAAGGTTTCATCTGGTTTGTTTTGTTTATTTAATTCCACTTCAGATCTAAATTTATTATTTATAAAAGATGTATTGTGTTGATATTCTCTTTTTCGGGGTACCTCCATGGAGATGTCCTCCATGTAGGATGCTCCGGCAAATGTATCTACTAAATATGTCCTATATGAGTTGTCATGATTGTCTATATATTCAGGGGCATTGAAAGGCAAGCTTGGTAAGCTTGCCGGGCACCCACCACTCACCCGGGGAATTTTTGAATGTTCGTTCCCCTCGCCAGGAAAGAGATTGAGCATAGGCTCAAGAAGGGGGACGGTGTTGCTGGGCGAATGGAGTTCTGAGCTACCACCCTTGGGAACTACACCAGAAGTAGGAGTAGCCATTGGTAGTCAGTTATAAAAAGTTTGTTTAAAGATTTCAAAGTTCGGACCTGCCGAACAAATAAATTAGGGAGCAACGGGAGTCAGTCGGGGGAAAGTCACTTAAAACTAAAGTAACGTCACCCGAGTGGAGTCCTATCCCTAAGTCTAAATCTAGGTTTACAAAAAATCGTAAGGATTTTATTTACTTAAGGTAACCTGTCAATATGGCCGTAGCCGTGTGTAGGCTTTTCCAAGTCCTAACACCACTAAATATTTCACCTTTCGAACTCAAGTCGAAACGTTTAAGAAAGCACTACGCACTGTCACTATAAGTGTTCGTGGAGATACTTTGTCTCTTTAAGTTTATTGTTTATTATTTATATTTGTTCAATGTTGAGATTTTTTCAAAGTTCGCTCAACAGTATTTGTCCATACAAATAGTAATTGATCACAATTACTAAACTGTCTTTTTGCTCACGTATCAAAATCTATAGAGTCAAAATAGATAACAACAAATCTCTCGTATTTGTTATTGTTTATATTAATCAAAATAACACTGTGACTGCTCAGTAAAATCCTTTAGTTACAACTTTAGTATCAAATTACAATAATACTTAACCTAGTCGAACTAACTAAGTGAATATCTTTTTATGTACACTAAAATTTAGTTTATTTATTATTATTAATAATGTCAAAATCAGTAAAATCTTAGTCTTATTTAATAAGTTGGCAAAGCTATTTAAAAATTAAAAATCAAAATAATATTTTCAAAATAAAAATTAAAATCAAAACTCAAAAAGATATTCTTTTCAAGCTTGCCAAGAGTCCCTATCTAATAGTCTACTCGGGTCACGCCGCTTGGGATATTAGACGCGAAAATGTTGTAATATTTAATTATTTAAAAATAAAAATTATTAAAAAATTAATATTTTGTTAAAGTTAAAGTTTATGATACCTTATATAATATATACAAAATTCACGAATATATATATATCAAAATCAAATTTTGTCAAAATCAAGAGCACGGTTTTTGCTAAGTGTTCCTTAGAATAAACAATCCTCTACACTTAAGAGAGATTGAGAACTTCAGGAACTGACGTGCTATGTCTCTGGAGGGATCGTTAAGTTTTAAAAGAGATCGGATTCACCAAGCGTACTTAATGCTAGGATCCTATCTTACCTAATACAAGATCAAGTAAATTGTTATTTACAATTTGTTTAAACAATTAAGTTTAATTACAAGAGAATATCAAAATCAGGTTTGTCACGATCAGTAAGTTTACAAAAATATGATTCGCCCAATTAAGGGTAGATCATAAAATACAAATCAAATGAAATATACAATGTTACAAGATAGTAAAAGCTTGCAGTCAAAAATCGGTAATTTAAAAAATTTACGAGTTATAAAATTGTAAAAAAAAAATCAGTGAGCAATTCGTTAAAATTTAGAGTGAACAGCAAATTCAAATTTTCCCAAAATAAGCAAAGGTAAACAGGTCTGCGTTTTAAAACAATGAGTGATAAATTATATGCCAAAAGATACAGAGTTTAATTTTACACTTGAACACAAGTTAGGCTAAGGTTCGAGCAAAGAAAGGAAACTTGATCTGGAGAAAAACTGAGCTTGGAGAACGCTTAGAGGAGAAGGAGACCAGAGGCAAAGCAACTTACAACTTTTTCCTCGCGCAATTTATACAGCCAGTTATGTTTCTTCCAGATGCCTCCTACTAGGCCATAAATCAAGAGAACCAGATTTAAGACCCGAGGACGATCTTCACAATCAGAGCCCTACTAAGAACCTTAGTGCAATGGAACTTTTCGAGACTAAGATCCGGCGCAATCCAACGTTGGGAACAAAGTGCAAGGTTCCTCTAGTAGGCTTCGGCTGTATCACTCAGAATAATAAAAAGAAACGCACTAATAACACTGCTTCCGACGCTTAGGAGGGTATATGAAAAATAGCTATTACACTCACGAATTTGACACGTATTACTGGTCGTTAGGAGAAGATCGAATTCTTTCGAAACAAAAATCTGTCCATATTTATATTGATCGAAGTTTGACGTCACGGCGACACCCTTTTGCACGCTCTGGACCAATCCTGTGGATTGTGGGCGGAGTCCCGTGAACGAAACTGGTGTATTTTCTGTTCACTTTCGAACAAGATTTTCTACTGGAAACATCTCCCGGGAAACTTTGAAGTCCCGTGGGATCCGTATTCTTGAGAATTTTCTTGGTTTGGGATTTTTCCCTAGAATAGTATTACTTTATATGTATTCTGGCCAAGTTTCAGATTTTTATTACAACTTTTTTTCTTTTTGAAAATAAAAAATTCGTATAACCATAAAACTTTGTTAAACGATAGTTCTTTATGTAATAATTAATCCTGTGAAAAATTAGATTTTTTCCATCAGTCGTTTTCTAGATATTGGACATTTTCACCAGGTCCTGGTGCGTAACTTCCAACGTCGATTTCATGGTTTTCTGGTAGTTTTTTCTTAAAATGTTTTATAATATAAAACTCTTCTTTTTGTAAGGGCTTTCATCCTGTGAAGGTCCCAAGTTGATACCTTTATTTTGGTTTTTTGTTTACTCAAAATTTTGGCTAAGTCCAAAAAAGTGAAAAATTTTGCTCGCAAAAATTTTCCTATTTTCTTGAAAATTTGATATGTTGTAGTTTAATTTATTTGAAAACTTTTTCGTCTAGTGACTTTTTGACGTCCGACGTCGCGTTTAGGCGCTACGGACGTGGCGTCCTTTTCCAGGCGTGGCATCTGCGACGCCTATCTTCTTTTGTTCATAGTTCTGTTAATTCTTGATATATCTTCTTCAAATTTTGATACAAGGTAGCCCTAAGGGGTCTCTTTCGATTAGTCCTTACGGCACGTGCCTATCTGGTTTAGAAAAAATTTTATTAAAGATTGAAATTGAAAAATTGAAATTTAACGAACTCGAATTTTTGAATTTTTTCCTTTAATGCTAATTTTCTCTGTTATTTCTGAACGGATTTTAATCATTCTTTTACTGAAATGTAGGGTTTGATTAGGCCTTTTTGGAGATGTAAAAAGTTTTGTGAAATAATTAGTTTTTAGATTTTGAGAAATTTTTAATGTTGAATTTTAGGTAGAAATAATAATGTTTTTGTAAAGATTTTTATATGAGCGTGAAGCGCATGTACTAGAGATTATTTGTACAAAGTTTCATTATGAAATTTTGATTAGAACTATTTTTAATTAATTAATTTACTTATAGAATTTCTAGAATCGAACAGACCAATCCGATTGCAGCGTGGGCAAATCTTATTGGCTGGAAGACTTGAATGCTTTAATCCTATTGGATGGAATGTTTCTATCGAATTTTCTAGATTAGGTGTGGTTACGTAGATTATTCGAATTGGTTCGATGCTCTAGAAGACGAGTTCTAGGCCGATTTCCAATGTCTAATGCATGTAAATGTATATGGAATTCATTTTTCTATATTTTGGCCTAATTTTATTTGTTGATTTTATTTAATTTTGGCAAAAAATGTGATATTACGACATTTCTTTTTGCAATGACCTTAAATGCACCTTATTGGAAAAATAACACTAAGTCCAGTTCTGTTTTTTTTAAACTAGCAAAGCGACTTACCTAAAAGACACTAGCTTAAACATACCCAAAAATTATGTAAATTGGGCTAAAAACAAAAAAAATTACTAGAGGTACAAAAGGTCGCAGTTTATTTTGGCCCTCAGTGTGTTATATTGAAAGTGTCGAAGTAGGTTTAATATAATTATGTTATACCTACTAGAATATCTAATCCTACATCTAGTCTGTTAGAAGCAGGAATCAAAGATATTAGTAGTGTTTCTGATCAGAAGCTAGTTTATTATCGTATTCAATTTTTTTTGTAATAGTAATTCCAATCAGATATATTTTTATAGTGCATTAAATCATATTGGTTTTTTTAGACAGGTATTGATAATTAACCATGGACTATAATATTTATATTAGATGATATTGATCAAAAGGTTTCTTTTCTTACCAAAAACCTTGTGTGTACTTTTGATCTTGATTAAAGACAAAAATCATTGTTTGCAAGGTAACCAGTTGATTAACCACTAGAACTACCGTTACCATGTGCTAGTGAAGTCATAGTATGTCCTAATTTTTAATATATCGTTCGACTGGCAACTGAGATTTAATTTAACTATTTAGATTTTTTGATTTTAAACAAACAAAATTAAAATATAAATTTTTTTATTAAAATATTATAGACCCAGTTCAATACCCTTGGCATATTTCAGGAATATGAAAATTGCACAGTTAACACTATTGTTTAATGACACTCATGATGAAATGCCTTTATTTTACGAAGATTTGACCAAGTACTAGGATTATGATTTCTGCACTCATTAGACTACAATCTCTTCACTCACTTTAGAAATGGAAAACTTACATTTCAAAGATTGTTAGACAAAATTAGTACAATGTTTAATGCTTCAGCATTATCAACCAGTTCTAATAGAAAAGCCTTTTCTGATGCTGATAATATCTTGTGAGGGGAAACATAGCTTTCTATTGGAGATGATTTTAATGTATCCCTATGAAATTTATTTTCTCAGTTACTTGTTTTATCCTTCTTTTGGTTACTATTAAATAATATTCAAATTTCAAAATTATATTAGCACACAAGAAAAGTGTCCGATCGAAAATGCAAATCCAAGTAAAGAGGGCGCAAATCTTTGGAAACCACTTTTGACATAAAGCTGTCTTAGGCTAGTAAGTTAGTTAACTGGTAACTGTTTTTAGGGCGAGGTTAATCAGTCATGCTTTGCTGAACACATAATCAGCCGGGTTTACAAGAGAGATTTTAATTTATGCCAGGTCTAACTTGACAGTTACAGGATAAGTTTAAGATCACATATGCAAGCATTGAAGAATATTTTTTTGTGATTGTCATAATTACAAAATATGATAATGACATTAGCAAAACATATTTGGAAACT
The DNA here is from genome assembly GCA_030620095.1 of Kuschelorhynchus macadamiae. Classification (NCBI taxonomy): domain Eukaryota; kingdom Metazoa; phylum Arthropoda; class Insecta; order Coleoptera; family Curculionidae; genus Kuschelorhynchus; species Kuschelorhynchus macadamiae. Next base: position 1,193,324 of record JAUTXW010000322.1, read on the forward strand.
GTAAATACCATGACCACTAGATCTCGTCTAACTCGTAAATCTGGGGCATGACCACTAGATCTCGTCTAACTCGTAAATCTGGGGATACACACTGAGGGCCAAAATAAACTGCGACCTTTTGACCTCTAATCATTTTTTGTTTTTATCCCAATTTACATAATTTTTGGGTATGTTATAATTCGGTGTATTTTAGGTAAGTGGCTTTGCTAGTGTAAAAAAAAAACAGAATAGGACTTAGGGTTATTTTTTTAATAAGGTGCATTTAAGGTCATTGCAAAAAGAAATCAAATAAAATTAAAAAATAAACAAATCAATAAAAGACAATCCATATTACACACAATGTGCTGTTCCAATTAGACAATTAATTTTTATCTATTTCGATTTTTCGACAAGATTTTAAAAAAATCAATAAGATAGTTTTTACAACATTGGTCGAAAAAACTGGATAATATGTTTTCGGAACAAAACTGGAAGGTGCAAACTATTAGCTATTTCCTGAAACACTTAAGAGAAGCTTATTTATCGTTAGGAGCACAAGCTTGTCAAGGGAGTTAAAAAAGTGGTAGTGCACATATAAATGTCCACAGAAAATTAAAAAAAAATGTCTTATTTACGCATTTCAACATGCTGGTGCACCAGCCCATGCTTTTAATTTAATAATACACTATTTATGAGAAAACTGTCTGATTTTTTAAAGAATCAAAGCTGGCCTCCTAACAGTGGATTTAAAGCATAGTATGGTTTTTGCCCGAAAATGTTGGAGATCTCAAAGAAGAGAAGTTTCCTGAAAAACACGTTATTGATTTTTTGTCTTTCCATTGTAAAATCTGACAATTTCTCGCTATTGTGATACATATTGTTCCAAATAAGTAATTTAATAATTATTTGTCGATTGCTCTCCTTATCAAGCAGTTTATGCTGATTCTCGCATTCAAGGTTGAAATAAAAGTTTCAAAGAAAAGTAAATTATATTTATTTTTAGTTGTTTTAACCATATATGAAAAGGGCTACTTGATAAGACAGAGTATATCTTAACACTTTCATGCGTAGGAAAATCGACATTGAACAACAAGATCAAAAGTATACATAAAGTTTTTGGTGAGAAAAGAAACCTTTTGATCAATATCATCTTATCTAAATATTATAGTGATTTAATGCTCTATAAAAATATATCTGATTGGAATTATTATTATAAAAAAATTAGATTCACAATCTGCGATATTAAATGTACTTCGACACTTTCAATATAACACATTTATACTAACTACAAATATATATATATATATATATATATATATATATATATATATACAGTGTGTCCGAAATTGGTTATGACAGTATTGGGATCTCGGAAACCGTGATAGTTACAAAAACGTTTAAATGAAGAAAGTTTTAGACAATTATGTTTGTAATTTAACGCCGTTTTGCTCACGATTCTATCTTTTTTAGTTTTTGAGATATTTTGAAAAAACCAAAAAACTGCATTTTCGAAAAAGTCCTATAATTTATTTATTTATGAAAATTTTCAAAATCTGTAAGAACATTAATAAGGCAACTTTTTACGTAGAGTGCACTTACTAAGTCAGATTTTACATACAAAGTTTCGATTTTCTAGAACCATCATCAATTTTGTTTTTTCTTATAGCCGCTGTGTTCGATTTTAACAGTTTTGAAAAGAGTATTTCTTTAGCTTTTCAACAGTGTATCACACTTTGTAATTAGGTTATTACTAAAGGTGTAAAAAGTGCGTAGAGGAAATATTTAAACGTTTTTTGGAATTATCAAAGTAAAAAGTTAAAAATTAATAGTGTTAAATAGCAATATATTGTAATTTAACATCCAGTTCTACAAAAAATCAGTAAAAACTACTTAATAACATAATTGATTCGTGCACAATGTTCACACATGTTCAAACTACCACCCGCATATAACACTAACATCTTTGCCCAAGTAGGCTTTGCGTTTGAAATAAGACTGTTTAAACATTTTTTCGAATTATCGATATAAATTAAAATTTAATAGTTTCAAATAGCAATATTTTTAAATTGGACATTAAATTCTGCATAAAATCAGTAAGTTCTTCTCAGTAACATTAATACTATGTGCACTGCACATAATGTACCCCGAAGAACGATTGTCGACTGAACTTCTTTTCAAGCGCTGCACTGATCAGAAGCTTGCTAGGGTTAGCCAATTTTAAGAATCGCAACAGAAAGTATGCAAGTATGACAAGGAATGGAATAGGCAAATATTAGAATATTTTAATGAAAATCTGTTTTTTTCCATAAGAAGAATTGAAACAGAACTTCACATTCTGAAGTCAACCGTTCATGGCGATTTAAAAGTACTAACCTTACAAGAATTAACAAAAAATCAGGATTACCTACTCAATAAAATTAATAAAAAAATGCTACATAATACTAGGATTAAAAATGTTGACCGTTTTTTTCTATGCAGTGTCCGCATTTCCTTTCAACTGTTCTGATTACCCGTTGAATGGTATTTCTATTTATATTTTCTAGAATATTTTGGGTTCGCTGCTCAAGAACTTGCCTATTTTCTGGGGGGTCAAATTCGTATATTTCATTTTTCGCACATCCCCATAAATAAAAATCCAACGGCGTGATATCCGGGGATCTAGCTGGCCAGCGGACAGGACCACTGTTGGATATTACGTTTTCACCAAAAGTTTTTGTTAAAAAGGTTTGTACATCCCTGCTGTTATGTGCAGGACAACCGTCTTGCTGAAACCACAAGCTATTAAACTGATCATCTGGCACAGCTTCTCGAATGGCAGGAACTATTTGATTCTGTAACATGGCAAGGTATCTTGGGCCTCTCAGTGTCTGATCAAAAATAAAGGGACCAATGAGACGATTTCCTAAAAAGTAATGGAAAATATTGAATTATAAGCAATTCAATTAGACTATGTTTATCTTAACAAGCATCCCGCACCACACATTAAAACCAAATCGCTCTTGCAGCCTGCGTGGATCGCGTAGTTGCGGATTTTCAATAGCCCAATAATGGTGATTTTTTTTATTAAAAATGCCACAGTTTGTAAAATGAGTCTCATCTGACCAAATGACTTTATTGCAAAAAGCGGGATTTTCTCGACATCTATTGATATACCAATTACAAAAAACAATTCTTCTTTCGAAATCACCTGCTTGAAGTCCTTGCACAATTGTTGGCTTGTAAGGACGATATTTAGTTACTTTTAAGACGCCATGAACGGTAGATTTTGGAATTTGAAGTTCTGTTTCGCTTCTTCTTGTAGATGAAGTCGGATTTTCATTAAAATATTCTAGGATTTGCCTATTGCGTTGCTCGTTGTCTTTTGCATACTTCTTTGTGCGAATCTTATTAAAAGTGCCAAACTCAAGCAAGTTTCTAACCAGCGTTTGAAAATAAGTTCTGCCAGGCTGCCGTCTTTCGGGGTACGTGTCAAAATACACATCCATGGCCCTGTTTGCATTTCTTTCATTTTTAATATAACACACTAACATATCAAACATTTCTTCATTAGAAAAGTTTAACGCCATTGTAATCCTTACTAAAACAGCGATGAATGTTAAATAAAACTTAAACGTTGCATTTTTGACAGATTAAAAGCATTCTATTATTTCCTAACCTAACCTAACCAAAGCCTACTTGAGCAAAGATGTTAGTGTTATCTGCGGCTGGTCATTTGAACATTTGTGAACATTGTGCAATGTTATTGAGTAGTTTTTACTAATTTTTTGTAGAACTGGATGTTGAATTACATATTGCCTTTTAACACTATTAATTTTTAATTTTTTACTTTGATAATTCCAAAAAACGTTTAAATATTTTCTCTACGCACTTTTTGCACCTTTAGTAATAACCTAATTACAAAGTGTGATACACCGTTGAAAAGAAATACTCTTTTCAAAACTGTTAAAATCGAATATAGCGGCCATAAGAAAAAACAAAATTGATGATGGTTCTAGAAAATCGAAACGTCGTATGTAAAATCTGACTTAATAGGTGCACTCTACGTAAAAAGTTGCCTTAATAATGTTCTTACAGATTTTGAAAATTTTCATAAATAAATAAATTATAGGACTTTTTCGAAAATGCAGTTTTTTGGTTTTTTCAAAATATCTCAAAAACTAAAAAAGATAGAATCGCGAGCAAAACGGCGTTAAATTACAAACATAATTGTCTAAAACTTTCTCCATTTAAACGTTTTTGTAACTATCACGGTTTCCGAGATCCCAATACTGTCATAACCAATTTCGGACACACTGTATATATATATATATATATATATATATATATATATATATATATATATATATATATATATATATATATATATATATATATATATATATATATATATATATATATATATATATATATATATATATATATATATATATATATATATATATATATATATATATATATATATATATATATATATATATATATATATATATATATATATATATATATATATATATATATATATATATATATATATATATAATGAATGAATGAAATGATAATCCTTGGCTTCATTCAAAATAGTAGAAAATTGAAGATCATGACATTGATGATTATTATGTTACTGTTGCAGTTTTTTTCCACATATGCTGTTTTTTAAAAAAAAACAAGCAAATATCCTAAACTCGATGGTGAGATATATAGTATTTCTCTAAATTGTGATTAGACCCAGAATTTCTGTAGGTTATGGTTTTTTTCAAATCGTACAATTTTCAGCTCTTATCACCAGAATTAAAAATTTCGGATGATATTTTCAGTATATTTGTTATTGTTAGCCAAAAATGTCAAAAAGTCCAAGTATTTTAAAAAATATGTAATATTATAGTTTATTCAATTAGCATAATTAGCAACATTGATGTCATTTTCGCACTTCTTAGTTTATATAAACAGTTATTTATTCATTTATATTTTTTTATTTTTATTATAAAACTCCAAGTCAGTTAGCAAACTTAAGTCAGAAAAGTAACGCAATATGGTAAGAATATAAAAATGGAAGGAAAATGCATTAGTAGTAAAAGCTTTTACCAGTAAAAATTTTATATGTGCCAGAAATAGACTACGACCATTACCAGCTATTATTTCATTGATCGGATGTTGTGAAATAAGAGTATACGTGTTGCCCTTATGTATGCTTATGTTACTTCTAGTATTACGTCGCTTGGGGGGTGTCAGTCACGTAAAGAGTATTTGAAATAGCGGTATCAGTTTTTGTATCATAGTATCATATCATAGTCTACCCATTTCATTCCCTTATATAAACAATTTCAAAAGTTATTAACAAATTAAGATTTAATAAAAATGATTTTAGTTTTTTTTGTAAATTGCTCAAAAACTATTAACATTTAAGAACTTTTAATAAAATATTCTTAAAAAGGAAGAAAATTCGAATATATAGGTTTTACTTTTGGAACTCTATCTCTATTATTAATAATTTTAAATTAATGTTAAAAATAGAGCTCCACGCGGCGAGCGCTAAGCCGCTAGGATGCCCCAAAGCTGGCCGTAACAAGTATATACAAATTTAAAGTTATTAAATATTAATTTAAGAATAAAAAAAATTGATATTATTTTGCCACACAAAGGAACAATATCCCGCTGAAAAATTGTTTTGCTGATTTTTCATAAAATTAGCCTATTGTTAATTATTTTTTTAAGTTTTCGTTTGTATTTCAGTTTATATTATTCATTTCATAATTGTTAAACAAACGCCACTTATTTTGTTTCATGAAGACCTTATCATAACTATTCTATATGAGATTATGACATTGCCATGTTTTTAATTGTTATGGACTGTTAGGTATTAATTATTGAAGCTAACAAGAAAGTTAATTTTAATTAATTAAAGACATAACAATATCGTAATCTCATATAGTATAGTTGGGACAAAGTCTCCATGAAGCGGAATAATTTTAGTGGCTTTCGTTTAACAATTATCCGGCTCAAAATATAAACGACAACTTAAAAAAAAATGTTAAATAGTAATAGGCTCAATTTATGAAAAATTATTGAAAAACTTTTTTCTGGGGGATATTGTTTCTTTAAGTGTCTAGATAGTTCCATTTTTTTTTTTAATTTTTGAATAAATATTGATTAGTATACGTTTTTTTACATGTTACGGCCGGTTTTGGGGCATCAAAAAAATAGAATCCGGAAACCCGCAATTTTTGATTGGAAATTTCTTTCTTTGAGAAGCTTTTTTAAGATTTCTGATAGTTTCCGAGTTATTTGGAAAAACTAAACTTTTTTTTTATCTTAATTTGTTGATAATTTTGAAATTGTTTTTGTACAGATTTCAAACTTTTGCAGCTATTTTCATACATTGTCATTCCGAACCCAATGAACCCACACTCATATTTTTACTAGCGGTAGCCAGAATTAACACTATTTTGAGTTTGTGGACTAGACAATAGAAATATTATACACGAATAAGCCTATTAATGATTATTAGCTGTCCAGGCAGACCTTCTTCTGCCTTTTCCGTTAGATGGGGCGATGAGTTTCCAGTAGAATTATAAGAATAAGGGGTGCATTCACCACATCGTTCAGAAATGTTATTAAAGGAAAACATATTGGTTTTATCGAAAAAATACGCAATAAATAAAAAATAGTGTTGAAAGGTGTCGGTAACCAAACGATCATTTAAAAAAAAATCATGTAAATTGGTTTCTTACGAACCTGCTGAAAAATCTGGCTTACTGTTTTAAATATGTAGATATTTCAATAAGAGTTAACATAACTCATCATTATTATTAATCAAGGCATTCATGAATCTGATTGAACTATGTTTTATATCAATATTTTATTTTTCACGATATTTTTGAGCCCTTGGCGTAAAAAAATATTCCTGTACTAATTAATCATGTAAATTATTCTATAACAACACCCAAATATAAAATTTTTAATTTACCTGGAATTAAGGTTAATTTTTACATTATTTTGAGAACTATAGTAACATATTCCCGACTTATGCGATATACAAAAGAAAATTGTCAATCTCCATCCTAATGAAAAAAATTTGTGACTTCAGCTAAATCACTCTAATAAAATATTAAAATGGAGTACTGAAATTTAAAAAAATCCGAATTTCGACATCGTGTATTTCAAAAACTAGTCATATGATTAGGTTATGCCTATGAAAATTTCTGATCCAGACGTTGAAAACTGGAATATATTAGTAATTAAAAAAAGTTAAGAAACTACAGCATTTCCTTTAAAGCTGCAGGGTTCTTGACGTATGTATATTTTGAAAGATTTAAATAGATATGTAAACAATAATCATATACGAAAGTTATATACGTAGTAATTTGGCTTAGTTAAAAGATGTAATTCTATAAGAAAGTAATATCTCTAATAATATGATCTAGTTAAAAGTTGTTACACTTTTTCAAGAAAGGTATTTGACATTCGATATATACAATAAAATTAGATATCTACTGAATCGGAGCTCCTGCTAACTTTATTTTGATATTGATTTCTTGCTTTAGAAATTCCGAGGCAGGGAGCTTTCCTGGCGTAGCGCTTCCTTTTCTTTTGATATATATATATATATATATATATATATATATATATATATATATATATATATATATTTCCAATATTCCTTGATTTGCAGCTGAAAAGACTTTTATCTATAGCTGACAGAGGGCGCTGTTGGTCTTTTGATCCGCGCAAAAAAGATTTGTGAAGGTACCACTTAATGAGTTTTTAATATTTAAGTAACTTCTTAATATTAATAACTAAACTCTTTGAGATTCTTTCTACTTTTTGTTAACCATTTAGACAAAATTCTATAAAAATAATATGGTGTCTTAAATATGGATCACAGTTTTTAACATTTGAGTTTTAAAATATCTCGAAAACAGTTTTTTTTACCGAGTTTAATCAAGAATTACTTTTTGATGCAGAAAATAAATTGTTTTATTTTAAATGTTTAAAATTTTAAAATTGTTATTTGTTTGTTGCATTGTTAGTGGTAAATTTTATAAATCTCTTCTGCATCTAATGTACTTCTTTGACTTTGGTCAGCATGATTTTCCTCCAAAAACATGACGAATTACTTGGCTTGGTGCAGCTTTTCCTCCGCTCTGGGCAAAGTCTCTTTTTGATGGCCTGTACATTAATACTGTCTAAATAAAGATGACCTATCCCCTTATTGGGAGAACTATAAATGATACACGAAAAATTTAAAGATAAATATTTGTTTGTTTCCTTTGAAGGTTTAGTTTGTTTTATTTAAACAGGTCCAGCTTTCCTTGGCTGATATAATCTTCGTTATTCAAAAGATGTATAAATTAATACAGATACGGTTTAAAAGCGAGTTAAACGATATACATGTGTACGGATATGTAATGCAACGTTTAGGATTTTTTGGAATTAATTTTCAATGTTTTCTAATTTACAAATTAACAGACATAAAGTACTTTTAAACTTTTTTAAATTTTACCAATTCAAAAAATACTAATACTCAAGTTTTAAAACATATCAATTACAACGTTGCCATGTTTCGCGTATAGTTTTTTTATTGTTTTAAATGCAAACACTGGTATATAATATTAAATTTAAATAGATAAATAAATAACAATTTCAAGGCTATATAACAATATGTTAGTATTTTTTTCCATGCCAGAGCTTTCAAATTGTATAATTTAAAAAATAACTTTTAGGCACTAATAGTTAATACAAATAATACTATTTCACCCTGGCCCATCTTAATAAAAGTGTTGTTAACTAAAATCAGTCAATGAAGACAAGTTTGAATTTTTGTATGGTTTGTATTTAGCTGCATGTTAAAAAACTTTAAACTTTTGTAGTCAAACATTATTTTAGATATTTATGCATAACGTCGGCCTCATAGAAAATAATATTAAAAATGATTTTAGATTTAATTTATATTAAATGTTGCTTAAACCTCTAGCTATTAATTATAATACAATATAAAAACATAAATTAATTATACATTTTTAGGTTAAGTAGCTCCATATTATACTAAAAAAAAATTTTAAAGATGGATATTAAACATTGAAAAGAACATTAATAATAATACGCTTGAAGTTGCAAAAACAAGCCTGTTAATAAATTTATAGGATAAATTAAAGATAATAAAGTTAATAGCGATGGAAGTTGGAAAAAATTTACCACTGATTTTTTGTTCACTTTGAATAACACTGAATAACAAGAACGGTGCTGTTAAGGGCTTAAGCCATATTAAACTTAGAATTTGTTGTTCAGCTGATTACGTTAATTAGTTTCCAAAAGAAATTCACTGTTTAAAAAAATAGGTATATATTTGGAAAACCCTATAGCTTAGATATAGGGTAGCCTTAATAAACTTTGTTTAACTGTTTATAGATAATTTAAATAAGCTATACAATTTGGAGTATTCCGTTTAAAAATATAACTTTGAAATGTTACTATTTTTTGAAGAACCCTTGCTGATGTACATATATCATCTAAGTTATATTAAAAAAAAATCTGCAATTTTAAAACCAGAGACAGACAGGTATGGACGTGCTCTATCCTGTATATTTGAATTCTAAGTTATATTAAAAAAAATCTGCAATTTTAAAACCAGAGACAGACAGATATGGAAGTGCTCTATCCTGTATATTTAAATTATGTGATGTGCAGTTCCTATGGTTCAGCTCGTACAAACAATCTCTTCCTTATTTTAAAATTAAAATTCTTTTTTTTACAGAATTTAATATTCTTAAGCTTTCGAACACTTTCATGCAATATACGACCGAAATTGAAAAACAAGTTTCTTTTTTAAGTTTAAGTGTCTGCTATTCTAGAGTTCACTTTTATTTATGATTACCCAACATCCGACTAAACCCGACTGGGTTGCATGTCTGATAATATTTTTCCAACAATTTAACCAACAACTCGAATTTCAGTAGCGCCTCGATGAGTTATTTTTTGTGATTTTTTCGTCTGAAAAATATATTTATTCATCCTGCAACTGATATTGTAGATGTGGCTTTCCAATAATTCCTTTTTTTTAAATCTGGAATATCAGACGGCCAGCTCCATTTATTGCAACTTCCTCTCTCCACCACAGCATCAACTGGAGTCAGGGTGCAAAAATCTAGGAGCGGTATGAGAACGTAAAAATTAACCATATGTCAGTTTATCATAGACACCTATAAATACAAAATGTTGATCGTGGGTTCCAGAACTTTTCTTCTTGGTTTTAATTTAAAAAATAAGACCTAGGGAACTTACTCTTTTTTTATTTGTTTCGTTAATGATAACGTAAAATAATATCATAAATAGTTTGAATAAAAATTATATTAAACCGGTGGCGCACCGAAGGGGGGTTTGGAAGTTAACTCAAGGCCCGAGAAAATAAACAGGTACTAAATTTTATAATGAACAACACCTTCATGCATGTACCTATATATTTAATTAAGTCGAAAAATCATCAAGATATAATGTTACATCCGAGCATAACCTAAAAAAAATTAAACTACTAGACAACCAGTATTTTCTATAGATAAATCAAAGGCAGTGAATAATCAAAATTAACACAAAGCGCAAGTAATTACCAAAAATCTCCCTATGGTTATTGGCTAGTTTTTATGACAGCAAATACTTTCAGTTTGCGAAATATTTTAGATTAAACATTTTTATTACTTTTACACCCTCCGAGATTTTTTCTGATCTTTACATTTCAGGGTCCCTAGATTTTGAAAGACATGTTTTCTCAATTCCGTCTGTCTGTCTGTCGGTCTGTCTGTTCGCGGCATAGCTAAAAAAGTACTTACCCGATTGAAATTTTGGTCAAAACTGACCTGATAACATTTTGACAAAAATCCAGTATGGCAAAACAAAATGGCGGCCTAGTCAAATGTTAAAAAATTATTTACTAAAAAACTACTTCTCTAATTAAATTCAAATTTTGCACAAAAATTAAGTAAGAATAGATTAGTATTATGTAAGAATCAACTGGTAAAATGTTGGTACGAATCCAAGTTGGCAAAACAAAATTGCGGCTTAAGAAAATTTTTAAAAATTCAGCCTGAAAAATAACTACTTAATGGATTGATTTCAAATTGTATACTATAACTAACCGTGTTGTAGATGTGAACTACTAAAATTGTGGTAGTAATTTAAGATGGCGGCCAAATAGAATGTTTGTAATCGTGAAAAAATCACCCGCTTTACATGTTTTCACGTTTTAGCGTCTCTAGGTGCCTAAAAATACGTTTTATGAATTCCGTCGGGTTGTCTGTTTGTCTGTCAGCGGCGTAGCTTAAAAACAAACACAAATACTTAAACGATTGACTTCAAATGTTAGTCAAAAATTAAGGGTCATGTGGGAATGACCTGGTAAGATATTGGTAAAAAACCAAGAAGTATTGTGATGCTCAGCATTTGGGAAAACAAATTATTTTATACCTTATAAACTTCCTAAATATTACACTGAAAATATTTATTTATTGGCGGTTTAAAACTCTTATCTTATTCAACATGATAATTATTCTTCTTCCCTGTTTCTCTTTCAACACTCATCTCACAAAATAATACATACAATCAATATCTACGAGGATCTCTAGATACTCAAATGCACTGTAATAATAGGGCGCTAGGTGTTCAGACTAACGAGTCTAATGACTTTGATTTTTTAGATGCCCCAAAACATTCTCGCTTGGTTGAGAATTTTCGTGTCCTTTTTTGTAATAAAAGAAATAAATCATCGAGAGGGTTTTCAGTTGGAATGTTGCCTAACTTCTGGAAGATAGAGGAGGTAAAATTCAATTATTTTGTTAATATGTTCTAGACATAAAAAAGAAGGTACCCGTGGCTTAAATATATGCATCTATAAATTAAAAAATCAAAATATATATTATCATTTTTTGGTCCAGCCAGCCTGACTTTTATGATCTGAGAAAATTTACATAAATATTTAGAGGCTATAATTTACCAATATGCTACAAAAAAAAATAAAATCAAATAAATAAATTTAAATATTTATTTTGACAATTTAAATAGCAATAATTATGTTTTATGAAATAATTTATTTTTTTTTGACAAATTATTTTTGCGCGGCAATTTAATAACTACCTTTACTCTTAGACAGATTCTTCCACTCTTCTACAATAGTGTATTTTGTATATTCGAACAAATTATTTGTTACAGTTTTTAATCATGATTCCGGTTTACATTTAATCCATGTGACATAACTTGACGCATACATTTTTTCAACAAACTGCACTTGCCAATACGTGTGTATTCAGTTGTTTTTCAAATAGTGACAATGATGTTAAAGTAGATCGCGTAAAAAAGTTATTAAATAGCATTGTATATTACAGTCACAGGAGACTAACAAAGGCTGTTAAACATTAATATAATGTTGTAGAATTAAAATCATATGTAAGTAAGTTGAATGAAACAATGAATCACTACATAATTAAAGTGTGATCATTTAATGTTGCTGTAAATGAATATTTTAAAAACCGTAGCAATACTCTAAATATATCTGAAATCAGGTTCCAAATATCATAGTTGGAGGCCCGTGAAACCTAAATAATTGTATTACTTCCATCATAAAAGTAAAGAAAATCATACTTGTTTATAGATATTCATTTTCAGAGTCCCCAGGTGCCAGATAACATATTTTTCTGTCTGCATCGGTCAATCTGTATTCTGTATATATTGCACAAAAATCAAGTGGGATATAATGATAAACTGGTAAGAAGTGGCGGCTTAATAAAATTTTTGAAAGAACAGTTCCCGCCTTTTCTATGACACTTTCCCTTTAATCAATAAAATCATAACTAGCACAATTGCTTCACTTGAAATTAAAATTATTAAACCATAATTTAGTGATAAGTGTGAAATACTAAAAACAAATAAAAGGAAAAAATATAAATAGATAAAATCGGCAAGTTGGCTCTCTCCGGAACTTCCCTTGTTAATCAGTCTTTCCTTTTATCAACAAAAGTAAAACCTACCACAATTTCTTTATTAATGGATTTTGAGGATTCCAAAATTTATCTAATTTAGTTTGTAGAACGATCTAACACAATATACTAACCTAGAAGGAAATAAATAGTTCATTTTACTTCCCTCCTAAAAAGGGAAGTATTGTAATCGGGAAAAAATCATCTTCCGGGATTTTTTCAGGTATTTATGTTTCAGGGTCCCTAGATGCCGAAAAACATGTTTTTTTCAATTCGGTATGTTTGTCTGTGTGTCGGTCTGTCTGTTCGCGTCATAGCTAAAAACTACTTACCCGATTGCCTTCAAATATTGGTCAAAAAGTAAAGGTCATATGAGGATGAACTGCTAACATTTTGATAAACATCCAGTACGGCGAAACAAAATAACGGCTTGGTGAAATGTTAAAACAAATTATTACTAAAAACTATTGATCCAAGTTATTTCAAATTCTGGACAACAAAATCAAGTATTTTGTAGGGATCAACTAGCAAAATTTTGGTACTAATCCAAGATGGCGGAATAAAATGGCGGCTTAATACAATATTTAAAAATTCCTAGTGAAAAACTGCTTAAAGGACTGATTTCAAATTGCGTGTCTTAACTAAATGTGGTATATAGACAAACTAGTAAAACTCTGGTACTAATTCAAGATGGTGGAATAAAATGGCGGATTTACATATTTTCAGGTTTTAGCGTCTTTCGATGCCAAAAAATATGTTTTATCAATTCCGTCTGTCGGTTTGTCTGTCTGCCAGTTCGCGGCATAACTTAAAAACGACTCATCAGATTGACTTCAAATTTTAGTCAAAAATTAAGGGTGATATGGGGATGACCTGGTAATATTTTGGTAAAAACCAATATTCTGGAACAAGATGGCAGCCTAGTGAAACGTTAAAAAAATTATTACTAAAAATCTAATTTTCAAATTTTCTCAAATTTTGCACAAAAATCAAGTCTTACATAGGAATGAACTGGTAACATTTGGTATCAAATTTTGTGCAAACGTTAAGTGTGATGTAGAGATAAATTGGTAAAGATAGCAGAACAAAATGGGGGTCAGATAATAAAAAAAAATCAACGTTAAAACATCTTATTCAGTTGAGTTTAAGTTTTGAAGAAAAATTAATGTGATATAGGGGTAAACTGGTACGAAGTCAACGTGACGCAATAAAATGGTGTTGTGTGTGAATGTAAAAACTAGGTACCTATTGAATTTATTTTAAATTATGCCCAAAAATCAAGTGCAGCATAGGTAGAAACTGGTAAAATATTGGTAGGAACCCAATATGATGGAACAAAATGAGGCTCAATAAAAATGTTTGAAAAGATAGTACATATGTATTACTAAATGACTATGTACGGGGTATCCGAATTTCGATGGTTTTGCGGGGTACCTCCCTTATTACTGAAGATAGAGAGATGCGGTTTTCGCAACATTATGCTACTTTTTTGTGAAACCAAAGAAGCCATAAAAATTTTTTTCCTAGCCCTCTTCGTTTTTGAGATACAGAGTGAAATTGAAAATTTTGCGTTTTTAGGTGCCCCTCGTATCTCGATGGCCTGGCAACTTACCGAAAAGGTGAAAATTAACTTCGATAGAATTTTTTGCGTAGAATCCAGTGGCGTAGTCATTTTTGGCTAGCTACTATCGTTTTCGAGGTATGGACTAAAGTTGGGTGTTTTTAAATTGGATAACCTGTATATTTTTTAGTATTTGGTTTCAGCTCATTTTTAGCTTCTCAAAAATATATAACACTTCATATTTATTTCAATCCGGTATCGACAATTAAGTCAATTTAAAGAAATTTTAATGTTTTTCTAGTAGGCCATGCAAATTGTGTGTTAATTTTCTGAATCTGAATTATCTGTACCAAAGTTTGTTATAATAGCATTATTAAACAATAAATCAGTTAACAAAGATTCATACTATTTAATTTTTACGCTAGGGAAACACATAAACATCTAAGAAAACTACTAAAAACACATATTATAAACTAAAAATATATACATATGACAGATACTGTTCGAACTGTTCCCCATTATACCTTATACACATATCACACATCTTTCTTATTCTTAGTGCGTTAAGGATAATTATTTGGCGAGCTTGTAAATATCTAAAGGCTCTTCTTGAGTCGTTTTGTAGATCTTTGATCGTGTGGTGTTGCCTTTGGTAGATGATGCCTTCAAAATATCTCCATAGAAAAAAGTCTAGGACCGACAAATGTGGCGACCTAGGCGGCCATCTTACAGCCCTATTTGTACCAATCCAGCGACCTGGAAATTCATTTTCTAAAAACGTACGAACAGTCCGTGTATTATGCGCTGGGGCACCATCCTGCTGAAGAAAAATATCTTGTAATTGTGCCAAAC
Source organism: Kuschelorhynchus macadamiae (assembly GCA_030620095.1). Classification (NCBI taxonomy): domain Eukaryota; kingdom Metazoa; phylum Arthropoda; class Insecta; order Coleoptera; family Curculionidae; genus Kuschelorhynchus; species Kuschelorhynchus macadamiae. Next base: position 1,208,675 of record JAUTXW010000322.1, read on the forward strand.
GAATATTATCTAATAAATCAAGAAGCGTATTTTCCAGTATCTCTGGGTACCGGTTTCTAGTAAGAGTACCGTTATAAATGACATACCTTATTTTTGTGCCAAGGATAAAGCAGGACACGCTAAATCCCAACCTGCCTTGTTGTTCGCGTGGAAATATAACGTGTTCATTTTCTTTGGACCAGTATCTATTATTGTGTCGATTTAGAATACCTGCACTTGAGATATATACCTCGTCAGACCATATAACTGTTCTTTCGAAATTTATTTCGGTATTAGTCATACGAATGTACCAATTGCAGAAATCTATGCGACGCTGTGCATCTCCCGGGTGCAAATGGTGCACACAACTTATATTTATATGGTTTAAAATGGTATTTTTTTAGAATAGTCTGCACTGTTGACTTAGGTACTCCCACTTCATCCTCGACTTTTTGACAGGAAGTTAACGGATTGATTGCAACGGCAGCTAAAACATTAATGTCTCCAGTTTTCCGATTTTCTTTGTAATATGATTTCGGTCCGGTACTTTGAATGATCCGTGATTGATCAGATTTACTTTTATTCTTGAAAATGTTTTTTTATCGGGCTGTCTTCGTTCTGGGTATCTATAAGGAATAAATGCATATTTACAGATATATAGAGTATGGAACGACATATTCAAAATAAATTAAATTGAATTATAGTAGAGGGGATTGGGGGGTTAGTCTCGCTCCCCCACCACTTTTTTCATTGGTCTCCCACTTCCCGCGCCTGTCCCTGCCACGCCTACTTGACTCTGCTTGATTCTGATTGGTCTTCCCACTCTTACGTGTGCATCCGGAGGGAGATGTTTTATTTAAGCGCTAGCAGCCAACCTAACAGATCAATTCATTTTCATCTCTTAAATTTAGTCAGATGGGTTCGTTGAATACAGTACCTACCGAAGATATTATTGAACGTGTTGGTGAAGTTATTTGTTTAGCACTAACGGCGCCATTGTGGGACATTCCGGTGGGTGATCTAAAATATATTCCTCTTAATTACTTAAGAAGATTTGTAGAGTCAGTGGAGTTGTTACAAATTTGGGAAAAGCTACCAGAACGCTATAGACGTGACAAGAAATTACAGTTAAATTTACCGTGTTATACTCATCATAACCAAGAGGGTGACTGTATAGATGGACCACCGCGATCTATAAAAAGGTGTTGTGGTCATGTGCAAGTTAGTGAAAGCTGTTAAAAAGTTAAGTAAAGAATTCTACTTGTTATCATTTTCTTATTGTCAGGATTCTATGCAAAGCAGACCACAATGGTGTCATTATTACGAGAAACTATCGAATGAGTATGCGAGTGCTGCATCTGCATGTGACAAATATTGTGAAACATTAGATTTAATACAACTTATTCATGACATAAGGGGATTGGGATTTGGTTATCATCTTCTTAAATTGAAAAAATATATTGAAGATCCCGTTCTATTGAAAGACATTTTAAAAGAGGAAGAACTTTTAGTGTAATCATGGAGGAAGTTGTTAGAGAAATGTATGAAGAATTCATAATGTCTAAAGCTTGCTCTGAGTTTTTTGCGTTTGACGGACAAAGCAGTGAAGCTCAAAACATTACTGTTTATTTGCACTATATGGAACATGCAGAATTATGTGAACTAGCTGCTAAGGCATGTATAGATTTTCTTAAAAGTAAAAATTAAAGAAAATTTATACATGATTTAAAACAATTAGTGTTAAGCGAGCATATATTATGTATAAAGGAATATTTAACCAATAAAACAAATATATTTTAAAACGAATCGTTTTATTTCATAAAAAAATAGTTATACAAATGAAAAACATTTGCTAATGCACAAAAACATGGATTTTTCTGATGGTAAAAGCAGCATGGTTCCAATTTCTGTAAAGCTGGCTGTTCATCAAATTCAATAACTGGTTTTTGAGAATATTTTCTGACAAACTCCGCCTTTTCTTCACCCTTAACATAGATAAAGTCGACTTTTTCGGTTAAATTGCTGATAACATCTCGACATCTATGATAAGGAGTAAATCCTTCATCCCAATCGATACAATGATAATTGTTCATTAGCCAAATAGCGTTGCTGTATAGTTTTGATGGTAAATGATTCATAGGAAAGGGCGCTTTAAATATGTGGTGGCTGATTTTAAACCCATCGTATGCTGCCAATTCTTTAACAATTAACTTATTGTTCTCCACTTTAAATCCTTGTATATCTACAATTACTTTCATATCTTTAAATAGTGATTTTTTTTTACCATTTCAAATTTTAATTGGTATTCTTCTATCTGTTTCTTTAACTCTTGTAATTTGTGTTGAAAAATGATTAACCGATGCATATAATCCATAATGAAAGAAATTTCTTTGTGTCATGCTATTAATATTAAAACTGACGCATGCGTATTAAAGTTGTTTAACTATTTTTGTTAGAGGATTATAGCTAAATATTTTATCGTGGAGGATGAGACAATAAACAGAGGTATTTTTTTGAATATTTTCATTTGTTTCAAATTCAACTCTTATAACTACAGAACCACTTTGAAGCGATTCCTTCTGATGAGAGCAATCAATGTGTGAAATAGGGCAAGTTGTCTTAAATTTTTCAGGCGCAAAAATTGGTTCACTTGTCAATCCATAGTAAGAATTTCTGAAATTGGCAAACATTTCATATAGAGCAGAAAATTTGTTTTCTTTAAAATTTAAATATAAATCGTGATATGGATATCTCTCAGAATTTAAAAAAATTCTTATGTTTGTTAGGTCAACGTTATCAAATTGACTCATGTCCTTTTTTAATTTTCCTTTTCGATCTACTTGGAAGGCAATAACAGCATGACGGGGCGTCTCCAGTTTACTAGTTGTTTTTACCGGCCATGTATGACGCGTTGCTTCAGGTAATTCGGAATATTCAACACATTCCCAGCTTCGAAATCCTAACAATATTTCCTTGTTTGTTTCTAATATTTTCGTTAAGGCAAGTTGTTGAGGAATATCTACCTCGATATGTGGCACTTTCCAATACAAATTTTCAATCGTGACTTTTGGAGTAGGAAGTTCTGATGTTTTGGGTTCCGTATCATCTATAAAGAGCACATCACCTAAATCATTACTTGCTCTGATGAGTACTAATTCTTGCTTCATATTTAAAACAATTTTTTTATAATCCTCGAAGAATCCAAGTAGCATCTTTAGGGGTATCGATACATTAAATTTACCTTTATTATCCACCAAAATTCTGTCTGCTTCATTTCTGTTGGGAAACCACCCAGCATTGTGAAGCTTTACGATTTCATTGTTATTAAAAGATAAATATCCTTTGAGTGTTGATGTTAAACCAACATTTCTTACAGAGTCTACAGTTACTCCATTTAATTCATAACGTATTTCTCGAAACAAAAACGCAATACCATTGTTGACAAATCTTAATTTTTCTGTATATTTTCCTTCTTGATTAGCGAGATTTCCTTCTATATATAGAATACTTTCTGAAGGTAATGTGTATGTGTCTAATTCTTGGATTGGAATACGTATTTCATCATTATAATAAAATTTTGAAGAAATGAATGGTTGATAGGTATGTAATTCGGAGCCAATTACAGAGTTGTCAACATATAGACTTTCATTAACGTTTAAAATATCCGTTATTTAAAACTTTAAAATCCAACGATTTCAGAAACTGATGGTTTTTTGTTGTTAACCGTTTGATGTTTTTGGAACTACTAACTTTGTGGTTAAGTTTTTCTTTTTTATAAGATTTACTTACGGTAATAGGTTCAAATTTAGATACAAATGGTCTATTATATCTAATAACCATTGTTGTTAGTTTTTAAATGTAATCTTACGGTAATGGTTTCCTTTTCTGAAATTTAAGGTGACCGTCTTGATCAATTATTTTTACAGTAAGGTTGTTGATTGTTTGAACGCTAATTGGAAAGTATAATATAGGTAATGGTGATTCCACTATTTTATACCCTGGTGGTACCGTTGGAAAAAATTGGTGAATTATGTCAACTGGTTTCCATTGTTAAATGAACCTACACAAATGTTACAATCAATACAAATAGCATTAACCTTGGAAATATTTACAACATTGTTAGATTCACTCCATTCATGAGGCTTAATTTTCCGTTTATTAAAACCTAAAAGGTTTCCTATTGAATCATCTTTTGTGAAATCAATTTCTTTACTGCATTTAATACTGCATTTTAGGGTATTGAGATTTGTCGTTAATCTAAACGAAGAGGGTTCTATAGTAAAAATTTCATGCAGTTTGTTATTTATCAATGTACTTAAGTCTTTTATGTCATAAGTTCCATCCGGAATAACAATCACTTTACCATCTACGTAAATTTTATTGTTTCCATCCTCTATATTAGGGATACTCATAAATGACTCAAAATCAGCTAAACCTAATAAATATTGCTTGTCGTCATCCAAATAGATGGGAGGATTAAAATCAGATGATAAAATAGAAGAATTCCCTGTAAGCGTAAATGTTGTAGACATTCTGTTAATTTTTAAGAAATGCCGTAATAATTTATTTCATGTGCTTCTATAGAAAACTAAGAGCTAGTCCACAATTATAGTTATTAAATTTTTGTTTGACCTCATAGGTGTAATATATATTTACACCCTTACTTGTATTAAAATATTGGATCAACTCAAGAGGTGGTTTGAGATTACCATAACTATCAAAATACACGACATCTTTTTGCTTTTTTATGTAAGCTACCCAATGAGAACCATCATTTTTTTCACTATCCAAATTAACAATACCAGTTTCTTTTTGTCTAATTTTTCGCGGGAGATTATCACGCATAAAAACACCTCTAAAGTTAGGTATCTCTAAAATGTTTGCATATTTTATTATATCAATATTTGTTAAAGCTCTTTGCAGAAACTTTATTTGAGCTTTTTTTTTAATGTTTTTTTTTTATAGAGCCCCCTTTATAGGGCTTGATGAACAATCCTTTTCCTCTTCTATATGGCTTTACAAATAGACCTTTTCCGGCTGCAACGTTTACCATGGCTTTGTTATGACGTTGAGTTTCTTCAAGCAATTGTCTTGATGCTTTTACATCATTAACAGCTTTAGCAATTCCGGCTGCACCACCTCCCAATGCACCGAGGGCACCCAAAATTGGAAGCAAAAGAGGTAAAAATCCACCAATTTTTTTTGGAGTTTTTATAACGCGTTTTTTTATCCTGAGTTTTCGTTTGGATGTCTTAACACTCATACCAAACTTTTTTTTTCCTTTCATAATACCTGTAACCATCAAAGCTGCAGTTTTTTCACCCAGCGATGAATCCTTAGCCTTTACTCTTTGCCAAGCCTTATCTGCTAAAATCTTATCTGCTTCGTGGCTGTTTGATAAATTGTTAGATTGCGAGTACGCTATGTCATGATCTTTACAAGCATCGTCTAAAGGATTTATGCCACTATCCCCCCTACTTAATCTTTTTTCCAACTTTGTTCCCGGACCGCAATAGTTATAACCAGGAATGTGTAGTTCAACAGGTAGACTATTAATAAGTTTATTTACTAAACCCGTACCTTTCTTCTTGCTCTTCTTATTGGATGTAATCGAGTAAGGGTTGTGTATGATCATTTTATAGTTTTTGTAAACTGAGTCGATAGAGCTGCTCGTCTTCTATAAATAGTAAAACGGGCAGCAAATTGACTTGGCTGTTTTTTTTTTATAAATACATATTATTTAGAATGTTATGTCAGTTATTGCTGACGATGTGGATTGAAAAGCAAGCTTTTTCTTTACCTATTAGAAACCATGATGAAAAAATCATAAACAAACCATTTAGAAAACATGGCGATCTCTTTGGTGGTGAATCAAAGAGATGTCTTGTTGTAGGAGCATTAGGGGTTGGCAAAACGAACTCTATTCTCACATTACTTGAACATCCAAACGGAATAAGATTCGAAAATATTTATTTATACTCAAAATCGTTACATCAACCCAAGTATGAGTATTTAAGAAATTTGCTAAAACCTATTAAAGAGATTGGTTATTTTGAATATGACAATGATGAAAATATTATATCCCCTCACGATATTAAACCAAATTCAGTTATTATATTTGATGACATTCCATGTCAGAATCAAACTGTTATAAGGGACTATTTTACATTTGGGAGACATAAAAATACGGATTGTTTTTTCATTTTTCAAAGTTAATTCATCAATTCTCAAGAGGCTTATACGTGAAAATGCAAATCTCTTAATTTTATTTAAACAGGACCTAACTAGTTTAAAACACATATATAATGACCATTGCATGATGGATATGACATTTGAGAAATTTTAAGCTCTCTGTGAACACTGTTGGAAAGAAGACTACGGTTTCGTTGTAATCGATAAGGACTGTCCCTTAAATTCTGGCAGATATAGAAGCAGGTTCGATTCATTCATACACTTATAAACATGGATAAACGACTAGCAAGAGAGTTAGTTAAATCAAGAAGAGCAGTAAAACAAAAATATCAAGCATTAAAGTCAGAAGCCTCAATGACTCAAAGCCAATTAGAAAAAACGTATCAACCGATAACACAACCACTACAGCAATTAATTTCAAATATTGCAAAAACGGAACCAACTGACATAAAAGAAGAACCTCATACTTTTAAGGAATTTTATAGTACTTCTACTCCAACAAGGACAGCTAAGAGAAAAACCGGGAAAACTCCCGTTTTACCCACTGAGTTACCATCATTTTTTGATAGGAGTATTGCATCTACTAGTAATTTCCCTACCATTTAAGAAACAAGCACAGTAGCTGAAACTACACCCCCATCGGGTGATAGTACTGTAGAGAATTTAAATATCTCTGATATTTTACAGCAAACTAGACAAACAATTCAACAATATGTTGACACTCCAGGATATAAAAATTGGTTGGAAGATTTTGATGAATTGCCAAGAAAATATATCGATGAAGGAGTTAGGGATACAAGACATATATTTGATCACAATTATGGTATTGTTCATGATTTGGAAACAAACACATTTCTTTTAGGGACAACAATGAAACCAGTTGAAATTATTAATAAAAATATAAAAGTTGAGGGTGTAACCTACATAGGCACTCCAGGTTTATACGAACTATTTTTTAAAAAAGAACCTATTGGTTACAAGAAAGAAGACTTAGATCATTATATGGACATTCTAGCAAGAACTAATGCATATCGCAGAAATCACGACCGTAATGAGCAAGTTCAAGATAACGGTTCAGTCAAATATGTAACTATTATAGGACCGTACTTACAAACCAAAGGGGTAACGAAAACAAGAAATATTAAAACACCTGCAAAAAATCTCATAGAAGCATTTAGTAGACCTAAGGCTCCATATAGGCAAACAAGGCAGAAACTGGGAATGGGGATATTGAAACTTAACAAAACAGATACGGACTATGTATATTGGGACAACATCAACGAACTTGTTGATAGACTTAGACTTTTAATGGCTTCTCGGGTTGCCGGGCATACTGGACATAATAATGAAATAATCTCAATTATTGAAGAACTACGAGATGCCAAAGTAATTCTATAAATAAAAGTTTTTGAAGTAAAAAGCAACAGTTGCATATTATATATTGAGTATGTCGGTAAATAAATTTGGAACTCATATCCTAAATGCCAATGAAGACTTATATTACTTTTGCATCCTTCCCATGGTTCTTGGACATTCGACAAAATCAATTAATCTACCGAATGGTGAAACAAGACGTTGTTTTACTATTAGCGGCGATGAAACTACTTTAGCGTTTCCATTTCCAGAAGCAGACGTGATAAAAGTTCACTGTAGTAAAGACATAGATTTTATCATAAATAACAATATATTTAGTTCGATTGAACTATTAGGTCATAAACTCGGTAATGGTGATAATATTTCTGTTGTAAGATCTCTTAAATATTCTGCATCACCTGGAGTGTTATACGCAGGATTGGTTTTAAAGTGTAAGACTGAAAATGAATAAAATTAAGGAGGATGTCGTTAATGAATTGCATAGACCCGCTAGAAGAAATTTTAAACGAAGACGAGTAATCGTAAAAGGGCTTAATGATTTGTTTCAAGCAGATTTAGTTGAAATGCAACCTCACTCAAAATTTAATAGAGGATATAGATATATATTAGTGGTAATCAACACTTTTTCTAAATTCGTTTGGGCACTACCTATTAAAACAAAAACTGGTAAAGAGGTGGCTGCAGCAATGAAAAAAATTCTCAAAGACTTAAAAGAAGCCCCTAAACACCTGCAAGGCGTTCCAAAAAATATACAAACAGATAAAGGAACAGAATTTTATTCCAAAGATTTTCAGAAGCTAATAAAACAGTTTAAAATCAATCACTATAGTACTTTTTCTAATTTGAAAGCAAGTATCGTTGAGAAAGTGAACCGAACATTAAAGAATAAAATGTGGAAAAAGTTTAGTCTTCAAGGAAATTATAAATGGTTAGATATATTGCCTGAAATTGTTAGTGTGTACAATAATACAGTAGACTCTACAATTGGTAAAAAACCTAATGCTGTTAATAAGGGAAATGAAAAAAATATATTGAATCATCATTTACTCATATGAAAACAGTTGATCCCGATTTAAAAAAATTTAAAGTTGGTGACTTTGTTCGTATAAGCAAACACAGAGAATTTTTTTCTAAAGGGTACACACCCAACTGGTCAAATGAAATTTTTAGAATAAAAAAGTTACAACTTACAAATCCTACAACCTATTTACTTGAAGATGAAAACAAATCAGAAATTCAAGGAGGCTTTTACGGAAAAGAATTACAAAAAGTCAGACATTCAGACATATACTTAATAGAAAAAGTAATAAGAAGAAAAGGAAATAAGGTGTTAGTTAAATGGTTGGGATTAGACAAAACACATAACTCATGGATATTAAAGAAGGATATTTTGTAAAATATTCATCAATAAAACACATTTTTTTTATATTACTATTGTTTTATTTTATAATCATATTTAACATATTATTTAAAACAGGTTTTAAAATAATTTCACATAATTCAATTTGTCTTTTAAAATGTTGTTGGTCTACAAATTCTTGAGGCGACATACGAGATTTTCTATATGCAAACGTCCATGCATGCATCGTATGAAGTTGATTTTTAGTTTCATCAAAACTTACTGATTTCTTCATAATATTTTCTTTCTCTTAATTTTTGTTCGAGCTGGATTGGATGCATTAGTAATAATTCCAGCATTGTACAAACATTCTCACTATTGGTGTTTTCACTTGGCGACATAGTATCATATACTTTTTGAAGACAATTGATTTCGGAAAACAGACTATTCTTAAAAATGTCGAAGTAACTGTTAAATTGCTGTTTTTGTAAAATATTTAATCTGTATTCGATTAAAAGTATTTGTTCCCATAATCTGCACACAGTTTCATTTCCAAAACAGACGTAATCATCATGTTTTGTAATCCTCACTATTGGCATTTCACCAAATTTCTCAAAAAGAATGGACATATTTTTCAAAAATATAGTTTCTTGAAAGGCGTTTGATGAGAAAAAGTAATTCGTTATAACACCTTGATATTTTAGTAGGTCTTTCCAATCATCTTTACTTAGAACAATAGATTGGTTCTTGTTTCCACCAAATTCAACACATGGCGTAAAATCACTTTCTAAACACAAACCAATATTCACAAACTTTGATTTGGATTTATTTAAAGGGTACTGTTTACAATTTACTATGGTTTGTTTTTCGATAGAATGTATAGATGTTTTAAACACATTGGACGTTACTCTCTGAGGGCTGAACATTATTAGACCGTAGAATATAGAAACTAACTAAATAATGATTTGCAGCACATTTTTATAGTCTACTGTCCCCTCCACTTAAATGGAGGAGGGAGATTACTTAACGTTGGAGGAGATAAAAAATTAAACTACAAAAAAATCAAATACTAAAACTTTTAATTCAGGTTTTCAAATACATTACAAAAGCAACGTAAGATGAAATAATTGATATTAAAGCCAGAAACAATAATATTATATAAAAATATACATAATTACAATTATGTTTTTTATGAACAAATTCTATCCATTCTGAATAAATGACAGGCTTTTTATCAAAGAAATATTTAATTTTCATATAATTCTTAACACTTAAATCATTTTCTGAAATATTATAAGTAAACAAATGTGAGTTTCCATCTATGTAAATCATTCTCATTTGCTTATAACAATCAGTTTCAATTTTATTCTTATTGATGCACACGTCGGCTTTAATTGTGTTAGGAATATGATTAACATATAGTATTCTGCCAACAAGGGAGACTAACACGACTAATGAAGTAGTAGTCATTGTTCTAAAACAACTAAATAATACTGTTTGTTACAACATTTTATATATTCACACAAATTAGTGAAACAGATCATCAATGAAACAAATTTTATAAAACTTGACAACTTTAACTTCCTTTTCCAATTTCAAAACCGGATAACAATTATGTATCAAAACCACTTTTATTGCGAGTCTCTTCTAAACATAGTCTTTTAGATTTGGGTTCTTGTTCAGATTGTAAAACAGATAAATTTTTAATCATTGATTCTATATTGACAATATCTTTGTGACCCCATGCTAAAGTTCGACTGACTTGTCAAGGCTAGTTTGTTAATCAAATTCGTATAAATATTGTGTAGATGTGACTTAAAAACATACATTGTGCAGTATACTTTTTGACCTTTTTCCACAACATCTTTATAATCTGATAAGTTTAATTGTTTTTGTACGGCCGATTTACGAATACCTTTTGCCTTTTTATCTAAACTATCTTTGGTTTTTACACAGTATGCCTTAGCACCGGTACCAAAAAAACTTTCTAAAGGTACACCTTTATATTCATCCTTAAATTTACCAACCACTGATGTGGATATCGGCATATTATGAATATTTGGTTCAGGATAGTTGGTGTTAGGTGTCAAATTGATCCAGATTTTGCTTCATATCTTCATAAAAATTTTCCGTTTCAATTTCTAGTATTAAAGAATCAGTATCAGTGTACAATAAACTTACATTATCTCCATATTTTAATTTTAAATATCCGTAATAAAAATCATACATTACAGTTTTTGCAATATCCAATATACTCATTCCAACATAAATGGGCTTATTATATTCGATACATATCTTTTGAAGTTGAATAGCTACTAGATTTTCTGAAAAAATTTTTAAATCTTTAAATTGAGGTTTTGCAATTAATTTCTCAGCACTTAATTTGTTTCGCTCTCTCTCCCATTGAGTTACTAGCTTAATATCTACTCGGTTATCGACATTCTCCATAGTTTTACCAAAAATACTGTTATTTGCCAATTTGTACGAATTTTTTTCAAATTTATTATTTGAAGCATTTCGTAAATTAGTATTTAAATCAATATATTTAGCTAACCATGGCGATTGTGTAAATTTAATTCCCCTGTGTATTTTGAGAAGTTTAAGTCCAAATTTTAAGCTTTGCTTCAAAGCACGATGATGAAGAACATAATTGTACTTATTGTTTAAATTGGGAATTAGTTTAGAAAACTTGGAAATTGGTGGCTTAAATTGTTCGGGACAGAGCGGAAAGTCGTTATGGCTTTCATGTAAATTCTGAGGATATTCTAAGTCAACTTCAAATACATAACCCGTAGATGATGTATCTGAAATATTTAAAATATTAAGTTCATTAATTTCGTCCTCAGATAGCCAAACAAAGTTTTTTTCTGGCAAATACTGTTTCATTGCAAAACCATACAAATTTGTTGCATCTAAATAGGCAATATATTTTGTTGGATACTTAGGATTGAAATTATCAAGAAAAGGAATATTTGCCTTCGATTTTCGAGCTGAACAAGTACTAACTCCCCCGCGAACCCCTTTTTTGAAGAAATGAAGCATATCTGGATCAGTCAATAATTCCAATTCTACATTTGTAAATTTCATCATAGCATCCCAACACATTGAAGGGCTTGTTACATAGTTCACGGGATATAATTTATAAGTTTTATAACAAGTATTTCTATAATTTTCAAAAACATCGGCTAAAAGGAGAACGTCAGATTTCAAATATATATCTGAATATTCACCTATCGTGGAGCAATTGAATACATTCCATACCTCTTTAGCTCTAATGTAATCTTCATTACTAATATTTTCATCAATTAAGTCATTATAAAATTTATCAATATCGGGCAAAGATTTATCATCCAACTTTTCGTAAGAGTCAATATATGAATAAGGAAAAACTCCTTTTTGCCTAACATATTTAAATTGCTCTGCGTCTGAAAAATGTTTCTTAATTTTAAGACATTGAGAATTATCTAAAATATTAGATAGTGATTCAAGAGATTCTGGTAAAAACTGAAATGAGTCTATAAATCGTAAATTTAAGTAAACTATCTTTTTATTTTTAGAGTCATACGTGTTTACCATAATTTTTTTACTAAAAGAAATATATTTTTTGACTGGATTAATATCTGAATTAAATTCCCCAAAGCTCGCTATTTCTTCAAAATTTATTGTTGAAATCAGTTCAGGGTGAACTGCATTATTTTGATTATTAAAAATTGTAACTAAATTGTTTATAATTGTAGCGTCATCGATATCACCAATTTCTGATTGAGTATTATCCATGTTCTCATTAAAATATTTTTCTAACGCGTCCGGTTTTAATTGACACAAATGACAATCCATTAAATCATGGACTGGGCAAGCCTCTTCCAAATCAAATAAGGTAAAATCAAATTCAAAATCAAAGTCAGTTAGAGAATTCATAGTGGTAAAAAATAAAAATCAAACCTGCAAAAATCACAAAACGAAAGAAAGCTGTAAACTAGATCACACAATGTAGGATAAATTTTCAACACTCAAAACATAAAATTTAGGAGTAGGATAACTAGGGATTTGCAGTCTAGAAGGCACGAAAACACAATTACACAAGAGAATTCACCGCAGACACTTAGAAGCACGATAGGAACTGGCGTACAAGAAATACGACTTTCAACTGATGGTACATGTAAACTCGAAAGCCGCTTAAAACCACTTCTTGTTAAGTCACGCCCACTGGCAAGGTTGGTGGCTGGTACAGCGTGGTACCAAGGTCAACTGGTGTCAAATACCTCCCGACGTGAACTCGGCAACTATAAATTTTTTTTTTTTTTTTTTTTTTTTGTTAGTGGTTCTTGGTTGGTAAGGGAGGGTGCTACTTAGGCGTGTTGGGACTGTCTCTTTTGTGCTTTATATTCTCGTGATTCTACTGCAATATTCAGTCTTTGTCATTTGATTCAGTCTATATTGTTTTGTATCAAAATGTCGTGTGTGCCAAATGAACTAACAACTTCAGTTGAAGTACAAATATCCGAAAAAATGTGGTGTATACCGGAGAAACCAACAGCTTCAGTAGAAGTACCAATATCACCCAAAATGTGGTGTTCACAGGAGGAACCAGGAACATCTGCCGAAATATTAATGTCCCGCAAAAAGTGGTGTTTATCGGAGGTAATAGAAACAACTTCAGCTGGAGCATCCATGACTCCACATCGACAACAGCAGTTGATGTCACCAGAGCTTACACCAACAGAAACATCACCCCCAGCATCAGCTCCATCAGAATGGTCAGAAACTGTGGATGAGGTCGTGCTAAGACTTCTGCACGATTTAGAACTTTTATTTGGTATAAAGGTAAGCAATGGACCTATTCAAATTGATATTGTGCCGTTAGTGTCAATCCCAATAAGTGCCAAGAGAAAACAACCCAAAAGGTTGTGCAAAAGACCGTTCAATTATAAATATAATTTTTAGTTTTAGGAGCAGAAGACTATTATAATTTATAGTGTTAAATGTAAATGACCATTATAATACAATACAAAGTGCAAAAGGTAATTTTAAATATATTTTTTAGTAATATTAATTCGATGTATAATATATATTCTTAAATTTTATTTTGTTTCTTTTTTTGCGTCCTCATTTAATTGGTAATAAAACGTACTAATGATCATATCAAATATGGAAGTGTGGGAGGCTAAAAAAAAATTATGTATGATAATATTCTTTATTATGTGTTAAAGCAAAAATTAATTATATTTTGTTATATTTTATTAATAATTAAATTGTCTTGTGATAAATCTACTTCTATTTTTTTTCATTTAACAAGTTTTATAACAATTTTTATAATCATATAATATTTTTATAATCATATAATATTTTTACATTAGCCAAGGCACAATGCCAAGGACTTAAATTTTTATGAAAATAACATTCTGGAATTTTCTTAAATTTGCGTAGTTTGGGTTCCTCGTTGACTGGAATGCTTATGATCAGCTCTGGGGTGAAAATTTTTCTTAAAAAGTTTGTCTTTATAATGCCTTTGACATAGATCTTCGGATTACTATATGTCTTTACAATATTCTTGAGTATTTCTTCTATTTCATTTAATTCTATATATCTAACGTCCCATTCCAACCCATGATATTCTTCAGACCAATCAACTATTTCTTGATCCTTGGCAGATAACATGGTTCTTTTAAATGGTGACTTAAAAAGAAAATTAGACCAGCGTACACCATTGTAGATAGCAAGCTCCTTTGAGACCAAGCCAAAATAGACAATTATAATCTTGAATGTCCACGAATAGTTCTGAATAGCACTCGACCATGATTAATCTCCTACTATTAATTGTAAAGGTTATTCTGCAATTTTATTTTTAAAATAACTTTTGTCCACTAAATGGTTTCTAATTTTTTTTTTATACTTCACTGCATATTCTACTGCTTTTTTATAGTGCGTAGAAAAAAACTCCTAGGTAATTTTTTGTTACTGCATATATTTACAAGTCCTCCACCATAATCCCATCATTCTATCCTTTTCAAAATGTATTGTATCTTTTTTTTTGCTTAACTTTATTCAAAATTACTTTTGTCCACTAAATGGTTTTCAATTTTTTTCTCTTCAGTTTTATTACACACTACATAAGTTTCAGGAGCACTGAAATGAATAAGATTGTCATTGCACAATGTACAGCGCAAGTCTTTTTCACAACATTTCATTGCTCTTTTGTAATGTGTCGACACAAAACTGTGTTTGCCAAGGGGTGCTTCTAATGCGTGCAAATAATAGCATCGTAAGCACAAACTATAAGCACCACCAAACGAAGACATTATGACGACATAATCTTGAAAAACACAAACTTCGCGGCGTAGATAATTTGGTTCAACAGCATCACTAGCACTTATTTTTTTAATATTTACTAGACCTTTTTCACCACAACCGGCATCAAAGAAATTATGTATCCCCTCATCTTCACTATCGTCTTGAACCTCTTCAAAATTGTTTTTATCTAGATCGGCTAACCATGCTTGTTTAACGTCGAAAATGTTTTTTCCTCCCACCGTGAAAAAGAGTATTTCATCTTCGTACATTAAAGACATTTTTTCCAATTGCTCAAAATGTAGGTCACTTGATTCTTGCAAAACAACGTGGCGACAACTCATTTTAATTAATATATATTTTTTAATTTCGTTACTTTTAAAAATACTGATACTACAGTAAGAATGAATTGCTCTGTTGGCTGCTAACACTAAAATAAAAAATCTCCCTTCGGATGCACACGTAAGAGTGGGGAAGACCAATCAGAATCAAGCAGAGTCAAGTAGGCGTGGCAGGGACAGGCGCGGGAAGTGGGAGACCAATGAAAAAAGTGGTGGGGGGAGCGAGACTAACCCCCCAAACCCCTCTACTAATTATTTTATTATACAGGGCGATGTAAAAGATGTTTTTTCTTATCACTTATCAACAAAACTGCCATTCTACTTTTCAAATATTTTAATTATAATTAATTTTATTGGAAATTTAGTGACATTGTATCTTTCATGTTACAGACTTGCTGTAATAATATGCTTTTTTATTACAAGCAAATTTTGGACACAATTGTAACCTATTAGGAACGATAGGCATAATTTGAAATATTAATATTATTATTCTGAAAAAAACGTCACAAAACTAGAGTTTTGTTATTATCTATACTTTTGTTTTTCAAAAATACTGAGGGTCCTTCTACATCGGCTATCACTAGTTCCGAAAAGCCCTGGTTTAAGAAGCAAAGCTATTTTGTTAACTTAGTATTACTCCTGTCACTTACCGGATTAGATACATCTCTGACGCTTCATCCGGATTTTCCTAGCACTGTATAAAACAAACAAGCATGTCATATTTCTCCAAATTTTCGAAATTCGCAGCCATTTGATATTTAATAAATGGACAAAGGCAATATTTAATTAAAATAATTTAACAATGACAAATGTCAATTAGTTCCTACAATGGCTCAACAAAATCTACATATTCTTTTGTTTAATCAAGTCATGGCCACCTTATTTTATTTAAAACAGATCTTGGGTATTTCTAAGGGATAAATTAAATATTTGTAAGTAAGTATTTTCAAACAACATAATTGTCAACATTAGAAAAGTATTAAATCCAACGTCATTTGTTGTAAATAAAACATTTTTAGTGTATAATAGGTATATATTTTTTTTATTAGATTCCCTAAGTATTTGTGTTAGTTGTGTTGTCCAGGGTAAATACTAAATAGTAGATATGTATCTTTGTTTATTGATTTATTGTTTAATTATGATATTATAACAAACTTTGGTACAGATAATTCAGATTTACAAAAAATTAACACACAATTTTCATGGCTTACTAGAAAAACACATTAAAATGTCTTTAAATTGACTTTATTGTCGGTACCGGATTGAAATAAATATCAAGTGTTATATATTTTTGAGAAGCTAAAAATGAGCGGAAACCAAATATTAAAAAATATACAGGGTATCTTATTTAAAAAACCCAACTTTAGTCTATACCTCGAAAACGATAGTATCTAACCAAAAACTGACTACGCCACTGGATTCTACGCAAAAAATACTATCGATGTTAGTTTTTACCTTTTCGGTAAGTTGCCAGGCCATCGAGATACGATGGATAACTGAAAACGCAAAATTTTCAATTTCGCCCTGTATCTCAAAAACGAAAAGAGTTAGGAAAAATTTCTTTGTGGCTTCTTTGGTTTCACAAAAAAGTAGCACAGTGTTGCGAAAACCGCATTTCTCTATCTTCAGTAATAAGGGAGATACCCCGGAAACCATCGAAATTCGGATACCCTGTACTGTACTCATTTGGGTCACACTTCACTATTCGGTGTAAACTCGTTTGGAATCTGAAAAGACTGACAGGTTTTCGAATATTTTTTCTCGAAATTATTGTCATTCAATCTTTATTTATTTAAATTAATAGCTAATTGAATCTTACGTCATTTGAACATTCTGTTTTCGAAGAGTGTGTGTGATTCGAAATTATTAGCTTTCGAACATTACGTTTTCAATGTTGATGTCATTTGAACATATATTTCGAACTGTTTTTATTAGAAATAATTGTTTTTCGGTTATTAAGTTTAGAAATAATTATTTTCGAAATGTTTGTATTCGAAATTTTATTGCATCCCGCCGGCAACGCATCGAACGAAACATTTATAAAATACTCCCTCTAGAAACAATGTCTCAGTGCGCTACTGTATTGAACTACCTAGTAACTGTCCTTTTTGTTTAATCCGAAGGTCTTTTTGTACCTTGTATATGTCTGGGTCTTTTGAACAAATTTTTTCATCATACCTTGCATACATTTAAAATATTCTATATAGCTCATCTGCTACACGAATCTCCTTCTTTATTCATATTTTAAATGCATTTACTTGCAATTTCGTGCTTTTTAGGATTACCTCCTGTATATATGTTCAAGTGGTTTAAGCTTGTATTTACTAACTGCGTCATGAATGCATGAAAATGAATCAAATTAAATGGATGCATTAATCTAAAAATAACATAATAGAGTATAAAACAGGTCACTAACATTTTTCTTAAGAAAAATAATAATTCTAGTTACAGACTAAATTCTAATATCTCAACTAATGAATAAATTGCATTATTAAGTAAAACTGTTTTAATTAGAGCTACGTTACTTGAGTCTTTAATATGTGTAGATATATTATTATAAAGTACAGCACCTATATAATACGGATTGGACTTATATAATTCCACTTTATGGAGATCATATTGAAAAACGATACCACATCTTTTACTGTACTGTGATGGAAGTTTTGAGGTTTGAATGAATATATATGATCCATATTTTCTCCAACAAATTGCAGTATTTCAAAATCGAAAATGCAGGGTAAAGTTGGAATCCAATGATTTATAAAAATCTGTCTAAAGAATTCTAGAGAGAAAGGCCGAACATTGATCTGATAGTTTTCTTTGTATTAAGAATTCCCGCTGTGCTGCAGAAAAACTTCTTTAGAGAAATATGCAATATTTCATGAGTGACTTAAAATTTGAAAAATATAAGAATATCTTTTCTCAAAATCGGTTTTTAGCGATACAAGGCAAAACATGTGCCAGCACATCTTTTACAAATATAATCAACATAGCCTTTTCCGTTTAAAGATAAATCAACATGGATTCCCAATAATTTAATAGAACTAACCTGTTTCAGAAATTTAACGTAATCAGGCGGCTTTTGTTGTGAAAAGCACCATATGGATAAAATTAATTTAGTGTTTGCTTAGCATTGCAAAATATAATAAATAAATTATAGCAAAGCGCATTGGTGGTAGATCGCTTGCCATGGAATCCATGTTGAGAGTTAGAGCATTCGATTTTAGAAAGCAAACGATTCGTTTTAATAAGATTTTTTCAACTATTTTGGAAAAAAGATAGGCAAAATTGAAATGGGGCTGTAATTTCTATTATCGACATGTTCTCTTTTCTTAAACAAGCAAATGACTTTCGATATTTTTTAGCCAATTAGGAGAAGGAGATTCTATTATAAATATTGGCAAAAAATTAATTGAACTGAAAAGCTATATCATTATCATAGGTACTATTGTACCTATCTCTTTTAACTGAATTTATTTTATTAATTGACTAATTTTTTATAGTGGAGTTAATCATTCTATACTATTTTAGATCTATCTTTAGAGTAAAAAACTGTATTGTCAAAATATTTTCGTTTAGCTTATCTCAGTTTCAGTCTATATAGTAAATATAAAGTTGTGTTTGTGTTTATTTTTTGTGACCTCTCCCAGTATGTTTTGTAATTTTCTTAGGATGTTCTCAAACCCAGCGTTTTTTTATTATTATAAAAAATTGATGGATACCTTTTTAACATAGGAAAGCTAACACCATAATAGTAATGTAGGGTAAGGTTTGAATGTAGAGAAAGATGCATTTTATATTATTGTCCAATTACACCGCTCAGTCCGTGTTTTTATAATTATGTTGATTTAAAATAATATCTATTTTAATTTTTTTTATCGCAATGTTAACGGATTGAATTTGCTATCTCCAAACATATACAGATCATGAGAAAGCATTACAGATAATAAATAAATCATTTAGTAATACAATGTATATATATATATAAAAAAATCATTTTTGACTAAGGACGAACACGTTATATTAATCTCTTACCTTGACAAAGGTAAACATGTGCTAAACCTTTTATTCCGATCTCCAAGAGAAAAATACGAGAAAACTCATATTGTGTTCTTTTTCTGTATCCCCTTGAATTAAACGACACGTTCATACTAACTAATAATCAACCGTGACTGAAACGAAAACATCAGCTTTCACCACTTTTCTCTTTGCTTATCTTTTGAAAGCAATTTTAGGGCCTCCGACAGCCCAGACGTTTAATTTAACCTCAATTCAAGAGAAAGATCGCAGAGAAAAACCTTTTTTTTTTCTTTTTGTTGTCACATGTGGCCACACCACAATCTAATTGAGAAAGTGAGCAAAATTGACATTAGCTGCTTAACGATCTTTATTCCTTTTTAACGCTTTGTAGTCACTTCGACTGAATCCTGAAAAGCTTTTCTTGCTGTTGATGGATGGCCATTAAATAATTGGGGCAACTGCTGGCTAGGAATGAAAATCATCAGATATTTACTTGGTATTTTCTTGTTTTCTTTTAATATAAGTAGGCAGGTTTTGTGGGTTTTTATAAGACTGATCTTTTATATGGTTTTTTATTTTAAAACTGCAATAATTAAATGTCTAGGAAAATCCAACGACGAATAAATTAATCTGTTTCTTAAGCTTTGCCGTTAATTTCGGAAAGAACACATCATCAGAATCTAGCTGTTATTGCAGTGCACGTCAGCGCCGGAAATCGCCCTTATTTAAATAAAAATCAAATAAGTATAAAATAAACGCTCGTGAGTACTTTTTTTAGAGTCGTCGGTTTTCATAAAAATAAACAAAAAGCGAGGAGCGAATTTTTAATCTCATAATGTGGCACATCAATATTTTCACGTGTTTTTTATTCATATAATACTAAAGAAATCATTTAATTAGCTATGAAATAAACATTCCAGTGGATTTTAATAATATTCCAAGTTTTTTATTAAATATTTCAAATCATAGAATTTTTGTATATTTACTTCCCTCGCAAAAAAGGAAGTAATTTAGTCGTGAAAAGTCACCCTTTCAGATCTTCACAGATCTTTTCTTTTAGAGTCTAAGATGCCAAAAACATGTCTATCGGTATGTCTGTCTGTTCGCGGCTTAGCTAAAAAATATTTAAACGATTGACTTCAGATTTTGGCAAAAATTAAGGATCATATGGGAACGACATGGTAATATTTTGTTAAAAATCCAAAATGGCGGAATTAAGTGGCGACCTAGTGAAATGTCAAAAATATTATTATTTAAAAATTGCTTTTTCGATTTATCTCAAATTTTGCACAACAATCAAGTTAGAAATTAACTGGTAAAATTTTGGTACTACTACAGGATTGCGAAACAGAATAGTAGTTCAATAAAATATTTAAAGATCAGCCCTAAAAACTGCTTATTATATTGATTTCAAATTTTATGCAAGAATTCAGTGCGATATAGAAATGAACTGGTTAAGTTACGGTAAGAATTCAAGATGGCGGAACAAAATGGTGGCTAAATAAAATGTTAGTAATCGTGCAAAAATAACACTCCCAGGTTTTTAGAGACCTTCACGTTTTAGAGTCTCTAGATACCAGAAACATGTCTCCTTAATTACGTCGGTCTGTCTATCTGTCTGTATGCCATTTCGTGGCATAGCTAAAAATTATTTAACCGATTGATATGAGGATGGTATGGTAATATTTAAAAATCCAATATCATGGAACAGTGAAATGTTATTATTAAAAGATCAGTTATCCTATTTACGTCCAATTTTGCACAGGAATGAAATGGTAACAAAACAAGCTGGGGGCCTACTGGAAAAAATCAACCTGAAAAACTACTTTGTAGATTGATTTCAAATTTTGTACAAGAATTAAGTGTAACATAGAGATAAAAAAAGAGAAGAACAAAATGGCGGCCAAATATAACGTTTAAAAAATCAACGTAAAGAAACCTTCTTATTTAATTGATTTCAAATTTTGCACAAAAATTAGATGTGATTTAATGATAAACTGCTAAATTTTGGTACGAATTCAAAGTGCATATATTGTAGACCTCACCCAATTTTTAGGTTTAAAATGCTATTGTAAATTTAGTAAAAGTTATTATTAGCCAAAGTTAAAAATTGTCCCAAGTGTTGGCATTTGACTGTACTGTTCACTAGGAAACGCTATTATTAGACGTTCATTTTGACAATAAAAACACCAATATTCTTTACTTTCTTATATAATTTATTCGAATTTTTGTTTATATGTATCCGAGGTTTTTCTGTCAATTTTGCTTTATATTTATAAATCTAGATTGATTTCCTTGAACGCTTTTTAATTGTCATCCCTAGATCGTTGGACTGCTTTAATTTTTTTTGTATCTTGATATAATTGATATCAATTATATCATAATTATTGTCTGCGAGTTTCGTTGCTAAATAATAATAATATTTAAGAATATATTATTTTATTTATGAATATATTGGAATTAGTATAACTTACCTAATACAAACATTTCCTATTTGTATGTATTTTATGATATTCTCTTGGTTTTAAAAATCTCGTATATTATTTCTTGAACCCACAAATATGTTTATCTAAAATGGGTGGTTTTATAATGTTTTCAATTTGTTTCGGCATCAAAGCACCTTACTATTATTGTAGTTTGTAAAATTTTTCATTTTGAGGGCACAGATTTTCCTTCATTTACCTTGTCTCCGTTTTTCGGTTACTTTTTTACGTGTTCATTCTTGGTGTAGTTTATCTTGGGATTAAGAGATTTTTTCCATGTGTTTTGCATCGTTATGTAAGTGGACGTCAAATGTTGTTTTTTATTTTTCTTTATTTAGATCTAAGAGTAAATAGGTTATAATTTATCTATAAGTTTTTGTTGTGCTCGGTGTCGATACGCATTACGCAATAATTTAATTTTATAAATATATTAAATAAAAAGATTTCAATGCAAGGCCCTGGGTTGTCTAAAGGATTTCGATTGTTATCATTTTAAAATTTAATCTTTGGAAAAGTAATTAATCAGTCATTGCTCTGTTAGAATAAAATTAATTATCTATTGACTATAGAGATGCCTTTTAATTATAATTTTATTGAGGGTAGTAGTTACTGGATTTTTGCAAAAACAAAATACATTTATTATTGGAATTGATATAAAATAGTTATTAAAAAATTAACTCCTAATCATATTCAACTTTATTCTTTGAAAAGTTATTCAAAACTAAAAAAAAACATTTTGTTGAACTCAACACAAAATTTTTCAAACCTTTTGCTGTTATTCACTTTTGGTGTCTGCTACCTTCTAGTACCGGCCATCTTTTGGATACCAGTTAACTTTAACCTAAACTAACCAATTTTGTTCATAGATTTTTGTTTTTACTTCCCTAGTAAAAAAAAGTATTGTAATCGTGAAAAAATCATCCTCCGGGATATTCATCATATGGGGACGACCTGGTAACATTACAATATGGCAAGACAAAATTGTGGCGTAGTGAAATGAAAAACTGTTACTAAAAACTACTTATCAAATTTACCTTAACTTTTGCACAAAAGTCAAGTGTTACATAGGAAAGAACAGGTAACATTTTGGTACGAATATAAGAAACAAAATAATTAAATTATTTAAAAAATCGGCCTGAAAAAAACTACTTATTAGATTAATTGGAAATTTTATGCAAGCATTAAGTGTGATTAAAGATAAACTGGTAAAGTTGTGGTACCAATTAAAAATGGTGGAACAAAATGGAGCCCAAATAAATTTTTAAAAAAATTAGGGTAAAAAATATTATTCAATTGAAAAAATTAAATGTGAAATAGGGATAAACTGATACGAATTGAACATGACGTAACAAAATGGCGGTGTGTGTCAATGTAAAAACTACTTATTGAATTTATTTTAAATTATGCCCAAGAATCAAGTGTGGCATAGGTAGAAACTGGTAAAATATTGGTAGAAATCCAATATGATGGAACAAAATGGCGCCCCATAAAAATATCTGAAACGACAGTAATGACTATGTACTGAACTAAATTGGACCTTTCTTCACTATTCCTAATAAAAGGAAAGATTCGTAACGAGGAAAGTTTCGGATAAAGCAAATTTACCGAAACAACAGAAATACAGAAACAACGCTACTCAAGTACCAAAGCTCAAAATTAAAAAAGCAAGGATTTGGGACAGATTAATAATATTAATATTATTTGGGACAGATATAACAGACAACATACACTAAGCACAAAATATGCTACAAATGCCCCACGAAACATCAGGGACTGCTGGTTTAAAAATTAATTTATCAAAAACTTAGTTTATAGCAAATTTATTACCAGAAATGACTCCCTAAAAATCAATAAAAAAATATCGAATAAGTTCGCACATATAAATATCTGTGACACGAAATTGGCATCAGGCGAGATAATCATACGCATGAAATACGGCGTAAAATGAGTCCATCTTGGGCAGTATTCGGGAAGTTCAGGGACATATTCAGATCAGACATTCCAATTTATTTGGAACGAAGGGCATTACTCGTGCTCACATACGGAGCTGAGACGCTTACAATGACCAAGAAAAACATATAGAAGGTTCAGGTTATGCAACGGAAAATGGAGAGATCGATGTTGGGAATTACCCTTAGAGACAAAATCTCCAGTGAAACCATAAGAAATAGAACGAGGCTAAGGAACGCTGCCAAAGTCATGATACACCTCAAATAGAACTGGGCGAAAGATGTCGCGAGAATGACAGACGGATAGTGGACTAGAACATTTGTGGAATGGAGACCAAGAGACGAGGCATACCGACGCAGAGGAAGTACCTCCTAGTCGTTGGATGGAGTTAAAAATGGTCTTACTTTTGAACTCTATAAGTTGCGTATATATTCAAGAGGCAAAAAAAGCTCGAGAGATTTAGGATAAGTTGAAGCTTACACTAGAAAATTTTTTATTAGTTATAAACGGATTGGCACTCCTCTATTGACACTCCTCTATTGGCTGGTGTTTCAGCCATTGATTTATTATCCAGCGTAAGGCTCATGTTTATTTTCCAGTAAGATTCATGAATGGGTAATCCGTAATAGCATTCTAAACATGCCAACCAGATTTTTTAAATAGATGCCAATCTAGGTTAGTCTAATAATTATTATTTTTAGTGACAAATTGTATCGGTTAACCTAGATATGTTTCTATCCTTAAATATTAATTTTGATTAAATTAAAGACTAAATGAAAGTCCTGCAATATCCACGTGCATTCTTATCGATGTTCGTTTTATAATCACCCTTTGTTTCGAATGCAACCTCGTGGGTAAAAGTAGAAACCGTTCCATCGTCACCCCATCCATCACAGTGGCTTGTTTCGTGGATAAACGGTTAATGAACGCCATCGGGAGTTATGGGAAAATCGTATGGGAACACGCCATGTGGAGCGCAATGTTTGGCATGATTTTTCAGGTAAAGCATACAAAAACGTTTATTTTTATTGCAAACTAATTTGAAAACGTAGGGTAATATAGGTTTTCATGACTGATTATATTTAGGCATTATAAATGTTACTTTCAATTTACATTAGCTTTTTGATATATTTTATTTTAATATCGGGTAATAGATATTAAAAACACAAATCTATGTTATTCTTATGCACGGTTATTTGTCATATTGAGTTTGATTCCGAAATTATTATCGTCAAATATTCTCTAGCCAACTTTATCTTTTTTTTTGGCAGACGAAACTTTACTGTTATAAGAATATTTGTCTATATTTTTTTAGTGTTGCAGAAGTCAACTTACAGTTTACCGTTTATTATGTATGTTTGGCAGTAGATTCTACCAACTTCATATTTTTTGCGCTTTGTAACACCGTAGAAGATATCACAAAAAAAACGACAAATCAAATAGTAGTTTTACTATATTTTACAACGGTTTGCCGTATTTTTTTGCTATAATTTTAAACTGATTAGGTAGATTTACTTCATAATCAATGGATATGAGACTTAACCTTAAAGATTTCTGCCTGAGATGTAGAGTCTATTCTTGTTTGGTATGTCTAGAATTATTTTTTATGCAAGGCAACACATTTTTTATGAACAGTTTTTGCTGATTCTGTTTACGTTTGCGTATGATTGATAGTGGGTCATATATTTTGGAATAAATAGTATATCCTCTTTTTCATTAGGGATATAGATATATCTAAAATAATTAAAGTTTGGAATATACAGTTAAAGTTAAATATTGAAAAATAATTATTTATTGTGTTAATTGGAAGATTCGGAGAAAAGTGAATAGAGCCTTGTAATTGTAATAAACACAACTTCAAAAAAGGCAGTGTCTTGGCTGGATAAAGATATGAAGGACCAAAGGCAACCGTCAACTCAAAGTTGCCGATTAATCAAATATTTATTTGGTTTTACCATTGTAGACTGGTCACCCAACAATGCACGTGGGCTCCATTAACAGGAATTGAAAGAAAAAAAAATATAGAGGTGTTTCATGATTTGATGCATTTCCCTCCTTCGAGATATGTAAAATATTATATTACTAATTAAATATCCAATATTTTAAAATATTTAAAAATATAATGTAGTAAAAACCGTAATATCTTTATCCCTATATAACATTTACTTTTTGTGCAAAGCCAATTGTGTTTCACTAGTTTTACTCTATATCACACTGGTTTGCAAAACATTTGAAATCAATCTAGTATGTAGTTTTTCAGGCTGATTGTTTAAATAATTTATTAGACCACCATTTTCTTGTGCAATCTTGCATTCGTACCGTAGATATTTAATAATATTCTTTTTAACATTTCACTAGGACGTCTTTTATTTGGCCACCATTTTGTTTCGCTATCTTGAATTCGTACCACTACACACTAACTTACTAGTTAATATTTATATCACACTTAATTCTTGCATACAAGTTGAAATCAATCTAAAAAACAGTTTTTTTCAGGCTGATTTTTTAAATATTTTATTAGGCCATCATGTCATTTTGCTCTCTGATTTCTACCTAATACTGATTATTGTGCAAAATTTGACATAAATTGCATAATTAGTTTTTTTAGGAATTATTTTTAACATTTCAGTAGGCCGCCATTTTGTTCCGCCATGGATTTTTAACAAAATATTACCGGATCATACCTATACGATCTTTCATTTTTTTCGAAAATTTGAAGCCAATCGGGTAAGTAGCTTAGCTATGCTGAGAACAGACAGACTGACAGACCGCCGGTATTGAGGTAACATGTTTTCGGCATCTATGGACACTGAAACGTGAAGATCTGCAAAAACCTTAGAGGGTAATTTTTTCACGATTACGATACTTTTTTTTTACGAGGGCCTAGTTAATTCATGTATTGCAGACTCCACGTTAAGCTTCCTTGAACTTAAATACCTAATGATATTTCCTTATATAACCTGTAACAGTTTGCCAGCTTCTCATTAAAACTTGCTCATTACGTCCAAATTGATTTTTTTCCAAAGGTCATATACGATAGCGTAGTATTGCTAAAAAATCTTGAAAATGTATCTTTGTTAAGTTCTGACAGGTCTCGAAATTTATAAAATTCCGATTTGGAATTTAATAAATTCATAGTTATAAATAGAAATTTAATAGAATTTAATAAATTCGGAGATAAAAGTAGGAATTTAGTAAATTTCGAGAAAGAAGTAGGAGTTTAATAAATTTCAAGATCGGAATTAAATAAAAAATATTTTTAAAATTTTTGTGGCCCTTTTAAGCTTTCGTTCTATAGATTTTTGTCTGCTTTATGATTTTATTATTGTCCAAAACTTGTTACATTATAGTGCAATATTTTTAAAGCTATTTAATTATATAAAAAATCTTACTTTGTGAATTATGCAAGTATTTAAAAGCAAACAATTTCGTGGATGAAACTTTACAAAAATAAAATACTATCATATACTGTTTGTAGGTTAGTTTTTAATATTTAAATTATAATCAATAGCTCTCATCATTGGAATTCCATTCTAGTAAAGTAAAGCATAAATTAATTTATTTTAAAACGAAAGCTTTCACGGCTTTGGTCAATTAAGAAATCATCGTTCTTGGGATTAGACCGTGTCAAATTGAAATTACTATCCGACGTTTCGCCTTCGATTGCATGAGGCATCTTCAGGGATCTTTACTCCACGAGATCTGATCTGATTTAGTGTTCAGATCTCGTGAAGTAAAGATCCCTGAAGATGCCTCGTGCAATCGAAGGCGAAACGTCGAATAGTAATTCCAATTTGACACGGTCTAATCCCAAGAACCATGATTTCTTAATTTATTTTATTTTAAATGTAAAAATGTATTAAATTTGCTTAGAACTTGTTTTTTTTTAGTCGCCGATGATTTTCATGAATATTAGGCTTATACCGTGTTATCAAAAAAAAAATTACTTTTCTCGAGTTGCCAAATATCTATCCCCCCACCCCGAAAGGCATTCTACCTACGCCTTATTAGCTACTTTCGTTTTAATTGTTGTTGACATATTGTAATTTAATAATTTTAACCCCGAAAAAAAACGCCTCTATCACGGAAAATCTTCTTGACATTAACTTTCGAGAAGTAAAGATTCTCCAAATCCTCTAAGCGATTTTCAAGATATGACATTTTGAAACTTGTGATATCCAGATTTTATGTTTAGGATTGTACCTATCTTCTGCCAAAAGTTAGTAATTTAAAAGGTAATAAAAACTTCTGCAAATATAGATATTGCCTTGGTAACGCATCAGATTAAAATGCGTAAAATTTGTTTTGAAACAGACGTTTATAATTCTAAATCCACATCCGAAAAAGTTGATTTAAAAAAAAACTTAAATCAGTTTGAAGAAGGACTAGAAAATGGAGAGGGCCGAGCTTTTCGTTAAACAGTTCACTTATTTAGGAATTACAATTAATTTAATTTCTAATATTAGCTATGTTTTAGTTAGTGTTTGAACTTTTTTACATTAAGCGTCCCGGCTTTGGGCGGTTTAAACAATCAAGCTACAATTTGTTTTTATGTTTAAACAACTTGAAGTAATAATATATTACTTAAAACAACAATAATTAAACAGTAATGGAATTGTTTAGCGATTGACATATAATTTAAATTAAAGTATTTAAAGTCTTTCATTTCCAGCTAGAAAGTTATAAACTTAAATGTAAAAATCTGGAATATTTTTGTTGTCTGAAAATTTTTCTTATATCTAGGCAGTATTTTTCCCCACATCCCTTTTCGCTTCCCCAATGACAAAAAAGCATTATTTATAAATACCCAAGTAATCAAAAAAAATTCATGATGACGTTTTTTTGGTCATAGCTTGTTGGTTCTTTTTAATATATGGAAATCACGGAGTGGCCATTTAAGTAAAATGTTTAAAGACCCCTTTCAAAATATAAATAAAACCCATGCGGAAACTATTCTAGGCTAACTCTATTAACGTCTAGCGTTGTTGTAAATAATTTGTCTCCCGTAATTACGCTGGTTAGTACCGATAATTAATTGAAAAAGGATGTTAAAAATATGCGTTTTACGGATTTTCACCAAACAGGGTCATTTGTTCAACTCAGTGTCGATCCCACGGGTATAAATGGGAAATTGCGACGTATTGGCACCCTATCGATCATGGTCCTTTTCATCAGTAATCGGTTAATAGACGCCAAAAGCAATTATGGCAAAATCATTCTGACAATTCAGGCGGAACCGATAACAGTCAAATTGAAACCAGATGGGGAAATATTTCGAAAAATTGCGATATAGAGAAAATTTATTTTATTTTTTTGTATACAAAATATTCTTTTTTCAGTATATAGAGTAGCCCAAAAAAGATATCAAACTTTTTTATTTTTTTGTTTATAAAAACATTAAAAAATGTATTTCGGAAGTATTTAACTTAGAACTAAATTTAGAAAAGAGTGAAACACGTTAAGTTCCTTTCATGTTTTTGTGTATAAAACGTATTTTTTCAAATGTAAGGTTGATTTATAATTTTGTATATAAAACATTTTTCCACTATACAAAGTAGCCCTACGAGGGCGAAACAGCACCCTGAAAGCGAAAATAAACTATGGCAATTAGCTTCTTTAACAAATGGAGAAACACGTCAATTATAATTACACAAAGGTAGACCTAGAAATATGAAGTAGTTCCAAAAAAATGGAAATAGCTTTTGTTTTAAAGCGGTTAACAAAGAAAAAGAAACGTTGAAGTTTTTTGTATCTCCTTGTATTTAAAACGCTCAGCTTTTTTAAAAAACGGTAAAACAGGCTCAGTCTATTTTCTCTTTTTGCATACATAAGCGTTTTACTTAAGTAGGTTTAATAAGGCGATAAAACAGCTCCATAAAAACAAAATTAGCTTTATGTTTTTTTGAAAAGATTTTTTTAATAAACAACCTAATAATATTTCATAAAGGCGGCAAAACACAAAAATATTATTTTATGTGTTGCATATAAAACTTATGTTGTTATAGTTATGAAAATTATTGACTTACATACACATATGGGGAAATACTGTATTTGACAAAACACGTTTTTTTAGCGTTTCACTGCAACACAGTTTGCAATATTTTTTTTTAAATTAGTTTTCCAGACTAGATCAATTATTTAAATGAACTAAATTTCAAGTGCTGCAGGGATGCCAAGAAGAGGTGTTACTCAGATTTAGCATGGCATCTATCTATCATATCATAAAGATTCTATACCTTACATAATGACATGGGGGACATGGCAGGAGCCTTTAATGTTTTTTCTAGTAAAAAAAAAATTTTAAAAATAGTAAAAGATGGGATGTTTAATAATTTTATTTCAACTTTTTACAATCCAAAATGACGGTTTTCAAAAAACACTTTACATTGTTGCACAAATCATGCTGCCTTTTTCAAAAAAAAAAACGGACTTTATTTTTGAGGCTTCATAGAATTTCAGGAGCTAAAATCAGGATAATACGGTCGATGCGTATTATTGTTATAAATATAAAAGGAATATTTTGACATAATTTAAATACATTTTTTACTTCCCTCGTAAAAGGAAAGTATTGTAATTGTGAAGAAATCACCCTTCGAGATTTTTTCAGATCTTCACGTTTCAGAGTCCCTAGATAACGAAAAACATGTTTCTTCTGTTCTTGTTCTAAATTCGGTCGGCCTGTTTGTGGCGCAGCTAAAAAAATACTTACCCGATTAACATCAAATTTTGGTCAAAAATTAAGGGTTATATGGGGATGCCCTGGTAACATTTTGGTAATCCAATGTGGCGAAGTGTTAAAAAAATATTATTAAAAAACTGCTTATCTAATTTATCTCAAATTTTGCAAAAACATCAAGTATTATGTTTGAATTAACTGGTATCATTTTTGTATGAATCCAAGATGGCGAAACAAAATGGCGGCTTAATAAAATA
This sequence comes from Kuschelorhynchus macadamiae, assembly GCA_030620095.1. NCBI lineage: Eukaryota > Metazoa > Arthropoda > Insecta > Coleoptera > Curculionidae > Kuschelorhynchus > Kuschelorhynchus macadamiae. Next base: position 1,239,574 of record JAUTXW010000322.1, read on the forward strand.
CGTATTTAAAAATTCAGACTAAAAAACTGCTTATTGGTTTGATTTTAGATTGTGTGCTATAACTAATTATAGTATAGGGATCAACTAGTAAAATTGTGATACTAATTCAAGACGGTCGTACAAAATGGCGGCCAAATAAAATGTTTGTAATCGTGAAAAAATCACCCTCTCAGGTTTTACGCATCTTTACTGGGATGACCTGGTAATATTTTGGAAAAAATGCAATATGGCGGAACAATGTTAAAAAAAATTTGTTAGAGTAATGTATTAGTTGGGGTTAAGATCCAGTAAAAAAAAACATTAGCCTTTTCAAATTGTCGATGTTTCACAATTTTATTGTTGAATCCTCAGGACAAATATATAGATCCTACATCCTGCAAGAAATCCATATAGATATTAAGTTTCTAAATGGTTTTCGTAAACAATCCTCTTGTTGTTATGTTAGAGTACTGTATTTTTTGGGGTTAGGATCCAGTAAAAAGAACAAAAGTTAGTTTTTAAATAGTCGACGTTTCGCAACTTTATTGTTGCATCCTCATGGTCACACACACACACACATATATATATATATATATATATATATATATATATATATATATATATCCTGATTTAACCCATATTATCAGCCTTTACCTACTACGTTGGTCCGCAGATATTTCCCAGCTATTACGTTTCTAAACGATCTTCTTGTTTTTATGTTAGAGTGGTGGATTATTTGGGGTTAAGATCCAGTAAAAAACAAAAATCTTTTTTTGAATTGTCGAGGTATCGCAACTTTACTGGACACATATATAGATATAATATCCTGCATGAAACATATATTACCAGTCTTTACCTACTCAGTTCGTTATTTTTCAGATATTAAGTTTCTAAATGGTTTTCGTTAACGATCTTCTTGTTGTTATGTTAGAGTAATGTATTATGTGGGGTTAGAAAATATGCAACAACAACCATTTAGAAAGTTAAAAAAGTATTACTAAAAAAACGAATTATCTAATTTACATCAAAATCATGCATAAATATCAAGTATTACATAGGAATGAATTGGTAACATTTTGATATGAATCCAAGAGAGCAATACAAAATAGTGGTCTAATAAAATATTTAAAAAATTAGCCTGAAAATAAAATTTGTTTAATTAATTCTTGTGCAAGAATTAATTGTGATATAAAGATAAATTGGTAAAATTGTGGTACGAATTTCACATTAAAAATTTTTTTAGAAAATCAACGTAAAAAAATCTTGTTCAATTCACTTTAAACTTTGCAGAAAAATTAAATGTGAAAATAGGATAAACTGGTATTAATTCGAGATGAAGGAACAAAATAGCGGTATGTGTCAGTATAAAAACTACTTATTAAATTTATTTTAAATTATGCCAAAAAGTCAAATGTGGCATAGGTAGAAAGAAACTGGTACAATATAGATAGGGATCCGATATCATGGAACAAAATAACGCCCAATAGAAATGTTTGAAAAGACAGTATATGAACACATATATATATATATATATATATATATATATATATATATATATATATATATATATATATATATATATATATATATATATATATATATATATATATATATATATATATATATATATATATATATATATATATATATACTATGACTATGTACTGAACTAAATTGGATCACACTTCACTATTTCTACTAAGTGGAAAAAAAATCATAACGTTTCGGTTACAGGAAAAAATATTTTGGAAAGAAATCAAAACAGCAAGAAAATTCATAAGAAGCAAAAGTATGATTTAAACCGGTCAATTTAAATGATAAAAATACCATTAACCAGTAAATCAATTATGAACGTTTTGTGAATTTGCAATTTTTGAAGTAATTTGAATTAAACGTAAACAATTTAGTTGATATTCCTGATGATGCTTAGTTAAATATTTAAACACTTAAGAATATTTTTGATTAACGATATAATTTTATGAGTTGAAAATTAATATTATTTACGACAATAATAAAACGTATAAAAACGAATATTTGGTTACACTTTCTGTATGTGAAAAATTTTTGATGTACTTATGCTCATATTGTTCATGTGTTACGTAACAAATGAACATGAGATTGTGATGATTATTTTTCTAATATAATTTTAGTTCAGTTAAAAATTCGCAGTGTTTTCGAAGATTAATAAGGCATATAGTGGTATCTATTCATTAATTTGTTAGAGCCAAAGGATAAATCCTACTAAGGTTGAGTCTGTTTACCGTCATGATACAACAATTAATCTATAATCGAAATAGCATATTCATTATAAAACCTCTTTAGTACAAAAAATATTTTAATTACAAAGAAGGACTAACATTTCTTAAAAATATATAATAAACCATCCTGAAATCTATAAACCAACTCAACACATTAAATGTGCTAATGGGTGAATGAAGTAAAAAGATCATGTTTACGAAACTCGATTGATTTATATTATCTAAGAATCTTTTCCACCTGCTCGCTTGTGAAATGGGGCTAGGTGTTTATGATGCTCAAATAAAAGATACATGTGTGAAACCTGGCATTTTTATATAGTATTAATTCCCAAAACACGTGCTGTGGATAGTTGAATGATACAGCCCCAGATATATTTAAATAGACAAAAATTGCATTCAGCAAGTTCGTGAGAGTTGTACTGCACCAATTTACATGATTTTTTTTGAAATGATCGCCTGGTTAACGAGACCTTCTAACACTATTTTTTGTATCGTTTTATTGCACATTTTTCCTATAAAATTAGGATTTTTTCTTCAATAACATTTCTGGACGATGTGGTGAATGCGCTCCATATTCTTATAATTCCCTTGGAAACTCATTACGCCATCTAACGGAAAAGGCAGAACAAAGTCTGCCAGTTCAGCTAGTGGTCTTTTATGTTACACATTCAATTGTTAAGTAGCCAACATACATGTCCATCTATGCCTAAAAGCAAAGTAAAAGTTACATACCATTTATACACTCAGAGCCGGTTTTAAACAAATTTCTTGGGGCTGTAAAAAATTTAAAAAATGCTGAGTGACAAACGACCAAAATAACGAATTTCCTATTTGACATTTGAATTTTAACCGACTACAGTTTTTGTGTAAAAAAAGAATTTTTTCCATATAGATACCGAAAGAAATAAATAATAATTAATCAGGAGACTAAAGTTTCAAAGCATTTTTGGAAATAGAAAATTTTTAGTATCCTCGCGAATTTAAAGCACGTGTAAAATTGTTACAGTAATACAAATTAAAGCTATAATACCTAACATCTTACCTAAGTTAGCTATTTAGGTATTTATTTTTAAATGCGTTATTTTCTAGTTGGTTTCTTTATATATAATAATAAACAAAAATATATTAAGGTTTCATCTGTTTATAAAAGCTTTTGTATTTTTCATACTTTGGTCCGCTACCTCTAAAAATGGGCTACAATTTTTAGAACGCGAACTTACAAAAAGGGTAATTTATTATCGTTTTTAAACGAGCAACCAGAACGAAATTCGAGAACACTTAAATTAAACAAGAGTTAACAAGAGATGTCTGAGTTAAAAAACAAAACTTAAGAAAAATTGGGCATCGTAATATATTGAAGTAACTGCCTGAAAAATGTATGCTTACAATAAAATAAAGCGCTATCATCACTCAGCGCGCCAGTAAAAATGCGCTAAGGCTGAGATAAGCTTACAGATATTTTTATTTTGAAGCGTGGTTTTTATCAATATGCCAAAGTGAGTATCGCCGTAAGCAAAGTCGAAAAATGCTTGATAGCGAGAAAATGCCAGGAAAATACATATTGAGCACAAAAATACATATGTTACAATTTCTAAAATTGGAAGTCGGCCGACCAAAAAATGATAAGAAACACTTAAAAAAATTATCTAATATGAAGGCAACGAAACCACAAAAATACGCGAGCTTAATGCCTTCGAGTTTTTGTGTTTTCAAAAATGGTTGAAAGACTTATACATTTGAGTTTTGTTAAATGCAGAGCACCAAATATGTCAATATACTTAAAACTACTTCTACTGTATGAAATCATGGTTCTTGGAATTAGACCGGGTCAAATTAGAAATACTATCCGACGTTTCGCCTTCGATTGCACGAGACATCTTCAGGGATATTTACTCCACGAGATCTGAAAACTGAATGAACTTGAAGAGATTCAGGCAGGCTTTTGTATGACGAATCGTGACTTTATGTTAAGATCGGTTTCCACGTATGATGTAGACCGTAAACCGTTTTTCTAAAGAAGTTTTTTGTGTGTTTAAAAATTTCAGTAGCCTCTCTATTCTTTCGTTTACAAAATCCTGGAACCGATGTAAGAACCTTGGTTTCCTTTACATTTATAATATGACGAGTGGTATGCTGGTATTCAGCTACAGCAGACTGAACAATTTGTTTCTTTTTAATCTATTTACTGGAAAAACAGATTCTTTTATAAAAAACTCTGCACATTTCGTGGAAAAACTTAAGTTAATCCAGTTGGGTCCCGAAGATATTTTGGTCAGTTTCGATGTAGAATCACTATACACAAATGTTCCTGTCAACAACTCAATTTCCATTATATCAGACATATTGGAGCAAAATAATCTTGATAAGAACTTAATAGACCTAGTGGAAGCATGGCTTACATCTTCTTATTTAATTTTTCAAGGGACTTTTTACGAACAAACTTCAGAGGCAGCTATGGGATCTCATCTATTACCAGTGGTAGCGAATATCCTTATGGGGGCCTTTGATAATATTGCTCTAACATCCGCTCCACTAAAACCGAAACACTGGTTCAGATATGTAGATGACTTGTTTTTTTGTAATCAACAACATCATAATATTAAATTCACAATGAAAATTGAATCTAACGGAACGATTCCCCTTCTAGATGTCTTTGTTCAAAGGAAAGAAAATGGTACATTCTGTGTATAGAAAAAAAATGCTTACAAATAGATACTTAAATGCAAATTCCCACTGAAGATATTATGCACTCAATTAAAACATACAGAAATCCTGCACCACGAAAGGAGAATGATAAGGAGCCACCATCAGGTAGTGTTATTATTCCTTACATCCATAGTACTACAGACAAAAGATTACTTCGACATTCCAACATAGGTACTTCAGCATTCTTCAATACATATAAGAAGATTGGACAATGCTTGCGATCCCCGAAAGATATTGTACCTTTTCAAACAGAAGGAGTATATGTGTATGTATGAGAAACAGGACGCTCAATATCAACTAGACTTAAGAAACATAAACGATGTACTAAAAAGAAACAAATTGTTCAGTCTGCTGTAGCTGAACAACAGCATACCACTGGCCATATTATAAATGTAAAGAAAACCAAGGCTCTAGCATCGGCTCCAGGATTTTATAAACGAAAAATTAGAGAATCTATGGAAATATTTAAATAATACAAAAAACTTCAATAGAGATACAGGTTACGGCCTACATCATACGTGAAATCGATCTTAACACAGAGTCGCGGTTCGTCGGGCACAAGTCGCGTATAAAATCCTTCCTGAATCTCTCCAAGCTCATTCAGTGTTCGGATCTCGTGAAGTAAAGATCCCTGAAAATGCCTCGTGCAATAAAACGCGAAACGTGGGATAGTATTTCCAATTTGGCATAATCTATCCCAAGAACCATGATTTCTTAATTGACCAAAGACGTGAAAGCTTCCGTTCTATGTTAAATGTATTTTTACTTCTATTAAAAACACGTAAAACCAGTCTCAACTCGCTAATTCTGGAGAGGATTTGCTAAAAGGCTTCCAAAACAGCAGTAAAATATGCTATTTTCTTTAAAAAATATTTATTTATTTTGTAGTAAACATTTCTTTTGCGTTACTCATGACCCGTAGTGAAAAAAATACACGTTGAAGAGAAATTCCTTGCGACAACTATCCCTCAACAACTATTTGGAACGCTGCAAACGCTATAATGTTGCTATAATAGCTACATCAATGTTGCCACAGTCAATTTACCATCCGATGCGACATGGCAAATCTTGGTGCAATAAATAGTATCAGAAGTTTTGGTGCTGCCATGATATCTCGAACAAATCCTCAATATGCTGTTATTTTTAATTTATATTGTTGATTTGTTGAAAATATTTATATCTTTATACATTTTAAAGCGCTTTTGGTAATTATAAAACGGATTTTAAGCTCAACTAATCACCCTTTATTAAAACAAAATATAAACTGAATGGGAATAGAAAAAATTCTTATATACTTTTTTACTGAAACCAGCAAACCCTGCTTCCTGTGAGGTACTATTTGCTACCTTTATAAATATAAATAATTCATAAGCCGGTGAAGCATGCCACCCTACAAAAGATATTTTTATGTAAACCCTTTTCGTTTCTTAACAGAAAACTATAAAAATTTAAATAAATTGGTTACTTGTCGGACATATATTTCTCTACCCACTGCGTATATGTCACAGGAGTTTCCGGATACATCGTTTACATGGCTTATACGAGATGAATGTTGCGGAATATATTATAAATGAGTTGACCTTCCCTGTGGATAATTACCATGTAAAATTTAATATCCGCTGAAGAACAGAACAGTCCTGCCTAATTTTAGCACTGCTGGAGATACACCTAATTTGCACATTTCTTTGCGTTATGATTAATGACGGCGGTAAGCAATGTAGAATGTTTACTAAATTCTTCGTTTTGTCATAGTTGCCTTTTCTTTATATTTTTTTCAATTTCACAAAGTTTCGCGTAATAGGTACACTTATGAAAATAGCTACTTTCGCACACTTTTTTTAGCTCTTTTGCCACGAGAAATAAAATTAATTTATTCTAAATAATCAAAAAAGGACAATACATTTCGGTAGGTTCTTCGGTTGATTATTATAAACAATAATAGGATAGAAATGTAACAAAATTAAAATCCCAGATATTAAAGCTCTAATCCCTACGAACCAAAACAATTAAAGAGAAAGTATATAAGGCAAAGGAAATTTAGACAGGGACACACACCAGTGGCGGCTCGTGGATTTAAGAACGGGTGAAGCGCAGTGTAGGTAGGTGCATAGCGTCGCAGACATTTTTCTGGGTGCCACACCCAAAATGGTTTTTCTTAACCTTTTTATGAGGTTAATTTTCTTAATTATCCATAGCTTCGGTACGTTTTTTAACACTTAGGGGAAATAATACGAATTTATAAGATTTTAAATATTTTTTTGTTCTTAAAAAACAGTTATGTAGCTATATCTTAAAGTTAATTTCTATTCGATTCGATCGATGCAAAACTGCTTCCGCCTCCGATAATCCAAACGCACAAATTTACATTAATTCTATAACAAGCGAACAAGCGCCTTCTCTGTTTGGCTTGCGGATATTCACCACTGCGTTGCCATAGCAACTGCCGTAAACAAATCTAAGCGCGAAAGCCGGCATGCGGGGGAGTCTGATGCGGAATTTGTTACTGCTGATTATGATTCCTCAACGGGTCGCTCTTATGAAAAGGTGTTCAGCGAGCTACGTTTATATATCATTATTATTTTTTGAGTATATAACGCAGTAGTTTTGATAGAAAATAATGGTATAATTAAGTAAATTAATGTGAATTTGTATAAAACAATTTTTTTTTATAATAAAAATGTAGATTATAAAATGCTTAATATTTTAAAAATATTTTTATTTTTAAGTAAATTGATTGGAAAATGTAGGTGAAGTGGCGCCTCACCCTCGACCCCTGGCGAGCCGCCACTGACACACACTTCCCTTCCTGAGGCTAGTGCAAAACATTTTATAAATACACACAAAACACAGGAGGGCCCCTTAGGTAAGTTCAAAAACCTTTAAGGAAATGAAACAAAGTGGTCGATAACTAAGCAAATAGATAAAAAATATTAAATAACTATTTTACAGCTTTTTAAGTAATTCATAAAGATTTTCTCTATACTAGGATCAATACACACTTTAGTCACAATGGAAATATGATTTAATGGAAGTAAATGTAGTTTCGCTAGTTCGGAAGAATTATATGATACGGATTCTGTGTTATGGAGGCATTTAAAAAGTCTATGGTTTAGGTCATCTAATGACTCATTGTCTCATGAACACATTCACGTGTAGGATGGTTTTAATTTTTGTAGATGTTTGTTGAATCCATGACCAAGCAGAAATCTAAAATAAGACACAAACAGTTTGCGAGGCAGTTGCAATCTATGGATAAGAGGTTTCTCATCTAGATTATGGTAAATTAATGAGTACTGGGTAGGGGAACTAAGTGCATTATATATATGTATATATACATACCTTATATATATACCATTATGTTTTATAGATTCATTAATAGTCATCAATCATAGTCAGGAAAATGATCAGATCCGTACGTATCTTGGAGAATTTCCCAATTTGATTTTTCATACACATTAGAGGATATGATAGTTAAATCTAGTGCAGATCCAGTATTACTCGGGCTTCCGAGTCTGGTAGTTCCACCTTCATTCTTAAAAACTAAATTTTGGAAATTCCGCAATGCGTCAGTAAGTGTTACTCCAAAACTATCATTTTTTAAACATCCCCAAATGATCAAAAAATAAAAAATAAAACAATGCAAGTCTGATGATAGAACAAACTTAATGAATACTAAGGTTATGAATTGTTAGGCTAAGAGGAATTTCTGAAATATTAAAACACTAAAATTTTCAGATATTTTATCGAAAATATTTTTCATGTTAAAGGAAATCTAGCTTATCCAACTGGTATGAATTAATAGTCTTTAGAAAGGTGCACAATATCAACAAAAGTCGTAAATATGAAAAAAAATTAGAAAGATGAAGGGAAAAATGCTGTTTACTCAAAATAAAACAAAACACTTAAAGTATATTGTGAAAACAAAAAATACAATATTGGTTATAAATAAAAAAATACATTCTAATGATATTTAACTGATTAAAAATTGGATGAAGTATTTGCTTCCTTGCGCTTATTTTGCCGAGCAGAGTTTTTTATAAGGTGGTAAATTAGAAACTGACACTATGACTTTTATATTTAGCTGGTACCTATATTTTGTATTCAATTCAAAAGCTTCTACAGGAAACTGAATTTTGCAAAGAGTGGGAAATGGCAAAAGTGCACGAGCAGCTCTTGAATCGAATTAATTGAATTGAATGAATCGTTTAGTCCGACTCAAGATGCAAACCGTATTATATTAACCAATCGCCTTTTTATCCCGCTGCATATCGTGAAGTCTATAAACTTTTATACTTCAATCGATAGATCTTCCTAAAATGAGCTTATTCTCCAATTCTTTATTTTTAAATTTCGTCTGTTATAAAATTTATAATCTAAAATGTTAGCGTTTGAAATTATTCGTTTACATTAGTAAATATTTAAATAATTTTTTGTTTCTCGTCTGTGTTCTATAATTGTTGTGTCCCACAAAAAGCGTTTACTTTCTCTGGACCTTTCCCTCTTCCAAAAGTATTTTTATTTGTTTTATTTACTTTTGTTCGTAAGTAAGTTGAAGAAATTTTCACAATAGAAAAGTAAAATTTAATGATCTGCACTCATATCTTTGCAAAGCACAAAAACACATCTATATTTTAAGGGCCTCATTTTTATATAATTCCCCACAGGCAAAACGGTCGCAAGTACAATATTTACATCAGAACTTATTAGGCCGCAAAAAGCTTATCTGCATGCCATGCAATGTCTCCAGATAGACTGAGGCAAACTTTCCAAAGGTTTCTAAGTTTTAGAATATTCCGGATATCGCTCGAGCACTATCGCTAAATAGGTATTTCAACACAATTATCGCATTGAACGTTAGATTGATTTAAATGGTTCCAACATACAAAATACTAAATAATGCAAGCTTTGTCGCTCTGTTTTGTGTTGGTTTGCAGAAAATTAACTCCTTAACTGCTGAGATTTTCCGACTTGCTCTCTGCCGCCTCATCAAGCTGAATTGGGAAAAGTCTGTAACGCAGTTTTGACTTGGCGATGCTCTTTATCTTCCAATATATCGTCAACGGTTTCATGAGTCAGGGGATGAGGAATTGCTACAATTTGAATTGCCGCTGGTATAATAAGTTCCTCCCCAATAGTGTGCGGCTTTTAGCATCTAGCATCTACGAAACATTGTAAGAGCCTAAGCTTTATAAGAAAATTTTCTGAATAATATTGGAATTTTTCATTTATGAAACCTAAACCAATGGCGAAGAAACGCCTCTGAGTGTGCTTAGCTCTTAAATTTTGGTGGAAAAGAGTTTGACATCTGAAAAGTTTAAACGGCACTTATAAACAGTTCATAGAGAGGACAAATATAAAATGTCATTATGTTTTTTAAAAACCTTTATCTTTAATTCGAAATGCTACAAAATAGAGTGCTCTAGACTAAGGTTAATAAGACGTCAAAATAAAGCGACAGCAGAACGTAATTTTCATTTTATACTTGAAGGTGCATCTCTGGTAAATTCCCGACAAAACGGAATACTGGAATACGTGGCTTAATTTCGCTATTCGTTGATAGAAATTTACGAGAAAAATAGGCAGGAAAGAAAAATTGACTAAAAAATAGAGAAAATGATGCGGACTGTTGTATCGCAAATATTAGAAGCTTGAAAAATGCTGTTATAGGGAGTTATACTTAAGATATGTCTAATATTTTCTCGGGTGATAGTTTTAGAAAATTTTATGAATTTGGTAAATACATATTTTGTATAAATTTTCACTAACAAAGGTTATTGAAACCTGCCAATAACCAACTTCAGAAAACAAAATCAAGTATATATTGAAAAATTTTGTATAATTTGACCTCAGACCTTTAGATTCCGTACTATAGGCTGTATATTCGTGACATCTTTTGTTTTTAGATGTTTGTCCTAGTTACGCCAAACATGACAACTACTAAAAAAGTAAATATTTAAAGTATATTTTGTTTCAGGTCTAGTTTTTCTGTTCATCGTCAGGAAATCGAGGGTAAGTCGCCGGAAAACTTTTTGCAATACAAAATATTCTAGAAACTATTTTCTTCACGTGTAAATTTATCTAGAAGAACAATACAATTTTCTACGAATTAGTGCAAATATTGTACACCAGGTGAATATTTTCTATAAAACTACAGCGAATATTGCACTGTTCTAGGGATGTTCTCATAACTAAAATGCCACTCATGATGTTTTTTGCTAATTTAATATAAATATAGTTTTTCGTGAGCAAAATAACTAAATTCAAATGAAATTTCAAAATCGATGAATGCCGCAAAATCCTTATTCTGCGTTCTAAAGCTTATGGTCTGACGCACGGATCTTGAGCTGCGACGTCTGAAGAGACAGGGCGGTAGTATGTTGTTGCGAAGTAGCCTATTTATTCGACTCGTCGGAGCCTGTGTCACTGACCCAGAGACATTATACGCGGTATTTAAAAGTTCAATTTTAGGTTATTTTTTCTTGTTCCCATACTCCGTCCGATATTTGGAAGGAGGTGGAACAACAACAACAAAAAATTAATTTTCTAGACCTTACTCTCAAAAGAATGTCCCATAATATCGATTTCAAAATTTGTAGAAAGTCTACACAAACAGATCTCATGATCCCCTGGAATTCATGTCATCATATTTCACATAAACTAGCTGCCCTCAATAGTTTGTTTCATCGACTTTTCTCAATTCCACTAAAAGAAAAACATTTTACTTTAGAAAAAAACATAATCTACCAAATGGCTACAAAGAATGATTTTCCAACACACGCAGTCAACAACATATTTAAGAAAAAACAAAGACAAAATCTTTGCCAAAACTTTTACATAAAACAACTTGCCGCGATACGATTCGTTTCCATACCATTTTTAGGCAAGATTATAGGAAGATCTCTAAAGCAACTTGGTAACTATATTTTCATCTGCTACAAACCAATAAACACTGTTGCCAATTTTTCTCATCTTTAAAACAAAATACCTTAACTAAATAAAAGCGGAGTCTATTTACTATCTTGCGATTCTTGCCCAGCCGAATATGTCGGCCAAGTAATCAAGTTGTTTGGAAGAATTCTATTGCAAACATTCTCATGGAGATCGCCACATATCTAAAATTATCGAACTCCGATTTTGGTCACTGCTTTAGGCGAACATCGGCTACACTTTTAAGTAATGGAAGCGCATATTTAATTCTACTTAAACGTCATGGAGGGCGGAAAAGCTTAAGTGTCATGGAAGGATATATAGATGAGGCTATTAGTAATTAAGCTGACACAGCCTAGAGGATTTTCGATTCTGTGTTGTTGTTTCTCCATGGTCCACTCCCGCTCTAAATATGCAGGAATATAAGACCCATGAAGTTAGCCCTCAAAGTATTTCCGATGTGCTTATATTTGGTGTCATTCGTTAGTGCTTCTTAGTGCTTTATTCGACTTCGTTAGTCCTCTCTTTGTTTTGCAAATATAGTTTTTTCTAATTTGAAGGTCAGCCCCCAACTTTTTTCTGACTACTAGATGTCATTCGTTAATGCTTTTTAGTGCTTCAAGTAGTTTCGCTATTGTTTGCTTAATTTTCGGAATATTCGTTTATTTTATTTCAAGGTCTGCTCCCAAAGTGTTTCTGATCGGCCCAAACTAAATGTCATTCGTTAGTGTTTCATTTAGTAGCGTTAGTGCTTCACTAGTTTCGCAAATAATATATTTTTTTAAATTCACAGTCAGCCCTCAAAGTTTTCTGATAGATCCAAACTAGGTGTTAGTGCTTCCTTGGATTCAAAGTAGCAACGAATGCCACCAAATCTACGCGAATTGGAGATAGTTTGGGGGCTAACTTCACGGAACTCCGAATATATGTTAAAACTAACAGTTATCTGCAGATTTCATGCAACTTAGAATGAAAAAAGCACTGAAGTACTTACAACTTTACTTTATATGTCAATTTTTGCTAGTAAATACCTCGAACTTTTGTTTCAAGAAAATTGAAATTTTTTTAACTAAAAAGGTTTCTATTCTGTATACGTCTGATATTAAACGGAAGCAAGTTATAAAGTATAGGACCAAAGTATGTCTGATATAATTTTTTTTATTCTGGACATGAAAGGAACACATACAGACTCAATCGATCTGCTTCTGGTATGATAATTATTTAAAATAGGTTACTGTCTTAGTTCGGGATGTGTGTAAACTATCAAAAGTACTGATTTTCCACACAATTGTTGCAAGGTTAGAACTTGGGCTTTTTGATACAGAAGTTCCGTGGAGTATCTGGCCTCAGTGGCCTCTTTTTTGTAAATTACTTTAAGGAGATATCTTTGAGTTACATTTAAGAATATTGTAAACTCAGATTTGGTTTCCACACCAAAACATGTTTTTCTTTATCACTTTTAGAGCGCGTATACCTATTGTTCTCATTTGAGATCAATGCAAATGAACAAATAAATAAATAAATAAATAAACATTTCCGGTTGAGATCCAGTACAGCATTGGGGTTCTTTGTTAAACTTTCTACTACTGGATACTACTAGTTAGTACCAATATATTGCTTTCTTGAACTAACTAATGGTAACTTAAAAACATCTTACTCCTAATAAGAGCAATATCGATCAGTAAAACTCCTACGAAACGAAACGAATTAACTAGAACATTAATTAGATAATGGTCTAGTAAAAATCACTGAAAGCATTAATTACTTAACGTGGTTTGAATAAACAATCACTGAAATTACTTCATCGGAGTATGGATTTCAAACTGAAGCGTTTTCACAGAGATGTGTTTGCAGAATTCAGAAAAATTAAATTTTATATCGCAAGAGTTTCGCTCAAACGAATAAGTGGATTAATTTTAATTAAAGAGGATAAAAATATTTTTTAATAAAAATCAACGAATCTGATTTAGTTTCTTTAATTGCAAGTTACCGGGCCTTAAAAAATATATATATTGTAACATTTTTAGTTAATCATACAAAGGCAGAATGATACCTAGCTAGAAATAAGCTTGAAGCTTCGATACAAATGGTAACCTAATATTTGAATAAATGTAGGAAGGTAGCAAGGAGAAAGATAAATGTTTACCATCCAATTTTGATATTGAGTAAACTGTCCGCCTAATGTTTCCCATGAGTATAATGTGTCAACACAATTATTTCGTGTGGTTTTCTACCTATAATATCTATTGCTCATTATAGCCTTTGTGGTAAAAACAAGGTTAAACATTTCACCTAGTAATATAATGGTAATATAGGTTGATTCATAAATAAGTATCAAAAATGTATAGAACATTTTTAGGTTCAAAAATTTTATAAACGTAGTTCTGCAAAATGTTTCGTTTTTTAAATGTTAATATTTATAAAATAATTGTTTAATTGTTTGTCAATCTTTCGAAACGTTGAGAAATTGCATTTAACGCCACTGATTTTTGGTTAATTGATTTCTCCTTTTGTGTGAAAAGTGCTATGTTCAAAAACTGGTTATACAATGTGTGATAGTTTGTCATTTGTTTCCAATTATGTCAAAATTGGATATGAAATATGGTCGACGCATTTTTTTCACAGAAAATGTCCGGGGTCAAATATTTGCGTGATAGTCATTTAAAACCCGGTATAGTGGAAATTCTATATTTTTAGCATAATCATTTTTAGAACTTGTATGTTCCGGTTTCCATAGAATATCTTTTGTCCGAGGCTGATTTTATTCATGCAAACATTTTGGTAGAGTGATTTGAAAATGAGCTCTAAATTATACGTTTGCCATATTACCCTAAAGCACTTTAATTGTTACCAAACCTGCTATAGAAGTGTCGGTGTGCTTTGTCCGTGTAGTTATTTTCACATCAATTGCTAAACCGATTTAAGATGTCAATATTTATAACTAACGTGCTTAAATCTCATTGAAATATTGTATAATATTTAACCTATATGGGAACAGGTATTTTAATTGAGTGAAAATTTATAGTATAAATTTAAAAAAAAATTAACAATCCTTTCAATTTAGTGACTTTGGAGAGAAAGAAGCTTTGTCTTTGGCGTTCTATGATATTTGAGGATCTTATCCTAGTTTCTTGTATATTTGAATTTTAATGGGTCCAGGATTAACTTTTCTATAACATTCATTATTCCTAGTTTCTTGCCTACTTGATTTAAAACTTGGTTAATGGGCTCTGGATGTAGAAGTAAGGTGTTACGTCAGTAAGTTTTAAACAATATTTGATTCCATTATATTGATAACAGAAAAACTTGTATTAAGAAACGTGTAGGGGAGAGTCGTACTAAGTGAGACCAAAGTTTGCTTTTCGTTGTACTTACGAAACTTTTTCGAATCTCTATTAACTTTCCAAACTTTTAATACAGGACTTTTTGACAATTAAGTGTAATTGTTGGAAATAAAATACCATTTTTTAATAAAATATATTACTTATATAAAACAAAAAAAGTATCTCATTTTGTACCACTATGGGTATGATTAACCGCTTAAAACTTTCAAAACCTTAAAAAATATTTTAAGTCATACTTCAACAAAAAATAACTTAAGTATATCTTAAATTACAAAACAGCTCCAATCTAGAAATAAAATATCTAAACTAGTTAAGCAAACAAACATATATCGAATATTATTTGACTAAAAATCATTGTAAATTTAATTAAATTGGATTGCGATCTAGTAGTTCCCGCTCTAGGCTCTGGCAAAATACTAACTACGTCATTTACATCAACACAAGATATATCCTGAAAATTAGGAAATAGGAAGCAGTTTTCTGTTTTGGAGCTTTTTCTTGCTTGTAATATTCTAGTGATTTTAGCAACATGAAATATATTTTTGGAAAATTTTATTAAAACAAAATTTCCTTCAGTCAGATATGTATCTGATTTATCGATATTTAAAAAAAAATCTTCTTCAAGGTTCCATAATACTCCTCTTCTGCGTCTCCGCTTTTCACTATCTTTTCTTTTCTGACTCGTGCGCTTTTCTTTTTCATTGCTTTTGGTTGATCTTTCAAAGACTAAGGATATTTTAAATTACACTCTAGTTTTTTATTATCTTCATTTGTTCCTCTATTATTTCGGCTTTTTCAGGTGTTTCAGTTATAATTCTACCTTTTCCTTTTTTTTTCTATCTTTTTACATTTTTTTCCGTGGTTGTGCCTTTGGATATACTCTAATCATTTCGGGTGTAACAATATAGTTATAGTGATAGTTCATTTACTATCAATTTGTGTGGAGTTGTTTCTCTTCAGTCCTTATAGCTTTCTCGGAAGTTTTATTCAAACCGTCAGTTATTATTTTCAATTTGCTCTGGCACAGACTATATACTAGAAGTCTCTGGTAATGGTTCAGTTGGGGATGATGCATCACATGTGCTAATTTCTGCTGTTACTAACAGCTTATCAGTTATGTATGAAGAGAAGAATATAGATAGAAAAGATAGAAGATAGAAAGTTCTCATCAACAAAGATATCACTGTCGAAGGGATGAATACGGTTTTTGTTAAAACCGGCTCTAATGTTCTTTGGAGTGAAGGCTTTTTTCAGAGCTTTACTAACTCTTGCCACACACATCGTCGTAAATGCCTAATGGTACGCTTGGGTTGTTCAAGATCCATTTAACACAAGCTTCGTTATAATATAATCTCTGAATGGACCAAAGACTGAGACGTCTAAGAGTTGCAATTTATTAATACAATGTGGAGGAATCGTTAAAATTTGCTTTCCACTGTTCTCTCCACAAATCTGACCGAAATATGGCTCTAATAGTTTTTATTAAAGAGCAATGTGGGATTTTCAATTAAAGAAGAGGTTATAAAAACTAGCGTAAAAATATCTGAATTTATACAGCCACTTTGATTCGCTAACCCCAATGCGCCGACTGGATCATCTTTCATCATGTGGCGATAATTCTCGCAATTGAGAATTACAACTGTTGTCAGAAATGTTTCAGCGGTTGATATTATGGCACATATATGTAGTGACAAGTTTACCCTGTTCAGCACTTGTGCATTGGTTTACTTGTTTCGCTCCTTTGAGGGCCATTATTTTTTTGGGAGTCTGTATCGTTGTGGTTCTTTTTTCTTTATAGTTAAATATTTTTGAGCTATGAGCTAAACAGGGAAACCGTTGCAAAATTTTTCTTAAATTTTGAAAAAATAAATGGAGGTTGTGTTTGTGAAAAGAATTCAAGTGGGATAAACTACATGCCTCTGATTTTCGAAGATATAAACCAACATTTTTTTTTGTAAACACTCTCCTCCAGTCTTCTTCAGCTTGTTGCTTCCTTCTCCCAGAATCTGGTATACTGAAATTAGTCCTTATTGCCACTTCGTAAGCCAGTCTACGAGTTTCTAATGTCGAAAGACTATAAGCCAAGTTTCTAATCTCGAAAGGCCATAAGCCATTTTGCTACAGGTTATTAGTAATCTGAAATCTTCCTTGAACGCCTTTAAAAACAAGACGGTGTAAGTAGTCAGGCTCCATTTGTACTTAATCTAGATTATTTCTTTAGAACCATTGTTTGATATTTTATATTAAACCTTTCTGCTGCCCTTGTTATTGAAACATGTTCTTCTAAAACTGCATTTACAGCTTGATTCATAACTTCTGTAGAGGTTTATTTCTTGTGTTTTTCTAGGCATCTCGAACAATAAATATGTGCTGAATAGCATTTTCCCGAAAATTGGTACAAAGTGAAATAGTCTCAATTAATACCAGTACTCTGTGACTCAGTTAGTAGTTCCCCACCGCTAATTGTTAACAGATTTTACCCGAAATGTAAACAACAGAGAGGTAAATTTATGGTTGAGATTATATTGAGGCACTAAGAAAATTACCTAGTTTATACAGGAAAGTAATATAGTTCAACAGAAATTTAACATGATAACATAAAATCCTTGAATAAGTAACTTTCTTACCTTGAAATGAATAATTTATTCGTATTCTTTACTGAAAATAACTAAATGCTTGGTCAAGACATTAACTAGCCACTCAACTAATATTTCACAAAAGTAATATCCTACAGATGGCACCGCTTAATTATAAAGGGAACTTAAAAAAATATTTGCCTTGCCTCACTTAGTATAGCGTCTCACCTAGTAGCAATTTCCCCTAAGTCTAAATATTCAACAATATATTACTGACAACTTCAGTAAATTCAGAAAATCACTAATTAATAATAAGGATAAATATCGTTGTTGCTCTTTAATTATCTGTAATTCGGTCTGATATTATTATTCAGATATCTGTTCCGGATTCCTGCTAAAATCGATATAATATGTCAACGACGCAGTCGAATTGTAGTTAGATTTCAATGATTAATAATCATGAATGATTTCCCTTCCTCTTTAGCACCCTCTCCGGTTTGTAGAACAAAGTTAGAAAACATATTTACCATACTGTGATAATTTAGAAATTGCTATTATGGAAACATGTTAGTAAGCAGATTAATAATTTTTGGAACGAATTTCGCATGTTACACTTCAACCGTCGACGTGCAAGAAACTATAGTACGAAGTAAAGTCTATCTAAAGTCAATTGACACAACATAAAAACTAAGAATCCGTCAACAGCCGGCGGCGTTTTCATTGTGAAGCATGGGCGGGGTGATAGAAATTTAAACTTATTTTTGTAAAACAGATTAATTATTAGTACTTTCTTCTTTATTATTCATTCTCATTTAACATTTTTTTCAATTAGTTTTTTTTATTTGATCTGGTCAGGGGATGGGGGCGAAATAGCTAAGCTAAATAGAAAAAAATATATTCTCCCTAAATAAATCGCATAAAAGGTATTTTGATGGGTTTATGGGTATAGAGATTATTCCCATTGTAACCTACTTGATATTATATTTACTTTGCAATTACACAGATGGGAAAAGGAAGAGGATAAAAATTGAAAGTTTCGTTAAAGATCGAGCAGGTAATATGTCATTTTGTAGGGTATCAGGTATATATATTTCAATTTTAAAACTTATTTCATTTTGAGGGGTTGAAGTAAATAGTGGCTAACAGTCAAATACTTCGTAAAAAATGAATCGTTCAGAGAGGTTTTTGAATATTGTATATTTCAAATTTCAAATCACTCTGATAAGTAGTTTTTTAGCTATGCCGCGAACTGACTGCGACTGACAGTCAGAGAGATCGACGGAATTGATAAAACATATTTTTCTCATCTAGGGAAGCTAAAACCTTAAAATATGTAAAACTTAAGAGACTGATTTCTTCACGGTTACAAATATTTTATTTGGCCACTATTTTGTTCCGCCATCTTGAATTAGAACCACAGTTTTATATACCACAATTGGTTATGGCACACAATTTGAAATCAGTCCATTAAGTAGTTTTTTTAGGCTGAATTTTTAAATATTTTATAAAGCTGCCATTTTGTTGCGCCATCTTGGATTCATACAAGAAATTTTACGGTTGATTTCTACATAATACTTGATTTTTGTACCCAATTTGAGATAAGTTGAATCACTGGTTTTTCAATAATTTTTTTAACATTTTATTAGGACTCCATTCTGTTTTGCCGTATTGGATTTTTACCAAAATATTGCCAGGTCATCCATATATGACTCTTAATTTTTGACTAAAATTTGAGGTTGATCTGATGAGTAGTTTTTAAGCTATGCCGTGAACTGACATACAGACAGACAAACCGACGGATTTCATAAAACGTATTTTTTTGACATCTAGGAGCGGTAAAACCTGAAAATATGTAAAACCTGAGCGATTGGTTTTTTTACGATTACAAATATTTTATTCGGCTATCATTTTGTTCCGCCATCTTGAATTCGAACCACAGTTTTACTCGTTCATCTTTATACCGTAATTAGTTACGGCACACAATTTGAAATCAGTCCGTTAAGTTGTTTTTCGAGCTGAATTTTTAAATATTTTATTAAACAGCCAATTCGTTCTGCCATCTTGGATTCGTACGAAAACTTTACCAGTTGATTTCTACATAATATTACTTGATTTTTGTATAAAACTTGAGATAAGTTGGATAAGTGGTTTTTTAGTAATAATTTTTTTAACATTTCAACAGGCCGCCATTTTGTTTCGCCATATGACCGTTAATTTTTGACTAAAATCTCAAGTCAATCTGATGAGTAATTTCTAAGCAATGTCGCGAACTGTCAGACAGACAGACAAACTGATAGATGGACTGACGGATTGATAAAAGATATTTTTTGGCATCTAGAGGCGCTAAAACCTGAAAATATCTAAAACCTGAGAAATTAGTTTTTTTCACGATTAGAAATATTTTATTTAGTTGGCTACCATTTTGTTCCGCCATTTTCAATTAGAACTACAATTTTGCTAGTTCATCTCTATACCACGATTACTTATGACACACAATTTGAAAATGAAATTAAATATTTTTTTAATGCTGAATTTCAGACCGACGCAATTGAGAAAAAAATGTTTATCTAGTTACCCTGAAACGTAAAGATCAGTAAAAATCTCGAAGGGTAATTTTTTCACGATTACAATACCTCCCTTTTACAAGGTTAGTAAAAACAATGAATAGAATAAAAAGAAATTTTTATTCTACGGCATTGACACTGACCCGAGATCTCTGAACAAGTGCAGGCAACGCAAATATTTTAAAATATATCTTTTTTTGTGCATTGTTTGTTAAATCAAGGTCTCCAAAAATCTAACCAACTGAATTATGGATATAACCAATCAAAGTGCTTAACTCTGATTCTCCGCCCAAAAATTTTATAATGAGTCCACGTTGATTGTGTCGCAAAGTCGCTGTTTGTACAGGGACCTGTCAACCGAATAAAAATAAATTTATTTGATTTAAGTGTTGTAGTAAATTGAGCGTACCCCAAATTTTCTGCTGTCGCAATTGACTTTAGATACACTATACTTACAATCGATATGCTATTATGAGCGTTTTGTGTATGGATTCAATTTGTAAATTTTTTTTTCAGATTACATTTTTTAAAGCGAATGAGGGAAGTATTGTAATCGTAAAAAACTCACCCTCGGATATTTTTTCCAGATCTCTACATGCCCAAATATATCTTCTATAGCCTTTATTTTAAGACTTTAAACCAGGGATATGACTTTTTTAGATCTGACGCATCAACAAAGAACGGAATATAAACAATGTTTTTTTGGTGTTTTTTTTTTAATATTATATCACTACTACACGGCATTTTCTGCGTTTGTCCGATGTATGGCCAGACTGCATTTTACAGCCCAACTATCACTTTCTGTTTTCGAGTCCAAAGCTCGACTCACTAATATGGCGCCACTTGCAGGGATTTGCTTAAATTTGTGACTTATTCGGGGTTTTAACAAGGTTGTGACGCCTGCTAGCTTTATGGTATGACACCGGATTTTTTTCAACAAAACCTATATGTATGTAGTTGTGTTTTAAAAAACGGACTGCGTTTTGATTGGGCCTGGTTAGACTTTATATTAAAGCAAGGATCGAAAAATAGAAAGTGATGGTTGGACACTTGTCATCTAGATTCTAGTGTAAGCATAATGCAATAAGCCGGGCGCGTTCCTATTCATTTCACTCAGCTTTTTAAAGGGACAAGTTTTTCACCAAACCAGAAAAAAATATTTTTTTGAAAACATTCCTGCTGCCTAAAATTCCGCATAAATTTGATAAACTACTCAGTCACCTTCTTACTTCCCTCATAAGAGTGTTTTCTTCATGTTGTCTATCTGTCTGGGTGTCTCAAAAACTACTTATCAGATATTCTTCAAATTTTGGTCAAAAATGAAGAGTCATATGAGGGTGAGATGGCCTAATAAAATATTTAGAAAAATATTACTAAAAAATTATTTATCCAATTCATCTCACACTTTGTTCAAAAATGTTATGTGACATGGGGATGAACTAATAAAGTTTTGATAGAAATATATGATGACCGAGCAGGCTTATGGTTTACTAAACTATTTAAAAAAATCAGTGTAAAAAGCTACTTCATCCATGTTTTTCAAATTCTGCACAAAAAACAAGTATTACATATATAGTACAACTGGAAAAAATTTGGTACCAACCCAGGATGAAGGAACATAATGACGATTTAACTAAATGTTTAAAAAAAAATCGTCTGACAAACAACTTATTCGATTGATTTTAAATTTTGAACAAAAATCAAATGTGCATAGGAAAAACTATCATCAATTTAGTGAAGAGCCATTACTTTGGTACAAAATGGCGGTCTAATGAAGTGTTCAAAACTCAGTAAAAAAACTACTTGAAGAGTTGAAATTAAGCGCAAAACTCAAGTATGAAGCAAGTAAAATTTTTGTCAAAAATATATGGCAAAATAAAATGGCGGCGTAATTTAATGTATAAAAAGTCCGTAAAATTCCATTTCCTAAAATAAAAACCTTCTTTTATGGAGGAGAATAATTTTTATAGGTTATGTAAATAAAATTATAAATAATAAAAGTAATAAACTAAATATAAATTAACAACAAATAAAATCAACGTTTGTTAGTTATGAGAATAAAACATATATATTGTTATAATGAGCATGTGCAAAATAACTATTGAACAGAACAATGACTTGTGGTTTGACAAATACTATATAAAAATGTAGCAAAAATAGTAGAAAGTAGAAAAGAATATTTTTCAATTTTTGTAATAAAATAATAAGAGTTTTATTATAAGGTAAGTTTTGAGGATTTTGATATAAAAAGAGGAAAAACCGTTTTAAAAGAACTTTCCTCGTAATCAACTTTTCTTTTAGTCAAGAAAAGTCACACGTATTAATATTTATATAATGTGTGTTTTTATTACCAAATAACTATTTGCGTATAAACTGTGTTAAATATGTGGTGGAACTCGTTACGAAGGAAGTTCAGGTAAACACCAATTTACTGATTTTTGCTTTGGAAAATGGAACGAAGGAGTTTGGACCCATACATTCTAATTTTTCATTGACTATTTTTTAAACTGAACGGAAACCGTTAGTAGTATGATAGAAAACGTACATCTAGAATTTAAGGCACAAGTCGATAATACAAATCAAAAAAGTTCATCAGTGACGTTGTGATGACGTTCTATATGGATCACCCGGTATATTTTGACTTTATACTAAATAGAAAATAAAAATTAATGAATCTAATCTTTAAAAAATATATGATTTTTCAATAAATTTCTATTAAGCCGACCTAGCACTAAATCAACAGAAACTATACCAGAAATAAATGTATCGGCACTTAATATGCAATCTGCGTTACCCATAATTGTGTGATCTTTCATTTGTTTTCAGAAATGAACACCAGCACAAGCATTACATGCAATCCCATTACTTAAATCGCAGGGTGCTGGAACGAACAGTAATCTAGGAAAAGATCCATAGATCAAGCCATCCCCCATGCCGTGCCATTAATTGGTTTCGACGGGAGCACATAAACAAAAATTTATAGTAATGGGTGTTTACTAGAAGTTGAAATCCTGCACGATACTTATTTATTCTCGGAAAGTAAAAAACATTTCTTAAAATATCCTTTAGAGTGGTATCAATTTACTGGAAACTTTCGTGAAAATAGAAATGGTCTTTCCTTCGGGTTTTTTTGCATTGTAAATCCTACGACTTTGCATAGAACGAAAACACTGTCAGTTTTTTGACTTTTGTGAGAAAATAAAATGAAGATTTTTTCATTTTTTTTTGTCAAAGTATAAGTAAAACTGCTTCTATTGGTCCCGTGTTACATCGAAACCAAAAAAATTTTTCTTACATTTCCTAAATTACTGATAAAACTGAACTGGGTGTCTAAGTCTAGATACATAACCTAGAAAATAATAAAAATTCCATGCTAATGAAATAAATTTGAAAATTGAAACACGCGTGCGTACATCCGTTCATCACTCTCGTTCTGAAAAGACTTTGAAGACTGAAAGTGTTAGTGACAGCGGAGCTTCCTTTTATACCACCTCAGCCAATAATAAACAGGGTTCCCGGACAAATAGCACAAATTATGAACCCGGAAGACAACAAGTAGTCCTACCATATGTAAAAGGTACTACAGACCGTATTGGCAGGATTCTTAGAAAACACAATATACAAACAATTCACAAGCCACAAATAACCATAGGTAACTAAACTGCTGGCCACCTCAAGTGCATAAAGGAAAATCTTTGTATAAATTTAAAGTAAAATATTTCTGAAACGAACCAAAAAATCTTAATGCGGTTTTCAGGATATTATCGTGCTTTCTTTTTAGATCAACTATAAGGTCCAATGGCTTCCGTAGCTTTAGCAGTTTTGATATACCGGGTGATGAAAGAAAATAATGATTTATTTACAAAGTTTCATCTTAGCGATAACCAGTGAAAAAATTAATAAAACTCTAATTCATTTTACTCGGTTATTTAAGAGAATAAATGCAAAAAAAATTTGGTGGATTTTCCGATTTCTCCCAAAAATTTTGAGATATCAATTTTTTTAGTAAAATTTTGATTAATTTTATGTTTTACCTTGTAAATTTATTACTTAAAAACAAATCTAGTTTCATTTTTACACAAATGCGTTAAAATAATGCGTCTATAGTATATATTACACAAAATTAATGCACAATGCCTAAAAAATTTGTTTAAGGAAAAATATTCCAACAACAAATTATCTATTTCGACTTTCATATCAGAAAAGTAAAGGAGGCTATTAAGAAGTTAAGTAACTTTTAATATCTTTGAGGTATTATCTCGAAATGGTTTGCGAATTTTTTTGAAAACTCTTTTAATTATGAATTACCATGGTAATGAAATTTGTAATACAGGTATTGCATTTAAAATCCTAAATTGAATGGGAACAATTAAATCCAAAAACTCCCTATAAAAATTGAATACGAAAATATGTGAGTCCGATATAGAGTAAGTTATAGATCAGTGTATCACTGTATAAAAATCCTAGTTCTACAGGGTGGATCCGAAAATCGAGCCATATTTGCTACAAATCAGTTGAAATTAATGTATGGTATAATTAATGTATATATACTCAAAACCCTAAAAAATGATTAATCTTAAAAAATATGGAAGAAAAAATGTTTAAACAGGGGTTTGCAAGCACTGGGTGTTCGAGATATAGGGTGTCAAAATGTTAATATGTTTTTAGTTTTTTGATATAGCTACCTCGAACATTTCTACATATTTTCAAATCAAATTTGTCTAATTATATATTAAGACTAATGTCAATAAATAAGTTTTATAGAAATCTATCTTTCTTTTCTGGGTTGCGAAATCTTTAAAATGCTAGAACTTTTTACTACAACGTCAAATTTCATTTTGCTATATATTTTTTTATTCGCGTTTTTTATCATGTTTTATATTATACAAAGAAAAATAAGAAATGTCAATTGTCAAAGATACAAGTATAACTTTGCTTTTTTAAATAAGACATTCTGTAAATTTTATTTTCAGTAGTTAGGTCCCTTTTCTCTTATTTGAAATATACCAAATTAGAAACATTTATCTTAAAAACTAAACGAGAAAATGTAGAAAGTTTGTCATAGGAGATATGTTGTAAAGGGATAAACATAACATTTTTCACATTTATGGTGCAGGTTTGCTTCATTATTTCCCTTAATTTATTATAATAACGGATAACGCGGTATATTAAAAATAAAAACAGTCTTATCTACGTTTCGCGAATCATTGTGGTATCTTGCAAAACAAGATAGTTATATAGCAATTAAAATGTGGAACTTTAAATGACCCCTCTGTATATTTTACTAATAACTTTCAAATGATCTATGATATTAAAAAACATTATGGAATTAAAAAGTAACATAACATAATAAGAAATGAAATTTAAAAAAAGTTTTAAACGCAAATACATGTTTTGTATCTAAATGTATTAAAAATCGAGTTTAATCTTACTAAAAATGTAATTTTGAAAGTTAATATTTATTTTCAGGGCTTAAAACGTTATACCAAGAAAATTTTTAAGTATTGTCTGCTGATCTAAAAATATTAAAAAAAAAATTATTGGAAATTTACAAAAAAAAAACAGAAATTTGATAGATCTTTTTAAATAATTAGTTATAAGTAAATTAAATAACACTATCAAATGAAAAACTAATATTGTAGCTGTTTAGCAACGACCATACCAAATATATATAATTCGTTTTTTTCTTGAACGATGTATAAATGTTTTGTGAAATATTTTCTGTAAGAAAAAAATTACCATTCTATATTTTATTTTTCCTAAATAGTTGTTGATAACTATCGATATATTAATAACTATATATGATAACTATATATGATAGTTATCAATAATATAATTATCGATAAACCGATAACTATCGACACAACGATATTTTTTATGTAACTATCATTATTCGATGTATCGATTACTCTCAATAACTATCTATGTATCTAAATAAAATGCCATCCCAATTAATTTCATGGTGAGGCAATTTTATCACAATAAAGATTTTTCTCCTTAAGTTTTTGTGTTACGGTGTTACAGTTCTATTATGATATTGCAAAAAAAAATAAAAAGTTAGTCTCCTATGGAGAGTTTCATTATATTTATAAACAATTAAGGAAACGCCGCAAAATGTATTTATTTTGTCACATTAATCTCCCCCACATTTTTCGAAGTCTAGATAATAACTTAAGATTTTTCCTGCATCTTACCAATAGCAAACTAAATACTCCTTGTATTTTTTCATGATTGAAATTTTCAAGATGGCGCATAGTGTCTCAGAATCAATAAAAGTTCATCAATAATTTTAAAAATGGTACAATCTATTTCAAAATCTGAATTTATTTGAAATGTATATAGCGGTTTTTGAGATTGATAATGAATTTGGTATCAAATTTTAAAAACTCAAAATGGCGGTCCTAAAATGACCGACATTCTTGTCGCAAAGTAAATATTATTATTAAAATTTAGTAAATATTTGTACATTTCGGGATAATATTAGTAAATTTATTTACATTGCTAAAATTTATAAAATAATATTAGAATTATGTAATAATCGCAGTTATTTTCATTCGGCGTTGAAACTTACAGGCGGTGCATAATACTGTCATAGTAGAAATAAACTAGTAGCGCAACTCTCCAGAATATATTTCACCTGCCGACAAAATTCGTCGTTCGAGCTGCGAGGTTCGACGTTGCGTCCCAGAACAGAGTCGGATTGGCGAAAATGAGGACGTTACTGTGAATTATATCTTAGACCTGTTTCTGTTTAATATCTTGAACAAATTCCTGTTTTGCTATCACTTAAATGTAAAACAGTGAAGGTGAGCATTTTTGACCATTTGGATTATAAAAATGAAATGAAAATAGGTAATATTTTAAAATCTGTATATCCAAAAATAATATATAGTTATTGAGGAAATCTTTTAGCCATAATTCTAGTTTTCTAACTAAAATGTCGATTATGTGATAACAATGGAATTTATACATAAAAAAATCCCCTAACTGATATATTACTAAAAACACATTAAATAAAATATTTTTATTCCTCTCCTTTTTAATCTTCTACTACTTTCTGAATTAAAATATTAAATAAATTGTACAACCTATTTTTTTTATTTAAATGGAAAGTTTTAAGTGTCAAATTTTAAATCTGTTTTTGAGTGCCCAAAATTCGTAATTTAATTAATGTTATATGTTTATTTATGTCAAAATCAATCGAACCATTTAAAAACGTAACACGCCAAATTGTTTCTATAAAAAAAATACTAACTTTAGAATTAAAAGTGTATTATACCAAAAATCCGTAATAAGAAAATACTATTCTTTTTGTCAACGACCACTTAATAATAAATCACTATTCTATTTCCTAGATGAAGGAATATGATACCCATATTTGTAGTGGAGTGAATTACAACAGCTAATAACAGTGAATTATGATAAATCACTCTCTGTATTTACTTTACACATGTTGCTAGGCCAACGTGATATTCACAACATCCCGATGCATGTCGCGGATAACAACAAAAAGTCAGCTGCTGGTAGTCCAATTAAGCGTTCTCCGACAACTTCACTTCACTAAGATTGGTAGAAGTATATTTTCTTACAAAAAACTTTACTTTCAAATTTCGTTTAAAGTTGCATAAATACTAGGTTATTGAATAATAATTTCTGACGTATTTCTTATAATAATGGCCGTGGACAAAGTATAGTATTCAACTCATAATTTAATGCCATTATTCAACCTACACGAATAATGGCTATCATAAATTGCTTGTTTAATAATTTACTATTGTCATTTCATGTCCCTTTTAAACCCTTCATCTAAATTGATTATGCTCAAAATTAGTCCGGTTACACGTGAGCTCGTGCCGTATTTGTTCTCATATTGCAGGTGCAGAAGTACCATTGCTTACACGAAAGCTTTTTACAATATTCCGATTTCACGTAATTTTTCACCCTATGATCAAACGATATTTTCGCAACAACTCGGCCATATCCGCAGGCACCATTGCGCGACGTGAAAGAAATGTGGCAGAAATAGATCAAGGATTTGTCGAGGAGTGGACTAGTAGTTTATTTCTACTATGATACTATTCCCTATGAAATTATATCAAACAGAGAGAAGTTTTACATATACAAGGATTTTGTTTTGTCGTAAAGTTTTATTTATTATATTAATACACTACAGCTTTTATTACAATTTTTCGAGACTAGTTTAATAATAATGAAAGATAGATGTAACTAACACATTTACACAAATTTTAAAACACAGCTTACACCGAAATATTTTCTAATATATCTATCTAATATCTAATATCTAATCTCAAGTGTTGAATTTTTCAAACAAAAGAAATTATAAAGCTAATTTCTGAGATTTGATAATTATTTTTTAAAAATATAACCTCAGTATATTATTTATTAACGATAAATAACATGACTTATTGACGGTAATCTTCGGTACCTTTTATTTTTTAAGTACCTACGAAGAACTTACAAATGCCATATATTCTAATAAATAAAACGTAACATTTGTATTTTAAAACTTTATTTCCTTTAATAAACATCATTAAACTAGATCCTTCTAAAAACTAAAACAGATGTTATTATTACAAATAGTAAAAATTGCCTGTCAAAGGGATTTTGTTTCCCTTGATAAAAGTAATTTGTTTTCCTTGCCATCAAAGCCAACTTGGGTGATATAAGCGAAGTACAAAATTTAACAAAATATTAAAATCCCATTTAAACACTAATACGATTTAAAAATAATATTTAATTTAATTTGTTAAAAAATCAATTTATTAAATAATTTGTTTTTTATTGCACTTAACTTCGGTTTAATTTGTTATTTGTACTGTATTGTCTATTTTCATAAATTGCTGTTTTTGTTTTTAAATATACCTAGTTTGATGATGTTTTAAAAAATCATATATTTATTAACAAAATATGTTTCGCACTGATAAGTTTTTCATAGTTATTTATTTAGAAAAATATCGTATACCGAAGATAGTCGTCAGTAAGTCAGAAATATTAATTGTTTCAAAATTCCAATCTCTAGACGTGTTTGTTAGAGCCGATTTTCGAGTTTCAAAACCGCCCCTTTTCAGTAACTCCATTATTTGCTTTTCATTTGGAATATTTTAACAAAGTCGCTATGGCTACACAAAGTCATTGACAAATACCCATTTATTAATAATTTTGGAAGCTAAAGATAGATCAGAATTGTTTTGTGGCAATTGTAAAAGAGTCCTGATTGCAAGATAGGGAGAACAAGATACTTCCAAGGCAACGGTATTTAATTCATATTCTTTTACAGGGTTTTATTTAGAAAAACGTCATAAAATTTTCTGATATTTTCTATGTTCCGTGTTAAGGGGGAACTGCACTGATTTTTCGTTTTTGCGTGCAGTTCTTCCTTAAGTAATATCAGTCTGAACATTTGATGTATATTACATGTAAAGACAAATATAACGTGATGTGTGATTTTAAATGTTTATGTAAAATATCGGCCCCGTGACTTCATTTGTTAACGACTTTTGAGTATTTGTATCTCTGAGAAGGCATTATTTAAATAACAATTTCGACGCAAAGAATAGCAGATAGAGACCTCTACGATAGGTCATTTTATTTATCGTGACTGAGTTCAATACACATTAATTATTATTTTTATTGCGAAAATTTGCTAGAAACTATCTTAAAACATATTATATTTTTATAATTTTAAAGGTTACTAAGTTTTGAATATAAACATCTGCAAAGTTTTTCTTTATGTAGTATAATGTAAAAAATTAAATTGGATATTCCTGGATTTTTTTTACTGTCCCGATTTCCTTTAATCATCAAGTATTAATATAGCACATGCAACAATTTTAAGTATTTAAATCAGAGGCACTACTTTGTATGCCCCCGTATAACGCAAAATAATATAAAATGCTAATGCCATGCTTGACCGGTGTTGGCTTGACCCGACCCATTTATTAATATGAAAATTACATTTATTTCGTATACAAAATTCGACATGAAATAACGCTTAAAACTTAGACATTATCCGTGAAATGTATTCGACTTTTCGATAAATATCCATTTTTACCTCCCGTTAAAACACTCGAGGAGATATTTGCAACTTTCTGGACCTATGTCAGATTGAAAAATCTGTCCTGACAAAGTACTTATCCTGACGTTAGCCAAAGTTTCACCTGGCCCACCTCGAATAGGTGACAATTATATTGAAAAATAGAAAATGGGACTTGCAATATATATCTTTTTTTAATCGTTGCTATTAACTTTATTCCAGGATATATACGTTCAAAAATTTTGCACATAAAATATGACTATTTACTGATATATTATATATGTTAATAAATAAAGCGAGAGTAAATCTTCGATTAATGTATTGGAAAGGTTATAAATATTTATGTTTAAAAATTAATTAATAAAGCATAGGCTATATTTATACTAAGTTTCGGATCCACATGTTGTAAATTGGATAGGTTATTAACATTTGACAAAAATCTCATTTTTAAGGGGGTTTTCGCCATTTATTCGGAAACTAATCAACACTTTTTCATCGAACACATCTCAAAACTTAACAAAGGTTATGAAATATCTACAACTTTAAAACATGTTTTTTTTAACCTACCCATTTTAATATAGAAAAAAAAAATTGGCACTTTAGGGAATTGTTAATATATTATTTAGATGCAGTTAAACAATGCGCGAAGTCAGTTCTCTGAAAAAAAATCCTATTATTTGTTTTAATTTCCTTGCCTATTTATATATTCGATTTTGTATAATTTAGTAGTTATTTTTATTGTAGAGATTTTCCATATTCCTTTATATTCGCGTTTCATTTTTATATGATCCAATCATATCGGTGAAGCGATTTATACAACGGCGAGAGAGAAAAATCTGTTCATATATTTTCAAATCCGAAGAAATTTAATTTTACGCCCCGTGGAGCGCATTTAGAAACAGAATGGCATTGATACAGCTCAGTTGAAGAAAACCAGTCTTTACTTTTCACGTGGCACTGGTCTCTTGGAATGCTGACAGGAGAAAGATAATTGTACAAATATTTGTACTAGATATTTTTAAAAATATCACCTTTTCGCTACCATAATAACACAAACTCGTATGTTATAAATTATAGTTTAAAAACGCTTTGTCAGTAATTCTCTAAAAAGTATAAAATAATGTTTACTTAAATTATTTTGTTGCGGTACACTCATAATACCCTTGATAATATTATTTATCTTCATTGTACATTAAACGAAAAAATTTAGATTACGTACTATTTGGTACGGATCTGATCAGTTCGGTGGTATAAAATTATAATATAATCACATACGCTTATAAACATTCCAATCAACATGACAATTATAAGTACGTTAAAATCAACTTCCTAGCAAAAACACATATATTTGATTTTACATATACGATAATTGTCACGATGGTACAAATATGTATTATAATTTAGAAAAAGTTTTGAAAACAGCTCTTTTCAGACGAATGTAACACTGTGTGAAAAAAGTGGTTTTAAATATGTTATATACTGTATTTTGTCGACGACTGCGTCTGGGGTGTATATTTAAATTCACTGTGTACCATCTATTTCCGACAAGACTATACTTTTTTTATGATATAAAAATATCTTAAATATTTTTGACATTTCTACATTTAAGAGTAGGATACAAAGAAGCTACCTGGGCAACCACCAACTATATATCGTTGTATAACAGGATATTGTGCAACAAGAGCCGAAACACGCACATTTCATACTAGTGTGGAAGTTTGGTGTACGAGTCGAAGGCGAGTGCAGCAAACATACGAGCGTCAAATGTGTTTTTCGCACGTTTTTTATACTATGCGTTTTCTACGACTGCATAGAAAGTTTTTGAAAATGAATCTATTTTTTCTCTGACAGCTGGCAACACCGCATATACGGAAAAAAAGCAAGAATAAAAATATTATTTTTCTCAGAATAACGTTAAAGGCGGATTTTCAATGACGATTAACAGGTCCCAAAAGGAGTATTTTTATAGCCCAGGCAAAAAAAATGCATTTTTACTATCTAGGCAGTAAAAACTTACATTAAAATGCAATGGTCAAGTAACAATGTAATTTAAAATTGACAATAAGTAAACACAAAATGGTTATTTTTATAGACATATAAATATAAAAATAAGGCAATTTTCACGGAAACTTTTACCCCCGATTCACTAAAAAGGACTTAGACCAGATCTAATTAACATGGTAACTAAATCTGTAAGTTTACCAGTTGGGTTTTGCTTATGTCATTTTAAACCTACAACTGTCAATTTAGGCCAGGTCTAAATTTAAACACTTTTTAGTAAAAATCCGGGTTAATACAATTCGAAGAAAAAATTATATGTTTTATACGGCCGAAAAGCAGGTTTAATCCCTTGGCTGGTTTCTTAGCCTCAGCTATCAAACGCTAGCCGCAAGATTAAATATTGCGCTTTTCTGCCCAGTAAAACTAATAACTATTCTCGCAACCTATCGCTGAGCCATACTGTAGCCAATATCTGAACTTAAATATTATGGCACACATTATGGCTAGTTCAACTGGTGGCTACAGTGTAGAGCAACAGTAGACTGTGAGAACTATTATTTCGCATAGTGTGACGTGACAACCTGAGAAATGATGAATTTTCTATGCAAGGATGTCATGTAGATTAATGCATTTTCGTAGAAAAAAATAAAATATGAAGTAGCCTGTAAAAATAAAATATATTAATATTATTGAATTATTGTTTCCAACGTAAGTCAGGAGTCAACAGTGTAATTCAATGTCGGTCGTGGTATTAGCCAGCGAAATAGTTGTTTCTGTGATTCTACTTTGTGTTTTTGCTATACACAGGCTCGCTCTACTCTATCGCGGCCTGATAAACTCTAAAAAGAGCGAAATAGTCATGGTCGTTTGACTAAAATGGATCATTGCACCTGCGACATTGCAGTAAATGTTCCAGGCAAGGACTGTAATACCTTTGTTATGACGTTGGTATAACGTGCAATAAAATATATTAAATTCACTTAACTGCCAATCAAAATTAAAATTTATTATAAAGCGGGCATATTTAATAACACACCTAGTCTATTTTGCTGAGTTTGCTGACCACCTATGCATTTATTTGTAATGCATACTTTTCAGAGAATGGTTTATTATATCCAATAATGAATCCGCCTTTTTAATGTTTTCACGCCTCAGGCTTCCTATTCGACTAGAAACCTGGAAGTATTTTTGGATCAAAATTGTCTTGGAGTGACCATATTAATCACGTTATAGACAAACCGAAAAAAGTGTAAACATTCTCAGAGTTGTGGTATCAAGGTCTTGGGGTTCAGATCAAAAAACATCCCTGGTGTTTAATAAGGCATTTAATAGATCTCTGCTTATAACGGAGCAATATATTATGAAGCCGCTTGTCATTCGTGCCTTAAAAAAATTGATATAGTACAACATAAGGCTTTGAGGTTGATTACGGGAAATAAAAAATAAGCAACCAAACAATAACAATATTTTAAATAGAATAAATAAATTAGCTATAGATTACCTAACACTACCATTTTGGTCTAATTAAAATAGCCATCCACTTGCTGAAGCTTTCCTTACAACAGCAAAATACAATAATATGATTCTAAAATGGAATAACTATTTCTTATTCGAAAATCCGTTAAGCATTATCTTAAATCTGGAAATAATCTTTCTCAAATTCACTCCCAAGTAGCACTTTTAGTCATAAGTACGTCATTGTTATCACAAGTATTTTCATTGAGGTAACCGGAACTGTCTTAAACAGAACGTGTCGCCACGTTCTGTTTAAGTTGAGATTACGTAGTCATTACCAAAATAGGGAACAATTTTAGGGTAATTATTTCATGAATAACATGTAACTGTGACTTTGACTATTACGGAGATTGTACGGAATTGTGTAGTTCCATTTAAGTAGCCGAATAGTAATAATTCACCCTATTCGTCACTTCCTTATTTCTGTCTTTATTTAATCCGTTTTAAAAATATGTATGGTTCGTTTTAATACAAACAAAACAGTTATGGCGACTACAAACACTCAAATTCGGAATATGGTATAGTGCGTATAGAATACGTTATTGGTATTTGAGTTAGGATACATGCGTTTCACTTAGTTTTCTGGCTATGCTAAGGACCTAAAATTAAAACGCAGGCAATTTCTCTGGTGAATATGCTGATGATAGTCGTAAAAAAATTACTAGTCTTTAAAATTTGTTAATTTTCGATACATTTTGATCCAATATATTGGCCAATTTAAATCTCAAAAATGTAATTGGTTTAAATAGTAATAATCATTAAATATCTTGTTATAAAGAGTGATTCTTTTTTTAACGTAATGTTTAATTTGTATGCATTTTTAATATATATACTCACAAAAACAAACATTATAGCTAAATATTTATAGTGGAGATGAAAATAAACAATGCCGTTCTATTGGACTTTTACTTTTAGGTTGGCTGCATTTCTTTACTAAGAAAATTACTTAACATCAAGTGTCTACGACTGCTCCCATATGCTTTTACAGTTTTGGATTCTTTAAATACGCAACTGTCACTTATACCCAATTACACTGAAGTCTTGAACACTAAGGTGGTACGAATAAAGTACTCCAATAAACCTATACTGTATATTATTACCAAGCGGTTACGATTTGAGAACATTCCGCCGGTTCTTTAAAATTTGATTCGTGTGTCGTAGCATGCGGAGAGTTGCGGTACTTGAGTCACTACTATAATTCTGCCATCTATCATAACCATATCCCTTTGTTTCGTTTTTATTTTTTGTTTCCTTAAAATACCCCTTTAGGTTGTTTTGTTCAGGTGTGACAAAATCAAGTTGTAATATTTTTAATTTTCTATAAAATGTGGCTGAGTGACGAAAGCTCCTTTTTTTCTTATGGTATGTAAAGCCATTGTGAACCATTTTAACTTGTTACTCGTAGATGATAACACAACGCATACACAACTAATTAATAGCTGTAGACCGCATTACAATGACTTTATTAGGATAGTGGCGACAATAGAAGCCCACCCTCCAAATTGAAAGAAGATTTCTAAAGGTTTAAATGAGGGCACCCATATTATGGTTAGTTTTTCGCAAAATATGACTAAATTAATATACTTTTATATTGACAACCTCTGTCAGCGTTAGTTGTAAATGTAGGGTAATGTTAATGTTTTACTTTAATAATCTATTCAAACTATTTAATACAAACTTACTTTTTCTATTAGATTTTTAACAAATAACAATGTTTGTGCGAGGGATTAATGAGAGTGGCCTGTCAAGTGAATTTAGTAATGGAATATGTACTGAAGAAGGCCTACAAAATAAAGTTTCTTTTATGCTAATCTTAAAGAGCTTCTACCTCCAATTGAGGTGCTAAATGAAGTAAAACATACAAACAATATTGTATTTTACAGCAAAATAAAACCGAAATATAATAATGTGCAATGTTTAATAACTTTTGTGGGAGTAAACTTAAACTTAGACATTTACGGTCATAGTCATTTACACATTCATCACAACCACTTTATAATTAAAAGCAAAAAAACAGGTGAACCAGGCTTAAATATATTTCTCCATATGGCCAACGGCTGAGAACTTCTTGTTTGAATCAATATTCATTTTAATCACAAAATCTGATATAATGAGACACTAAAACAACAAACCTCATAAGAAACCCACGTAGGCGAAAAGTAAACAAAACGATTTTAGAAGCAATATGGCCGAACCAATTAAAAATTGTGGCCACTAAATCACCGACCGAATCCTGTACGAGCGCCCCCTATCTCCGGAAGCACAAGAGGTAATAGTTTACTTGTAGTAAATAACTACTGTAATTCTTACTTCTAAGTTGCAACAGAAGAATAACGACTGGTAATAGCCAGTTTAAAGTAGCAGTAGGCGATAACTTTTTCTACTCTGCAACGACTCGTTTTACTTTATAGTAATATGTTATAGGAGTTCATTTAGTTGCTTGGCAGTAGTTGTTATGTAATTACTTCACACGGAAAATTACTTTAAAGTATTATTCGCAGTAACAAATACATATATAATACTTAAAAACGTGTAATCTAAAGTGTTTGTTGGTGTATAGTAGGATTATTAGTGATAAATACGTAAAAACTCTTAAATAGTAGTAGTGGAAACTGTTGTAGCTACTTTCGTACTAGCTAAGCTGAGTTATAAACACTGAATACGATCGTTTTAAATTAAGTTTTGGAACAGTTTAAATCTTACTGAAAAGTATATCCTGATTGATCAAAAATAATAATGGAGTAGGCTGTGCGTTTGTACTTCTACAGATTAAAGTAACTAAAATGATTAAACCCTCATAATTTTTTTCGATGTGACTATATTAAAGATTCTAGAATTTGTCAGTTTAGATAATACAATATCTAATGTGGTCATAATATTTAAGAAACCTCTTATCTATGAAAGAATGCAAGTGTCTCGCAAATTGTTTGTGTCTTATTTTAGGTTTCTGGTTGGGCATGGAAGATTCAACAAACATCTACAAAACATTTCCATAACAAAGAGTCCGTATCATATCTTTCTTCCGAACTATCGAAACTACATTTACTTCCATTAAATCATATTTCCTTTATGACTAAAGTGTGTACGAATACTAGTATAAAGAAAATCTTTATGATTTATTTGAAAATCTGTAAAATGGTTATTTAATATTTTTGATCTATTTGCTTAGATATAAGCCACCATTATTTCCCCTCCTTTAATATTTTTACACCTACGTATCCGGGCCATCCTGTGTTTTTTGTGTATTTATAAAAAGTCTTGCACTGGTCCCAGGACGAGAAGTGTGTGCCTCTGTCTAAATCTCCTTTCCTTATATACTTTCTCTTTAAGGTTCGTAGGGACTTGAGATCTAATTTATCTCTTTGACTTTTTAGGTTAGCAGAGATTATATCCGGGATTTTAATTTTTTTATCATTCCTTTCCTATTATTTGCATTGTTTGTAACAATTAACGAGCCTGCCGAGATGTATGGTCCTTTGTAGATGTCTAGATGATTTAGAAAAGTTTATTTTGTTTCTCGTGGCTGAATAAGCTAAGCTTAAGGCCAAAAAATATTAATTAAATCTTCAAACATTATTGAGGATAGGTATATAATGTGTCCAAATCAAATTGTGGATATTTTATGCTTTAGAGGAATAAATAACAATATACTATTAAAAAAAAACTGAAATAATTTAGTTCAAAGATGTCAAACTTTGGTATTTAAATTTGGACATCATATGTGAGTACCATAAGCAAAAAAATATGTTTAGTTCCACAAATAGGCGTTATATTGCTAATCATAGATTTGCATCAAATTTGACTACTTTTTTTTAATATTAAAAAACTATCAACTTTATTCATATAACCTGTTATACAAAAAAATATTATAATTTCATGTAGAATTCAAAAATGAAGTCATATTCTGGGGTCCAATTAAAAAAGATACAACTTTTAGTTGCTCTACTTTTTTGACGCACCCTGTATACATTAAAATATCTTTAAAACGTGCGCAACTTACATACTGGCAGATACCGTTTGTTTCCCAATTTTACCTATTGGGCGTAAATTTACCTTTTTCAATCGTTGACTCACTCTGTACATTATACCAGTTTGATGTACTTACATTTTTGTAAAAACTAGGGCAGTCACGGACAAAGCCATCACTTTTCGTTCGGCCGACAGCTTTGACTTTAAGCTCTACTGACTCGGCCTTACGACGAAGGTATTTCATTTTAAAGTGCAGGGCGCGACTAATATACTCCCCGTTCCCGGAGAGACAGGAAATATGCCAAGTTTATAGTTGAGTCTGCATTCTTGAGAAAATCGTCTTAGATATTATGATCGAACTGCTGATGACGTTTATTGCTCCAGTTTTGACATTAAACTATATTACGCGCTCAAAAGATCGCGAGACGAATTGCGCATTACTAATGCATTCTAGATTTTGACTACGTTTTCTTTGTTTCTAAAATTTTATTAAAATATGTTATTTTATAGATACAAGGCTTGCCTTCCGAAATAAGTTAAACCATATTTATATAAATAAATAATATATATATATATATATATATTAATTATATATATATATATATATATATATATATATATATATATATATATATATAGTTTAATTTATTTTATGTATAAAAAAATAAAGGGGATTCGGCAAAAAAGTTTATATTACATTTGTTTTCTAATAAGCCAAGCTTTCGAAATAATTCATTTCTTCTTCAGGACTCTGTAACACAATTTTGAGAAAATTTAGAAACTTTCTTAAAGTTAAAATGTACTTACACTAATTAAAATGTAAAGATATTTTTACTACTAAAATTGGACATTATTTGACAAGAAATAAACAATTTAAATCAAATTGTTTTTCTATCAAATAATGACAGAAATAAAAAAAAAGGGGATTATGTTCAAAAACTTTTCAAAACTGGATAATACGTAATATAGTATATGGAGCAAAATATTGGAGGTACTGAAAGAAATATTTATGACTTTTAAGCAATTATTAAACTAAATGGAACTTAAGTTTTCAGTCAGAGCTGGGAATATCTAATATCTAAGTCACAATAAAGTAACTAAGTTAGTCTGAAGTAACCTAGTTACTGTAACTGAGTATCTCAGTTACATATTTGTCAGTCTGGTCAACTTCTACGTAGAAATCCAATATGTGTAATGCTTTTATTGCGTAAGAAAGTTGGCTCTCACGCTTTGATGGCACCTTTTTATTACTACCCCTTCTACCGTTTTTACTTCGAGGGGTTCGGGTTACTTCTAGTTTAGTTACTCGATTTGCAGTAACAAGCCGTTTAATGCAGTTTGATTTTTATAAATCATATAAATAAGATAACTAGGTTTATCTAGAATATTAGATTTTTGAAATTCATAGAGTTTTTCTACGAATTTATTTATTTCTGAAGGAGAGAAATATTAGGATGTAGGTGGAGTTTAGGGGAGTAAGTTAGTTAAGTAAGTAATAAAAAATTGACAGGAAGCTAAGTAGTATGTACAGGGCCAACAACACTGCGTTGATTATGCATTATTGATTAAATTTGGCAACAAAATACATTTGAAATATTATGTAGTGACCAATTGTGCATCAAGTAAAAATATTTCGCCGTAAACAGGTAGGTCAAAAAAGTAGTGCAGCAAAAAGTATTATTTTTTAAATTTACTTACTGCATAACGGACATTTCGAATACACCGTATATAGAAAACCAACACATACAGACAGATATTTAAATGCAAAATCACATCACCACCCAGCACAAATTCAAGCTGTGACAAATACCCTAATATCCAGATGCGCGCGTTTAACTGAAACACAGACGAGACAAAACGAACTAAAGCTAATATCTAGTGCTTTAAAGAAAAATGGCTACACAAATCGCACCATAGAGAAAGCTATTAATGCATAGGTTTCCCGAACAACGACCAAGAATTATGAACCGGGAAAGCAAGAAGTAGTCTTACCATATGTAAAAGGCACAAGAGACAGAATCGGAAGAATTCTTAGGAAACACAACATACGAACAATACACAAGCCACAAACAACTATAAGTAAATTACTTGGAAACCCAAAAGATAAAATCAAACTGGAAAACCACGGAGTATACAGTATTCCGTGCCAGGACTGTGAAAAGTTGTACGTGGGGCAAACTAACAGGCGAATATCGGCAAGAGTGGAAGAGCATAAACTCAGCATTAGAAATAAACAAACAACCTCAGCTTTATTTCTACATCATCAGGAAACCGGCCATAAAATAAATTTCGATGGGTGTAGGGAGATTGCCAATGTAGAACATTATAAAACCAGAATAATCCGAGAAGCCATAGAAGTTGAAAAACAATGTGATTTGAATAAAAGGGACGAATCATTAAAACTACCAACAGTATGGAAGACAATAATCGACAAATCTAAAATCGCAAAAACTCAAGCGCAATTACCGCAACAACAACAGCACTATCCAGAAAACATAAATAACGACCAACGCCTGCGCAGATATAACCTTCGGCCCCGAGTGGGGGTATAAAAGGAAGCGTCGTAGTCACCAACACGTCAGTCTCTATTCGGACGCGAGAAAGAAAGCTTCGAAAATGCCAAATGTGATTTTGGCGAAACGTCAGCAAGTTGGTCTGACCTCGCCTGGGTTCGAATCCTAGGTGGGTGTACGACTTTTCAAGTCTGAAGCCGATATTAGTGGAATAAAATCCAACACAGACAAGTGTAAATGTATGTACTTCATGCGCCACCCTACCACCCACACCACTTGTCAGTCAGTAGGTCACTTGATAAAGATGAAAGGCTACACGGTAACCCAAGAGTTGAAAGCTTGAGGGTGGGGTGCGGGGATCAAAAGAGTGACCCAGGACCGTACTTCGGAACCCACTGACGGAAAGGAGACGTTAAAATTATAAAAACAAACAAACACAATTAAATGTTACTAATAGTTTACTTTACATAATAAAAATTCTACTACCAATTCTGATGACAGCGTGACCCCCTTAAATATGCAGAAATCCGTTTTCTCTTGTCAAAATTTCACTTTTTACGTAACACCAGCACTCTCACTATAGCAGCCACTTTCAGCTGACTGATGCATGTCTTTATTAACAGTTTTTATTCACTGGCGTATTGCTAGGTGTGCTATGTAAGGGTTAATTTGCTCGAGCGTATCAGTCAGCTTAAATTGGCAGCTACGCTGATAGTGCTGGTGTTACGTAAAAAATGTACAAATCCTTTTTTGTAAAAAAAAAATTTACGCTTTCATTTTGTCATATTTATGGTATAATAGAGAAATAATGAGTTATTGCACAAAGTTCTTGTACCTAATTAGCATAATTTGAGGGTCGCGATTTCATCGGGGGTGGGAGAAATTTTATTATGTAATCCCCTAAATCATTAAATAAAAAAACTTTTTCTATTTTCCCCGTAATTTTGGTATGGAAGCCTGGAGTATAATATAATATTTAGTTTAAACTAGTTTTCTAATATGCTTTCCTCTATTATGAGTTTTAATGTTTTTACGTGTAAAATATACACAGTATAGTAGTATAGTAGTAGTTTTAGCCAAGTATTTTGTTGATAATTTATTTGCCGTGATAGGTTTTTGATGTCTTGATAAATACTCTGTTGTTAAGTTATATCATAGCTACTACAGATATCTAAATGTTAAATATAGTTATACTACTTATGTTATACCCAGAAAATAAAGTATCTTTTTAGAGTAACTAGTTACTTTTAAAAACTTATGGTTATTAGGAACTTAGTTACTTTTTGATTAAATTATCTTTTTGAAAGTAACTAAGATATTTTTAAATTTGTATCTTGGATCTAGATCTATTCAGTAACTATTTCAGCTCTGTTTTCAATATCGGTTTTTTATTCATTATATATATATATATATATATATATATATATATATATATATATATATATATATATATATATATATATATATATATATATATATATATATATATATATATATATATATATATATATATATATATATATATATATATATATATATATATATATATATATATATATATATATATATATATATATATATATATATATATATATATATATATATATATATATATATATATATATATATATATATATATATATATATATATATATATATATATATATATATATATATATATATATATATATATATATATATATATATATATATATATATATATATATATATATATATATATAATGTTAACAACTACTTATTCGATTTACTATTAAAGTTTGCACAGAAATCCGAAACAACATAAA
The DNA here is from genome assembly GCA_030620095.1 of Kuschelorhynchus macadamiae. Taxonomy (NCBI): domain Eukaryota; kingdom Metazoa; phylum Arthropoda; class Insecta; order Coleoptera; family Curculionidae; genus Kuschelorhynchus; species Kuschelorhynchus macadamiae. The sequence continues at coordinate 1,281,785 of JAUTXW010000322.1, forward strand.
ACAATAACTGGTATAGTATTGGAACGAATCCAATAAGTGGAACAAATTGACCTCATAAAATGTTTAAAAAAATCGTGGTAAAATTATCTATTTATTTAATTAATTTCAAAATTTACATAGACAAAGTATGATTTAGGGATGAACTGAGAAGATTTTGGTAAGAATATGATGAATCAAAATCGTAACTTATTAGATAAATCTATTGTGTGAAAAAATAAACTGGTACAAAGTTGGTACGAATCTAATATGAAGGACGAAATGGTTTAATAAAATATTTTAAAAATCAGTTTAGAAACTATCTATTCAAATGACGTCAAGTTTGGTATAAAAATAAAATGTGGTACAGTGAACTATTCAAATTTTGATGGGAGTTCCATACGAGGCGCTGCGGACCAAAATACAGCACCGCAAAACATTATTATCTGTAAATTTCTTTTAACCGGAAATTCCCTCGTTTGAATATTTTCTCTTTTTGTTAGAATAGTAGTGTGAACCAAATTAGTTTAGCACATTTTCACTTAGGACACTTATACTTCGTACCAATATTTTACTAATTTCTACCTCTGCGCCAAACTTGACTTGGGCATAATTTAAAATAAATTGAACAAGTAGCTTTTGATAGTGATTTTTTTTTAATTCAATCGACCGCCATTTTGTTATATCATGTTTTACATCTAATTTTTTAATTTGAACTCTACTGAATGATACGTTGCTTAATTCTTGCATAATTAAAAATCAATCTAAAAATCTAATAAATAGTTTAGTTATGGTGATTTTTTAAATAATTTGTTGGGTGCTTTTTTTGCTAACTTGGATTTATTCCAAAATAATAAAAGTTCATTCTTATGTTTGATTGTTATGCAAAAATTGAGGTAAATGTCTTCAGATCGTTTTCATATGATCCTTAATTTTTTAACAAAATTTAAAGTCAATCGGCAAAGTATACCGCGAACTGACATTAAAACATAAAAAGCTGTAAAAATTTGGGAGAATGATTTTTTAACGATAACAAACATGTTATCTGGCCGCTTTTTTGTTTCCCATCTTAAATTCGCATTGTAATTTTATCAGTCCGTCTCTATATCATACCTAACTCTGACACACAATTTGAAATCAATCAAATCAGTAGTTTTTTCAGGGTAATTTGATAAATAATTTATGGAGCCACCATTTTCTTTCGAAATCTTAGATTCGTACCAAAATTGTACCAGTTTATTCTTACGTAATACTGGTTTGCGGAAAATTTGAGATAAATTGGATAAGTAATTTTTTTACCATTTCCTGTGCCGTCATTTTGTTTTGCCACGTTAAATTCGCACTATAATTTTACCAACTCGTATCTATCTCACACTTAATTCTTGCACAACATTTGAATTCAAACAAATAATACTGATTTTTTAAAATATTTTATTGAAATTTGAGACTCCATTTTGTTTTGTTATATTGGATACTAGGATACATGGTATCAGTATTTTGCCAATTTATTCTTGCGTAATACTTAATGTCTAGGAAAAATTGGACGTAAATTGAGTGAGTAGCAGACAATGCTTTTAAAGCTTTGCTTAAAATCAAATAATCCTTCTGAAATGTAGCTCAAAGAAATGTGTTAAAGTATCTTCAGTTTACTTTAGTATCTGCAAATGTCTAGTCATCGATCGTCGCATCCTCCTAACCTATCTTGAATAACTTTCGCAGCAATTTATTATCAAAAAAACCGGTGTAAATTGTCGATTTTATTAATTTTTTAGTATCAAATCTTAAATAATCTCAGGTGAGCTTGAGAATTTTTTTATGATATCTTCCTGCTAGTACGTTGTAGTAATTTTAGAATTAAATTGATTCTTCGTCATTGTAGGAAATAAAACAATATACAAACCCCTATGGCAGTATCGATCTACTGCTTGTTTAGAAAATAGAACGAAGAAAATCCTATATAAAACCTTGATGTTGGCGCTTACCAGCAAATATTTAAGAGCAAACATTTTTGTCGATTCAACAATCAAACAAATCAACTGCGTAGGGTAAGGAAAAACAAACAAAAGCATCAAAACCGCCCTAAATTAGACATTACGTTTAACTACATCATTCGAAGTATCGATGCTTCCTCCAGAGGGTAAAAACCCTAAAGGTATGTGACGTTAGATAGCATTAAATAATGGCAATTCAAAGAAAAAGGACCTAAAACAAAGTAAGGGAGCAATTTATTGGATCCCAAAATCCACTAGCGGAGGTTGGGCTTTCTGACGAGATAAATCTTAAGTAAGTTAATATGCTTGTTTAGATTTACAAGTTGCTTTCTCTATATCCATCTTAGATTATGGCTTGGATTGGGCATACAAGCATATCTGTTATTAGATTAGACTAACGTAGAACTAGTCATTCAAATCTTGTCTTTAACAAAATTTGTATAAATATTAAAAATGCGGTGTCAATAAACATTATTGTTATGGTGGAAAGTTTGAGTCCATATTGACCAATTGACCTCAGGCATTTATTACATGTCCATACTGTGAATGCAGGACAGATTGTAGTTTAAGCCATGACGATAGTTACTGCATATCCACTTGATATGGTTGACACCCACAACTTTTTAAACAAATTATTTACAAATATAATAATAACCATAATAAACCTCTGGTTATTTATACAGATGGCTCGAAAACTAAGGACAAAATATCAGCAGGGTTTTACTTTAAATCCAAACCTAAGTATTTTTACAGCTGAGGCTGCCGCCATCTATCATGCAATCAAATGATGTACCTAATTTTGTAATGTCCGAGGTCTACCTTGTTTGTATATGATAAGCCGCCTTGACGGACCCCTAGGCGTGAAGTGTGTAATCCTTTGTGAATATCCTTATATCCTTTTTCTTATTATTATTATTTGTAAATGATGACTATATCTTACTAATTCTCGTAGCCAAAACACATAGTTTGTAAGGCCAAAAATTAAAAAAAAAAGTAAGACAGCATTAAAGAGGATGAAAGCAATATTTAAAACTACACGAGTTGTATACAATTTTTAAAACGAAACCTATATATTTCTAAAATGGCTCCTAATGGTGGCTCAGAAATGAATTAAGTATATCATTTGTTAAATGGGATAGCCTAAATATGATTACATTGTTTACATATACATATAGATATATTCTACACACTATTATATATATATATATATATATATATATATATATATATATATATATATATATATATATATATATATATATATATATATATATATATATATATATATATATGTGTATATTTTATAATATTCTAATATCGTGAAACTTTTTAAGTCAATTTATACGTTGCCGAAATTTTAAAATGTGTCAGTTTGTTTGACATGTAACATAGATATGAAAAAATGATAGTTTGCAGCCATCTATAATGTTATTTTTAAATGTGTTCAGATTATTTGTTGCGTTTAGATTGACAAACAAAAATCTTTTTTGGCTTTTTCGCAACTATTTAACTTTAAATTAATTCAAGCAAATATTTAATAAAATTACATACCTCAATATGCAGACTAATCTGTCTACGGAATGTTTCGATACATAATATAAACAATATTATTTAAACAAGCATAAGAAATTATGTCATTTACCTTAAGTTTTTATAGACACAGTTGTACAAATACTTTCATTCTATCGAGACTCATAAGAAGTATAAGAATAAGTAAAAAGTACTGAAAATTATCTGTTTTTAAAATGACAAGTTTAGGGAAAAAAAATTGTATTTTTAGCTTGTTTTTACATATCCCACCAATTATTTGCACGTTTTGACTATATTAAGTCAGTTTAGAAGAAGATTGCCCAAGCATTGTGATTTTTCTTTTTCTCAGCTATTTTTATATAAACTTAATCAGAATAATATTATTTCTAATGAATTTTTGTCAAAGTTAAGTTTTCGCGTTCCTACTTTAAATTTCCGTAGCTCTGACACCTTTACTTTGCTCCCTTGTAGGACTTTTCACCAGTTAACTGAATCTGTAGTAAGTTGGGCGCGATCAAGAGAGGTTTTTGCCATTAGCTTCGTATTCTTGTCTTTGTATATTTTTATTTTTGTTTTGTATTTATTTACTGTTGATTTTTATTTTAAAATTGTAATTTGTGTGGACTTATTAGGATTTAATGTTGATTTATAACTATTTTCTTATATTTTTCTTTTTCTTTCCTGCTTTATAACTCTCTTTCAGAACGTAGTCCTACCCGACCGTGTCTATCAGTGTGCAAAAATTCCCAAAATTGTTTCACTGCGAACTTTCAATTAAATATTACCTCGACCCAACAATTTTTTTTCCTTTAGAGCAACACATCCATTATTATAAATTTTATAATGGGGGTGTATCTATCCAAATCAAATAATCCAGAAAACATAAAAGAAAATATTGCTTCATCGCTTTTTCATTTTATGAAATTAATGTTTCAAAGGATATCTTGACTCTTGTTTACGAATTAGAAAAGAAATTGTTTCTGAGCTAACAAAATTAAATTGAATAAGAGGGTCCGTTGCTTTAGATCTAATTAATTTTCCGGTAATTTGTCTGTTTCATTTCGCGTTTGTTACAGAAGGGGTCTTATTTTTCCGTAACATCACTGTTTCTTGCACTAATTAACCTTTTAAATATTATTCATCAAAGATCTATCAATAAATTCGAGCTCTTTTAACAAATAATAATTATTTATTTTTAATAATAAAAATATCTTTGTGTGAGGAAAACAATTAGATGTACATTTATGAGGCAAAATACACAATATTACATGATATTTTTTTAGACGTTTTCTTTTAGCTTTTCCGCAGGTTAAAAAATATACAAGATCGGCGTCCCATTACTTTGAGGGGCTATTATATACATGAAAATATCTTAAAACGTTCCTCTAAAAATAAGTCCGAAAACATTTAAAAGCCGATGCTATAACTATCAAAATTGTTCATATTTTTAAACACATTTTTCTTAATTATTTCAAAACGGTGTAAGATAATAAAAACAATCTAAAGGACACAAAAGTCTGATGAAATAAAAACTAGTGGTTTTTTTTATAATTTTCTTTAACATTTTGGGAGGACGCCATTTTTTCGCCATATTGAATTTTTAGCAGATGTGAAGTCAATTATGTAAGAATTTTTGAGCTGTGCCACGTACAAAGTGTGATACACATGTGATCACAACAGTTTCCTCTTACGAGGGAGGTAAAAATACGTAACTATAGATGAAATGAAAAATATCTTAGGGAACTGTGTTGCAACATGTAAACTAATCTGCCAAGGATTTCTTTAGAAACCCAACATAAACAAAAATCGTTTTGAAATAAATAATATAGTTCAATCATCTTGATTTACCTTAACTCTAACAAATAAATTTACTAGGAATAATGTATGTTTGGTAATCATATTGATTTTAAAGGGTTTTGTAAATGATATAAGTGATATAGATAATCAGGTTTTTTTTTTGGAGGGAAAGTAAAAAGGTTTAAGGTTAGTAGTAAATGGCGCTTCTTTTCGCGTTTTCTTTTTTTTTGATTTTTCTGACATTTATCAGTTATTACAACGTAGAAAAATTGCTGCAAAAATATACTTAGATACTATCCATATTTGTGAAATTATTAAATAATGTAAATTATATGGGACTCGAACCAAGAGACCAAATCGCCATCATTACCAGCCTGCCGCTCTCTCTAGGCCTTCTTTAACATATTACCGGTATGACATGATTTGTATCAATTTTTAATGTAATTTTTAACGATAAATCGAATATTTATGCAGAGCACGAGGAGGTCTTTTTAGTAAAATTTCTAATGTACAGAGTGCTCTATGAAAAATTAATATTAACAAGCCTTCTTGCCGCACCTTCAGATAAATGTCCTAAAAACTACAGTTTTTTAATATTTTTTTTTTTATTTCAGTTAACAAAAAAAGTGACGGGGGGCCATCAGTAAGTATTATTATTAAGTATTATCAAATAGTTCAGTATTTTCTAAGCTTTCACATTTTTATTATTTGGCTAGGCGAACATCCAGTCAGAAAGTAGGCCAGGCCTGGAATATTATAGAATGCTTATAATAGGTTTTTGAATGTAGTAAATAACAAAACAATTCTGATATGTAAAATGTCTTATAGACTTTAGTCAGTCTCAGTACAATATTGCCCCATTCTTGAGTCAGTTATTGAAATGTACAACAATGTGGTAAATCTGACTGATTAATTTTAAAAGAAGAATAATCGTATTTTGACATTTATGACACTTATAAAATTAATGACTTGTTATCTGTCATGAAGAAGTATCGATTGTTTTTCTGATATTGTTTACTATTAGTAGTTAATGTAACGTGCCTAATTTTATTACTCAGTGATAATAAAAAGCCCAGGCACTCAGAGCGAGTAGTGCACCAGTAAAATAAACGTGGAAAGTTGTGAAAAAGTAAAAAAGTTAATGACGAAAAGCATTGTGTCGTTAACGGTGAAACCCTTTGACGGTACAGAATTTGATAACTGGGAATTTCGTGTAAAATTATTATTGGAGCAGTATGATGTACTAGATATTCTTGAGAAGGAACCCCCAGCTTCAACAGAAGAAGAAGGACGTTAAAGCTAGAAATGTAATCGTGCAATGTTTAGCCGACAAAAAATTAGAAATTATTAAGGAAAAGAAATATGCCAAAGAAATCATGGACGAACTAAAAGGCGATGAAAGGAATTGCTTATTTAGTAAACTTACAAAATAAATTATAAAATTTAAAATTCAAAGAGAAAGTTAGGCTGAATGAATTTTTAATAGCATTTGAAAAAACATTATTAGATATTAAAAATATTGGAGGAAATATAGATGATACTGAAGTCATTTTACAACTCTCATCCATCATATAACTCTGTTGTGACAGCTATTGACATACTTTATTGTCAATCAATGTCAACAGTGACTTTAGACATCGTGAAAAATAAACTGAGAGACGAGGAAGGACAAAAAAAATGGGATAGAAGAAAGTGAGCCTCAGGCATTCTTAGGACATAAAAGTAGATGTAAGAATAGAGGAAATAGAGGTGCAGGTAAAGGAAATTACTCAACAGGAAATTTTTCTGGAAATAATAGTGGAAATAAAAAGGGCAGTTTTTATTTTAAATACTATAATCGTGGTCTCACAGGGCATAAAAGATCTGAGTGTAAAGAGAGGGATAAATCGCAGTGTCATGTAGTAGAAGAAATAAATAAAATAGCCTTTGTGACGACAGAAAGTGTCGAATGTTGGAGTGAAATGCCAGTATAACAGTTAAAGAGATAGAACAAAGAGGACTAAAAATAATATTCGTAAACAAAGAGGTAAGAATCTTAAAACATAATGTAAGCATGAAAGTGGGAAATATTTGTAGAAATAATATGTAAACTTTAAAGTGTAGAGTACAATGAGTGCAAATTTTTCTCAAGAAGCACATGACCTATGACATCATAGAATGGGTCATTCCTCACAATATCCTTCAACAAATCTTTGTGAACTGTATTTAGAAGGGAAGCATACGCAGGCGCAGGAAAGAAAACCTAAGCAAATATTGGAAGTTGTGTGGGGACCAATAAATCGCTCATCCCATAGTGAATGCATTTTTCAAGGGTTCTTAAAGCAAGTAAATTCCCAAAAATAGAGTTAATGTGTAAAGCACATAATTAAGAAAGAGGATATAATGTCAAAACTTGATGGCATGCTAGATGAGACTATAGAGCCATTACTTAATTTTCTGGATCCCAATGGCGACAGTATAAAAGATTACTCAGTATACGAATAAAACACAACAATATTACCGCAAAAACCGTTTGTTGGCGCCAAAATATTGACATTAAACATGTTTGTTTATTTATTCATAATATATTTTCGTTATTGTAGCACAATCAAATTACTACTTACTTGTAGAAATGTCCCTGGCTAATCAATTTGGTTTAGAAATTATAAAATTTATTTTACGTTTTTTACGCAGTATATAAACCGTTACATCCTGAATGGTCATAAACCAACAGAACAACTAAATATATTAGACATTATGATAAAATTGTAATATATGCCTACTTTGTAAATTCAAAACTTTCCCGAATTAACATAATTTACAATTTTCTGTCTTTCTGAAATGTACTATATATAGAACTAAATATTGTAACAAAATAAAGGATGAAATGACATATTTCAAACTACGCCTACAATCTTATAGCACTTTATACTCGCATTGGGTTGAAAAAAGAAAAGTGGTTTCGAATTCTAAAATATCAAGGAAAAGAACATAATTGTTTTACAGCACTTTATATTTTTTTTTGTGACGACCGCCATCAGGCAAAGGCAATTCAATTCTTGTCTTATATTCTGTTCTAGTATAACCCTCGTTGAGCTGCGTAAGTAATTCCCGGCTATGGGAATGAATAATGACTGAATCATAAAATTTTAACGGGAAACTGGATGTTTCCCCCGAGATATAAGTCTCTTTGTCTTTTATTTTCTCACAACTGGGAAATAAATATAAAAATTTCTCTCTAATCTGGGTTTTCGTATCAATTGCTAAACACTATTTAGACCTTTTTTTAACCGACTTTAAAAAAGGAGGAGGTTATCGATTTGATCCCATGTATTTTATTTATGTATGAACGGGTGTCCCATTTTGGGTACTTTTGCGGGGTATCTCTGTTATTTTTATAGATAGAAAGTTGCGTTTTTCGCGACAGTGTGCTACTTTTTCTTAAAACTAAAGATGCTGCTAACTTATCGAAAGTGTGAAAACCGTTCCTTATATAACTTTTCCCGAAGAACTCAATTCCGCCTTCGGAATTACTATACAGGGTCAAGTCAAATAGTTATCGGACCCTACTTTATTTTTTAAAAGGAACACCCTGTATATTTATAGACTATAAAGTTTGTATTTTTTTACATTTACAAAAATATATAATAGTATGCACTTTTTCTCAGAAACACGCAAATAAATGAGAATTTTCTGATATTAAATGTATAATTTAATAGTAGGCCATGAATAACAATAATAAACAATTGAAAGTTATATATTGCTAACGAAGAATTGAATACCTTGCATATAGGTATCTTCATATATAAAAATACCTAGAGTTTTTTAATAACAGTTAAGTTTGTAACAACCATTTTATAGCATAAAGTAACAATATAACAAATACAAAAAAATAACGTTATTAAAAAAAAAGAAAAAACAAATTTTTAAAGGTGTTGTTTAAATTGACGATCATTTTCTCTAATGCAAAATTGGCATATTTTTGTAATTCTTTGAATAGCGTTAAAAAGAATCATTGGTCTCATTCGCAGATTTCGAAAGGCTAAATGAATTGCCTTTCGAAGTTCTGCTATGTATCGTGTTTTATATACTTCATTGTGTATATAGCCCCATAAAATATCTAGAATTCAGAGATCTGTTGATCGTGGAGACCATCTAACAAGTCCGTTTGTACCTATCCATCTTTGAGGATTATTAAGAAATTCCCTTAATAGCCTAGAGTTGTGACTAGGGGCACCATCTTGCTTTAGGTAAACAGCATATATTGGGCTAACGGAATAGTTTGGAGCATTTCTGGAATAACTTCCTCAAGGAATTCTAAGAATCTACGTGCTGTAAGACCTCCTTCAAAAATCCTATAAACTATATGCCTGCCCAAAATAAAACATGACACTCCAACTCCAAGACGTTCTTGTTGTACCCTATCAAACAATAAATGCTGATTTTCACTATGCCAGTTCCTAGTATTGTGACGATTAAAAATTCCCGCACTTGAAAAAAAGCATTCCTCTGACCAGATAACAAGTCTGTCAAATAAATCGTTAGCATCGATTTGTTGCAAATACCACTGGCACAACAGTGCCCGGCGCTCGGCATCGCTAGGATGCAAATATTGCGCTATATTAAATTTGTATGGATGATACCCATATTTCTTCAAGATTCTTTGACCGTCAGTTTTTGGGACTTTCCCTGTTCTCTTTGTTGTATGTTTTAAGACGCGGGTGAACAAATAACCCGTGCTCAACTAAATTTGCTTTTAAACGAATAAATATCTCAAAAAACGGTTACCTTCTTACTGGATATCTAACAAGCAAAAGCTTACTTACTTACTTCTTCAGAATTTTCATTACTCTGTATAAAACATACCAGCATATCACACTTTTCATAAGTTGCCATTGTTCGAAGAAATTGAAAAATATCAATTAAATAAAAATACCAAAAGAACGTTTATAAACTGCTTTATATCAAAAGTCCATCCAAAAATCACACAAATAGCCTACTATTAAATTATGCATTTAATTTCAGAAAATTGTCATTTATTTGCATGTTTTTGAGATTATTGAGATACGAGGGGGTGCCTGAAAATGCATCATTTTCAATTTAGCCCGGTATATTACCGGAATCTTTAGTTTTACGAAAAAGTAGCCTGTTGCGAAAACCTTAACTTTCTATCTATAAAAATAACGGAGATACCCCGCAAAAGTATCCAAAATTGGACAACCTGTACATCGATTACTTCGCCATGCTTTGACCAACCTGGATGAAATTTTCAGGAAATTAATTTTACCAGGGTGGCCCCCATAATGAAAAAATGTTAACAATGTTAACCATTTTAAACTGTTTTCTCGATGTTACATTGAACATTATTTGCGTTCACCATTCTGTGAGGAAGAAAAAGCATATATGCTACAATTGTATATTATATAACAAGATGTTATTATACAATTATGTTACATAATATGGACTTAGTGACTATTTGTTAGACTTGACTTTTACAATAAAACTCGTATAATTAGAACTAAAAGGTGAAAAATTATATTTTATTTCATATATCAATTTTACCCTGTGAAGTCGGCGCCAAACTAATAAAGGCAATAAGACATGATATTCGTGGTATTAGACATCAAAACACTCAGTACATACAAAATTCTGGTTCTTGGGTTTAGACCATGTCAAACTAGAACTGGAAACGAAAAATTAGAGAATCTACTGAAATTATCAAGCACCTTTCAATAGAGACGAGGGCTACGCGCTGTAAATACCTGAACTCTGCTCGTCAGAGCTCATTCAGTGTTTTAATCTTGTGCAGTAAAGATTTCTGAAGATGCCTCGTGCATTCATAGGCGAAACGTCTTCCTTACTAAGGCAGTATATAAATTTAATTTTATTTTTAATTAATCAAGAATAATTTTGGCGCCGACCTCACACTGTAAAATTATCCAGGTGAAATAAAATGTTATTTTGCACTTCTTAGTGCATTTTCTTGAAGTAGGTTTTATTTTTTTTATGAAATGCATGTTATATTGTTACATGGAAACACTGTAACGCTTTTCGTTACCTCGTTGATTTTCGGTAAACATCGGTTGTTGTCAGTTATATCACTTAGTGGGTATTGTATCATTTGTCCTGATGTTCATCTGTCCTACCACCCGAATGGAGCTTTGTCTGAAAAGGATAGAAAATGAGATGGATTTATGGATAATCAAATATGCTGACGTGTAGAATATAAATAATGTGGCGAATTTTTTTTTAATTATTTTTCACCGATATTACCATGAACTAATAATAATTACTGATCATATTATAAAAATTTATTGCTATAATTATTGATTGTGTATTTCTTACGACTATTTGCTTTATTTTTACCTAATTTTTGTACCAAAAGTTGATCTGTATTAGTTTAATAGAGATAAAAATAGAAATGTCATCTTTTTTGACATTACAGTGCCTTTTCTATTATTCCTTATAATAAAGATGTGTAACAAGCAGCACTATTTTAAAAGAGTTAATAGGATATCGAAATAACTTTATACCGCCTCGACTTTTTACCGTCTTATTAACCAAAGAAAAAAATAATATCCCGAGTAAATGTATTGTAAATGTATTATTGTAAGGTTAACTAGTAGTTTCCGTAGTTTTCAAAAAGCCACATTTCACTAAAAATGAACTCATTTGCTACAATTCCGTCTATCATTCAAGTGTTATGATTTCCTCTTTCTACTGGTTTACCGCATTCCGTTAAGAAAGTTTTTCTTAAAAGTGAAAATACGTATAAGTTATAAAGTATTAAACCAGTTTTCTGGGTAAAAATACGGCCATCCCAAACAGTTTTTTCTCCAGAAAAACAGTCGTGTAAGAAATATCTTAAACTTCTACATCAATATCATTTGATTTTAAAATATATTTAAATGAATGAAATGGAGCTTAAAAAAGTGTATTCACCTCTAAACAAAACTGCAGGAGTTAAAATACTTTCCGCATTTCCACTGATTGTGAGAGACCTACTAATTAACCATATTTAATTGAAAATTTAAGTTTTAAAATCGTGGATTTTGTTTGCATTTGAATTTACGCAAAATTTTATAAAATTTGACAAATGAGTTCTTTTATGAATATTATATACTGTGATTGAAAGTGAAAAAAACGCACAAACTAACAACATGGAATAAATTTAGGGAATTTAACACAAGAAACGTAATTTTTAATCTCGTAGTTATGCCCCTTTCCTGTAAGATATTTTTGGAAGCACCTGTTGCACTACATAAAATATAAAATGAAAGTGATTTTCAGAGCAGTGTGTTAGAAACGCCATGTCTTTGACGACCATATTTTGCCAACGTGCGAACTTAACCCAATCTAAAGAACATTTTTCCGAGCAACGGAAACATGTCAAGTTCAACGCGCGTTTTCAATCTCCGGAAAATGATTGCAAAAAGCGAAGTATAGACGCAAATCTAACCATATTTTCGAGCCTTTGAGCTTTATTGGTGACTTTTTCATTTTCTCCCAAAGCAAAGAACTTTTGTTTCCTATTGAAAACTAATGGAAATCCATGCATGTTTATAAATCTTAGCCACTATCTATTTAAGTTATTGTTCTACTAAACCTTTGTATACCTATTATATAACAATCCATCACATCAACTCAATTTTAATAATTGGATGTCATTTGTTAAACATTTTACCGGCCTGGTTTTAGAGTCATCAGAGGACTGAATTGCAATTCGATTCGAGTTAGAATAAGTTTATAGAATTTTTAAGAACATCTAAAATACACATCATTCATAATTAATTCAGGATGCAATTCTGTGACTAATTTTAATTGTAAAAGTTTATATATACTTATGTTCAAAAAATACATCTTTGTCAAGATATAAAGCCACAAAGTTTTATTTTGTTTTTAATACTTTTTTAATGGAACACTATACTTTTTGTAGTACCTGGCGCAGCCATGAGGTGGAGGGGGGGCGGACCTCCCCAAGCCGTATTAAAAACAGCGACTTATAGTACTTAAAAAAAACATCGGCAGTTGGTAATTAAAAGAGTGCGATTGTAATGTTACACCATAAAATCTAATAGAAATAATCGGTGTTTCTATAACGTCGCATTCAAAGTCATTCATCCTCGTTGTTTAGTAAACTTCTTATACTTTGTATTTTTTGTTTTAATGAAGGTAATATATTAATTGGTAGGATATTGTTTATTTTTGGGGTTATAGTTATATTTGAAATTCATAATACACTAAAATGTAATATTTTTCTGGTACCTTCTCAAGCGTAATTTTTGGCTGCGCCACTGCTTACAAAACTCTATCGTTGACATTAAAAACAATTTACAAGAAGACATTTTTTTTGGGGTCACCATCTCTTTTCGATGCCCGCAACCTTTTTTGTAAGACAACACTGACCCCACTTAGTAGCCTCGTTCAATTTTTTGTTCAATTAAAAAAAAATTGCATTTTTTATATCTCGCATTGTTTAAGAGATATTTTAACAAAAGACTGTGCATATGAAATTTCTGTACTAAATAAATAAGTTACAAAAAGTAATACGTGTTTCCACTTTTGGTCAGTTTTTTAATTATTATTACTTTTATTATTAGTAGTAGGAATGCAATTATGGAACAAAAGTATTTGTGTATATTCACAAAGAGTATTGTTGAAGTATTTTGAATCAAATTCAAAGTCTAAGTCTGGTATAAAATGTTTTTATTTAAAAGGTTGCATATTTCGCTCTTTCAAAGATCATGAGACCTACAAAAAACTCAAACAATTGCACAGGAAAAAAACAAAATGTTAAAAACTCTAGCTTAGGACAAACACAAATGCATACGTAATATAAATAAGAGGAACAAGATTTAAAAAAAGAAGAACAATGAAATGACGTATTATACAGCTGTTTGTCATTAAGAAATGAAAGATTTTTTTAAGTTATTATACAATGGTTAGCAAAAGCCATCTTAGTGATGACAACGCCGCGATTTTTATAAAGTAAAAAAAAAATTTTGGGATGCAATTGGATTCTGGTACTGGTATATATATATATATATATATATATATATATATATATATATATATATATATATAACCCTGCTTATGGTGGATCTGAGAATAAGATTTCTCTAAAATCCTAAAATAGGTACCCAAAGATTTTTTATGGGCTTCGTTTTTGTCATGTAAACAAAAATTGGTGCCCCAAAGGGGGGGCGCAACCCTAAACAACTTTTTTTTTTCAAATTGGAAGACTGCTTTTCCGGCAACTTTTTTGAAAGCTTATTGAAAAAGGAATTTGACATTAATATTTTTTTTGACATGTGTCAAACCATTTGTCAGAAATTTACTAAAAACCAATTTTTAAACATAAAAACATTAATAATAACAATAAAACTGAAATCTTACCTTTCTAGTGTAAAAATTGTTGAAAATGTGCTACATTAACTTGTTGGCACAGACCCCAACGATGGAAGAATTCTTGCCTTCTTTTAGCGCGATTAAACGCATCCCTCTTCTAATTCTTGCCTTCAAATCTTCTAGATTTTCAGGTTTGGTTACGTAGACCGTTTTTTTTTTAAATTACCCCATAAGAAAAAATCTAAGGGTGTCATATCCGGAGATCGGGGCGGCCACTTTATAAATCCTCGTCGTCCTATCCACCTATTTGGAAATGGAACATTTAAGAACTCTCTTACATTTCGTGCTCCTTGGGGAGGGATCCATCGTATTGAAAAAATATCCTTGGATCTAGATTTCCATTATTAGAGAATATTATTTGCAGTTGTGGTATTAAAAATGTTTGGAGAAAATTTAAATAGAGGTCTCCATTCAAGTTGTCCTCAAAAAAGAATGGACCGATTATTATGTCTCTTATTATTCCCGCCCAGACATTCCCTTTCCCTCTACGCTGTGAGTGACATTCAACAATCCAATGAGGATTTTCGTCTGCATAATACCGTCAATTTTGACGATTAACCTAAAATGTAGGTTAGTTAATAGGATTTAATAGGTTTGGAGCTATAATTCCCAAAGTGGTTGAAATCGAACCGAATGGTCGATTTCGTCTTGCATAGGGTCCTTGTCAAAGAAAAAGGTATTTGGGGGGTTCGTGAGGTGTAAATAGGGATAAACTTACAATAATTGCAACAATTCATGGATGTATGACATTGTACTTTACTCATTTGAAGCCAAATGTCAATCAAAACAATCGATCAATTGTTATCAGAACATCATATTAATCCCTCTCATTAACAACATTATTTACGTTTTATTTTTTTAAACTTGGAAGTTGATATTTTTTCTCTGATTTATTTTGTCAAAATAAAATTATTCGTTTGATTTCGGTATGAATTTTAAGAAAGCCAAAATTGTTGCTTTGTTTTCGTCCATCAAAATTTTCACGATGTGTGAGTTAATATTGCCCTAGTTTTTGTAAAAAACAAAAAAATCGTTTTACTAAAGGTATAAATAAAATTGTAATTACTTTTTTGCAAAAAACCATTCTACAAAAAAACCTTTTAATGTGAGCAGAAGTTTTACTACTGTCGGCTGTGAAAAATTTGACGTTAAACAGTTTAGACAATTTAATATTAAGTAAGCGAGGGTGTACTGCAAAAAATCGTCAAATGGTTTAGAGGACAAAAAGTTTGCGAAACTCTGGTTTAGAGGTTCAAGACTATGCCCAATGATTACCTAGAATAAGGGTTAAATTTTTTTGAAACATAAATACATTTCTGTTTAACTTTCAAACTTACTTCATCCTCTAAAGTAAACGTTACTTCGTCAGAAAAAAGTATCCAATCTATTTCAATTTGTCGGTTGTCCAATGCAGCCATCAGGACTTCGCAAAATTCTACCCTTCTATCTAAATCATCCTCCAATAATTCTTTTACTGGCTGCATTTTAAATTGTTTTATGCCAGCAGATTTTGTGATCTTTAACACCGTTTCATGATCATATTGTGGTCGCGAGATAATTGCCTACTAATTTTTAACGTTTCAGTTAAACATCTTTAAAAAATAATCAAAGACTTAAAATTTTATATTACTTTACACACAACGCAATTAACGATATTAAAAGCGTATGATGTAAAAAGTACCTTTGTTCGGGGCGCAATATCAAAGAAGTGTATACATTTTTAACTTTTCTTTCGTAAAAAATGCCAATACAATTTAAAGTTAATCCATTTATTTATTTACTAAGCACTTTTTATACAGTGTTTGTATCTGCATTTTCACGATTCGTTACTATAACAATACAAATTGCTAAGCACTGGACACACACATTGACTACTTCCATTTAACATACATTGTCTATATTTGTTACGTCATTGCATATCCCTCGGCCAACTATGATCGATCCTGGTTTTGTTTTTTACATTGCATTACATTTACTAGCTATACCTTAAGATACTAATACGTACTCCGTTTCCGCATTGCACTCATAAACTACTGTACATCAACGCATCCCAATTCGCAATGACGTCAGTTCCGCGCAAAAGAATTTAAGGAATTAGTCTATCCTGGTGCCGATGCCGTTGACTGAAGCAACGCTGGTGTCTAGAATTATTAAAGTTTAAAGCATTTCTTATGGAGCCGACGTATAAAGTATGTAAATCTTTGAAAAAATGCATTGCCTTTTAAAAACAAACATTAGCTACTGCGAACAATGTGTGAAATATACATTCAGGTACGATCATAGAAAAAATGAGTTTTGAGAAAATTTGGAATATTTGAAGGTCAGGATTCGGGCAGAGATACGTTTAATCGCGCCAGAAGTTTTGGAACGGGTAAGGGAAGAATTCTACCATCGTTTGGGTCTGTGCCAACAAGTTAATGGGGGACATTTTCAACAATTTTAACACTCGAAAGGTAAGATTTCAGTTTCAATAAGCTTTCAAAAAAGTTGGCACAAAAGGTGTCGTCCAATTTGAAAAAAAAAGTTGCTTAGGGCTGCGCCTTCCCCTTTGGGGCCCTAGTTTTTGTTTACATGACAAAAACGAAGGCCATACAAATTTTAGAGAAATCTTATTCCCTTATATATATATATATATATATATATATATATATATATATATATATATATATATATATATATATATACAATCCTGTAAATAACATTTAAAAAAAATTCGCTATAACTTAAATTTGATCTGAAATTCAACAAAATACCAAAAATGTAATGAAATTCACGGAAACCGTTTTATGTAAGTATACTTTTATATACCTTAAACAGGTTAGAGATGAAATCGCTTTTGAAGCATGGAGGATAATTTATATTCATGTAGATGGCCAACGGGGAAACAAAAAAAAAGAGTCTCGATTAAAAATTAAGGAAGTTGTAAAGTAGAGCGCAAACGGGGCGAAACGATTTCTTGCTTAATTTCGTGGTGAAATAAGCACCTTCCCAAACCTGTCTATTAAAGGGTAAATAAAATTACCATAACTGCTCTTTTATAGGGATTCGATGACAGCCGATAAATTGTGCGATCGATACCCAATTGCCTTTAAATTAAGTTTTAATTAATTAGTTGCCAGTTCGGAAGGCGCTGTCGGCTGAAAAATAACTACGAGTCTACTTGCTTGAAACTCCAGGGCGTTTTAGTTAAGTGCACGCCTTACCTTTTAGAGAATGTTTACAAAATGTGTTTATAATAAATATGCCCATGTTCGTATTAAACAGCTGTACATGAATTGTGCATAGCATTTTTGCCTTAGTTCTATGTAAAATACATGGGAAAAATACGATTCTAAACATATTTAACGTTAACAAAATAACAAAGACGTTATATATGAAGAGTGGCCCGCAAATATTTTGCTTCCGAAATATGAGGTGTTTTTAAAACAACACCCTGTATATTGAAAACAAAGCAGTTGCGACCCTACGTTCTTATAAAACTGTTTATTACTTTAGAAAATACTATACATATTCTATGTAAAATTACCAGGAACTTCCCTCGTAATCAATCTTTCCTTTTATTAGGAATAGTGAAGTATGGCCCAATTTAGTT
Organism: Kuschelorhynchus macadamiae; assembly: GCA_030620095.1. Classification (NCBI taxonomy): domain Eukaryota; kingdom Metazoa; phylum Arthropoda; class Insecta; order Coleoptera; family Curculionidae; genus Kuschelorhynchus; species Kuschelorhynchus macadamiae. The sequence goes on from JAUTXW010000322.1 coordinate 1,300,058, forward strand.
CAGTCACGTATATACTGTCTTTTCATTAGGCGCCAGGGGTGGGGGGGGCAATAATTGAGAAAAATTCAACTGAGAACTAAAAAAAAAGGTCCGCATTTGCGGCATTTGCTTGCTAGTATCATTCATATTTTGTTTTGGAACAAAATTATTTAAATTTATTAACAAATGAAATAATTCCAACATAAGATAACAATTTGCCAACGGAAAAAAATATTGGGGGGCGCTCCCCCCATATGTCCGTAGCTCCCTACCAGTATTTTACCAGTTTCTACCTATACCATACTTGATTTTTTAAAATAAAGGCAATAAGTAGTTTTTACGTTGACACACACCGCCATTTTGTTATGTCATGTTGAATTCTTACCAGTTTATTCCTATTGAGAAAGAATTTTTTACGTCCAATTTAAAAAAAAATATTATTTGGCTGCCGTCTTGAATTCGTACCACAACTTTACCAGTCTATCTTTATATCATATTTAGTGGTTGCACAACATTTAACCTAATCTAATAAGTAGTTTTTTTAAGGTCATTTTCAAAATATTTTATTAGGCCGCCATTTTGTTTTGCTATATTGGATTCATACCAAAATATTACCAGTTCATTCCTATGTAACACTTGATTTTTGTGCAAAAGTTGAGGTAAATTGGATAATTAGTTTTTCCAGTAATAATATTTTTAACGTTGTACTAGACCGCCATCTTGTTCCGGCTTATTGGATTTTACCAAAATATTAACAAATTATCTCTATATGATACTTAATGTTTGTGAAGTCGATTTGATAAGTGCTTTTTAAGCTATGCTACGAACGCACAAACATCAACCAAACCGACAGAAGGATCCACGGAATTGAAAAAACATTTGGCATTTAGGAATGCTAAAACGTAAAATTCGAGAGAGTGATTTGTTTCACGATTATAAAAATTTTATCTTGCCGCCATTTTGTTCCACCATCATGAATTAGTACCACAGTTTTACTATTTCATCTCTATAGCACAATTAGTTATGACAACCAATTTGAAAGTAATCCTTAGTAGTAGTCCCTATTTTATTCGGCCATCTTGAATTCGTAGCAAAATTTCACCAGTTGATTTCTATATAACACTTGATTTTTGTGCAAAATTCGAGGAGAAAGACTGAATAAGAAGTTTTTTAGTAATAATTTTTTTAACATTTTATTAGGCTACCATTTTGTTTTGTCGTTTTGTATTTTTACCAAAATATTACCAGATAATACCCATATGACCTTCAATTTTCGACCAAAATTTGAAGTGAATCGGGTAAGTAGTTTTTTAAGCTATGCCGCGAACAAGCACACATATAGACAGACAGACCGACTCTAATATTTTGCTTCATACTGATAACATTGGTACCCTCATTCAGAAGGTCTATTTTCTGCAAAGCTATTTTTTTTAAAGGGATGGAAACAAATTCTTGGCTATAAATGGTACCAGAACACAAAGAGCAAGTATGATATCAGTGGTTACACCATTCCCTTTTAGCACATTTTTAAACGATGTAGGGTTATGCTTTGCTTTCACTGTCGTAATGCTGATAGTCTTAAAGTCTATACAACTATTAGAGATAATGCTGATATCTTGAAATTACAACTTGATATACAGATATGTTAAAACTAAAACTATTGTTCTATAAAAGGCTTAGTGTTAATTTAGATACGTGGCAATATCATTACAATATAGATATTTTCATAAATGATGTTAAATTAAAGTAGGTACGTCAAAAGAGTAACTGACTAAGTAGCAGTAAAACGCCGTCTACCCACTTTTTTAATAAATAGGCAGTAAATGTTTTAACTTAGAACAACGAATATTTAAATTTGTTTTGTGATATATTTGCATCCCAACGAAATGACTATACCAAATTTTCATATTTTGAGCTCTACTTTAAAATAACAACATTTTCATTTTGCTGTTATTTTAACTACTTTACGTCACACGTTCAAGGGGGTGAAGGGGTGCACAAAGTCTGACATGATGTGACAACGAGAAGCATGAGTTATAAGCTTCGCGACGTCACATCAATTTACAGAAAAAAAAAAGCCAAAATAATCTGTAATTATACATCTTTTGGTACAAACGTTCAGAAAATCATAATGTAAGATTAAGATAATTATTATAAGAGAATTATCATACTTTGTATATAAACCTATTTTTTTAAATATAGACCTAATTTAACTTAACCTACCTAACGATTGAACCGCATATTAAAGATTTTCCCGTAAGAGACAATGTGTTATAGAGAGAGAGAGACGGAAAACCAGAATATTGCCAAACTGACAAAGGAGCATTTTAAATATTCTAAATATAAGGGTGCATTATATAATCGGTTTTTGGAGTTCAAGAACTTATTAAAAATGAAATAAACAGTCCAGGTCTGTATTTAAAAAATGAAGTTGATGATGACACATTGAAGACGAAACGTAGGATTTTAAATCTGAGTACATCACCTTGTAGGGATCGATAACTCTGTGCTTTAAACTACGCGGAAATCTCTTGGGTGAATCCAAATTATACAGAATATAATACAAAGTTGGGACCCATTCATAGGATATTTTGGATGAATGGTGTATTCAGAGTAAAATCTGTCTTGGAAGAAAAACAAAAACGAATTTAATTTTGTTCATTGAATTCAGTATACAGTACTTTTTGGAATAAACAGGATCCTTATTAACACTCTCTCTGTTAATTTGGAATTTAATTTAATGGGTCTAAGCTAAAGCTAAAGATAATAGTTATAATACATTTTCATGATCAATAGATCATATTTATACAGTTGCGAAACCATAGGGGCCCGAAAGGGGGGCGCCCACGTTTGATCAAAATATTAGCCAGCGCGCAACAATATTATATGCCCGGAATTGCCAAGAGGTCGTGTTAGGTCTATTTGTTTAGAAATATTTCAATGCGTATTCAGTTCGGAGGTACGAGACTGCTACCTACTGGCTACACCTAGCCCAGATATTGTGCCGAACTACGCGGAAATCTCTCCGTTTACTCCTACTATAGGGAATTCAATGCAAAGTTATGATTATGAGAGTTAATGTTCCATTTAGAGGGTGTTTTATTTAACACTGGATGGATCGTCTATTCGGAGCATTATCTGTCTTTGGTACTAAAGACTACTTTCGTCGCCTTAACTTAAAAATGTGACATTTGTTGCATTCTGGACGAACCGCAGTACAACTCTGCTAAATTTGTTCAGAACTACTATTTTTCCAGCAAAGTCCACTTTCATTCGGCCCATAGATACGTATATGCACATGCTCGCTGATAGTTCTAGAACCTCTTTAATATTGTACGTGTTCCTGTTGCCAATTGTAAAATTATGTTTTTACATGACATCTCAGGCCATATAAGAGCATGTTTTCTCATGCTAAACATACTGAATCTCATGTTTTTTGAAATCCTCAAGTAATTAAACGAATAAAAGATTTTTTTAATTATAAACCTTTTGTTAAAAATTTGACAAAACGGTATTTTTGGTCATAATGCTCAAAAGCCACGTGTCCCTGACGTAAGCGAAGTGTACATGTAATTCTAAAATAAATTCGAAATAAAGACTAACCATATTTTGTCGCTTAAAATTCGGTTTACCTTTATTTGCAGTCTTCCGAATCGCCTCGTCAAAGGTAGACCTCTGTGTTATTAACGTAAGTGGTTCCACGTGTTTGGTTTTGCTGCTTTATTTCGGGGGAAAGCGGCAGACTCAACCGCTCAATGTGGAAACTAACGACTCCGCTAGTTGTTCCTGCATTCTGTCCCGTTCGTCTGCTGCAGTTCTAGAAAGAATAATAACGTAATGGTTATGTGGCGGGAGTGGGAGGAGTAAGGAGATAGCTTGAAAGAAAGGACAATCTTGTGAGATCAGTAGTACTCTCAAGGGACATCTAGTGGAAGCCAAGATGCCTTTCAAAAATTAAAAGAGGAAATATTAAGTTTTCAGAAAGATTCGAGGTGTTCGGGAGCTTAGAGCTCGCCATCCGGACATCCGTCTCCAAACCGGAATAAGGTGTAAATCATCTGGGAGGGTCGCCTCAGCTCTGAATAAACCCCGGACGGAGAGCAATCTGGCGATCGCCTTGCAGCAAAGCCAGTGAAACAAGGATTACAATTACAATACCTTTATTTGAGGCAACTTATTAAATATTTACGCATTGCATTATTTTCAAATACAATTATTACTTCTGTAGGTGTAAAAATAATATTACTTTACTGTACAGGGTGGGTCATTAATAGAGGACGTCGGATGCAGCTCGGGAACCGTTAATGACAGAACTAAAAGATAAATCGGCCAAGGGAAACTGCTGTAAATTAATTTCAAGTTTGAAAGTTGTCCTCTAGGGGGCGTAACAGCAACACAAACGTGCAAATGCCAATTTTCTCTTAAATTTCGATAATTGAGGCATGTTGACAATATAAGCATTGTATTCTTCAACCAATTACGCACTTGTTTGTCTATTTTTAAAAATAAAGTGATGGGAAGATTGAATATTTTTACTTTCGAATGTAGATATCTCTGTTTTAGATGAACCGATTTTATTCAACTTGGTGGCGAAAAAAATGCTTTTGCTCTACACATGGCTCCATGTGTAGAGGAAACTGCACCGTAATGATTTTGTTAGGGGTCATTAAGATGGCCTTCTTTCTGAATTCTCCAAATAGTGCTGATTTTCTCAAAAAAATCAAATGGTACGCAATGACTTTTATTTCACAGTTTATTTGGTAGTTATGGAAGTCATTGACTAGTGGTGATGATGATGGTCTCTAGAATCCAAAATGTCGGAGTGGAAAATTAGCCTTGCCGTTTTGTAGTGGAGAAAAGTGACAATGGCAAAGTGGAAATTATTTCCATCTCTCATTTCAATTAATCCTAAAATTTTATGGAAACCAGAAAACTGAAAAAAAATCTCCAGTAGCTTTAGTAATCTTGCATAACTGTAGGCAACAAAATTTAACATAGGAACAAAACAAAAAATACTAAAACTTTGTCTCATAACCACATAAGCTTCGCAATAAAATAACTGAAGCTAGGGCGAGGCAGGGCGGACTCGATTTGGGCAAAAAGATTAAACCGAGTTCTACTTTGCTTTAGTGAAATAATAAAAGAAAAACATCGAAATGAACTAATAACAAATATATTTAAAATTACTGAACACTATTTTCGCAAATGCTCAGAATACCGACCGTCATTGTCAATACAAAGTTGCAATCTTTCCGCATATACTAAATCTTTTTACGTTAAGTACAATTAATGCTAAAATTTTGGGATTAATTGAAATGAGGGGAAAATAATTTCCACTTTGTCATTGTCACTTTTTCTCCTCTCCAAAAAGGCAAGGTTAATTTTCCAATCCGGATTCGACAGACCATCATCAACTTTCTTATTTTACATACGAACCTGGATTATTTATTTGACTATACAATGCCCTTCATAACTACTAAATAAATTGGGATATAAAAGTCATAGCGTACCATTTGATTTTTTTGAGAAAATCAGCATTATTTAGAAAATTCCGAAACAACACCATCTAGTGACCACTAACAAAGTCATTACGATACAGTTTATGGCTCCACGAGTGGAGCAAAAAAAGCACTTTTTTTCAACTTTATGTTGAATAAAACCGGTTCATCCAAAACAGAGATATGTACATTTGAAAATAAAAATGTTGGACCTTCCCCCACCACTTGAAAATTTGAAAATAGGCAAAAATGTTCTCAAGCAAGTAAGTGCGTATTTGGTTGAAGAATTCAATGCTTATATTTTCAACATACCTCAATTACTGAAATTTAAGAGAAAGTTGGCATTTACCATTTTGTGATGAAGTACGCCCCCTAACGGCCAACTTTCGAACTTGAAAATAATTTACAGCGATTTTTCTTAGCCGTTTTACTTATACATATTTTTTTCCTTAAGTTCTGTCATTACCGGTTCCCGCGCTACAGCCGACGACCTCTATTATTGGACCACCCTGTAAGTCTTCCAAGCAACATAAAATTAATATGAATAGTGACTGTGTATGTGAAACTGAAATCGAGTACAATGCCAATCTCAGAAAAGCTCTCGCTTCTATGAGTAGTCCTTTATGCGGCAATGCAAAATACGTTTATTTAGCTGGCAACAAATAATAACAACAATTAAATACTTATCAGGATTGGCGCGAGGCATGAGAAGCAAAATACAAAAGGGGGGCTTTTTTATTTCTGTTGTACATTTGGGATGAATGATAAAAAAATCTGGTGGAGCTTTTCGCAAAAGAATAAGACAATGATAGCAGCTGCAAATACATTCTGCTAAAACGTACAATGTTTTTAACATGGAACATTAAAATCATAATCACAAGTTTTTAAACCTGGTGATAGTCCAGAGGCTAAAAACAATAGTAAACAGCAAAAATCAGCAACGAAATACTTTTATATACACCGATTTGTCCCTACTCTTAAATTGCCAAGAGATTTTACATTAAAAGGTGCTTTTTGTTCAGCCTGTTAAAAGCAACCGTTTACCTAGTATTTAAAAATGGAAATATAAAGTCATAAACGAATTTTATTTTGCAAATAAAACTGGAAAACCGTTGCTTTTAGTCGGTATATCAAATTTTAACGAGATCATCAAAATCGGTTGACTCGTTTTGTAATTATACGTATACAAAATTTATGCTAGAATTGCACAGTATCGGTCATCTTGACGAAGAGTTTATGATGGCAGGGTTTTTCATTCTTCTAAGAATGCTATGCTAGAAAAATATTGTATATTGTAAATATTTTATACATTTAGTTTATATGTATAAACTTACTTCTTTTTGCTGATATTAGGTATTTATATGGGAAATAGAAAATCTGCAAATAACCGAATCCATTATGAGTTAAAAATTATGAACAAAAAAATCCAATTAATACTATCAGAATCCTCTATATAATGTCACAGAATCAATATAACAAGAAATATAACCATGGGTCAAAAGTTCCTAAATCCGACAGACCTAATTCAATTGTTATTAAATCACTGGAAATATGCGAGCTTTGATTTTAATTTGAAACAGTTATTATGCCTAGTTGTTGGTGTACATTAATTAGCATACCTAAATAATTGCGCTGACAAAGAGAATGGGGCGAAAAGCGAAGTCCCTAAGGGATGTTTTGTATTTTTAGTTTTTGATGAATTGCCAAGGGAAATTACGCGGAAACACACATATACGAGAACACTGGTCCGTGTTTCGAAATGAAAAATGAGTTACACATGAATTAGCGGATTAGTGAGATGCCTTTCCGAGTTTCTACAAGTCTATTTGACTCTAAACTTTAAGGAGAATTATTCGGTTTTTTAAAGACAATTTTCTCATTTTTTGGTTAATTCTTATGTAGGATTTATTTATTATTTTTCTATTAAAACCATATGGGGGTGATTATTTCCTGTTTTTTATGATAATTTTTTTTAACTTGATTTTGATATTTCTTAAAAAACAAAACACTTATCACACAATATCTAAGTTATATTGAATAAGATGGTATTTACTTCGACATACTGACACCTAATTTTTGTAAGTTATTTACATTTAGATGTGTTGTTTACCGCATTTTAGTTTTTTTCAGATTTAAAGCTTATTTCTTTAAATTTCCAATAAAAAGTTTTTTATGAATTGCCCAGGGAAATTAGAGAAAAAGACATAATGCGAATACATTTGAATTAGAAGTATACCCATGGCGAAATGGAATCAAGGAACTAAAATACTGAAGAACAAAACTTCTTGAAGACTTACAAAATTGATGTATTTTATATCTAACGTGATCGCTAATTAAAGTGTTCTTAAAATTATATGGGTTTTATGTTGTACTTTTTCAGTTATATACAAGATTTTTGCACAAGAGCATGTATGTTTTTTCATCAATTTTGGACATCATCAATGTGCATTTTGTTCAGATGATATTGTGTATAATTATTGCAAAAATTGTGAACATTTTAAGGAATATATATATATATATATATATATATATATATATATATATATATATATATATATATATATATATATATATATATATATATATATATATGCATAAATATTTCCATTTTTTCTAAATACTTTTGTGCAGAATTCTTGCACAAGTTGTGAATATAATGAATATGAATAGCACAAAAAATTGCATTATATAAGATTTTTTTCTTGAACATTATTATTTTGTATTATACAAAATGCGCATGTTTTCGAAACGTTTTTGTGCATTATTTAGATTCATATATTTTGATCCCCTTATATTTTTTAACTTTAGAGCTACAACAATAATTGTCATTATTTAACACGTGGAAATATTCAAGTTCTTAGTTGATCTCTCTGACTATCTGTGGGCTTAATAAAGCTTTTAAAAATTCAGCCGGAAAAGCTACTTAATGGACTGATTTCAAATTATGTGCCATAACCAGTTGTGGTATAGAGATAAACTAGTAAAATTGTGGTACTAATTCAAGATGGCGCAACAAAATGGCTGCCAGCTTTAACATATCTTCACATTTTAGCATCCTCCCATGTAGTTATGACAAAATGAATTACAAGCCCCAATCGGGGGCAGCTAAACGAAAAAAAGTTACGGAAAACGAAGCAAAATTGAAAAAGCATGTGAAAATAGACAATTTTTTTCAACTTATAGACGTAAGTCGGTAAAATTAGAATTATTATTATACTTTAGAACGTTGTTTTGTATATTTGTTCCTTTTTTTGTTAAGTTTATTTAGAATAGTTTATATGGAATATATTATGGTTTATATATAATTATATTTCATTTTTCCGTGATACCTATCCGATTTTCTGGAGCTATTCTGAATATTAAAACAAGATTTCAATACTTTTTGCGATTTATGAAATCTCCTAATTTTTTTTACTTATATGTACTTATTATAGAGAGGGGAGGAGGATCGGTTTTACGTTTCGGCATCAGGGCCCCACGTTGTCTTGTTATGCCACTGACCCTAGATGCCAAACAATGTGTTTTATCAATTCCGTCAGTCCGTCTATCGGTTTGTCTGTCTGTCAGTTTGCGTCAGCTTAAAAACTATTTACCTGATTGAATTAAGAGTTATATGAAGACGACCTGGTATCATTTTGGTAAAAATCCAATATGCCGGAGCAAGATCGCGGTCTAATAAAACGTTATTATTAATTATTATTAAAAAGTTAATTATTCAATTTACCTCAAATATTGCACAAAAATCATGTGTTACATGATGAACTGCTAACATTTTAATATGAATATACGATAGTAAATGGGGGCCTAATAAAATATTTAAAAAATCAGCCTGAAAAACTACTCATTAGATTCATTTCAAATGTTGTGCAAGCATTAATTGTGTTATAGAGATAAACTGGTTGTGCTAGTAATTTAAGATGGCTGAACAAAATGGCGGCCAATTAAAAAATAAACCTCTAAAAATCTTATTTAAATGACTCTAAATTTTACAAAAGAATTAAATGCGATTTAGGGATAAACTGGTATGAATTAAACATGAAGTAACAAAATGGCGGTGTTTGTTAATGTAAAAACTACTTATTGAACGTATTTTAAATTATACCCAAAAGTCAAGTCTCGCATAGGTAGAAACCATACATGTGTTACTAAATGGCAATGTACTGAACAAATCTGGCCCACACTTCACTATTCTTAATAAAAAGAAAGATTCATAACTAGGGAAGTTCCAGGTAACGGAAATTTACCGATTTTTAGTTTCTGAAATAAAGTAGCGAGCTAAAATAAAGGGTCCCCAGAATTTGTTCTTTACATTTTAGAGTGTTATAATAAATGTAAAATTTTAGGAAATATCTCAAAGGATTATCGTTACCCCTGTTAAAAGAAACAACTCTTCCCTGTTCGAAAATTAACCATTATGCTTGTTTAACAAATAAAGCAAAATTTCCCAATCGGAAGATAAACTTCAGATAAATTACTGTTATAGCGCCATCTAAAAAGGAGTTGGATATTCATTCTTTTTAAATTTTGAATTTTATTAAAATATTTTACGTAGGTAAGTACCTAAATTTCTAAAAAAGTTAAAATAATAGAGTTATAGTATTTGTTTGTGCCAAAAGAAAAAAAAATATAAACAAATAATTGTAGGATGTATCAAGGAAGCTTTAGATAATTAAGTATAAAGACGGGTTATCAAAAAGGGGCTTTGAAAAGTTATTAATATTTGGTAGAGTATTATTTGGCTTTTAAATTTCTCCAATTCGGAATTTTCATAGATATTTAAAAATAATTCAAAAATCAATAATATTCAACCAGTTCCATTAAAAATATGTAAATATTATTCCCTACATACGGAAAAATTAATAAGTTAAAAATTACATATAATCATAGGCGCACTATGCTGATAAAGAGATTATGATTCTGGGCATTATGCAATCATATCAACATTGATTCACTAAATTCAGTGCTCCGGTCTCGTAGAGTGCAGTTTTTGAAGATGCCGCGTGCACTTGAAGACGAAACGTCGGAAAGTGATTTTATTTTAACACGGACTGATCCCAAGAACCGTGATTTCTTAGTAAATCTTATATTAAATACTGAGTCGTCATATTACTATTACTTACATTCCTAACCACAAACACAAGAAAATAGACATATTCATATGCTCGGTCAAATATATATGTTTTATAATACATTTTAATGGAATCAGATAACTGGGTGAAGTTGTCTAAGTGATAAATTATAGGACGAAATTTAATACACGAACTTAATGCCTCAGTAAAAAAAAAACATAATGGGAATACGTCTGTTTCTAACTTAACTATAGGACAGGCGAGAAATATTATACCTACGGTGTAGTTTATCTAACAAGATCTAGGTGTATTATTTGAACAATAAATTATTAGTTAATAATATATATGGCGTCGAAATTAAGTTCAGCTTAGGTTTATCTTTTCGGTGATACCATCGTCAATAATCTGCTTTCACTAAAAAGATGCAAAGCAATAATTTTAAATATTGACGCATCCTACTACAGTGGGCTTTTTAAAACCACTGTTGAAAAATGAGTATAATATAAAACAGTGACACAAAAAATAAACATAAAACTTAACAATTATATTGTTTCTATATATTTGCTATTTATTTATATATATTTAAACTGATGGGGCACAGAGAGGAACAGGGTTGAGACGAATTACCTCCAGTTGGAACATAAAGGGTGATAGTAAGAATGAGGCAACCCCTGGAAAATGAAAAACAATATTCAAAAACCGTGGAATACAATAAATTAAATTTTGGATGTATTGTAAAGACATTTTTTTATACAATATAGCCCTAGGAGGATCAAACAGCCCCCTGAAATCTTTTTTTTTAAAGCGTTTGCAAGGATAAAAGACGCCAAATATACATTTTTGTATACATATGTTAAAGCTTTAGACAGCTAAATAAAAACCAAATAAAGTTTTAAGTTTTTTTAACAATTAGAAGACTCAAAATGTCTTTTATTTTTTGTATATAATTTTTTTTGACTAATTTCAGAAACTATTAATACTTTTAGAGAAGACAAGTACTACGAATATTTTGTTGTATATAATACTCCACTTGAGAAAACCATTGACGTAAATACATGCACTGTGGTCCAAATTAGTACCCCATTTTTTACACCTTATACATACCAAACCAAATAACATATAATATATATTTGGTTTTGCCACATTTTAACATTTTCAAAAATAGTTCTCTGTTAACGTGTCTGCTGGAGTTCTGGGAGGTTTTGTAATGGGTTCATTCTATCTTCCGGGAAGATTAACTATAGGTATCGTCAATTTCTCGAAGAAGATTTGCCCGTTTTGCTTGAAAATGTGTCACTTTTAGTTCGACATTAAATGTGGTATATGCATGACGGAAACTTTCAATAATCGCTGGATAGATCGAGGAGGGCCTCATACATGGCCCCTTAGGTCACCAGACCTTAACTGCCTGAATTATTTCCTTTGGGGTCATCTTAAGACCCTCGCTTACCAAACTCCGATTCAAAATTAAGAACAACTAAGTAATCGCATAATAGATTCCCGTCAAACGATTATAAATACGCCAGGTATTTTTCAAATGGTGCACGAATTTATGAGAGGAAGGTTGGACGCATGCATTTTGGCGGAGAGGGGCATTTCCAACAATTGTTGTGATTAAAAAAATCTATTGTTTTATTGTTTGTTCTTTTTTAGTATTGTATGTTGTTTTTTAAAAACCATTTTCTAAAATATTTATGAATATTAAAAAAAATTTTACTCCATGTATTGTTTCATATAATTCTTATAGAAATCATAAATCTCGGGAAACAGTAAAGATTTTAATAACAATAACTTTTTTACGTGATAATTATTGAGAAATTAATTTTTTACCCAAAAAAGTAATACAAGGTCGTACAAAAAGTTATAAGCCTTTGAAAGTGAGAAAAGACTTGTAGGTGGCGCCGTCTACAAGTAAGAGCTAAATTAAGATCAAATTCAAATTTCTAATTTCAAAAAAAACCACACAATGCTTTATGGATATCTTGAAAAATATTTCTTTAGATTTAGATTTGGAAAAAAAGGGCTACATTTTGCCATGTCAATCGATGTATATGCCAATGTCACATACATAGATTATTTCAAATCCAAATACTTCGAAACGGTTGCTCCTAGCGACATCTAATAAAAAAGATCTTTTTCACCTAGAAATGATTGAGGAATTTATTTTTTTGACCAACAATGTAATACAAGGTCGTACAAAAATGTTCCGAGCCTTTGAAAGTGAGAAAAGACATGTAGGTGGCACCCCTACAACTAAGAGCTAAATTAAGATTGAATTTAAATTTGTAATGTCAAAGAACCCTTATATACTAAGTTTCATCCAGAAATGGGAATTAATTAGGAAACTATGCAGAAAATAACAAAAAACAAAAAGTAAACTTTGACACTCTGTACCTCGAAAACGAAACATTTTAGACTATACGTTTACATTAACTTTTTACCTTAAAAATCCTTAAAATAATTGAGCAATCACCCTGTAAAATATCCGACACTTATTCAAAAATACACTGGATTGATTCGACCGATACTTGGTGGAAATCCGTAACTAAGATATATGGCACTAAGTAAAAGACAATTTTTAATTAAAACTTCCATTGTATTAAAAAAAACAAATTTATGCCATGTTTCGCCAACAGAATTAGTAGTTAAGTTCCAATATAATAAATTACATCAAAATTATTTATGGGATAAGTATATTTCAGTTGAGTTTTTAATATTTATCTATTTTTGGCATTTGAACTTCCTGCAAATTCATTTTCCAAAACTTAACTGATCACACCGCAAATAAGCACTGATACATTAATAACTTTGTAAACAGAAACTCATTAAAATCTAAACAGCAATTTGTCAAATAGATATATAATTTGCAATTATTCAAAGTTAAATCTTATATCAACTCTCGTTATACAAGTAATATCAGTTTCCCTAGAGGCAAACGATATTAAGTCTTTAATTTCCCTGGAACAAATTAGTTTAATCAGCTTAACTGTAATATTGTGGTTTCTATGTATATTAGATATTGCTCCACTTCGAGCTATGAATAGTTTTGCTTATAATATACTGATCATACATAAACATCTTAGATCGTCAGTAGATACATAGACAAAATATAGCTATTATATTGGTGCAAATGGGGAAGAAAATAAATCGTACATGATAGATTGTTTATTTTGAGATGCTACCTTATATCGCAAAAAATCGATAAAGGGGCTTTTCCCGGAATTTCCTTCATCTCAAATCCTTGCTTTTATCAGGGTTAGTAAAGTGATTCTTTTATATTTTTTTCTAATATGTAAAAACATTTTGAGATCGCCATTTTGTTCCACTATATTTTGGTTGCCTTTCATTCTTTGATGAAATTCGATTTCCTTGTTAAGAACAGAACAACGTAACTTTACAAAACACGGTCAACGGTACAAGACCCTAAATCCCATACGGAATCCACCAATCATAACACAGATTATTCAATGTACTCCCTAATGGCCCGCCATTTATTTCGGCGGAGTATAAACAAGTTTGTTGAATTCTCAGTATGAGCCTTGTGGTTCAGGATTCTCGGCTTTCATTGTAATGGACGTGTATTCTAATCCCTGTTCAGGCGATTACGTTTTTTTTAGTTTTTTTAACAGTCATTAAAACTATAAGTCACCATTATACCATCCAATTACATGCTAAGCCAGCCTCAAGTAATCGAAAATCAGATTTGAAATTAGCACGCACTCTAAATTGGCGTGATTGACGGGTTCCGTAAGGGATCACGTTTTTACAATGTAATTAGAAGAGTGGAATATACCCTTAGAACTTTATTTAATGTGTTTCATTTAAGTATGAACACAACAATATTACATTTGATTCTTGATATTGGACACGTTTTGTTCTCTTATAGTAAATTTTTGTACAAAAATATAAGTAAATCGAATACGTTGTTTTTGACACTGATTTTTTAAAACATTTTAATAAGCCGTCATTTAATTCTTCATGTTGCATTCATAGCAAAATCTTATCAGTTCACTTCTATGTCACACTTGACTTTAACATTGATTTTTTAAATTGCTATATTAATCAACCATAATAAATAACATCTTGTGCAAAATGTGATTTCAGAAAAATAAATAGGTTTTGAATTGAATTTTGAGTTGAAGAACTGGATTTCTGCATTTAAGGACCCTCGAAAAAGATATCCAAAATAAAAAAGGAGTCAAGAAATATTAACTAAATTTTGATACAAAAATATCTAATTCGTATCAAAAAGGTGCTTTTAATTTCTTTTTAGCACGCTTTTATTAGCTTCACTTGTATGTAACTAACAAATTATGAAGTCGATGTTAACCTACTTTTAATTGTCATATCAATTTGACAAATTTATGTAATCGGATGACAATACAATAATTGGTACCATCGAGCCAATCAGATCAGTACCAAATGGATCTAGTCGATTTAAACCTATTTATAATTAATCGTATCGATCTGGAATTTTGCAAAGGTATGTAATTCGGCTGAAAATACAGAAATGGTACAGGTCGATTTTAACCAAAAGTAATTCGGATGAAAATACACTAATTTAATATCACCGAGTTGATCTGGTCTATTTGATGGAGCCAAATAGTACCGCTGATACCAGCTAGTAAACTCTTCGAGTTTGGGCTCATTTGGTTTATTTTGACGAGTCGAATACATCATTTGGTACCATGTATCGAGCTGATCTAATCAGTACGTACGTACTCAGTTGATCTGTGTTGAATAGTAGCGATGGTATCAGCTAGTATACCCCTCAAGTTTGGGGTCATTTGGGTTGTTTTGACGAGTCCAATACATCGCCCGTTATAATATAAAAATATTTTAGGACTAATAAGTAAAAAATAAATTATAGTTTAAAAAAACTAGAAATCATCCTTTTGTCAGTAAAGCACTAAAAATACAAAATAATATAATTTACTTAAAATTTTTTGTTACGATATAATAATATGCATTCTAGAATTGACAATTTATTCCAAAAAGCGTGGCGAGAGTTAAGATCCTTTGAGAAGCATGTACTTTTGAATATTTTCAACAAAACGCAAGAATGCATGTTCGTAACAAAACATTTTAAGTAAATTATATTATTTTGTACTTTTAAGTGGGTTATTGACAAACGCGTGTTTTCTAGTTTTTGTTAAACTATAACTTATTTACTTTAGTGTATTCAATATAAATATTTCATATCTTCGGCTTACAGTATAGCTATATACGAGATCTGGCAACAGTGTAATATTTTCTAAAAATAATTGTCATCAATACATAAGAACATAATTTTTTTTAATATTTGTGGGAAAAACATATTTGCTTTTAAATAGACTATTCACTGACCATAATCATCAATAATTTCGAAATGGTGAATGAGAACAGGTTATTGTAATATAGCGCTCACGGTTTTTGCATTCTATCCTGTTCGTCTGCCCAGTTCTACATAGAATATTAGGGTAAAAGCCGCTATGTGGCGTAAGTAGGAATTATTAATTGAAAAAGATATTTGGAATAATCAGGGTATGCCGGTGTTTAGAGCTCGCCATCCGGATATCCCATCGATAACATCTCCAAACTGTAATAAGGTGTAAATGATCTGGGAAGGTCGCCCCAGCTTTGACTAAGTCCCGAACGGAGAAAAATCTAGCAAATGTACTAGTATCTATTTCTTAACTGATATAAGACTCTTTAAGGTATCTAGGCAAACGAGGAAATTGTGTTTGACTACCAACTAGTTTTTGAGAATAATAACTAATAAATCCACAATAGTGAAGACAGGGGCGTCACTAAGAAAACCCCCAATATTTTGAACAGTTGGCTAAATTTTACTTGCGTTGGCAAATTATGAAACACATTTACCATCAAACAGAATCGGAGGAAGGGTATCTATACATTTTTTTGGTCGTTGGTGATAGTTGGCTGTTGTTACCAGTACGAAAGCGCGGACGTTTTTTTAGTCAGCTGGTTTTACTCTAGACTTATGTTATTATTGTCGTTCAAATTATCCTAAAGGGTCTCTTTAATTCAATAATAATACCTAGAGCGTATAATTTAAAATAATAAAGTATTTACATGATCAACGAAAAATAAAACACACTAATTCCAAAAACAGGGTTTTGGAATTAAGTAACGATCCACACTAAAAAAGTGTCTCGTAATTTACGGTATTTTCTTTTCATTAGTTTTATAAATTCACTTAATTACTAAGCTTAAAGGAGGGCTCTCGAGAAGTGCTCCACAATTAAAATTGACTGCCATGTCTCAGTGTGGCAGAAGGCTGCAAATTCAATAATCCTTGGGAAAAAACTATATTGAATGTAGAACGGAAGCTTTCACGGCTTTGGTCAATTAAGAAATCATGGTTCTTGAGGTTAGACCGTGTCAAATTGGAATTACTATCCGACGTTTCGCCTTCGATTGCACGAGGCATCTTCAGGGATCTTTACTCCACGAGATCTGAACACTGAATGATTTATTCAGTCATTTTTATCGAAATGTTTATCATGTGATCATTTATTTTTAGGGTAAGTAGTTTTTTAGCTATGCCGCAGAGAGACAGACCGACGGAATTAAGAAAACATCTTTTTCGGTAACTGGGGACCCTGAAACGTGAAGAATTGAAAAAATATCGGAGGGTGATTTTTTCACGATTACAATACTTCCCTTTTACAAGGGAAGTAAAAAGTAAAACGCAATAAATAAATATGTCTAGGAAGCTGCTTTCATCCTCGAGGTGTACTCTTTTCGCCCGTTACTTTGTCGGTAAATTACTACTATGCTGCTTGTTTTATTACTTGATGTTTCATATTCTTTCTTTAAAGGGTTGGTTATTTTAAATTTTACACCTGCTTGCATTTAATTCTAAAAGTCAAATCTTATATAAAGCCGAATTTACCAGATTTAGCAGCGAAAACTTGTTAAAAATCTCATCAAAGTTGGTTCGCAGAGAAATAATTTTATAATGAGAATTAAATGATTTAGTTTGTTATTTTCTCTGTTTCTAATAAATAAGAACCGTATAATTACATGTTGGCTTCAATATAAATATGAAAAAAAAACGACAAATAACAATATTCAAAAGCTGTTTTTACCATTTGTATATCAGGGGTTATTTTAAAACCATACCTTTTCTTTGTGTTTATGATCCCGTCTATGAGAAAGTGAGGAAGTATTTTTACAACAAAACTCGCAGAACCAATCCATATTTAACGCTACACACTATTTATTAAAGACCGCTTTAAAAAATATTGAAGACAAAATATACTTTTACTTTTAAATTTAATACTAAACATTTCCGAGACCTACTGATGCATCTAAAACATATAGTCATATAGTATAGAAACATAAACTCTAATAATTTTGCTACATTTTTTTAATTTCCACGAATTCTAGTTTTAGGTCCACAGTAGAATTTTTAATTTTTATTATTCTTAGATTACGAGAGCTTCTATACATACATACAACACAACAGAACATAACCCAATACATACTTACGTGCAACAATAACATCCGGTGTATTTTATAGATATTACTGTTCATGTATTTTATAAACTTTTAGTATATTCAACGACATTTTATTTTAAACTTTGTTCACGAGCAAGTCTTCGCGATAATTAAAACTAAATAGAAAATGTCACACCCTAAAATGGCACCAAAATTGCAAATCGGACCTTAAATTTTTTTATTGGGAGTTACAAAAATTATTTCAGTTCCTGTATAGCTTATTCCACTTCTGTCGATGAGCTTCTGAAATCGTGCAGTGCTGTCAGCAATAACATCGTTTCGTCGGCGTATCTTATATTATTGACATTTTTTTCGTTGACTGAGATGCTAGCTTATTCGTCCTCTAATGTTCGCAGAAACAGTCTCGCCAAATAGGCATTAATGTAAATACATTTCCCTACTTTATTGAAAATTCGTCGACGATTCACGATCTACTATGTTAACAATATTGATTGAGTGGGTTCCGATTTGATTTTTGATCAAAATTTGATGTGAGTTGGTTGAGTTGTTTTTGAACTTTTTCGCGCGTAGATCTGCATACTAATATTTTTCGGTATTTGTAGGCCTGCAAAAATCTCGGAGGGTGTTTTTTACGATTTCTGACAAGGAAGTGAAAAATGTACATACTTTTCTACACTTGGCGAAATAATAGTTAAAAATTTAAATAAAAAAGTTATGGAGTTTGCATACTTATAATTTATAAATGTGTACACACATAAAACATACATAGGCGAATTAAGATCATCCTTGTTTTTGAAGTTAAAAAGCAAAACTTTCACAAAATATTAAAAAGCTAACAATCACTCAAAAAATACCAAAGATCAAAGCTAAATTTGTACTGCGCGATTGTATTTAATAACGCAAAGTTAGAAATTACTGTTCTAGAAGCTGTGGCCCATTTTCAGTTCAGCTATCGATAAAAGCGACCGATTCATTATCCATTTATCATCCCTTTCGACCTGGGTCAGTTTTTTCGCCCCGATGCGACCGTTTCTATATCAAATCTCCTCCAAATCCAAACTCTGGAGAATTGTATCTGGTTTATAATTTATAGAAGTTCAGAACGTATATTTGCCGGCTCCCCAATTGTAACAGCTTCCTTTGTGCATGGTTTTTGCATTTTTTTAGACATAATTTCATGATCTATTGTTTTGGCTGTTATATTTTATAACCATGTTCGTCAACAAGTTATACACACACACAAAAATAATCCAACTTTATCTTGCGAAAATATTTAACCTTTCTGTAGACCTAGAAAATAATTTTTATGACAAGGTTACGCACGAATACTATCGATGAAAAAGTTAAAATTTTTATAGATTTAATCGCAGGCTTATTTGACAGATATTTTAAAACGGTAAGAGTGAGTAGGCTCCTGCACCCTAGCATATATAAGAAATTTAACTGCTTATCAGAAAAATACATCGGCAAAACAATACAGAACTAAAAAAAGTGAACATGGTCTCGAAATATTTAAACAACTACGTTATTATAAACTAGCCTCTATAGGAATTGCAAAAAACAATATTTAAACTCTATATGTGCTCCTGAATCTCAAAAACAAAAATGGCAAGCACTTAAGTTGATAAATAACAGATCTAATCTAAATAGAAAATTTCGCACGATATAGCACCCAATTTTTTACGGCATATCTTTTATATTTGTAACTTATAACTGTTCCAGATTTATTTGACACACACATGATGCTTTAAATATTAATGCTAGAGGCTTAGATGGTATCATTATAACTACGCAAAAATATGGTAAATTTTGTATTGAACCGGGTATAGTTAATATACTAAAGAATTGCTTCCTAGAAGGCCATTTCCCTAATAGTGTTATTGCTTGTTTCTCTATCAGTGCTGAAAAGCAATTATTCAACTATAATTTTGGCTAAAAACTCCACTTCAAGTCAGTTCAGTCGGACTTTCGAGAGAGTCATGCGATTTTAATAGCTTTAATCAGAGTAATAGATAATATTTTTACTAATTTGGATAATAAAAATGTTACTTCCTTGGAGTTCTCGGTAGCCTTCGATGCAAATGGTCACACTACAATTCTAGCGAAACTTAAATATTATGGTTTTACCGAAATTGCTCGGTTATTTTTCGAAAATTACTTAGTTCACAGGCATCAGAGAGCTTAATAATCAAATTTTTGAAACTGCATTAGTTTGGGTCTCCCCAGGTTTCTATCCGAGGATCCTCAAAAAGTAGCAGTTTAAACCACATCTCACAAATTCAAACTTTTCGGGGACTAGGCTGGTTATTCACTGGACAAGGGAGAAATTATAATTTCTTGGTGTATCAACTTAAATATTTGCATCACCGTCTAAAACATCGGTCCTCGTTTCATAATAAAAATATTGGGTCCTCCCCGATTATAACATCTCGTGGCATCGAACACCACTATCTTAATCCAGTTTTTCATGTACCTATGGTACAGATTAAAAAAAAATAAGGGAGCAATTATTAACTGACTGTACTTAATTCTTTCAATTACAAAACTTTTAAAATTTTAATAGTTTATATAATAATAGTAATAATAATAATAATAAGGATAGGGAAAAGGAAAGGCATTAGTTTCAAATTTAGCATTTTGTGGCATAGGCAATCAATTAAATTTGGTTTTTCTCTTGAAAACTTTTTCTGAGACAATAAACTCATTTATTTTAAATTTGTTTATTAAATGTGCAATTAAATAAGAAAAAGACCTTTTAAAAAATTCTTTGTTGTGCAACAGTATAGTTAATAGATTTTTTCGTCTTATATTAAGATTATGCACATCAGTACGATAAGTTATTGATTTGTTTAAATATGGTGGAGTCTTAAACTTAAGGATTTTATAAAAAAGAACAATATCATGTAAGACTCGTCTACTGTGTATATTAACCAATTTGCTTCTTTTGATTTATGAGAAATGTGTTCACGTCTTTTTGTACCAAAAATAAGCCTTAGACAGGAGTTTTGGTATTCTATTAGCATCTGCATTATCAAGGCAAGGTCCATAGATGCTGTCATAGAAGTTTAATGGTGATAATACTAGTACATCACAAAGCATTTTCTTAATGTTATAGCTCAAAAAAGTGCTTTTGCGAAAATATTGTTTTTATAGCGGAATATCCACTTCTTAGTTTAAGAGTAACATGTTCTTTAAATCTAAGTTTATGATCCATTATGAGTCCCAAATTTTTGGCAGAGTTTTAAAAATATATTGGATCTTTACTTATGTGTAGATTTAAGTTATCTAAAATATTCGTTCGATTGTTATCATTACAAAAAAAGAATAACTACTGATTTGGTTGGGTTAATCTTTAACAGGTGCTTTTGAGTTTCACTATATAAAGTGTCCAAATCCGCGTTAGTGGACCGGTTGGTCTCGCCTATATCAGTACTTTTAAATGAATAATATGCCTGGGTATCTTCTGCGTAGCAGTGATCGTTACAATTTCGAAATTTATTTATTAATTGCGACGTATAGAGAGTATATAATAATGAACCCAGAATGCTACCGTGAGGCACTCCAAAGGCAATATTAAGGGTTTTCGATATTTTACCATCAAGTACTCTCTGTTTTCTGCCTGACAAAAAAGAAGACACCAGTGCTACCGCAGAATCGCTAAAACCCAGACAGACACTGCATCAAAGCTATTAATATTTCGTGGTTGACCATGTTAAAAGATTGAGTAAAATCTAAAAGAACCAAAACAACATCTAAATTATTATCAAGGGCTTTTAAAAAATCATCCGTTACCTTAGATAATGCGGTTGCACAACCATAAACTTTACGCAAGCCAGACTGATATTCAGGGATCAAGTTACTAATATTTAAACACTCAATTATTTGCTGTTCCATAATTTTTTCTAATAGTTTAGAGAGATTTGGAAGAATTGATATTGAACTGATTTGTTTAAATTCAGTAGGATTTTTAACTCTAGGCAACGGAATAACATTAGCTTCCTTCCATTGATCCAGAAAATAATTTTTTTCTAAACAAACATTTATAATGTGAGTTAGTGGGTTAATTATGGCAGAACAACAAAGTAAAATAAGTGTAACATTTAAATTATTAAATACGCCTTTTTCCGATCTGATTGCGTTAGTAGTAAGATTTCTATACTGTTTGTATGTGTTCCAGTCCTCTCCATTTTTGGTGTTTCCAAATTTATTTAAGGCCCTTTTACGAAGCCCCTGCAATAATTTAATATTAGGAGTAATCCATGGACTGTATGGCTTATTTTTACCTCTGATATTTTTTAAGGCAGCATGCAGGTTTATAACGTCGAATAATGATTGGTTGAAAAAATCAACTTTGTTATTTATGCCCGCCATGTGATTCATTATGTGCCAAGGTATTAGTTCGATATCAGATTGAAATCGCTCATTGTTGACACTTTGTAAATTTCTGTATGTAAAGTAATAAGTATTAGATTCAGGTTCTCCAAAATGTATGTCGCAATAAATGAGCATATGGTCTGATATCTCAAAATCCCTTATTCCGCAAACCTCGATTGAATCTATTTGAAAAAAGTAAATTAATTGAGGACATATTTATATTTGATATTCCAGTAGGCTCAGCTACATGCTGATGCAAACCATAAACCCCAGTAATTTCACATAACGGTGTTTTTATATTTAAATCTAGACAGTTTTTATATTAAAATCACCTAGCAATAAAAGAGAATCATAGACAGTATAAAAATCGGTCATAATACTTTCAAGACGAGAATAGGATACGTTTAATCACCCTTAGGAGGACCGATATATACTGCGTATTACTTCATTTACTTTTATTTCAATCCAAATATGTTCTAGAAAAAGTCTCTCTCTAAGTCTAACACGAAACCCAATACTTGCTTTTATGTACACAGTGACACCACCACCCCTACCTAGCCTATCTTGCCTTATAAAATTATAATTTTGTAGTTCCATGATCGGCGATATCTGCATGGACCCATGGCTCAGACACACCAATCAAATCATACTGAAAGGCAGCTGCATGGCCTTGAAAAATGTGAAAATTATTGCATTAATATGCGGGGGGGCATGAAAACATTTATCATAAAAATAAAAAACCAGGTACTTATCCCTACTAAAAACAAACAACAAAAAAAAAAGGAGTTGAAGGTACGAGGATGCAGGAAAAAAGGTTACCAAAAAGCATATGCTTAGTTAGAAATAGAAATTTAAGTAAAAACTAACTGATTATAATTAATTATATAAATATCACCCTAGCAATAAGGAAAAAAGTAAAACAAAAGATCCAAAACTCCTGCATCCGATTGATATTTGGTATAAAAAGACGTAATAGAGTGTCTCACAAATTAAAAGAAATATCATCAATAAATATGTATAATCGGCTAAATTGCATTCGACACTATTTTTTTCATACAGACGTTCATCACCTAAATATACGCAGAAAAAAATCTTAATATTTCGGACATAATCATGAATTTTTCAAATCGTCATTTTCATATAGTATAGTTAAATCAATAAACTCCTTAAATTTAGATTTGAATCCTCTACCTCACTCATGTCATACTTTAAAAGAAAAGCTAATTGTCACAATGAACAGTGACAGCCGTGCACTCGGGAGATATGGATTTAGACCGGGTCTAATATGTCAGATATAGGTTTCAAATATGAGATATGCAGTAACGAAACAAGTGCTATTTCTGAAAGGGTCAATAATGCAATATGATCCGTAATGATGCCAAACTAACTCTTCTTCCGTCTCTCTCTCTCTCACTCTCTCACTCTCTTTCTCTCTCTCTCTCTCTCTCTCTCTCTCTCTCTCTCTTTCTCTCTATCTCTCTCTCTATGTATTTTTTTTTAAACCGTGATTGCTTACCTGTGTTTTATTTTGTAGCCATGTTATAAATAATTTACATACATTTCTGGCTGCTTTGTTTAAGACCAGAGTCTGCTTGCGTGTAGAACTCTGAATTTGCCGGTCTTTTGTTTACTTTTCTAAAAGAAATATGTATAAATCTCTATGTTATTATTATGTTAATATTGAAGTAAACAATAAACGATTATAATTATTATTTTGAATAAAGAGGCGGCGTGAGTAAAAGATATAGAAATATTATTTTAACCTAAATAAAGAAATAGGGAAAGTATATGTAATTAATAGTCTAAAGGCACAACATAGACGGATGACAGGTTGTCTATCTTACAGTAGTTTATATATACTGCTCGACCCAATTAAATCATCTTTATACAAAAATAAGTACATATATAGAGGGGTAAATGTAATGTATATTAGGATGAACTCTACACATTATATTATAATGATATCTAAACTTGAAAGGTAATATAATTTGTTATAACTCGTAGGGGAATGAATTAAGTATATCTGTTTCTGAATGCTTTCATGTCAATTTATATAAATATTTACATCCAAATCCAGTCATTTTATCAAACATGTAATAATAATGATAAAAATAATTAATTAAGTTTAGTTATTATCATTACGATTATTATTACTACACGAAGCTAAAAAATTTTTGGAGTAATATCCTTGGTTGTTTTGACACCTATTTTGCTATTCTATAGTTTATTAACTCTATAATTTCACTATATGGCATTTGAGTAGAGATCAGCGGTTTACAATGCAATGGATATCGAACTCGTCCTCCTTGTGTTTTGAAGACGTTCATAACGTGAACGATTTCAATCGATTATCACCAGTTGTAGTGCGCAAACGATTAAAAAATAAATTTCAATTCACCGTTGAACTGTTTGAAAGAACTTGAAATAGGTGACGTTGGAATTAATTGCACTAAAATATATTTTTTCGCTATCACACTTTTTAGACTGTATGCTACCTTCGAAACTTCGTCAAAATATGCATAATTTTTGGAGACGTCTAATGGTATTTGCAATTGGGTTTGCAAATATCCTAGTTCACCTTTGAGGTCTCTAGGATACGACTGAGTTCTTGATTTGATTACAGTTGTAGAAACAAGCTTGAGACGTACATTTCAAGTTTGGCTCGTATCTTTTAGATAAACGACGGGTTCTGTCTAGTCTTTTAGTAAATGAAACCGAACTCTCTATCATTACATTAATTTTTTCGTCATTGAAATGATTTTACTAGACTTTCAATCAGCGCACCACATGCCGAGCGCGTGATGCTATAAAGCTCCTTCGTCATTTTAATTTTTTTCTAAAATATGAACTATGCATTCAATCTAAAAGCTATGATCAATTTAACTCTGGTTGCTGACCAGGTTTTTTTTATGAATTTTTTAAAAGCAAAGTATATTCGACTATCCACATTTTTCATTAAATACTGATTCGGTTTCGTACTCCCAAATAAAAAAAGTGGGTAGGTTCACTTCCTAAGGTAAAGAAAGATTCACGGATCAATTGACATGGGATATATAAAATGTATTTTTCACACATTTCAAACGGATTTTTTTCTGTATACCGTTATAAACATCAGACATATTTCTAGTGCAATCCATCGATCTAATAAAGTTGTTTTTTGTGGACATAATCATACGGCCCAAGTTCAATGGCAACTTTTCTGAACTGATTAAAGTAAGTACGTTCTCGGCTTCTTTTTCACTTCTAATAC
This sequence comes from Kuschelorhynchus macadamiae, assembly GCA_030620095.1. Taxonomy (NCBI): domain Eukaryota; kingdom Metazoa; phylum Arthropoda; class Insecta; order Coleoptera; family Curculionidae; genus Kuschelorhynchus; species Kuschelorhynchus macadamiae. Next base: position 1,325,695 of record JAUTXW010000322.1, read on the forward strand.
ATATAATTTAAAACTATATAATTAAGAAATTATGGTTTTTAGACCGTGTCAAAAAGGAATAACTTTCCGACGTTTCGCCTTGAATTGAACGAGGCATCTTTAAGGATCTTTATTTCACCGGATCGGAATGCGCTCGGAGAGACCTAAGCCAGCTATTTATAGTCGACCTGTATTCACCGAATCGTGACCCGGTGTAACGATCTGCTTCCACGTATGATGTAGACTGAAGCTCGTATAGCTCTCTTAAAATGGTTACAATGCTTATAAATTTTAATAGATTCTCTAATTTTCTATTTATAGAATCACGAGATCGATTTAAGAGCTTTGGTTTCTTTTACATTTATGGTATGATCACTGGCATGTTGGTACAGATACAGCAGATTTTAAAATTTGTTTCTTTCTAATATATCGTTTATATCCCTTAAGCCCAGTCGGTATAGATCGTCTAGTTTCTCTAAGATAGACATCGCCACAGGAACAAGGAATTGCATATGCACCTTCTATTTGGAAAGGAGTAATGTCCTTTGGCTATCGCAAACATTGTTCTATTTTCTTGTGTGTGGTGAAGATTGTATGTTGGACCGGCGAAGTAACCTTGCAATTTTATCTGTGGTTCCGTGTATAAATGGAAGAACTATAGTTCCTGCCGGTAAATCCTTATTAGTTTCATTTTGTGGAGTAGGTTTGTTATATTCTCTAATTGATCGTCTAATATCCTCAGTGCAGAAGAAATGGAATTGTGCCTTCTGATTCAATTTCCATTGTAAATTTTATACTAGGATGTTGCTCATTCAGATAATCAAGAAACACGGGGAGGTTTTCTGGAGCATGCGTTCATATCTGAACCACTATTTTGGCTTTAATGGAGTCTATTCTAAAGCATCCATGAGAATATTGTCTACCACGGGTGATAGCGGAGATCCCATGGCTGCTCCTGAGGTTTGTTCATAAAAAGTTCCTAGAAAAACAAAATAATTTGATGTGAGAATGATTTAACCAGATCTAAAAGTGACATGACAATATTATTATGGTGAAATAAGTTTGATATTATGGAGATTTAATCATACAAAATGCGTAGTGTTTCTAATAACATACTATAATAAAGTGGTGATCTCTCATTAAAAGTCTATTAGTCTGAAAGACGATTATTCGATTAACTTTAAATTTTACACAAACATCAAGTGAGATATAGGGATAAACTGGTAAAATTTTGGGGATCAGACATTATGGTAGAACAAAATGGAGGGTACAATGGAATGTTAAAAATATTAGTATTAAAAAACTACTTATCCAGTTAAGTTGAAACAACCAAGTGTGAAACCGGATAAACTAGTAACATTTTATCATACATATATGGCAAAAGAAAATGAAGGACAAATTAAATATTTTTTACCTCAAATTTTGCAAAAAAACTAAGGGTGACACAAGGATAAACTGGAGAGGAGCTATTATAATAAAACAAAATGGCTTCCTAATTAAGTACTTAAAATAATGGTATCATAAAACTATTTATGCAATTAAGTTGTGAAATAGAGATGAACTGATATCATTTTGTCAATTCTATATTTCCTAGAATAAAGACCTCATTTTTGTGGATGAAAATAATAAATGTTAAAACTGATTTTTTTATGGATTATACAAAAAAAAAAAATAAAAAATAATAAAATAAAAATAAGATAATAACAAAATTTAAAAAATGGTATATCGAGTATCGAAACAGTGGTTTAATTTAAATGAGTAAGTATGGTAAGTGAATGATTCTATGTATGTTTGAATGTTGTGGATATGAAAAACGTATACTGGTTTCAATCTGAGTGATTGTTAGATTTGTAAATAAATCAGATGTGTTATCATAAATTCTTAATTGCCCATGCGCAATATAAGGATTCAAGTGAACGGTGACTTTCGGCTTGACAAAAACAATAACGTACAAATAACACAGTTTGTATGCAAATATATTTATTTGGAAATACTTTTATAGATATTGTATAAATAGTATTTGTAGTAACTTCTTAGAAAGTATGTCTTGGGTCCCTGGGCATAAAATAGGTAAAGCCCTTTTAACAGAACTTTCCTTATAATGAAATTTTCACTTTTTCAAAAAAAGTGACACATTAATAATTATATAACTAATGTGCATATATTTATTACCAAATTACTATATGTATATATAAACTCTGTTATATGGGTGTGGTGGAATCTGTTACGAGAAAAGTTCCGGGTACAGCGACTTTACATCGATTTTTTTAAATTTAAAGCTTTGTCAATCTCGTTAAGGATCTCGATTTTAAATTAAAATCTAATGTTGTTTTGGGCTTCGTTCCGAATTTCGACCCGAAACCACACGAGATCACGATTTCGAGATAATAATTACACACTACTTAATAAATCAACCAATTTTCGAATAAGAAATAACGTTCATAATTTGGCTTTCTCTCAGTGGCGGCTCGTCAGGGTAGGCCTCTGAGGCCGCGCCTCACCCCCAAAATAAAGGAAAAGAGAATTTTTGTATATAACTTTTTATCTATTACCAATTAGAAATATACTTTTTAACAGTTCTACAACATAATAACATTTAAAAAAAAACAAAATATAATCCCATAATAAATATTTTAGAAAATAAATTCTGACCACATCAAAAAACCGACCGTGCAATCCGTGCAAACCCATTCCTAAAGAAAGTGCTCCCGAATGAGGCGAAATAATTTTAGCTTGGAAAGTTTCGACTTCTGTCCTATTTATCAACGGCCGGTGCAGATGCCGGCGAGTCACCCGATTACGACAGAGCGGGATGGCGATTGCCGATGCACGCGTTTTCTATTGCATTCTTGAGGCGATAAATTTGTAGCTTGGATATGCTTTTATTGGTTATTTAAATCACATGACTAACGAAATATTCCAACGGCTTCTTTTTACGTGGTGCGTGCGGCTGAGAAAGAAATAGGAAATAGATTGCGATAATCGCTGATTGAGGGCGTTCTGTCTTTAAAGGTGAATAAATAGGCGTGAGTAAGTTTTTGTTTTGTTTTGATTTGGTAAGTTGGACCGTTCCATATTTTGTATTTGCTTTTTGCTTTTGAAATGAATCCTATTCACGACATTATTGCTTCATTAATTGAAACGCCTTTTTTAAGAAGAAGCGAAACTGAAAAGAAACAGATATTAGGTAGCCGTCCGACGCCGAAAATTTTAGCAATATTTAACGATAAGAGGCAAGGTAAAAAATATTCAAGAACTTTTCAAATATCTTGGTACGAAACTTATAGGTGGCTATGCGGAAGTATTTATAAAGAAAGCTTATATTGTTGGCCTTGTATTTTATTAGGTTGCGTCAAAAATAATTGGAGTGCAGGGGCGGATATTCGGATTTAAAAAATTTTTCACGAGCAGTAAAATCGCATGAAAGTTCAAGTTCAAGAGAGCATATTAAAAATTCGGTAGCACTTACAACACTGGAGCAAAATAGGGCGACTATTGCGGATGCACTACAAGAAAATGCAAGTCTTAATAAAATTGTTTATAATGAAAATGTTCGAAAAAACCGTTTATTATTAAATTATTTAATTGATGTTACTATTGCTTTGGGTAAACAGGACTTGGCATTTCGAGGTCATAATGAAACAACAGATTCTTTTAACCGTGGCAATTTTAAGGAAATATTTGCATGCTTAATAAAAAGAAATGCCGAACTTACTGAACATTGTGCTAAATTTAGTAATATTTTTACGGGACAATCTAAGACTATACACAATGAACTAATTGGTTGCATACATGACTATATTCAAGAATATATAAAAAAAGAAATCAATGACACCGATTGTTGTTTTTTTGGCGTAATTGCGGATGATAGTACTGATATAACAGAAAAATCACAGTGTTCGATAACAGTTAGGTATGTGACCAACGGATCTTTAAAAGAAAGATTTTTAGGATTTTTTGACGTTAGCGATAATAGAACAGCAGAGAGCCTTTTTCATTTAATACAAAACAGCTTAGAGCCTTATGACTTTAAAAATAAATTGGTCGCGCAGTGTTACGATGGGGCTAGTGTTATGGCAGGTGAAATAAATGGGCTTCAAACAAAAGTTAGATTTATTGCTCCTTTAGCTATGTTTACTCATTGTTGCGCCCACAGATTAAATCTAGTTTTACAACAGGGAACAAAACTGATTACCCAAAGTCGTATATTTTTTGCCACTTTATTAGGAATACCAAATTATTTCCACCAATCACCAAAACGGTCTTTTGTGCTTAATCAGATAGTAGGTAAAAGAATTCCGCGAGCTGTAGAAACGCGATGGTATACACGGTCTAAAATTTTAAACTTAGTGGCTAATGAATGGGACAATTTAATTATAGTATTTGAAACTATTATTAATGACTTAAGTTCTGGAACAGAATCTATTAATGGTGCAAAAGGATTTCTAAAGCATTTTAATGATTTCGAATTTTGCCTTTTAACGCATATTTATAAACAAATTTTTAGTTGCACTGATGTACTGTTTCAAATATTACAGTTAAAGCATTTAGATATAAATAGCAACGAATTATTGAATTTAGAAACGAGGACCATTTCAAAGAACTTTTCAATATTGCTAAAAAAGCCACTATTCTGCCAACTAACACACGTCGAGGGCAATGTTCTAGCGACTTTGATATTTTTACTAAATATAAAATATTATATTTCGAAATAATAGATTGTATAATTCTTCAATTAGGGACCCGGTTTGAACATTTAAATAATTTAAATTTCTTTGCTTTAGTCGATTGCACAAAATATTCGGAATATGTTAAATGCTTTCCAGACGACTTATTAAATAATTTATTAAAAAATTATCCAAACATTTTTGACAGAGATAGATTAAAGATTGAGCTTTCTGTATTGTATAGGGATGAACAATTTTCAAATTTAGATGTCGAAAAAAGTCTAGCTTTGTTATTTAAAGATTTTAAAGCAATTTTTGCGGAAGCATATATGCTTTTTAATTTAGTTTTAACTATTCCCGCAACAAGTGTATCGGCCGAACGAAATTTTTCATGTCTTAAACGGATCAAAACCTACCTAAGAAACACAATGACACAAGAACGGCTTTCGGGTTTAGCAATGATGTCAATAGAGCAGGAATTACTGTCAGAACTTAGTGAAGACCAAAACTTTTACGACCAAATTATAGATAAATTTGCAACCTTAAAAGACATACGTATAGATTTAATGTACAAAAAGTAGTTTTTTTATCTTATTTCATACAACTATTTATTTTAAGTTTTAATAAACTAAATTATGTTTTTATTATCGCAATCACCGCTATATTTTAGTGATAGGTGTACATATTTTACTTGTTTTGTTTACTTTTTATTTACTTTTTTTAGAGTTTATTTTTTTAGTTTTTAATGGTTTAGTAGGGCTATTGGCGATGACCTCCATTAAAAAAAAAGGTCAACGCGTCGCAGAATAATACCTCATGGGTGACGTGGAAATTTATTCACATTTAAACAAAATTAACCTCATGTAGCCTCACCCTTCAATATACTCACGAGCCGCCACTGCTTTCTCTACACAGTCATAAAGCAACACCAAAAACAAATAACATTTTATAGACTCCGTTTATGGAAAATGTGGTTGCATCTGTTGTATATTTAGATTACACCTAATCCTAACATAATATGCTTTTTCTTGTCTTTTAATCCAAACATAAACTGTGAAAACAATAAAAGACACTTCTTAACGCTCTCTTTGCCATATGGATTCATCACAATCCCCGGGACCCTGAGAACGTACCTTTTAAGTAGTTGACACAATGGCTGATTAAGATCTATTTACCGACTATTATGATACCGTATTTAACAATCTTTATACCTTATTACTTCTAATTGGAAGAGAAAAATTGTCGTAAGTTAAATAAATACTTATGTCGCCGACAAAAGAGTAATAGACTGAGTGAATCATTTAATTGAAAACCTATAATGCTATAAATAAAGAAGAGAATGGTATTAAAAAGGTTTAAATTTTATGTAATTATGTTACGATCCTCTAGAGAGAACATAATTTAAGAAATTTCATGGTACTTTTATTTATGTGTTAAGGTCAAATTTGAGATTTTTTTGAGGAATTCTTTTAATTTTTATTTGATTTTAATAAATTTTAATTTTTGCTTATTAATTTTAGTGTTTCGCGAAAGTGTTATTTGGTCAACATATATGGGGCACCAAATTTAATGTGCCATTAGAAGCATCTAGAGAACCAGTAAATAGATTACTTTTATAATTTGAATCTGGTCATATGTAAACATTAACTTTTTTCCTAAGATATAATAATAATAATTATAAATAGCCTTTATTTAACAAATTCATCCGAAAATTACGAGCTTGAAATATTAACAGCCAAAACCAACATTGCAACATTAGGAAAGCAACTCATCTAACCACCCTATAAAGAGAACTATATAATTGGAAGTTAAATAATCTAATACTAAAATTAACATAATATAATGTAATATAAAAATAATGTATAATATACAGGGTGGCCCATCGAAAACGTACCGCAAGGCATAACGGCCAGGGTAATTTTTTTTTCAAAAAATCCAAAAACACATCAATTTTGTTTGTGAGGGGGACAACTTTTGCCCTTAAAATGATCGCAAAATTTTCAACCCTCTAAGCGGGGGTGTCATCCCCCAAACTTTTTCAAATGGGAAGAGGGGTCAAGTGCTACCGCAATGAAAAGGGCTTTCTATTCTCAATACATTCCCGCTTTGGTTTTGAAAATCGGTCAAGTCATTTAGAAAATATGAAGGATTGAAATTTGAAAAATACATTTTTCAAAAAACGCATAAATTGAATTAAATAAAAAAAACTTACCGTATTAATGAAGCAAATGCTGAAAATGTTGCCCGTCGACCTCCATACAGTAATACAAATTAGCTTCAAATCGTTCTCGAACATTCTGAAGAACTTGAGGGGTCACTTCGCGACAAACGTCAATAATTCGTGTTCGCAGATCTTCTAATGAGGCAAGTGGAGTGCTATACACTTTACTTTTTATGTGTCCCCATAGAAAAAAGTCTAAAGGAGTCAAGTCGGGTGACCGGGGAGGCCACTCAATGGCACCCCTTCGTCCTATCCACCGCCCGGGAAAGTTAGTGTTTAAATAATTACGCACATTTTGAGAGTAATGTGGAGGTGCACCGTCTTGTTGAAATATCAGTTCCGCTTCAACGTATCCAGGATTATTTTCGATGATGTCAGTTAGGGCTGGGTCGATGGTATTTTCCAGTAAATCTAAGTACATATCACCTGTTAGAGTTCCAGGAAGAAAAAAAGAACTCACAATAGAATTTCCAAAAATACCAGCCCACACGTTCAATTTCTGAGGATGTTGTGTGTGCACCTCGTGAAATACCCTGGGGTTGTTCTCAGCCCAGTACCGACAGTTATGCCGATTAACTACACCGTTCAAAAAGAAAGTGCACTCACCCGAAAAACACACATTGAATAGAAAATTATTATTATTGGCCACTCGTTCACTAATAGTTTCACAAAATTGCAAGCGGCGATCAAAATCGTCTTCGTTGAGTTCTTGTACCAACTGAATTTTATACGGGTGGAAATGGTGTTTTTTCAATATTCTTTGGACACTTGTACGATTCACGCCGGTCTCATTGGCTAATTTTCTTGTACTCAGCGTACTATCCATGGCAACTTGGCCCAATACAAAGACCTCCATAGCTTCATTTACTACAGGATTTTCCATCTGCCTCTTTTTATTCATAAGGGATCCAGTTTCGCGAAATTTTGCTACTAACTCGCGAACAATTTTGCCGGAAAGGTGTTTTTCAGGATGTCGTTCATTAAATATCTGCGCAACCCGATTGCCACATTCATTATTTTTAAAATAAAGTTCGATTATTTCCACTTTTTCTGCAAGTGAGTACACCATAATTATTGATAAAAAATTTAATGATATTGAGAAATTTAAACGCACAAGTTACAGAACAGCTATCTAGCAACTACCGCACCTGATCGTTGTGGCATGTCAAATCACTAAAATCAGCAGTAAACATCTAAAATAACAGGACAAAAATAGCGAATTGGTCGAAGGAATTTATCCTTATCATTTACTCTGATAATTTGTAAATAAACATTTTAAATTTCAATCCTTCATATTTTCTAAATGACTTGACCGATTTTCAAAACCAAAGCGGGAATGTATAGAGAATAGAAAGCCCTTTTCATTGCGGTACCACTTGACCCCTCTTCCCATTTGAAAAAGTTTGGGGATGACACCCCCGCTTAGAGGGTTGAAAATTTTGCGATCATTTTAAGGGCAAAAATTGTCCCCCTCACAAACAAAATTGACGTGTTTTTGGATTTTTTGAAAAAAAAATTACCCTGGCCGTTATGCCTTGCGGTACGTTTTCGATGGGCCACCCTGTATAATATATGCTAAAAGGATTGCCAAAGTGTTGATTAACTGCGATCCAGTAAGAGACAAGCCAGCAATTGAGTAAAAAAACGAAAATACACAGATGGTTAAAAATAAGTATATATAAATAAATGTATGATATCTTGTTAAGTAAATTAATGAAAAATAAAAAACTTTTACTTAGTTACAGATTTTATATGGGATTTAAATTTCTTTTTAACTGTTGCAACACTTAAGCATCTTTTATATCACTGGGAATGGGATTAAAGTGTATAACAGCATTGAAGCTAAACGAACGTCGAAATAAAACAAAAACTTGTCTTAGGGACTGAAAAAAGGTTTGTCATGAACGTTGGAGTCGTTAACAAGATTTCAAAAGGATATTTAAATTGTTGAGTTTTAGTTATCCTATAAGCTAGAAAACATAAATGCAAATTATATATTCGTTTAAGCTGTAGCTAGCCAAATTCCTTGTAGGACTAAGTGGTATGATCAAACCTCCAGTATATTATATAAGCTATTCTATAACCTCTGTATACTTTCTCGATTCCCGAGCAATAAAGCTGGCAAATATAAAACGTCATAGTAGGATAACACATTTATTTATAGTTTAATTTGTGATGAAAGAAAATGTTTAAATTCGTAAAATGTTCTTAGTATAGAATAGTTTTTTTGAAGTAAGAACGAAACATGGTGTTTAAACCTCAAGTCTGAGTCAAAATATACTGCTAAGTTTTTACAAGGCTCAGATACATTTATTTTCACATTATTTATTTTAACATCAAGACGATGTGTGAGAATACATGTAGATTTACCATAAAATAAGAGCTGCGATTTAGATTGATTTAATAAGAGTTTAGGTGCTGCTGATATTTTGCAAACAATATTAAGATTATGGGCAATATGATTTTCGGCCTCCCCTGAAAGGCATAGCCTACTGGTGTGATTTTAAGTATTTCAAGAAAGTGCCAGAATCTGAAGTATATAACGAAAACAGCAAAGGGGATAGTATGCTACCTTGAGGTACACCACAACATAAAGTTAAGGTGTCAGAGACAGCATTACCCACCAATACACTCTGTCGCCTATTTTGGAGGATGTTTTGCAATTATATCCAAAACAAAATAATGAAATTTTGTACATAAGATACATGATTTGATGTTTCAAAAGCCTTGCTAAAGTTGAGTAAGAGCAGACAGTTCAAGTTTCAAAAGGGCAGAAGTGGTACTACGTTATGTACGAAAACCAGATGAGTTGAATGAATAATATTATTATCTAAAGCATAATCTAAGATTTTAGAGTAAACTGGTAATAAACTAATAGGCCTGATTATTATTTTTGGCAATGGGTAAAACGTTCGCCACTTTCTACTGCGTACGAAATTGGCACCTGTAATACACAGATTTATAATATGCATTATATGGGGCAATAAATGAGATATTTTTGCGATCCAGACCATCATCGTCATGGTCAATAGAGCGTAGCTCCAATATAATTTTTTCGACCTTCGCTGAGTTAACTTCAGAGAATTTAGAATTGACAGAAGCGTTATTGAAAGTTGAGCTTTTATAACGACTAAGAAATATGTCATAATGGGAAAATGAACTAACTTGAGGTACACTCTGTAAAAATAGTTAGTGCTAATCTCACTGGTATCACTATTAATAACAAGATTTATATTTAACGATCTTCTTAAAGTTCGTCAAAAACTCTTAGGTCTACCCTAAATTGATGATTTAAATACGTTTTTTTTATTACGTATAGACATAGTGACAAAATGTCTAAGTTGCTTGTATTCCCTCCAACTCTCATCAAATTTGGATTTGGTGTCAAATGATAGGTAATCAAAAACTAATTTAATAAATTGCAGGCCGTTTTGTTCCGAGCCATGTCGTTTGGTAGTTCCAGAGCTTCAAAGGTTCAAAAATGTCAATTTGAAGCATCATTTTCTCGAAAACAATTGAATTTAGGTATAGAAAATATCATATAAATATATTTGAAATAATCAGAAAAATACAGAAATGCTATAATATGTCGTAATGACAGCACTGCGCTAGTGCGAGAAACTGATACGCTGCTACTAGTGCGAGAAACTGAGCTTAACCCGTATAGTTAAAAACTGTTTCTATATATAAAAAGTTATATAGCTCGTACCATCATCAGGATCGTCATATAATATAGTACTGATATAGAAACCTAATAAAAATATCTTACTTTAAATTGATTAAAACGAATTAACGAATATATGGTGTGTAAAAAGTCTGGAAACAGCATAATATCTCCCTAATTTGTTGGCCGATCTAAACCAAATTTGGTCCCGTAGTGTAAGGGGATATGATGCACCCAATGATGGTATCGGAGTTGTTGTCACGTGTCTATTTTTTCAGAAAATCTAATGCATTTTAATTCCTTATATAGAATATCCTATATATTTTTTAATTTTTACATTTTACTGTAAATTTTAAGTACATTTGGTATAATGTGTTTTATCCCTAATATCAATAGTTTTTGAAATAAAGACGTTTTAGGATGTTAGGACACCAATATGCAATTAATCACCTTAGTTTTGAAATATTACAGTCATTGAAACCTTCATTGAAACACCAGATCGAACCCTCATCGCTAATTAAGTCACAAACAGTGTCAATCCCAAAGTGTTTGTAACCGAAAGGGAAGTAATTACTATTCTTATGACGAGAGGTAATGGATATCAGGTCCGGTCTTACGAAGAAGTTAAAAATGTATTTAATGACGCATTCTCAAACCGAAATCTCATTTCAAAATCCACCTTTTTAAACTGTCCGAGGATTTGAAAAGACTATAAATTGTAGAGATAGGCGACGGTCAGGGCGATCTAATACAGGTTGGTTTACTTAGATAAATGGACTAGTTATGTTCAATATTTGAAAGAAATTTGACATCACAGCTTTACTTTCAGCTCCTGGAAAATTAAACAGTATCTGCTACCCAAAACGTAATGGGTTCGAATTGTACAATTACATACTTCCAACAGGATAAAGCTTCACCGCATTTTGGTGTAAATTTGGTTTTCAAATAATACATTTCCGGACAGGTGGACTGGATCGAGTGACCGCCTAGGTCCCTAATTTGGCGCCAAACGACTAATTCTTATGGGGACACTTAAAGATAATGCAACCAAACCTCAAGATCTGGCGGAATTAGAGTGTCGAGTAGTGGATGAAATGGAATTAATAACACCAGAGATGATTAGTAGTGTCATTTAACAGTATCTTTTTCAATTAGCTCACTGTCAAGCAGTTCAGGGAAAACAATTTGAACATTTGTTATAATTTGTTATTATTTAGTGCTTTTGAAAGACGTCTTTATTTCAAAAATGCAAAAACTATTGTTATTAGGGATAAGATATGATATGCCAAAAGTACTAGAAATTTACTGTAAAATGTAAAAATAATAAAATATACAGACCAATCAATTTAAAAAAATAAAATTCATTAGATTTTCTGCAAAACTAGATATGTGGCAACAAGGCCTATACCATCATTGGGTGCATAATATACCCTTACACTACAGACAGATAGGGAGATTTTAAGCCAGACTTTTTACACACCCTGTATTGTTTGTATTGGTTTAATCAATTTAATCTTGGTATCTCAGGAATTTTTTGTGGTTATAAAATTACCTTATTTTTCTTAATTGTGTTGTGTCGAAAAACTTTAAAAAGTTGCCGGAGTTGGACTAATAAATTAGTTGAAAACGACGATGTAAAAACTACACCACTGTCGCTTTTACTAAATATTCAGTGAAAAAAATTGTTTAGATGAATTTCTTTCCATAAAAATTTTAAGAAATGAAGGATAATTCTCCTTCCTAGTTCCTACTTTTATGCTCGCAAATCCAAGAGCTTAAAATAAATTTCGGATGAGTTTAAAAATGCAAACCATCTACTGTTTTCCTTCTTCAGAAAAGCTTTTTATCAGTTACTAGCACTGACTTTTATCTGCTATTAGGCCCTCTTAAAGAAATAAGAAAAATCTCTCTCCAGCATTGTTCGCATTTTTACCTTCGGTATATCGATGATCCTTTCGATTATGCAGATTTTTCGATAACGCCACTGATTCTTTATGTTTTCAGGAGTACGCTCTTTAAATTTAAAATTAACCTTTTGAGTATAAGGGATTTTACTTCTACCTTCGGCTGGAAACGAATTTTCTTATGAGTATGCAAATTCCATTTCGAAACAAAAACGGATTCCTTTCGTTTACAGATGTACAGATGCCCTAAAAAAATGTTAAAAGTAAAAATATGGACAAATACTACAACAAATAATACATCTGCCATCTACTTCTGAACCAATTACTTCCATAATATTGTTATAGAAAAATCTAAATTAAGGCCTCAATCAATTATTCGATTATTTTTTATCCGAAATGACAATATACAAATACAGAACATTTATTTACAATAATATGTTGATACAATATAGGGTTCTAAAATATACAAATATCCACAGGAGACAGAAAAGCTATGCGTTTGCCTAATAAAATGTAATAACCGATCGAAAAAAAAATGAAACCTAATGTAAAAAAATCTCGGAAAAAATTCTTTCTTCAAGACAGTTAGAGCACTCCCTCGTTCATAACAGAGCACTCTTTTCTACGCTATCCGACAAAATTTTAAATAAATCTAATCAGTAGTTTTTTAGGCTGATTTTTTAAATAATTTATAAAGCCGCCATTTTGTTTCACTACCTTAAATTCATATCAAAATTGTATCAGTTGATTTCTACCTAATATTTGATTTTTGTGCTAAATTTCATGAAATTGGATAAATAGTTTTTTACATTTCATAAGGCCGCTATTTCGTTTTGCTTTCGTACCAAAACTTTACCAGGTGTTTTCTAGATAAGAGTTAATTTTTGTGCAAAATTTTCAGTAAATTGGAGGAGTAGTTTTTTAATAATACTTTTTTTAACATTTCACTAGGCCGCCATTTTATCCCGCCGTATTAAATTCTTACATTAAAATGTAACCCTAAAAATCTGTAAAAATATGGTAGGGTGATTATTTCACGAATAAAATACTTCCCTTTTACGAGCGAAGTAAAAACGCGTTTAATAATAGCACTTTTTTGAACGTAAAAAAAGAGATGTAGCCTCAGAAGAAGGATTCATTAAACCACTGAATACTGTATTAACGTATTCGGTTATTGGCTAGAAAATAATTTTAAGATCTCCTGTATATTTAGTGGGATTGTATCAGTATCGCTGAAGCACGACTAATGTTTTAAAGTTATCCAGGTATTTGGGTCTGAAAATTATACATTTTTATTTCAAATGCCAAACTTCTGGCAAAGCTACATATGAAGTGAAAAATACAGTAGGTAGTTTATCTTAGTATCACTATTTGTGGCCAGCATTGTAACTAAAGCCCCACGTCTTTTTTATGTCATAATTCAAAAAGTAATGTGTATTTTTAAATTTTATATAACTTTGAAAATTAATTGTTTCCATACCCACCTAGGTTTCGAATAAATATAATTTTTCAGACATCTAAATTAAAAAAAAAACAGGTATGGTTTAATGACAGCACAAATTTTCAGCTGCCTGGGCCTAGCCTACTGGAGAAGACGGGGGTGGTTTCCAACCCAAGGGATTATTGTATTATTATAGTAAATACCATTGTTATTAAACATTTGGGAACTAGGCCTCTGCATATGTACTATTGTTTATCTCTTTAGGTCCATATACTGAAAATAAAAGCAATGCCTTTTTTAACTCTCTAGGCCAATAAATGTAAACCAGGATATTTTAGTTTATAGTTTTTATAGGTTTCTTTTTCATCACATAACCGTATGGACATACATAAGGTTTTCCAAAATATCTCAACGGAAAGTAAGTCAAAACCAATTTGAGCTACACATCCGCCATCTAAGAGCTGCCATTTTAAATTATTATTACATAAAAGTGCAAACTGTCAAAATTTAATTTGACATAAAAAAAGCGCACAAGTTAAATAGAATTATATCAAGATTAGTCTTTGCATTAAAATAACCTAAATTAATTGAATTATTTTGATAAAGAGAAATAATTTCTTAAATTTAATTGTTCTAAAAGTAATTTGAAATTCTTAAAGTAAGTAAATTAATTAATTGTCTCGTTGTGATTAGGAATATATTTTATTTATCGATATATCGATAGTTAGCGACTTATCGATAGGTATTCCTACCTATCGGTATATTTCCGAATAATTATTGAAGAGTAAAAAAAATATTAGCAAATGTAAATATTGAATCCGTTTATCAATAACTATATCTATATGACCATCTATATAAGTATCGATGTTTTCGGCTACCTACCAATATTATCAGCTATCTGTCGATATCATCGGATACCTATCGACATTATTGCATAGCTCTCGGCATTTATCGATAAAACGCCCATCTCTAGTTGTGATATTTGTAAAGTAATACAAGTATCCTAAAATATTTAAAACCAGTAAAAAATTATTTTTCAGGTGCGTAGAAAGTAATAAAAGTAAAGTAATAGAAATAACCAAAAGTTTTGCAATAATTACTGCAATATTTCTCGCCAGGCTAGTCGTGGATCTAGGATTTTAGATTGTGGGAGGGGCTAAGGTACTAAACTAGGAATCTGTCTTTTTATGTATTTCTAACATAATAAATAATACAATAATACCAAGCAAATTTTTATTTTTGAAAAGGGTGTTAAAACCCCCTAGCCCTCCTGATATCCGTACTGCTAAATACTTCACAGCTCTGACTGCGGCAAAGATCCTTAGTCAAGGGTAAATCGAAGCAAAGTAATTCTAATTTGACACGGCCTAAAATTAGTTATCTTAATTTTTTAACTGATTAAGGCCCTACAAGCCTCTGTTATGAAAGTCCTATTGAGAGAAATTACTGACCATCACAAAACTCTTCACAATATGATATTATGTGGACAGCCTTTCCTTGTAAACATAGTATTTTGATATTGTTCAACATCAGATAATCATTAGGATCCAAATTCGTATTAGAGTTTCAAAATGCTATTTGAGAACACGTAAAGTGACATATTTTATTTTCTATTTTATCATTTTTCCACCCTCCGAGGAATAATTCAAACAATTTCAAC
The DNA here is from genome assembly GCA_030620095.1 of Kuschelorhynchus macadamiae. Lineage (NCBI taxonomy): Eukaryota > Metazoa > Arthropoda > Insecta > Coleoptera > Curculionidae > Kuschelorhynchus > Kuschelorhynchus macadamiae. The sequence continues at coordinate 1,341,231 of JAUTXW010000322.1, forward strand.
ACAAAAGTTAGGAAACAGAAATGTATCAAAAATTTAATAATGTTATAGAGCGTGTAAAAGATAAATGGCATATTCGCTGCCAACAAAAGATAAAAGTTTAGTCTTGGATTCTCTCAGATATAGTTCGAGGATTTTTATTACCGATTTTGCCGATATTAAGGGTTTTCAAGTGAAAAATGAGGCAAGATTTCCAAAAGATCATGAAGCATCATTAATCTTCTGCGATATGTATAAGTGGTATAACATGACATCATCATTATAAACCATAATAATAGGCATTTTCGCGTATTTATGAATAGTCGGCAACTAAAGAAAATATTTGAATGCTGACATTTTAACTTATTAGGAATTTCTTTTTTTTTAGAGAGTGATTTGATAGAGTAACAACACTTTAATTCTATTGGGTTCCTTCTATAGGATTTTGAATAAAATATCCCAACTTTAATTTCTATTTAAAGTTATAGTCTAATTTCATACATATAATTATGTATCTTGTACATATAAGATTGTTTTTGAAATATCGACATTTAAAAATTTTCATTTGGAATTTTGGGTACCTGTAAAATTTAAACGAATTAGACATTTCGATCTTATTTTTTTTAATGAAAATCGGATATATTTCCACATTGAATTTGAGAGTAACCTAATGACAACGATCGAGATAGAAATATGCTTTAAGTATAATTGTTTATATTTGATCTGCCAAAATACATAGTAAATTGTCAATTTTCAAATAAGTGCATATCAAAGGCAATTGAAAATTATCCAAGTACAACACCATAATATAAGAATATACAGCGATTTTTCTTTTAGAGGTGGGAAATCCTTTTACGGACAACAGTTGCCCGGCGCCAGCTGGTAGTATCGGGTTTATCAACCAAAACCCACCTCTAGGCATTGAAGTTGTGCAGCTTATTGTTTACCAATACTTTGCCGTTCCTGAAGTGGCTAGTTTTAAAATACGATTTTCTGAGATGCGGTTACCCAAATTTCAAAATAGTAACCACTCTCGAGAGGGCGGTTTTCTTGGATTTTATATGCCATTTGCCACTCAATTTGTTTTATTGCTAATTTTAATATAAATAATATATTATATTTATAGTTATTTCGTAAAAAAAAATATATGAACATAATATTTATTTTCTGTGTTCCTGTCTTTTTTTGCGCAGCTAGGGTGGCAGTTCATATTTTTTTTGTCATATTTATAGGATAAAAAACAAATGGGAATTTTGGTCATCTAAATCGAATTTATATTTATAAGAGCAACAAAAATATTTGAAAATTAATTCTGTTCCAAATTCTGTACCGGACTTAATCGAAAGTTTCTGCTTACCGCCTAAACCACTCCTGACGACCGTGATCATTTTGGATTACTTTCGGACTATATCCTTAAGTTAATTTTTTCAGCCTAAAATTCTGAGCAAATTTACATGACAGTCATGGGTCCTGTCAGGATGCCTGTAATTGATATTAACTGATGTCTGCAGGGAAGAAACAGGTTTTTCAAATAGTATAATATCAGATTCCTTAATTAAGGTTTTGCTGGGTCTATGTCTGTATCTGCTTTGTCAGTGGTCGTTGTGACTACTTCTCACCCATTTATTTACCCATCCTCGTACAGTATATCTGGGTACTCCAAGGACATACTTTGGTCCGGTGAGGGCCCCAGATGTGTCTATTCTGGCAAGCTCATTGGCTTTCTCATTTCCTACGACGCGACTATGACCTGGAACCCAACACAAGTTGACAGTATTTCGTTCCGTCAGCATATTGTAGTTCATCTAAGTATTCTAAAACTAGTCTAGGTGTTACCCTTCGGTACTGAAGTGCCGTTAGAACTGCCTAGCTATCTAATCAGATGTAGATGAGCTGATCTATATCTGCTTTTATTTTTCTTCACACATTGAAGTATGGCGATGATTTCTCCTTAAAAAATAGTGGGGAAAGAACCGAATGAGAAACTTACATTTCTCTTTGGTCGCTCTCCATAAAAATTCTTTCCCCTTGGTTTCACCCACGCCTTTTATACACTTCATTCATTGACACAAGAAATATTTTATGCCAAGAATAAAGAATATCTGACATGTTCAACATTGATTAAGATTTATAATAACCGAAATAACTTGACAAAAAAAAATAGATTTCTCCCTCAGAGTGTGGCCAAATTCCTTTCTTGGTTACACCAAATTTTAAGGTAATTTATGTCAAAAAGAATTTCAAATTTACTTAGATAGAAACAGAATAAAAATGGCGTCAATCCGCCATTTTTCATTTTTTTACAATATGTTTGCTATATGACCACTTCGGCACTACTCTAAGCATTTTCTAAAATTATATCGAAATCGGTCAAAACATCACTGAGTAAGCTGATTAAAAAGTACGGGTTTTTTAAGATACATAATTTTTTTTAATTTTTTTTTATTAAATACAAACTGTTTTATTATTTTCCTCAAAATACCTGAGCATCAATTTGTCCTTAATATAATACTCTAAAGTCCTTAATATATTATATCAAAGGTAAATCGGGAAATAACCCCAAAAATTAAGGATCCAACCATACTATCAATACTTCAAAAGTATGTACATAATCGGTACTTTTACATAGTATGGGCTATAAATCGTAATCATTGCTTTTACCGATATCGAGTTGGTATCGAACTCTTTGCTTAGCATCGCCTAATGAGTATTTCAGCATTGTGCTTTTGTATGTTTGACACATTTGCAAGATTACCAAAATCAGGTACATTTTTAAATATTGAGTAATTTACTTTTGCTTTCTGATACCAAATTTTATTAATTCTGATGATCATTTGTGTAATCAAATCTTTTTAGATGCGCTTCTTTATTGTTGTGTTGACGTAATTTAATAAGAATAATTGATTGGTAATTAACTTTAGTTTGTAACGTCATATAGTATTCAAGAAACTGAAGTTTCTGTTTTTCAGATACAATAAGATGTATCTAGTAAGATAATAGTAACACTTGGTTTCTAATATGTGTTTAACATTTTTGTTACAGCCTTTTTATTTTATAAAAAAGATTTAAATTTTATTTATCCTGGATTTACGATTTGTTATATTTTAACTTTATTAGTTGTATTACTTATTTTTGTTAATGTCAATAATTTTTACAGATTTGATTTTTAAAAATTCTTTCTTCTAAACACTCACATCATAAATTCTACTAAGTGTAAATACTAGAAAAAGTGAAATTTTTTGTTTCCATTTGAAATAAAATATCTTTCTCAATAATTCTAAGTGCTTTTTACTCGATAATTAAAACTATCGATACCTTTTAATACAGTATCGAGTAGCATAGATACCGTTTTAGTAAAATTCCCTTGAATACAAAGTATCGATACTTCCCTACTAAGATGCATTGTTCCATTTCGCAAGCTTTGTAAGCCCTAGTGTTTATTTCGAATACTCGAATACTCACGTGACTCACGATGACATCTGATGGATTCCAATATTTCATATTCATCAGTATAGCCAGTCTGTTAATATATCTATTACTCTACTATCTTTTTACCAAATCTACATTTTTAAAAACCTTGCGTCGTCCAAGGTATTATTAATTTTAATCTATTAGTATCTTAGGTAAAGAGGCTTTTTTTCTAGTTGTTCAGGTCTTTGATCTATTATTATTTCTTGAAATGTATTACTATATTAATTAATCAAAAAGTTTTGGCAACATTGGTATTAATTCGTTGTTTGGGTTTTAAAACAATGGTTCCTATTGATTTTGCTTTTAAGATATTGTTTATAACCTCATTATTTCTTTTATAAAAAACATATTTCATCTTTTCCAGTCTTATTTAGACGATGTTTATTGTGAAACCTCAGATTTAATAACCAGCAACTGTGTTCTCTGCATATATATAATGCATACCTTTTTTTCATGACGCATTATATAACGCAATGTATTGTCTCCGTCGATCGCGTAAGCAATTCCATTCCGCCATTTTTATTATTTTTGTTTAATATGCTATGGGATCACTCCGGCGATATCCTGAATATTCCCTACGGATTTCATCCAAATTGATCAAACCATCGCGGAATAATCGATGTAAAAATATAAAAAAATTCATAGGGTAGAATTGACAATCTCCTCCTTTTTTGAAGTCGGTTAAAAATAATATCTAAAAAGAAAAAATCTGATTTTGTCAGAGGTTTAATTTTTTTTAAAGGATAGATATATATTCTTATATAATAAATTTAAAGACATTTTAGAGAGAGTTTGCCAGAAAGCAATTTACTGCAAATGAGAGACGGTTTGCATAAAAACTACAAACGAGCAAATTGCAATTTTTAGCTGTTCTCTTAGACCATTTATTAGTGATCACAGAAAGCTTTGGAAATAAGTATGCTATAGAATTAGCAGAGAATCTTCATTAGTCAAATATGGAAGGCTGTTAAACGTTTACGCAAGACCAGAAGTGAAGAGAATTACATGCCTTCAGTTGCTGAAAACCAACACTGGCGCTACCAAGCGTAAATAACCCCGAGAAGGCAGAAACTATTAGTTTCTAAATTACTTGATATTATGTTCTAGATTTGTAAAAAAGTTATCGAAATATAAGTGGAAATGAATACCCTAAAATCTTTCTTGAAAAACTTTAGCAAACTGTAGGATAACACTAGGTCCAAGTCCTATCTGCAATATCCGTTGCTCAATCCTGATACGGCTCAAATCATTGAACGTAACCAGTTCTTTTAGTACCAGCCCACAACTTGTACCTACATATAATGGACTTGCCTTTAATGAACTGCTTGGTTCCGTGGTAACCAACATAAGGGACCATAGATTCGTCAATACTAAGATTTTCTACGAAGGGTGCAAAATTATAATTTTTTTTATTTATAGTGACAATAAAAGGTCGAATTTTGGTAAATTTGTCGTTAATATTCAATAAATTATTATTATCCCAGCAGTCTAAATTTTGCATTATATTGATCTTATTTCTAGATATCTTGCACTTCTTCTGCACGCATCTGATTTACAGGCAAGTTATTTGAATCGATAGTGTCTTCTTCCCCCGAATCTTCACCTGTGTTGTAATTATTCGCATTATCCAGGGGGTAATATATAGATATTATTTGGTAACACGACATCAATTTTTGTAAGTTCATCCAAGAACTCATTGATTTTCAAGGGCGTTTTCCAATAATTAAAATAACTAACTGCTAACTACTGCTCTATGCACAAATATTATTATAACCTCAATTTTACATGTACAGGTTATTTAAGGTCTTCATTAAAACACACCATTGTAGTATTTGAAGACAAAATTACAGTATCATACTTAAAACTTACACCAATTTTCTATGTCACACACTGAAAAAAATCTAATTGAATAATACAACCATTTTCACTTATTTTGCCTGAAAATCTAACATAAGGTGCTAATATTAAAGGAATAATATTGTTCCTAAATATGTACATATATAGCCATCTTCATTTGAATAGCCAAAGTTAAGGGCGATAGAAATATGTATAACTTGGCTTTTAAAAGGACGGTTGTCTTATGTAGGATAAATACTTGTATACTCTCACAGCTCTATGTATAACCATTTTCTAACAAATTCATTTTTTCTGGAAGAGTTAAATAAAGCCATTAAAAAAAATTCTTATATATATATGTAACGAAATGTATAGTAACTCGAAAATCACCGAGAATTTAAAACGTTATTTAATTATCCTAAATCACAAACTAGGTAGAAACATCTTCGAGCTCGATTCGTACAGACCTATAACTTTAACGTCCTGCAAACCAACATCTTTAAAAGGTTAATCAAGATTAGTTTAGAATATTGGTTATATAACAATAACTACCGCCTCAAATCGGATGTGTGTAGCATTAACGTAATAGCTTACTTAGTTACCGATATTCAACTTGGAATTACTGATAATGTGTGAACGGGAGCTTTATTCATTGACATAAGGGTGCTCGTCAGAGTGTTATTCTCGAAATACTTAGTAATAAAATGGAAACTCTCGAATACCGGAGCAATTGGTTAATAATACTATAAATAATAGGCAAGTTTATATTAAGCATGACAATAAGAAATCGGTACCTAATAGGACCAGGTTACTGGGCATGCCCCAAGGATAAGTCTTATTTTTAATTTATATACTTATGATTTCCAGCTATAGTGCAAAATAAGATAAACAATGTATACACGAAAATGTTTTTAATTTTTAAAGTATGTTTTATTCTAGATTTTTCAATATTAGTAAAACTGTTAATTACATATGATAATTTGTTAGGATAATGGATGATCGTACTCTGGCAAACTTTTGAAGCATTTGCAACCCGTCCCAAACTATTCAACGGGCTTTTGGGGCTACCTAATATATTTCTAAAATTTAAAGGTCGGGAATAAGATAATTTCTGAATTGTTAAAACTATAGCTATTTCTACTGACTGTTATGTTATTGTTTATATTTTTGAGAAATATATTATCATTATTATTTATCGATATGTTAATCAATAGAAACCGAAAGGTTGGCCAGCTTTATTTTAAAGAACAATGCATTAAGTTATAATATTTGGTAAAAAATTAACCCAGAAAAGAAGAACAGAAAATTCTTGCGCCAAAATAAAATCAAAACAGCGGAATATAGATTATGCAAATTACAATTTACTTTAAAGCAGTAATTGGTCCTCTAAGAAATATATATATATATATATATATATATATATATATATATATATATATACATATATATAATATATATATATATATATATATATATATATATATATATATATACATATATAAATATATATATATATATATATATATATATATATATATATAATATATATATATATATAAATATATTTCTAAGATTGAACGATGTAAAAATAATCTTAAAAAAAAAACACACACATATATAGTAGTTTTTCCATAACCAAAAAGGTTTTCAGTTTTTTTTTTGGTTTGAGGCCTAAATATAAATAGCCTTGAGAAAGGAAATATACTTTCCGAAACGTTGGCAACTTAAGATTGGGTTTCATTACCAACTGATCAATATAACCCATTAAAAGTACTGCATTTATAAATGTCGAGGTTATGTCGTAGTTTCCTTAACAACTCGCCATCCTGCATCTCAGGTCGAGAAATCATAGAGTCCATTGATGTTCCCCAAACCCTGAAACATTCGGACTTTATGGTTTCTTTATGGCGACGACAAGAATTTACGGAGCCCTTGCAACATTTGCTCTTTACTTTCGCTTGCGCAGATGATTAAACGAGAAATTTCATAACTTGCGGGGATTTGAGCACAGCAATGCTAATCGGGCACTCTAACAATCACACAAACAGAAAACCTCATATCAAAAATAAGTTGAATCTTATTTATATTTGGTAAGATATTCTCACAGTAAATGATAAATTAATGCCACATTTTTAGGCAACCGCATATACGCCCGAGTAAAAGAGCAAAAGTTGCGCAGGCACCCTAGGCTCTATAATGGAGAGAACGTAGTAATACCCTTATAAGTGGGGTTGTTTGTCTATCTATTACTATCTGCTTTAGCGGATCATCGGCGACGCTCTATGGTACATGGTCTTCCCGGGGTACTAGTAATGCCCGACTATGTTTGGATCTGTAATTGGACCAACTTGTTTCGTTTTGCATCCACAGCATACTAAGAAGAATTTTTTATTATTTGGAATATAAGATTTCATCGATTTTTAGTTCATTTTTATTTCAAACATTTACTTTATTCCCTATAATTAGAAATAAATAATTATGTTAAGTAGTAAAAGCAAAAAAGTGAGATGTTTCTATATAATATTTTTATTTTTGAAAGCCTGGTTTATTATATAAAGCTAAAAAACAATTCTGAAATCAATGATTTATAAAAAAATTGGTAGATTTCCTTTACCCGGCACTTCCCTCGTTATATATTATTTTCTTTTATTAGGAATAGTGAAGTGTGACCCAATTTAGTTCAGTAAATGGTTATTTAGGAACACATATATAGTGTCTTTTCGAACATTTTTATTGGGCGCCATTTTGTTCCAACGTATTGGATTTCTACCAATATTTTATCAGTTTTTACCTATGCCACACTTAAATGTTGGACATAATTTAAAATAAATTCAATAAGTAGTTTTTACATTGACACACACCGCGATTTTATTACGTCATGTTGAATTCGTACCAGTTTATCCGGCTTTAAATATGTTATTACGCCGCCATTTTGTATTGCTATCTTATATTCATACCAAAATGCTACCTGTTTATTCTTATGTAAAACTTGATTTTTGTGCAAAATTTGAGGTAAATTGGATAATCAGTTTTGTCAGTAATAATTTTTTTTAACGTTTCAATAGTTCGTCATCTTGTTCCGGCATATTGGATTTTTTACTAAAATCTAAAGTCAGCCAGTCTAATGAGTAGTTTTTAAGCTATACCACGAACTGGCAGACAGACAGACAAACCGACAGAGGGACTGATAGAATTGATAAAACATGTTTTGGCATCTTGGGACGTTAAAACGTTAAAAGATATGTAAAAACCTGAGAGGGTGAGTTTTCAGATTACATAAATATTATTTGGCCAACATTTTGTTTCGCCACCTTGAATTAATACCACAGATTTACTAAGTCATCTCTATACAACAATAAGTTATAGCACTCAATTTGAAATCAGTAGTTCAGTTAGTAAATAAGTAGTTTTTCAGGTTGAATTTCTACATAATTTATTAAGCCGCCATTTAGTTCTCATCTTGGCTTTGTACCAAAATTTTACCAGTTGATTCCTACATAATACTTGATTTTGTGCAAAATTTGAGGTAAATTGGATAATTAGTTTTCGAGTAATAATTTTTTTTAACATTTTACTACGCCGCCATCTCGTTCGCGCAAATTGAACTTTTGCCAAAATATTACTGGGTAATCCCCATTCTAGCCTTAATTTTTGACTAAAATTTAAAGTCTTGAGTAGATTTTAAACAATGCCGCGAACTGACAGACACACAGACAAACCAACAGACGGACACACGGAATCAATAAAACATCTTTTTTGACATCTAGAGACGCTAAGAGCGAGTTTGATTTTTGGGATTACAAAATATGTATTTGGTCGCCATTTTACTCTGCCATCTTGAATTACTACCACAAATTTACTAGTACACAATTTGCAATCAATCCATTAAGTTGTTTTTCAGGCTAAATTTTTAAATATTTCATTAAGCCTCCATTTTGTTCCGCCATCTTGAATTCGTATCCAAATTTTAACAGTTGATTTTTACATAATACTTTATTTTTGTTCAAAATTTGAGATAAATTGGAGAAGCATTTTTTTTGCCTTATTCGATTTTTACCAAAATGTTACCAAGTCATCCCCTAGTAGTTTTTTTATCTATTCCGTGAACAGACTGACCGACAATAAGACAGACCGATTCTCTTATACGAAGGAAGTAAAAAACAAAATAGAGCTATAGGAATAAAATTAGGATGGAAAAGATATACTGATATAATAAATAAGTTGAACTAACGACCGATTGTACTTCGAATAGACAGTCCATCAGGTTCAAAGGCATACAATACAAAGTTGCGATCCATTTAGGATTATTTTACTTTGCATTGGATGGATCGTCTATTCGAAGTATAATTTGTCTTTGGCAGATAAAATGACTTTTATTCCGAACATCTTCAACCATTTAGTCGCTAAACGCCTTTTAAGCCATTCTGGATTTATTTGGGATATATACGAACACAAGACTCGTTCGAGACACACATTTCAATCCAGATAGGCATAGTCAATAAGCATACTTTACTTATTTACATCAAACATACTGTTATTATGAAAATATTTTTATTTTCATTTTTACTTTTGGTATTGTACTTACTATTATAAAAAAATGATGTAATGTATTCTGTGCCAACCATTTGCTAAATAAAGGTTACAAATATTATTATATTTTCAAAGGGTTCAAAGAGAGTATACAACTATATCTGTCTCTACAGACATGACAGGTATGGCACACATTAGAATTAGAATTGTCAGGACAGCCACAGACCAATTCTATAAAAGAAAAAATATGTCACTTGGACCATTCCATTATCTAGCAAATATTATGGATCGCCGCCTTTTGGGACTACATTATAAACTATTCAAAAAAGGCAGGCTTTTAAGTATTTAAACAATATTTACAGTTCTTTTGTTCCATTTCTTATGTCTCTTATATCAAAAGCCCATTGCCTAAGTTCTTTTTTGGGGATCAATTTAGGCTTATTCCACCGATAACGCGGTGTAAATCGGTTCCTGTGCCGTTTTTTAATAAATTAAATAATAAATATTTTTAAAAATAATATATATCTCATATATATCTGTTATACATATATTATGTGATATAATACTTATATAAATATGATATTTTCTAACCCAACATATGTAGGAAACTGTTTCCCGTTATGAATTTGATTACATAAGTAATGTTATAGAAACTTTTTCAGGTTACCGGACATGACAAATATCGCTAATAAACAGTATATTATTTTTATAATTAACCTTCGTTTCAAGTCTCTATTGTTTTATAAAATTGGAAGCTGGAACTTTTCACCTAGCAACATTTTCCTAAACTTATCCCAATAAATTATCTTGAAGCTAGAATAAAATATATTGTGAAAGAATAATTTAGATATCCAGTCCTTGAGAGAAATGGATCATCAATATTCAGCCAATGTTTGCCTAGTAAAAGCTTTAGTTAGACATACGCATTATGTCTTGCTAAAAAAGCTTGTAAAAATGTACACGAATATGCTATAAAATTTTATAGGTGTATAAGGCCATCTAGGACAATAAAATAATCACATCAGAATCAATAAAGAAAATAATACAAATCCGGTAAAACTACTTTAAACCCCGAGACACACATCCGGATTGCAATATAAGAATAGATATTTTCGAACTCAAACTAACTATTCGTTTAAGCCCCCATTAACCTCGTGTTCCATTGGAAATTGAAAATGTCTAGATTATTTCTCTTGGATTCACTTAGTTTTTCTAGTTCAGCAAAAAATAACTATATTTCAGGTAAATTTTGAAAGCTGCTGAGCATGAACCGCAAAAAAACTGTAATAGTTTAAAATTTAATAAGCATGTGTAGTATTTAAAGCTAACTTAGGAAATCCACGATTTTTTAAATATTATTTTTTATTTCAGCGTAATGATAACTAATCAGATAAAAGGTTTTAACCATTTTGCGATTTTTATTTTTTTGTTCTATGATTTTATGCAGTATTTTTAGTATTATGGATTTTATTGATAAAATGATCTGATATATCACGCCTTTTTCATAAAACGATTATATTTTCATATACTCCCCTGATTTATCACAAATAATAAATAAACATATTATTCAACAAGTATATAATGATGGCTGTTAATCACGAGGATGATTGTGGCACGAGCTTAGTGAAAAAAAGTAGACTACACATTTCCTACCAATGCCGTTTTTTGATCAATATTCAATGAAATTTAAGTAACAGTAAAATTCAATCAAACAAATTATTCAGTAACAATTCAAGATATTCTATTTTTTAAATATTTGTGGGAGGAGGTTGTATATTTTTTTGCTTTCGTATAATTTAATGCTTTGCCAAGGATATTCTGGTGATAAAATGTGGCAGAATTCTGTCTGGTACTAAAGGCCTTCTCAGTTATTAAATGTCCATGTTTATTATGTATACAGAAACAGATTCGAGTATTAATAGGCAAGTTACAGTGTTACAGTTTTATATCTCACTATAAGTGGTTTAGAATGGCCTTGAGTTCCATTGCACATGCAACGAACATTCCGTTTTTGCAAACTAAAAGAAAAATTAAAAAGCTTAGACTACAGTAACCCTAAAAGACTATACCATAAGGTGTGCATTTACTGCAAATTAAGCCATTCTTGCTGCATTAATGCTGAGCTCATTTGAAACAATACCAACTGCATCATTCAATCTTCTCATTTATAGAATTTATGTCATTAACAAACTTCAGGTTATCATCTATATGTATTCCCGAAAATTTGGTATTTGATTTGTTGTCAACCTTAGTATCTGGTAAAGGTTATTAAAATTAAATTTAAATGTTTAAATATTGGTTTTCGATACATTAAAAATAAGTTTTCAATAGGACTTCGTTTTTATTTCTCCAGACAATGAGAGTGTCGTCCGAAAACAATATAAAAGTCCCGTTTATGTTAAGGTTATTTATGTCATTAATGTATAATAAACAAAACAGATCCTTATGGTAATCTACAAGAAACTGTAGTTGAAAAAGACTTTTCGTCACGGTACCTAACTAACTGAGTTCCATTCATCAAAAAAGACTTAAACCAGTTGTAACAGTTGCCTTGAATAGTGGGAATCCATGACTTTTTGAGAACTTTAACTTCAACCTTAGCAGCGACACTGAAAAAACTTACTTCTTCTACGTTTTGTTTTACGTTTTATACCAGAAATTTAACCGGAATGGCAAATCTCTGACAGAATTTCAATTAATGTCAATTTAAAGGAGTTATTTTTATTGTTAAGAAGAGGTGGAAAAAATTAATGTATCTAGAGTATGTTTATTTCAATTTACTGTATTTTGAGGTGCCCTTTTTTTACTTCAATATTTAGCACCATTTTAACCGTGCTTTGTTAAAATTAACTGAACAAGATGTTAAACAATTATCTTTCTTTAACAATATTAAGGCACTTTCTTTTATTGTACGTGCTTTAAATATGGTTCTCTTGCCAAAATCTAGATGCATTCCAATTAATTTTATGACTGTTATCTAGTGGGTGTTGGCAAATATTTTATTTTTGAAGTTCATTTATTTTTATGTAAGTCTGGTGCTCTTTAATTCTTTTGGCTAATGGCTTGGAGGTTTCATCTATATAAAATTTATTGCATTGAACGGAATTTTATAAATACATTTTTTCTATTTTCTTGTTCACTGTTAGGTTTGGTTTTTGTAAGATTGCATCTAAGCGTATTTTGTGTCTTAAAGATCGTTCTTACTTTAAAACGTTTACCTATTCGTCTTAATTTATCTGATAAGTTATGTATGTATGGTATAAAGAGGCTTGTAATAGGTCTATTTTGGTTTTATTTAGCTTTTGGATTCTCAAATACATAAAAATATTTTTCAATGAAATCATTAGGATGATTATTTTGGTTTAAAATATTTTTTATATTTTTTTTCTTCTACAATTTTTGCTCTGTAATATAGACTTTTTTACAATTCCTTTAAACATGATTGAATGATTTGAGTAAAAATTTAAGTTATCTGTTTGTATGTGTAGTTTTTCTGTATGTCTAAAAAAGGAAATTGTTGGTTTGTTCCTTTTTCAATAGTAAATTTAATTGTCGGTTATTAGGTGTTAATATGATTTAAAAAAGAGTTTAAATGTTGATGTCATGTTCATAGATACAAAAAATATGATCAGTGTTTTTCCACCAAACCAGTAGCTTATTATACTTTTATTTACTCTTATTTAAACCAGTAAATTTCCTTTACCCGGAACTTCCTTCGTTATGATTTATTTTCCATTAGATAGGAATAGTAAGATGTGGCCCAATTTAGTTCAGTACATAGTCACAGTATATATCTGTTACATATACTGTCTTTTCAATTTTATTGGGTGCCATTTTGTTTCATTATATTGAATTCCTACCAATATTTTACCATTTCCTTTCTACCTATGCCACACTTGATTTTGGGTATAATTTAAAATACATTCAATAAGTTGTTTTTACATTGACATATACCGCCATTTTGCAACGTCATCTTAAATTGAAATTCGTTAACGATTCTTTTGTTATGTTAGAGTGGTGTATTATTTGGGGTTAGGATCCAGTAGAAAAAACAAAAGCTCTTTTTTAAATTGTCGACGTTTCGCAACTTTATTGCTGCATCGTCAGGACATAGATTTTATATGTATGAAACCCATATTACCAGTCTTTACCTACTCCCTTGGTAAATCAATTAAGTAGTTTTTCAAGCTGAATTTTTAAATATTTTTTAAGCCGCCATTTTGTTTCGCCATCCTGGATTCGTACCAAAATTTTCCCAGTTGATTCCAGTTTGATGTTTGTGCAACATTTGAGATAAATTGGAGCAGTAGTTTTTTAATAATAATTTATTTAATATTTCACTTTTTATCAAAATGTTACCAGGTCATCCAGTATATGACCTTTAATTTTTGACCAAAATTTGAAGTCAATGGGGTAAGTAGTATTTATAATATGCCTCGAACTGACAAACAGACAGACTGACCAGCGCAATTGATTAATGTTTCATTAAGCCACCACTCTGTTCCGTCATCTTGGATTCATACCAAAATGCTACTATTTGATTCTAACATAATACTTGATGTTTTTGCAAAATATGAAGTAAATTGAATGAACAGTTTGTTAATAATAATTTTTTTAACATTTCACTCGGCCGCCGTTTTGTTTCGCAATATTGGATTTTTACCAAAAGGTTACCAGGTCATCCCCATATGACCCTTAATTTTTGAACAAAATTTGAAGTCATCGGGTAAGTAGTCTTTAAACTATGCCATAAACTGACAGACAGACAGTCAGACAGATAGATCGACAGAACGGAGTTGATAAAACATATTTTGTGGCATCAAAGATGTGTAAAGCCTGAGAGGGTGATTGTTCAGGGTTACAAACATTTTATTTGGCCGCTATTTTGTTCGGCCATCCTGAATTAGTACCACTATTCCTAGATGATTCCTATTCCACAGGACGGACGAACGGACGGACGGACGGTATGGACGGACTGACAGACGGACAGACGGGCAGACCTATAGAGAGGCAGACAGACAGGCAGGCAGGCAGACAGGTAGGCAGGCAGACAGCTAGTCAGGCGGCAGGCAGGCAGGTAGGCAGGCAGGTAGGCAGGCAGGTAGGCAGTCAGGTATGCACGCAGGCAGGCAGGCAGGCAGGCAGGCAGGCAGGCAGGCAGGCAGGCTGGCAGGCAGGCAGGCAGGCAGGAATTGAGAAAACGTGTTTTTCGTCATCTAGAGACCCTGAAACGGGAAGACCTGAAAACAAAACAACAAAACTCAGAGAGTGATTTTTTTACGATTACAGTACTTTCCTTTTACGAGGGAAATAAAAATAGTCAATTGATGATTACCCGAAGGTAAACACTTAGTGAGGAGTTAGGCAACTAACAATTTAAACAGTTATTTGTATTTGTGATCTTTTATTTTATTTAAAGTCTTCATTCTTAATCAGTTGCTTCTTAACACTTTCCGATTTCCATATTTTTGATAAGGCAGTCATAACTTATTATGCTTTTGTTACCAGAGATCCGCTAACAAGCTCTTAAAAGCAGATAAATTCGCAGAGGACCACCTATATCAAACTCGTTCTTTGGATTTGAGTGTTCCCTGGAGATATGCAAAGGAACGCTGCAACAGCCTGTTTCCTTAAAATATTCAGCACGTGACAGAAAATATATCATAAGAATTTCTCTGGAATATCCAAAATAAACTAATTTAAATTGATTTAGTCAAATGTAGCATAGAGCAGAGTTTTTAATGGACTATTACACTAAAATATAAGGTTAAACGATTGATTTGCACAATGTTATCTTAAGTAATTCCTGGAGAGTTGTACCACCAGGGAGATTTCATAATTCCTGTGCAAAAATGCATAACGAAATTATTGGACTCCTGGTCCATTAGTTTAGATGCGCCCTGGCTATAAGATACCAGGTCGTCTTGTTTTGTGGTACCGGCAGCTTATTCATCAAAGATTTCTCTAATCTAAATCAGTTTATTATGGAGACCTAATCCATAAAGAGAGGTTTGGTGTGTTGTAGTGTGTCGATATTTTGTTACTATGGGTTAGAGAGGGTGTTGTGATATGAACATCACGAAAGGATAGATTCCAATGGTCCAAGCGGGGATCGAACCCACACCTCTAGATCTCTAGCCCATTGCTCTAACCAATTGCCCTATCGTACCACTGATAAGCAGTGGAATTTGTACATATTTAAACTTACCAGTATCATAACCATTGTTGATCCTGCCAAATATTCTAACCTTATGGCGCGGCGTTCCTTACTGGACGTCAAACATGACCTTGCTATTAGGTACCGTCCATATTGGTAAATTTATAATTTTTGAGTTATGC
The DNA here is from genome assembly GCA_030620095.1 of Kuschelorhynchus macadamiae. NCBI lineage: Eukaryota > Metazoa > Arthropoda > Insecta > Coleoptera > Curculionidae > Kuschelorhynchus > Kuschelorhynchus macadamiae. The sequence goes on from JAUTXW010000322.1 coordinate 1,357,383, forward strand.
ATGTTATCAGTTTGTTTTTAAACTGGCAAATATTTGGCTGGATCAACTATGATACTGGTGGGTTTGAATATGTACAAGTTCTAACGAATCGCTTATCAGTGGCACGATAGCGCAATTGGTTAGAGCAATGGGCTGGGGATACAGAGGTACGGGTTCGATCCCCGCTCATACTATAACTTTTGATGCTGTTGATTAAATATTTCTAAAAAAAATATTTCACAGTTCAAAAACAAACTGATAAAATATTTCTATTCAAAATTTGGCTTATACGGGCATAACGTAAAAACTATAAATTTAGCGATGTCAAATTTGATGTCCAGTCAGGAACGCCGCGCCATAAGGTTAAAATATTGAGCAGGATCAACAAGAGTTATGACACTGGTGGATTTGAATATGTACAAGCTCTAACGAATTGTTTATCAGTAGTACGATAGCGCAATTGGTTAGAACAATAGGCTGGAGATCCCGAGGTGCTGTTCTATCCCCGATAGGACCATAATATTTACTGTTGATTAAATTTCAAAAAAAATCTAACGGTATTCGAACTTTTTTTTGAAATTTCTGGCAATCGAAAAGTTTTTAAATTTTGAGATATGAATTTGGTCCGAATACTTGTTTGTTATGCGTATGAAGGTTACATGATAATTCCATTTGAAACGAATTTCTGGCAATCGAAAAGTTTTTAAATTTTGAGATATGAATTTGGTCCGAATACTTGTTTGTTATGCGTATGAAGGTTACATGATAATTCCATTTGAAACGAATTTTAAGTCAACAATTAATTTAATTAATTAGACGTTCAAAATGGTGTGGCGACGGCAACATGGTGGATGGATTTCATGATTGGTGCAGATTCGTCTGAAAATGGGTTTTTAAGGCTTTTGAGAAATGCAAATTATGAATATTGGGCCCTACGCTTTTGTCGTGTAAAACATTTACGTATTTGTGACCCTATAAAGTTATTGTCATACATTTATATGTATGTACTTAAACTTTCTTTTTTGTACATATGACTCCGTCTATTTCGATATAGTTAAAATGCATACTTGGCAGACAAAGTATGTTGTTTTCCTTATTAACTCTTCAACCCCAAATACTAAAGCGCCCCAAGGGGTACTGGAATATTATTTTGATCTAGACTATAAGCGTTGGATATAGCAATTATATATTAAAAATTAAATTGTGATTGATTCCTGCAATGTAAATATGTTTAGAAAATATTTGTTTTTATACGTCAGGGGTTTTTTTGTAATGTTTCTTAAAATAACACATAGATATGATTTATGACAATTATAATGTATTCGCATTATCTGGAATATGCCGAAATATCTCTGAAACTCCATGATATCGTTTATGTATCGAATACCTTAATATGTTCATTCCTTCTTCTTACAAACATTTTTGTTCAGCCCTAAAGAATAATAGAGCCCAGAAAAATCAGTTATTACAAAAAATTATTTTTTTTCCCAAATTTGGGATAATATTGCTAATTCGAACAATCGAGTCTGGCTTAAAGGGATTAATCATTTCGTAACGATGCCACTTTTGGAGAGATAAATATGAGGGGGTCAAAAATTTGCATCTTAATTTTGTTGTTTGGTTGATATGCTAAGTACTGTCTGATGGCTGACTTATGCAGCCACCACTATTAATTGCTATTTTTCTAAATTGCTAGTATCAATAAATATTAGATATTGTTTTTCTTGTTTCAGATTCCGTTTATTTGAATTATCTCCACCTGAAGATTCAAGTGAGTATTGCATTTTTTAAACCAATTACTGACCTATCGCTTTTTTCAGTGGTGGGGGAGGATTAATCTATAATTCATAATTTAAAGCATGCCTTTATGGTTTTTGCCCTACAAAAATACATGTTACTCTACTATTTTGTTATACTTGTCCGTAAGTTTGGGAGGGCCGGGCGGGGTAATAAATTATTCCATATATAGACATTACAATATCAAATACTTAAAAATTAAAATGATATTTTAATGGGTTATATAATTCAGTTGGCAGCCAGCGTTTCGAAAAAAATTCACATACATTTTTTCAAACACCATGTAGATGTAGTTTTTAAGTTTAATAAGAGATTAGCATTATTAAATAGATGTCGATTAGGCACACAGTAACAGTTTTCTTTTAAATTGGATTTAAAAAATTTATTACAATATACGTTTAAAACTCACAAGAAAAGAACGAGATTTTAAAGTTATAGCGAGTCTCACCAGTCACCATAAAATTACTATACTATAGGACATTACATAGATAGTCGGGACAATTTTGTTGATACCATAAACACAGAATTATAATTCGATATTAATACCTATATAGGTAAATACTAACTAATTTAATACGAGAATGTATACAACAGAATGTCTAGTTGTTTATGGTTTTTTTAAACGAATGATACTATTAGATTTCTTAATTATTTCTATGAGCACCAACACAGCCAGAAAATATTGTTAGCAACCTAAAAATTAGAGCGATTAAATTATCGCACTCAACCTTTTAATAAAAAAAGGTACTTTAATAGAAACATATTTACTAAAAAATATCTACCCTACAAAACTTATAGAATTCTTAATAAGCCTGAAAACAATTCTTTGGATATTCAAAAATAATTTTTTTTAAATGCCCTATATGAGAAACCTTTTAGAGGGGGTCAAAACCCCACTTTCATATGACGAAACGTCCTTGTCGCAACATTCCAAAGTTATTTATAAAGTACCTTGTAAAAATTGCAATAGGTTATATATTGGACAGACAGGAAGGTATATTAAAACAAGACAGTTCCATGTTGTCAAAGAATCAAAAACGGCTCATTTTGACCAATTTAACAGCTAGGATCATGTAAGTGAAATGATAGAAATAAAAAAACATCCACACACCGTAAAAAGAAGAACGGATATAGACGGATTAAGCGGATCCTATTAAAACATTATCTATCGTTTAAAAAAACCATAAACAACTATGCATTCTACTGTATAAATTCTCATATTAAATCAGTTAGCAAATCACCATATAGGTATTAATATCGAATTTTAATTCTATATGTGTGTCAAAGTTGTCCCGGCTATCTACATAATATCCTATATGTGTAGTCATTTTATTGTAACTGGCGAGACCCACTATAAACTTTTTTTTAACTATTTTTATATAGTGTGTATTGTTTTAGAGCATTAAGAAAGGAAATATAGTTTCCGAAATGTTGGCAGTTTAACATTGGGTTTCATTACCAATTGATCTACATAACCCATTAAAAGGATTGAAAAAATATTAATTGGACTACTAACAAGCTTTGAAGAACAAATAATTAATGTAAATGCGAAAAATACCACGCAATAAACTCTGGAATATTTTCAAAATAAAATATAAAATATTAAAGTGCTGTTTCCGTGACCAAAATTCTCTCCAACTGAATTTGGCTTTGAGAGTTAGCAAGTAATTAATTTACTTATACAGAGGATTACAGAAAAGAATGTACTTTTCGTAAAATATTTTGTACAATATTTTGTTTCTATTTATACCAGGATGATGTAAAAAACACAATTTGTGCCTTTTTTAAATTGTTTCAATGTTTTATCCGGTATTTTTACTTTATGTAAAAAAACTGGTACTTTATTAATTTTTGTTAATTAACCAAATTTTTTGACATTTATTATGAAACATTACTCTATACTATTTTTTAAAATTTACGGAGGAAATAGTTTTAAGCAGTAAACACCCTATAATGCCAAATTTCCTTGATTTATTATGACGATTATTATTAAGTTTCTGGTTTTATATCTAAACTCTGTAACTTCCATAATAATTATTAATCGAACATAAAAATTAAAAAACCGTATCGGTATTTTTAATCAAAGGTTTAACAACAATAGCAACATTTAACAAAAATTAATTAGTATCTTGCTAGCATATCTTCAAATATACGTTAAGAAAAATAAATTTGGAAAAAGCAACGTAAAAAAAATCTTTTTCAATTGACTTAAAATTTGGCACAAAAATTAAATGTTATATAAGAATGAAATGGTATGAATTCAATATGACGGAACAAAATGCAGGTCTTAAAAAATCTGTGTAAAGCTACTTATTTAATTAATTTTAAATTATGCCAAAAAATCAAGTGTAGCATAGGTAGAAACTGATAATAGTAATTTACGTTATAAGTCCGGTAAGTGACTTATTACAGTCCGAGTTGTTTTACGGAATAAAAATAAGTGTCAAAGTCAAACCTCACAAATAATTTCTTCCTAATATCAATAACATGGTAGTGTTGCTACACAACACACTATGGCTTTAGATACTACTGTAAAGTTCGATATGCTGGCCGCAAATTAGTACAAGCTAACAGATTTACTAGAAACTATGAAATAAATTACTACGTATAGTGCGTGCAATTGCTTGGCTAGCACACGCGTATAATTTGAACACGCGCCATGTTTGATCAAGTACAGGTATATTTAATCAAGTAACTCAAAATTTCTATTTTATTAACAAATTGGTCAATAATATTGTACTTGTTTTATGTACAAAGAATTTTAAAATAATGAATCTTTCTTTTCATTAGGAATGGTAAAGCTTAGGTCAATTTACTTCGGCACATAGTCATTTATTATATTGTCTTTTCAAACATTTTTATTGGACATTTTATTTCACCATATCGGAATCGATATTTTACCAGTTTTTATCTATGCCACACTTATTTTTTGGACATGAGTTATAGTAAATTGAACAAGTAGTTTTTATATTCATTTTTGTAAGACCGCCATTTTGTACAGTCATCTTGAAATTCGTATCAATTAAACCCTGTATCAAATTCAATTTTGTTGAGACATTAAGTCAAACTAATAATAGGATTATTTACATGGATATTTTAAACTTTTCATTTGGCTGCCATTTTGTTTCGCCCTCTTCAGTTCGTACCGCAATTTTATCAGTGTATCTTTATATCACATTTAATGTATGCTCAAAATTTGTAAAATGTTAAACACTTTATTAGGCCGCCATTTTGTTTTGCTGCTTTGTACTCATACCAAAAATTGTACAGGTTGATTTCTATGCAACACTTAATTTGTTCGCAAAAATTGAGGTAATAAATTGGATAATTTGTTTTTCAGTAAAATTTTTTTAAACATTTCACTAGGCCGCCATTTTATTCCGTCATATTGGATTTTTACCAAAATATTACCAGGGTATCCGTACATAACCCTTGATTTTTGACCAAAATTTGAAGTCATTCGGGTAAGTAGTTTTGGAAATATTTTTTTGGCATGTAGGGACACTGAAACGTAGAGATTTAGAACCTGGAATTTTTTTCACGATTATAAACAATTCATTTGGCCGGCATTTTGGATTCGTACCAAAATTTTGCTAGTTAATTACTACGTAATACCTGATTTTTGTGCAATTTGAGGTAAATTGGATAAGTAGTTTTTTAGAAATAATTTCACTAGGCTTTCATTTTGTTTCGCTGTATTGGATTTTTACCAAAATGTTACCAGGATATCCCCTTATAACTTTTAATTTTTGATCAAAATTTGAAGTGACAGGAGTAATTTTTTTGCTATGCGTCGATCAAACAGACAAACGGAATTAAGAAAACATGTTTCCCCGCATCTAGGAACCCTGAAACGCGAATATCTGAAAAAATCTCGGACGGCGATTTTATGCACCATTTCAATACTTCCCTTTTACGAGGGAAGAAAAAAGTGGTGTTATGAAGCGTTGGTTGAAAGAAAGTATTTTACCGCGCAAAAAAATGTATTTACCGTGCTGTGCTATCCCGTCGTAGTTTCTAAAGTTTTCTGTTTATTATTGTCTTGCAGCCTGCAGATGTAGTTAAATCAAAAATCGTCCCCACTACCGTACAGTTTTTTAAGATTAAATGTAGACTTCATTACTGAAATTTCTTTAAGTTTGTGGTGTAACAAAGATTTAATTGGTCATTAACCAAACACACGGTAGATCGTGGGATGGAGCTGCAAGAGCTAATGTCCGAGATGTAATCTCTTTTTGTGTAGACAATATTTATAATATATTTCATCTATTAAGTGTTAATTTGTGATTTGGGAGTTTTTTGTTTAAAGGATAAATCTTGAGAGTTCCTCTTTGTTTACGTTGCTGTTGAAGAGTAAATCAGGTTTGATAAAATTGACTAGTCTAGGTAATATGTTGCATTTCTATAACATATAAACTATCTACTTATTAAATTTCAGTATAATGTTTCGAACCTAGCTAGCCACTATACATAGCAATATTATTTTACAATTTTTCTCAGGTATCTCAACTTTGCAATCCTATATATATACTCTAAAAAATAATAATTGCGATAAAAAACATGCTTTACACGGAATTTCCCTCGTATGAATCGTTTGTTTTATCGAGGAGAGTGATTTAACAATTTATTTTGAGTTCCCCTCGTAATTTGTAATGTTTAAGATACAAATTGAGTTGTCTTTTATTTCTATCATAAAAGTAAGGAATCACATCGACGGATGTTCTGAGTTGAGCCAATTTACCATTTTTAATGTTTTATCCTTTTGTCATTCAGCTTCAACTTTTTTTCTGTTCTCTTACTAAGACTTTCATTAGCCCACTATCATTTAAATAGCCTTCAACTTTCCGAAACCAGCTATTTATATTTTACTGACTAACACTGCTTCTCATTGCCGCCAAAACTGTTTAGAAAAGTCTCCTTGCTGAATGGATAGTCAGCTTTGGCCATCTATTTAACCCACTTAATAAGATAGATGTAATAAACAAATATAGACCTTACTGCTAAAATCGACACCATTGTCAGATATGTACAGAAAGATAAAATTATTATCTTAGATGAAGATGACTAATACTTACTGTTTAAGGTTTGGGGTAAGGAGCACTAAATTCATGTAGTCTACCTGTACCACACATCAACGAGTCGATTACTGGTGCACTTACCTAAGTAACGAAAAAGAAATAGTATGTGGAGTAACACAGGGATCAATATTGAGGCCAATTTTATTTTTAGTTTATAAAAATGCAGTTACCAAATCAAATTTAAAAGGCAATATTAATTGTTCGCGGATGACACATCGGTTATTTATTTTGTTAATAATTTTATTAAATTATTTTTTTATATAAAACATGATACACAATTTTATTTTTTCTTGGCTTAAATCTCACAAATTTACATTAATTTAGGTAAATCTTCTTTTATGATAATAAGTAAAAAAAAGATAAATTGTGACATTTCCTCACTAAAAATAAACAATGTCAAAACTGTATATTCAAACACAACAAACTATTTAGGATTTATTATAAATGAACATTTAAGTTGAAAAAAATTATGTTCTGAGTATACGAAAAGCTATAATTCCATTGATAGGTGTATTATCCAAAGCAGGATATTTCATACCATTAAACTTTTTAAAAACATATATTATCCTTTAATATATTCTAAATTCCAATATTTGTTTTTAATTTGAGGTACTGCTTCTTCGTCTTATCAAACTTTTCAAAAAATTGGAAAAAAACTTTAAACTGTATTTATATACTACTATATTTGGAAACCTTCTGCTAACCTATAATAAGGGATTCTCAAACTTACAGAATATTTATAATTTAAAAATTTGTATTTTTATACACCTATTATTAGTAATGAAAACAAATCAAATATTATATTTAAAAATCTAACTCTTTAGATGGCTTACAATGTACAGACCATTTCACTAAAAAGTAACTTTGGAAAGAAATCACTTATGCACGATGGATTAAAAATATGAAATAACTTGCAGGGAGTACACGACATGAAACAAAATTAACAATATTAAAAAAACACAATTAAAAATGTATTTTCTACAAAAATAAAAATGATTTTTTTATTTCAACTTAGTTTTATATTATATTAAATTATAACAAAAGAGTTTTTTTTTAAATTTTACAACGTTATACGTTACATTTCGTGTAGTTAACTTGTAAGTAAACTGATTTTTCTCAATATTCTATTGAACTTTCTCTACCAAAATCAAGTTTATTTCTTTAGCATACTTCATACTTGTGCAAAATCTAAAAAAAAGTAGGTAAGAAGGTGAATTGAACCGATTTTTTAAACATTTTTGTTACGTCGCCATAATGGATTTGTATCATAATTTCAAGAGTTAATTAGTATTCCACATGATAAGTAAATTTATTATTCTGATTTTTTAAACATTTTGTTAGACCGCCATTCTGTTCCGCCTTATTAGATTCCTATCAAAACTTACCAGTTCACCCCTATATCATTCTTCGTTCTTCATAACCAAGTGGATTATTAGAATATTTTGTATGGCTTCCATTTTGTTAGTGGATTCCTATGAAAATTTTACCAGTCAAATTCTGAGATTTTTGAACAAAAATTGAACTCAACTGAGTAAGTTGTTTTTTATTTTCCTTTCTTAAGCAAATTGCTAGGTCACCATTTTTGATATGATCATTAATTTTTGTCCAAAACTTAAAGTAATTGGATAAGTAGTTTACAAATGCCGAGAAAAGACAGATAGACAGACCGACTGACAAACAAAGAGGAAATAAAATAATCCTTTTTTGTTATCAGCTTACGAAAAGATCTGAGAAAATCTGAGATGGTGATTTTTTCACGACGATATCTCCTCTTTGTGAAAAAAATAAGTCTGTTCATAGAAATAATTTTTTGTCATCTTGTGAAAGGCACAAATAAATATCTTTATTTTTTCTTACTTTCAGGTTCTAGTATGGGCACATTCTATATAGATCTGTTCCTACCGGTTATTTTTTAGTATTAAAAATACATGGTATAATATTATTCTTTGGACTTGCACAAGCAGACATTTTACGCAAGGCTTATATCAAAAGATGGATCGTATTTTATATCTAAAATTGCTGTATTATTTTAAAAGTTTCAAACACATCAACAGCGGCGGTATTATACAATCGGTTTCGTGCCTTGAATTTCTAAAAGATTTTTGAAGGGGTTGCTATGGCTTCAGAGTATTAAAATAGTAACACGTTCTTTTATAATATGGTAATTAATTTGCATATTATTGTAATAAGCTTAAAGACTTAAATATTCAGAAGGACTTCCGTTTTGTATATATATATATATATATATATATATATATATATATATATATATATATATATATATAAGCTGATTCGATTTCATAACTTAAGGGTTAGTTAAATAGTTATCATTTGCAATTATATGAATAATAATTTTTTTTTTCATACGACCTAAGTTGGTATTGACAACTTGCCATATAGTCTTCGGCAAAATGATGAGTTTATAATTGTTTGTTTAAAAAAGTCCTTTTTCTTCTTTTAAATTTGATCGTCAGAGAAAACCTTTTTAGCATATCTATATTGGTACCTAATTTCACGTGGATTTATACGTTTATGTAGCCAATACAAATTTCTTAGGTCTTCACTTTCTTTAAGTATATCAACGTTTACCCAATATTTGTTTTTAGAGTTATTTGTTTTAATTTTGCGTATAGGACAGGTAAGATCCATACAGTACTCAAAATTTTACCAAAAAAATTCCAGGGATCATTTACATGGCTCATAGTATATAGTTCATGTATGTCCATATTAGATAGTTTTAGGTTGAGATTATACAAATTATTTTCAGTAAATGATTTATAAATAACTAAGTTAAGCTTAATTTTGCTGACTTCAGTTTCAGGGGAAAATATTTTTAGATGTAATATTACAAGAGTTTGTTAAAAAATAATCTGAAGCTGATGGATTTTGAGGTAAAGAGGTAAGGTAAAACTGAGAACAAATTGAAAAAGAAAGCATTTTTTTCCTATTGAGTTTATCAGATAATTGATCTTCAAGTCACCAAGATCAAAGTTTGAAAATCACGTGTAACCCTGCATAACATAGAGTTTAAATGCTCTATAAATAATTTAAAGGAATTGGGTATAGTATTGTTGCAATAGTGATAAATTGTAGTAAGTGCTACCTTTTTGCAACTTATAGGAAACCAAGGTGCTATATATTTCACTTTTCTTAATAATAGGAAAGTTTCTTTATGTGGGAACAAGTATTTTATCTAGAAAATATGTAAATCGCTTTTAACGAAACTTCTCTTCTAATAAAACTTTTCTTGTATTAATAAAAAGTGACATTAACGAAAATGTATAAGGATATTTTACATGCAGGTAAAGGCCAATTTTCCGATTTTAAGTTGAAATCATTAAGAAGCTTTTCTGGACCGGCTACTTACATATTATGCACTTATTCACATAAACCATGTATTCTATTCATTAGAAAAACTACAGCTATTTTGCTTCTATTATTCATGTTACGTTCATACCAACATATCAAGTTTTAATCCGGAAATGGTATATATAGGCTCTGACGGAAGTCAGGTAGCAGAACTTTTATAATCTGCGTCGATGCCTATTACCGTGGTGCCATGTGGTTTTATTACATAATAAACAACTGATCAATTTGAACTCCCTGTTCGGACATAAATGTCAACGATTTGTATTCAGCATGTGCATTGATGCGTTGTCCATTTTATTTTAAGTGCATTAACATTTTTTATTGCCCATCAGCTGTTAGATATTTTTAACGTGACTGGGATGAAATGAAGAAATTTGAGTACTTATTTTATATGTACAGAAAAGTTTGAAAACTTTTTTAAAACTATAAAGTGCTAAAAACTATACATTTGAGACATAGCTATTTCTTTCAAAACCCAAGACCTATTATATTTTGTTCCTTTTGTATGAAATTAAGAAACCATGTCAATGATATTTTTATAAAAAATCTTGAGTGCGTCACTGAATTAGGTACTCCCCTAAATAGAAAAATACCGATTTTCGTAAAAAAAAACAACAGCTTAATAACAATGTTTTTCGGCACTGGCGCGGCGGCGTGACAATACTGATGTGGATATATCCTATTGCTCAAATATTGCTTTGTTTGATCGTAATAAAATTTGCTACAGGAACACGGAATACTGTAAATAACACATGTTTGTATTTCTTTTTCTATTTCAGAAAATTCTTTGCCGACTGTTTGTTCTTCATGTCATGCTTCTCTAATTATAGAGCAATTTGGAGAACAGTGGTGAAGTGTGAGAGAGAATCTGCTACAGTTATAGGGTAAAAAAGTCCTGAAGTATTTTCACAGAAACTTGGTCTGCTATTAATGATTTGAGACAGAGTAATATCATCAAACTTTTGCAGTGCAGCACGATGAGTATAACAGGTTTTACTGTTCGGTGGGTCATAACCTTCCGATTAAGAAAAAGACAAAAAAAGACCCATTATAATATCTAACTTACAAAAATGTACCCAAGACTTTATTTTTCTACCCCACTGATGTCCTCGAGCTTAGGTTTGTTGTTTGCAGCATTAAAAACAAAAACGCTTCTGTGTTGGATAACATGTCAGTCATGGGTGTTTTGGGCGTTGAATGACTCTGCATTGTTGTTTTTAGCTGACGCAATAAACCATTCTTTTGCTTTTTTCCGATTTCCAGAACTTCTAAAAAAAGGATAATTATACCACTGCATAAGGGTGGTGAAGATCTATCTCCATCTAATTTCAGGCCTATATCCCTCGTACCCACTATCTAAAATAATTGAAAAGTTAGTAGAAAGCAGAGTTATGTCTTTTTTATCTAGATTTAATATTCTGATTATAAACCTGTTTGGATTTCGGAGCAAAAGTGGAACAAATGACGCAATTTTTGCTTTTATGGAACGCTTATACATTAATTTAAATGAGGGAGATATTGCTGCGGCAGTATTTTGTGATTTGACAAAAGCATTTGACTGCGTCATTCACTAAATACTGTTGAGGAAACTGGTTTAGATCTTACCTGTCACAGAGGACGCAGAGCGTTCGTATGGATGGAGCATTATTTGATAATGTTACCGTTAACTATTCGACATGGACAGCACTTGTTATTAAGGATGAGTTGATATGTTAAATGAAGTGATAAGTGAAGACTTAAAAACAGCCAAGCCCTAGTTTCACAGTAATCTACTGACTTTCAGCGTGACGAAAACAAACATATTAATCTTTCGAAACACAACTGACAAAATATAATTAGGTTTAATAATTACAGACAATATAAAGTTCTTGGGGCTTAATATTGACAAGTCATTTAATTTTCATATTCATGTTGAGGCATATTAAAAAAACTGCCTTCCGGCGCATTAAAAATGATAGCTAACGAACTAGAACCCTATTCTATAAGAATGGCATACTAGGCCCTGGCTGAATCTCATTTGAGGTATAGAAATTTGCTTCTGTGGTTGGTGCAGTGCTTACCTATTCAACTCGTTGTTTGTGTTGCAAAAAAGGGTTTTTTATGTATGGTATACGAAGAAAGGACTCTTGTAAGCCATATTTTATGAGAGAGAAAATAATGACCTTTCCAAGTTTATATATTGTGGAGTGCATTCATCTAGTTTTTAAGAAGTATACGTATTTAGTACCCAATCCCAGCAACTACTAAAATAAAAAACAGCCTTATATATAATGGTAACTTGTTTAGTGATCTGTCTGCTAAAAGAGGAAACATACAAAACTTTAACAAATACAAAAAGGAAACAAACAATTTTGTAATTCAGCGGTCATATGACAAGGAATATTTTGAGGATTTCTTTTTCTGGACTTTGTTTGACTGAAAATCTCTTTCTACAATTATGTGTGTGTATATGTATATATTTATTTTGCTTTTCCCATATTTTAGTAATAATTGTCATACTTTTTTTAATAGTTTTTACAATTTCCTTAAAATATTTGTAGTACACTTTTTTCGCTTTTTCAATGAAACGTGTATATTTTGGTAGTAAAGCATGTTTGACTTTTGACTTGACTATGGCTGGTGTCTTTAATTTTAGAAAATCGAGTGGTAGTAGATATTATATGATAAAAAGATAATTTAGAACTTCTTTGACCAAAACATTGACTTATTTTGCGTTGTCACAACAGTTTTTATTTTATTTTCCAAGGGATTGATATGCATATTTATAAACCGTATCGGATAGATAATTTCTCTTAATATATTTTTAATCTGTTTAATATTTGTGTCATAGAAACTGAGATTTTTATTTCTATGGAGCCACACAATGATGTGCTAATTTTTTGTGAAGTTGGGTTATTAGAATAAAAGTTGAATATTATTCCCGAAACTGTTGGTTTGACTTACCAGTGATTATCACACCTCTATTACTTTTTATCACTTCAGGGTCTAGAAAAAATATTTGTTTGTAAATTATCTTCTCACTTTCAAATTGTATTTTTGGATAATAACTATAAAAAAAATTCATGAAGATCGTTGTGATATTTTATCGCTTTAGCTGTATCGAGTCATCAAGGTACGGGTAAAAGAAAACGCTACAACAAACAGTAACTTGTATAGAACAGTTGTCATCACATCGTTTATCACAATATTGGCCAATATATAGTTGAATGTAAAAAACGCCTTTAAAAGTATAATTACTGTATTCAAACTAGTATTCTATCATATTTATAAAAAGGCTCTGAGGAATATCAGATTTTGCCGAAATAAATTCACAGTTTTTATTATAATATTAACGATTAATTGTTTTAAAGTGTTTGCGAACAGAGAAATCAAGTGAATTAATACTTAACCGAATCAAAATTGTTTTTTACGTTAAAATAATACGTAGATGTTATTGGACTGAGAACAGAACGTACGAAGCCTGCGGAATTATAGAAACGCGTAAGTACTGATGCAACTCATGCTGGGTTCTAGCCAATATATTTTTCTTAAAATACACATTCTAAGTAGGTGAATGAAAATGGTTTTTTCGTAAATTGATTACAAAAGAGTTGTCTGTTTCTTGATGCTTTTTGTTGATTTCTAGTCGATTTTTGGTAGATATTAGTATCGTTAAGCATTCCTAACATTTTGAAAAGTTTTTTGGTAAAAAATCGCTAGTATCACTTTCTAAACGTTTATAAAAAATTCATAGTAGGCTTTGGTTTTTGTAGATAAACATTTTATGGGGGTGTCTCGTTTTTAAATGGGTCACACTCTATATTGCATATATATATTTGGATTTTTTCAAATAACTATGCAGTCTGGAGCTCTAATTTTAAAGGCATCTTAATTAAAAACAAAAAACCTACACAGTTTAGATTTCGGTACAAAAAAAAATTGCAATACATATGGTGGAGAGTTATTACGAACGATTCTTGCTTCGGTTTTGCGCAAGCTCTCAATAGATGTTCCCCAATTTGGGTGATATCAACATCATTAATAAATTCAAAAATGGCGGACGTCTAATTGGATACGTGGTTTACAAAAGTTAAATCGAGCTATTCTTTTTGTATTAATTTAGAAACTTGGATAAAAGAATCCGGCACCCTGAAATTATATGTTTAGAAAATAGTAATCCATCATTTAAGTCAGTTAAAATGAATTTAAGAAATTGTTGACATTAAGCTACTATTTTTTTAGTAATATTTAGTAATTTTGACGCTTCAAGTTTAAACATCTCTTAAAGTTTTTTTTTTTAATTTTCTGCTTTATTTGAAATTTAGGTTATTATGTTACTAAGTATAGGCCAAAAACTAATTCACCATAAATTTTTGAAGAAAAAAAAAGCAAATAAATATTTTACTGACTGTCCGAAATACAATTTCTACTATAAGTCATCAATTCGTTGCTGAAATGGCTATAGGTAACGCACAAATTTAAAATATTTGGTATCATGCACTCCACACGATTCCGTTTGTCACATCAATTAAAATAGAGATTTTGATGACTTTAATTGTGCAAAATAACTAACAGTATTAGGAGTGTCAGTTTTTAATGAAAAAATAAACATGCACAAATAACACTGCTAGTACTGTAAAAGGATCTCATTGAAATTGGGAACAACCCGCTTAAAAACCACAAAAAGTAAACGTGAGCATAGGAATAATAAGAAATATGGTTTTTATTTTTTTGATAAACAAATAAATTTTTTTGAACTTCTTCCATTTTGAACTGTTACCACAGTTAATAGTGTTTTTCTCAAAACAAAAGTATGCTTTATTGCTGCAGGAAAATTGTTACAATTTTATGGACAAAGCAAAATTTACCTTAAAAAAATAAAATAATGAAAAAGCGAAATATTAATCGAAAAAAAATCATATTTTTCGATAGGTCAATGCAAATACATATAAATTGTAAATATACCAAGTAAGAATCTAGGTGACCTTAATAATAAGGAAATAAACAATACATATGCCAAGTGAACAGCGGCGAGATTGAAATTACGCGACCTTAAACTCTATTTTGTTCAATTAAATACGAGTGCCCTTAAACCAAATAATCCCGAGATTTAGTGCCAGATGGTATCACTTCACATGCAAGAGTCATAACATAACTATACCATTTTGTCCAGTAAATGGTATAGCCTACAATTTTCCCTTCTTTTATGCGACTATCTCACTTTAATCTAGTAGCGAGATACTTAGCCAATTACAAAATAGTATTTGATTTTAAAAAATCGGTAATTTCTTTTACCCCATAACTTCCCTCGTTATGAATGTTTTTTTCTGTTTGGAATAGTAAAGTGTGACTCAATTTAGTTTAGCACATAGTCATTAAGCAATAGATATACATATACTGTCTTTTCAAATATTTTCATTGGGCGCCATTTTGCTCCACCATATTGGATTCGTACCAATATCTTATTAGTTTCTACCTATGCAACTTTTACTCCGCCATTTTGAATTAGTACCACAGTTATTTATGGTACATTTTAATTTAAAACCAATCCGTTAAGTAGTTTTTCATAATAATAATTTTTTTTAACATTTCACCAGGCTGCCATTTTGTTTTACCATATTGGGTTTTTACCAAAATGTTACCATGTCAATCCCATATGACTCGTAACTTTTAACCAAAATTTGAAGTCAATCGCATAAACAGTGTTTAAGCTAAGTCGCGAACTGGCAGACAGACAGCCAAACTGACAGGCGGACCGATGGAATTGATAAAACATATTTTTTGACATAGAGACTTTAAAACGTGAAGATATGTAAAACCTAAGAGAACGGAATAATTTGTTTAGCCGTCATTTTGAATTAGTACCACAGTTTTACTAGTTCATATGTATACCACAATTATTTTTGGAACACAATTTGTAATCAGACCCTTAAGTAAGTTTTGCAGGCTGAATTTTTAAATGAATCACTAAGCCGCCCTTTTGTTCCGCCATCTTGGATTCGTACCAAAATGTTATCAGTTTATCCCTACATAATACTTGATTTTGGTGCAAAATTTGAGATAGGCCGCCATTTTGTTTTGCCATATTGGATTCTTACCAAAATATTATCAGGTCAGCCCCATATGACCATTAATTTTTCACCAAAATTTGAAGTTAATCGGGTAAGTAGTTTTTTAGCTATGCCGCGAATAGACAGACCGACAGACTGACAGATAGACAGGCAGACCGACGGAATTGAGAAAACATGTTTTTCGGCATCTACAAACCCTGAAACGTAAAAGTCTGATAAAATCTCGAAGTGTGATTTTTTCAGATTTTCGATAATCTTCAAGAAAAAACAACACAATTTTATCTAGAACATTCGAAATATGGTATTCGGGCATTTTAATTTCCAAGGTAAACTGAATTACACAAGCAAGTGTCGGCGATGTTCATGGAATATTTTCACTAGGGCAATGGTGACAGATACAGTGCAACAAATAATAGAACAGATAGACTAATTCAACAAATTTTTGTCAATTTTAGTTTTATTCATAAAATTCAATACCAACAATTGATAAGACTCAGCCACTCCCCCACTTAGTCTTAACTTCTATCTCACTTACTGATACTGATGTTTTAGGCCCAGAATAAAGTTATTTAATATTATTAACATTAAGATTCATGAATATCAAAAACTTGACGAGACAAATATATTTCTTCCCTATTGTAGGTAATTTTTTTTTAGTTTTCTAAAATGCATTCACCAAAGACCTAAAATAATTTTTAGGCATTCTGAGAAGTTTTTGCAACAGTTCAAAGTACATTAAATTAATCTCCTATTTAATAGGATCAGAAATTTCATTATTTTTTCTAAATTGTGACAGATATATCAGTGATGGTAACATAATCGTCTTAAGAGTTATCCGGTACGCTGCCTATTAAACAAAAATAACAAAACAATAGCCTTGAATTGAGAAATACATTAACCTCGATCAGTATTTAAATTTCCAAAATAAATACGATGTCAAAATGAGAGATTTTGCCTCTCGTTAACTTTATGCAAATGTAGAGTTTTACACTTCAAAAGTTCGTTTTTCGCTTTATTAGGCGCTTTACAAGGTTTCCTTTTTAAGGACAGGCTAAATTTGCATTTAGCTGCATGATAAATTGTTTTCACTATCCGAAGTAGAACGAAAGAAATGAGACTGGAAAATCACTCGAAAAAGAATTTCCTGTTTGCGGTATTATGGCGAAACATCCGACTTTTTACAATAAAAGAAAGATAAGTCGACAGAATGCTTATATACGAATAACCCAACCCATTGTTGTCGTGGTCTCGACACTTTTCCTTTAAGACCTATTTTGAAATAAAAATGTTATAAAAGGTGTATCAATACCAACATCCAAGAAAATATGTAGACAGCAGCTCCAGATATTTTGCTGTTGAAATTTTTATTTATTATTGTTTGACCGTATGTTTATGTTAATTAAGAATATACTCCAAAAAATATTTTATTTCGGCAGTACTCATTCAACACTTTTGAAAGCTTTTAGGAAGTAGGGGCTCGTGGAAAATCACAAAGAGTTTTAATATCAATTCGCAAATAAAAAATATATAGATCAGAATCAGTTTTTAATGTTCCAACTTTTACACAGTTTTACACTTGACAAATAAATTATGATATAATCGAGTCTATTTACCTATAAACAAAATGTTTAACTTAAGAACTGTTGGTATGTTAAAAAAATAATTTTATTAACGATAAAACATACATACACGAAATCGGTAAATTGGCGAACGAAATTTTCAACACATAGATAACACAGTTTTTTTTTATCTATAACCTTGTGCATCACAGAGTGAAAGGGAATTGACTGCAGATCTTTTAACAGATAAAGTACAGCTAATTTATAGCAAAGAAAATCTTATATTACAGGAAGTAAACACGGAAAAGCAGCTCTGGCTTTGCAACAGTGGGGGCTCGTGGATTTAAGAAGCGCAGCGTGGCTAGGTGTAGA
Organism: Kuschelorhynchus macadamiae; assembly: GCA_030620095.1. Classification (NCBI taxonomy): domain Eukaryota; kingdom Metazoa; phylum Arthropoda; class Insecta; order Coleoptera; family Curculionidae; genus Kuschelorhynchus; species Kuschelorhynchus macadamiae. The sequence continues at coordinate 1,375,587 of JAUTXW010000322.1, forward strand.
GAGCTGTAGACAAAAATAGCGCCGCAAGCGAAAATTTTTTGGTGTGACACGTCCAAAATGGTTATTTTTTTATGATGGTAATTATCCATAGCTTTGGAGCGTTTTTTAATACATAGGGGAAATAATATAAATTTATAAGATTTTAAATATATTTTTTTTGTTCCTTAAAACAGTTATGTAACTATATCTTAAAGCTAATTTCGATTCAATTCCATCGATGCAAAACTGCTTCCGAATCCGATGATCCGAACGGACTAATTGACATTAATTCTATAACAAACGAGTGCCTGCTTCGTGCAGCAGCAGTTATATGCCGCTCCCATCTCTATTTGGCTTACGGATATTCACCATTGCGTTGCCATAGCAACTGCCGTAAACAAATATAAGTGCGAAAGACGGCGTGCGGGGGGAGTCTGAGGCGGAAGTTGTTAACTGCTGATTGTGATTCCTCAATGGGTTGCTCTTATGAAAAGATGTTCAGCGCGCTACGTTTTTAAGTCATTTTTTTTGAGTATATAACGCACTAGTTTTGATAGAAAATAATGGTATAATTAAGTAAATAATGTGAATTTATATAAAACATACTACATTTTAATAATATAAATGTAGATAAAAAAATATTTTTATTTTTAAGTAATTTTATTGGAAAATGTAGGTGAAGTGGCGCTTCACCCGCGTCCTCTGGCGATCCGCCACTGCTTTACAATCATTTAAAAATTTAAATTTTTTTGGAAAGGCAAAAACAACATATAGTCGTTTTGAACACTAGTTAGATTAGGTTATTGTATTAAGTTTTACATTTTTGTCATCTAAATATTCCAAACACTTTTTTATTGTTATTTCTCTAGTATTTCAAGTATTCTTTCAAATTAGGAAACCAATGGTTTTAAATAAATAGAACTAATAAAAACACTTACAATTTTTAAATTTTGTACCACTAGCAAGACCGTAATAAAACTACAACGGCAACGTCGAGTCAAGTTTTTTACAAATCCAAAAAAAAATAGTCGCTCGTATTACGTTTTCTGTTTCTCGCACGCCTTGATGTTTTATGTGTCTAGACAGCAATTTTGACAAAAAAAAAACTTGTGCGCCAAGTAAGACTATTCTGTGTTGCCGGATTGTACGTTCAGAAATAAAGGTTATTCAGTGGTTAAATACTTTTTAAAATCTTCCGACTATTTTCACAGGAACTTATTGAAATAATAATATTGCAACTCCTAGCTTTGAGAAAAGAAATAAATAAAATCATATTAAGTAATTTGTTTTAATTACCACAAAATAATTTAAATATTGTCAGTTTATTCTTACACGAGTTCTTACATCACACTAAATTGTTGTGCATAAGTTGAGTAGTTTTTAATATTTTATTTTTTACTTATAAATTAACTGAATGAATAAAAGATCAGACAAACTTTGATTATTATTAGGCTATTGGCTGTACGTCTGGAAAAATATTACGGGGTAGTCAATTGGGCAGCTTCGTACTGTAAAACTATGTAAGGGACTATTAAATCAATCACAGTAAAATGCAACGGTAAATAATTGTACTTAACACTCGGACTCAATATGATAAAATCCGCATGCTTCTTTGTAACATTACATATCTAACTCATGTAGCTAGGAAGTAAATTTTCTAAACACTATTGTGTGTAAAACTCTGCGATCCTTGACTAGCTACAGTTGCGTTTGGAAAAATTACGTTTTTCGCAGTTATGTGCTCTAAGTTATTTAATATCCATAAATAAAAATAAATTACCCCCTCAATGGATCTTAAATTTGTATTGTATTCCATATAGGTGGGATCCACCAAGCCCAATACTGTACGCCTCTCACAACTCCAGAGTCCGCGACGTACTGTATCCGATCGGCTGGTTAAATTGTTTTATAGATATACATAATTTTTGTGTTGTAATTCTAAATACCTAGACCATTCTGGCAATACCGAACCATACATTGTTGTGTGTCTTTAAATTAAATTTCGACACGAGAATTTGATCTGGATAATTCATTCGTATCTAATATATTGTCTGTTCGAAGTATAATTGGTCTTTGGTAGATAAGATTTATATTTGTAAAACTCTAACTTCATTATGCACCGAATCTTCTCCTTTTCAAATGATTTCGCAGTGTGTTAGAGACGTTTTACAAGAAATCTCTTTTTAAAGAAGGCCAAATTTGCACGTAATTTGGGTGATAAATTGCTTCTAGCAACCATAGTAATGCAGAAGAAATAAAACTTAAAAAAATCCCTTTCGTTCTTGCAATGTTGGAATGAAACAGGCTCCGTTTCCAGATAATTGACTTTTCACAGTAAAGGAAAAAACAGAAGATTTGTATCAACATGGATCCAAACTGGGCCATTTTTAATTACCAGTATTTAATCATTTAACTCAGTTTAATAGAAAACTAACATAGCTAGTTTATATGAGTAAAAAATTATAAAATTTTCAGTTGGTCTAGCTGTCCAGGTCAAATCTTTTTGCCTGCTTTTACTTACCCAACCATAATGATATATATATATATATATATATATATATATATATATATATATATATATATATATATATATATATATATATATATATATATATATATATATATATATATATATATATATATATATATATATATATATATATATATATATATATATATATATTGGTTGCGCCATATCCATATAAGCTGAGAATTATATATGTTAAGTTTTGAATAAAAATCGAAACAGGTTGTTGATTGACAGACACAAAAACACTGCCTTGAACTGTACTTACTGTATAATCAAAAAACAAATCAAACCCGCATTAAAACAATCCAGTAATGTACAAATTGTAAGAAATTATACTTTAAAAACTGAATACCGTCGGTTATTCTATTGCGGTTTGATATACATAATTACCTACGTAAATATACAAACAGTACAGGACGGTTGGTCGAAGTCTCCTTAATATTTTAGACAGTTTGCAGATCAAAAGGGCATAAAACCTGACCGCTGATACATACGGAATGTGGCGCCACTTGTGGGGATTTACTTAAATTGGTGACGTTTTGGAAGTATGAATAAACAAAGTTTTTGGTGTGTGGGTTGGTAGCCCAGTGGAAGGGTACTGCAATAGCATTGCACATGTTTCATCCCAGACAGACGATATCTTGTTTTTTCTTTTTAGTTTCTTTAACAAAATCTATAATTTTGTATATAATTTTTTTTAATATCTGCGTTTTGGTTAGCCCTGATTAGGCCGTTTTTTGAGTTGATGTAAAAAAACATATCTTTATTAAAGAAATAATTTGTATATAATCGTGTATTAAATATTGGACTGGGTTTTTGCTTGACCATGTGTATATATTAAAACAACACCAATATATTAAGACTACAATAAAAAATTATTTTTTTGCTATTATGATTTGTACGCGCCACCCAGTATCATTTCATTGGTGCTTTGTTAGGTGGTAAGGGTATAGCCGCGCCTTCTAAAACTATATGGTTTATTGAGGTTTATAAAGATTGTATTCATGTTTTTTTTTATTGGTTCAGCTTAACCATGCCAAAAAGTTTCACGTTGTTGCACGCTAGACTCCTTATAATTCTACACATTTGCATCTAAATTTTCGCTCATGGATATTTTACTACTTAGTTTGACTTACAGCTAAATTTATTTCTTTATTTACAGATCTACCATCTATAGTAAAGAGGATGTATACCAAGACCCGTTAACTCTATAGATTGCCTCGACCGATCTTGACCTATCCCAACTCGGTGTGAGCGATCTACGTCACTCGGCGACCGGCTTTTACTTTAGTTTTTTTGCTCAGTGCATTTTAAAAAGTTCGCATCCTATTTGAAAAAATATGACGTATTTTTATAAAGTCTCAAAAAAATATTCTTGCAAAAAGTTTTAGCGTGACAAATAGTTGTATAACTTTAGAAGATGTACATTTTTTTATACAAGGTGTTCCAGTAGTGTATTTGGTGATAACGCCTAGAGATAGAGAAAAAGTTTAAATATAAGTATTAGTATATACGATGATATATATCTACATAAATAGTTTTTGATATATGAAACACCCTATATTCTATTACATGTTTGAATTTTATCTAAAATTCTACTTCATATATTGTCCATAGACCTAAGTTTAATTGTTTTCGAGATATTGACCTTTAAAAACTGGGATTTTCAATTTTGAACAGATGTAGAGTCTAAACTCTTTCCTGATTAAGTTTTTAATAGTCTACCATAAATGTCTTCTCTATTTCTAACCGGTACCAAGACATCAACCGAGAACACACAATCGGCACACCTTATGTATACTAAGTATTTTTCAAATTGCCCGATAGACCTAACATGTTTATGAAATTTTGTAGACTCTTTGATTACTAACTGACTTCGAGGAATGTAGAGAATTCTCTAGTTAAACACTGAAGATACGTGATTTTTTTTAATCCACAAAAAACAGACGTTTACTCAAAACCAGGAAGGCACACATTGTGCGGCTGTTTACTCACCATTATTTAACTAAAATAAACCGTAAGTTTCTTTTACCCGAAACTTTCCTCGGTATGAATCTTTCCTTTTATTTAAAAAAGCCAAGTGTGATCCAATTTAGTTCCACATATAATCATTTAGTAACTCGTAAATACTCTATTTTAAAATAGTTTTGTTGGGCCCCATTTTGTTGCACAATATTTGATTCATACCAAATAGTTTCCACCAACGTCATATTTAATTTTTGGGAATATTTTAAAATAAATTAAATAAGTAGTTTTTACACTGATTTTTTTTAAGATCGCCAATTTTTTCCGTCATGTTGAATTCGTACCAGTTTATCATTATATCACATTTAATTTTTGTGCATAAATTGAAGTCAATTGTTTAAGAAGATTTTTTTACATTGATTTAAAAAAAGTTGTTTGCCTGCCATTTTCTTCTGCTATTTTGAATTCATATCACAATTTTACCAGCTTGTCTCTAATCACACCTAGCACTAAATTTGAAATCAATCTGAAAAGTAGTTTTTTCATTCTGATTTTTTAAATATTTTATTGGGGCTTCATTTGGTTTTGCGATCTTGCATTCGTTCCATAATATTACTAGTTCATTTCTATGAAACATTTTTGTACAAAATTTGGGGCATATAAATTAAATAATTAGTTTTTTATTAATATTCTTTAATATTTCGCTAGGCCGCCATTTTGTTCTGCAATATTGAATTTTTACCAAAATGTTACCAGGTCATTCACATATAAATCTTAATTTTTGAACAAAATTTGAAGTCAGTCGGGTAAGTAGCCTTTTGCTATATCGCGAACTGACAGGTAGACAGATAGACCGACGGATTTGAGAAAATATGCTTTTTGGTATCTATGTACGCTAAAACGTGAATATATGTAATGTTTGGGAGGGTGTTTTTTTTACGATTACAAACGCCGCCATTTTGTTCCGCCATCTTGAATTGATCTCACAATTTTACCAGTTCATGTCTAAATCAATTCTTACCCAAAATTTGAAATTAATCTAATAAGTAATTTTTTCAGGTTGACTTTTTAAATGTTTTATTAGGCCGCCATTTTGTTTCACCATCTTTAAGATGGGCCAAAATTTACCAGTTGATTCATACGTAATATATGATTTTTGTGCAAAATTTGAAGTAAATTGGATAAACCATATTTTTAGTAATAGTTTTTTAAAATTTCACTTGCTCGCCATTTTGCTCCGCCATATTGGATTTTTACCGAACTATTAAGAGTTCATCCCCATATGACCCTTAATCTTTGACCAAGATTTGAAGTCAATCGGATAAGTAGTTTTTTTAGCTATGCCGTGAACTGACAGATCGACAGACAGACCTATGCAATTGAGAAAATATTTTTTTCGGCATCTAGGGATCCTGAAATGTAAAGATCTGCAAATATCTCGAAGGGTGATTTTTTACGATATATTCCCCTTTCCGAGGGAAGTAAAAAATCCGATAAAATAACGAATTTATCTTTTAGAGAAGACTTTACTATAGAAAATTCTGACCGTTTGGACACATGCCAATTTAGATTAAGTAGTTACTATCCTTCCAATGATTTTTCGGTAAATTTAAAAACAGGGCTGCACTCTTACGAGGTACAAGCTGCTTTTAGCTATTAATGTAACACTTAAAAATTAAATATAGCAATAAAGTGTTCCATAAAAAAGTAGCATAAATCCCTCTTTAAAGCTAATGATCCACTTGAGCTATATTTGTTTAGGTTTAACTAAGTAAGCACGCGTGTTTTCTCAAGTGGACATAATAAATTTTAGTAAAAAATAAATGATATTTTATTTACAGTGCCTTGTCCACCCTAATTGTAATTGTAATTCTTAAACATATACTATGCAATACGATTAAGAAATATTGGTCACAATAGTGAAACAAAAAATAAGAATCCGACCAAGCTGTATTTTTATGAAGACTTTTATTTTCATGTCTTAAAGGTATCCTAAAAAGTACCCTTAATTTGAGCCGGGGTTTTGATTTAGGGGTGAAAGGGGCTAAATTCTAGTTTTTGCAAAAAATCTGTTTATAAAAGATTCCTAAATCTTTTTCTCGTAAAAAACAATTGTTTTTGCAATATTTGTCAGGTCCAAAAATAGCTTGAAAAATATTTAAATCTTGCAGACTGGGGATGGGCAATTAATAAAAATAGTAATTGATTCTACGAAAATAGAATCTAAAAACCGTTTTCTGCAGAATTTTGTAAACTACAATTTTGCCCACAAGTATTTTTTTAGGATCCGAAATTTACTTAAGGGGCACTTCAAAAATTCAAAAATGACAAATCAGAAAAATTTATTTTTTTAAACAAATAGTAAATAACATGTGAGAGTATTATAATAATGTAACTTTTGCTATTAAATAGTAAAATACTCTAAAGTCAGTATAAATATTAATCTAATACCAGGGCTTTTTAGAACCTAATAGAGATGATATTTGCTAAAGAGCTCTTTGTCGCAAAGGGTGGAGGTCAATGGGTTCTATTGGCCCACCTTGTTCCGTCTTTGACTTAGGAAGTTAATTGGGCTAATAATATCTAAGGATTATTTGTCATTTTTATGAAATCTATATGTAGTAGCATTGTAACATTTATAAAAGTGGCTCTGATAACTTTGGTTGGTTAATTTATAGAATATTTAAAAATGCAGATCAATTTTAATTACTCCTAATTTTCTTAATTGTGCCTATTGTGAGCCGGTCTTCTAATATTTTTTAGCCTTTAGGGAATTCGTTCTAAAATTAAGAGCATGGTAACTAATTACTCAAAGGCTTATGTCTCACTTTCTATTAATGGTGAGACAAAATGTATGTAGATGAAAATTTCATAAAATTTAAGTTGACTGGGTAGTCAATAAAGAAAACTTTATCTTAATTATTTGCACAAGTACTTCATCATGTAGTTCCAGGTACATAGAATTATACAAATTTAGTACAAAGTGGAAATTGCTACTACTTGCTACATATGGACAATATCATTTAATTAATGTTAATGCCAAATGCAGAATATGTATCAGCGACAATACCACATTCCCAGATTTCCCTATAAAAGCAACAGTTTTCGTATTAAAATTATAATATTTTCTTGCTGCAGTCTCATTAGTTATATAGTCTTGATATATAGGAAACCACAATTTTTCACATAGGGAAACAGTACTGTACTGTATATTTTCTGTAAAGTTTTCCAAGTATAAAAAATATGAGTAATGTAATATGTTAATCTCAAAATTTATCGGCGATGTTGGCAATTTTTTTCTGTAAACCCACCTTCTAACATAAAGTTTAACACGCCTCGAAATTTCAGAACCTAAGGCATTTTACTGATGTGGTATGTCAAATTAGAATTTTTGAAGCAGATAATAACAGTTCTAGAAATGTTGTGTACATCTTTTTGCTTTTAAGTCTGGAAGAAATTCCTTATCAGCCAAAAAAGAAAATGAGAAAATCGGTTTACAATTTTGAAAATTAGGAGTGATTGAAATGGATTTGCATTTTTAAATATTCCATAATTATTGGACGTAGTGTACTAGATAATTTGAGTAGGTATATCACTAAAATTATTTAAACCTATGTTTATGCAATACTTTTTGTACAAACAGTCCGTGGACTTTATCTACTCTGCCGATGAGACGATGGCAAATGGGACATCGCATATAATATTACAGTACTTCAACATACATAAAAATAAATGTACTTTTTTAATAAATCTTATTATTGTAAAGATAAGATAAAGTATAATATAATATTGTTTATTATATATTCTCTAATTGTAGCCTGGGGCTCGGAATCAAGATTGTTCTGTTTTAAATATCTTTGGCAGTTAGTAAATTCATTTTTTAACCAAGCTCCCAGTGCCCTTCAATTTATTCTTAAGTACTTTTCAAAATAAGGGAGCCTTTTCACATTGATATATGCTGGTTTGAGCTATTACTTTAACACCCAAAAAATTAAAATACAGCCCCTGAAGTATTCAGCTACCAGTCGAGGCAGGTAATTTGATAAAACTCATATCGACATCAATTTGTGGTGGAAAAATTGACCAGACACTGTTGAATTCTTTTGACATATCAGTGTAAATCGTGTGTTAATTTGAAGATGATCATTTGCATTGGCTACAAGGCAAGATTGATGGTCATACTGGGCGAATGGTTAGCTTTTTTTAACAATTTTGACTCTGAGGACACTACCTTAAGGAAAGTTATATTGATGAAAAGTTTATCTGCCTTAACTTATTTAAAGGAGGTCGGTGACATACACTGTTAAGTATTTAATATATAGATACAATTTATATTTGTGTTAGCAATCCAGACTGGATAGATCAGTTGTAATAAAGCTTTATCGGCTAATAAAGACCTGTTTCAGGGCTGATAGATATAGTGTTTGTAGGCATTAACCGTTTTGTCAGTTAAAATTGATTTAAGAAGCATTTGCATTTGATTGATTTATCTCTGTTGTTGTTAAGACTTGTTTTATTTCCGAATCTGTACAACTCTAAAGGCGCTGATTTCTCCCACTCTTCCTTTATTGAATACTTTTTGAAGTACGTTGTACGGCTGCACATGTTAATGGAATGACATGCTATTGAGTCGACTAGAGTCAGCGAGGATTGAAGTACGAGAACTGACATTATCTTAAACATAATACATGAGAGAGATATAAATAAAAAATATAAATCTTGAAGTTAAACATTCTTGTAAAAAGTGAAACAACTATATATTTAAAAATAAAACGTTTTTCCTACACAAGTTAATAATCTACGCTTTCTGGGGTACCTCAAAATTATAACTGTTTCTTATCATATTTTTGTACTATTTTAACTTATCTTTCCCAATCAAGTCGTATAAAGTTCAAAGTAAATCCTTAAATTGTGTGAGTAATAAACTAACAAATGTTCGGAATATATTACATCAGTATAAATATGACAAAAAAAGAAAAACTCTGACTAACTGAAAATATTTGACTACAAAAAAGGTATCAATGAAAATAAAATAATGGATTTAAAGAATAAGGTAAACATTTAATGGACTATTTTCAATATAGATATCAAAGTGATAGATAATAAGGACGAAATTATTTAAAATCGAAAAAACTGTTTTTGAAATATTTAATAAACAGTGTGACTTGACTCTAACATATCCCAACGAAGCTTCAGTTAAACAAAAATTATCCGACTTTCTTGTTATGACAGACTGATGTTGTTATCACGGAATGATGAGCCTGCCGAATAAGTTTTTGAGTTGATCTCGATAGGTGCCAATATATATACTTGAATTCATTGCAGAGCAGGTCTAGGTCCCCTAGCAAATTAAATAAATGAGTCTTTTGTTTGTGGAGTATTGTCTTCAGAATAAAAAAAAACAAACTGTTTCCAGTTTCCAAGCATTAAGAGAAGTATGATGTGGTCAACTACTGGTCAGTGTCGCTGCTACTCTGTTTCTCAAAGTTCTTTAAGAGGGCGAACTACATTAGACTTTTTTAAACGAAATGGCATTCTGACTAACCAACAATACGGATTCTGGCCTGCTATGAAACAGAATTTTTAATGATTTCTCAAGTATTGTTTATCAGCTGGGTGTAAACAAGAAAGTGGCTGGCCGCTGTTTCGTCCTCTCAAAGGCATTTGACATTATAGACCACAACTTGTTATTGGAGAGACTATCTTATTTGCGATACTTGACAGAAAGACAACAAGGCATTAGCATTACCAACAACGGTTTTCAACACAACAACAGCGAAGCAGATAGCGATGTGGTGTGAGGATACCTTTTGAGAGTGAATGTTGGAAAAGCTGGTCTTGCATCCTTCTCGAGGAGCCAAGTAGTGCTTACAACTCGCTATATGTAAAACTGAAACGTTAGTCAATTCCACTAGTAAAAAGCGCAACAATATTCGGAATTCATCTGGACCCAAGTTTCAATTGGGAATTTCATCACTGTCATCTCAAGACTAAATAGTACATGTAGTTTAATTCGTCACCTGATGCACCAATTAACAACAAACGTTATTAGAATATTCTATTTTGATTACATACAGTGCGCCATGAGATATGGAATCATATTTTGGGGTTCATCATCAAAAGTAAATCAATTCTTTAAAGCATAAAAACCCAGAATACCTTCAAAAAGGTATTAAGGGAATTCCTACTGGAATACGCATTTATATTTAATTCTTAGTTTATATTTTGTCGTGTTTGTTTTTTTCTCTTTTATGTACTTTGTTATATTTTCATATCTTTACATTTTAATTTATTTATTTGTACTTTTATGGTTCTAACACTGTCAAATTATTTTATTGCACTATATCATTGGTTTTGGGAGGTCAAGGCCTTGTTAAAAATGAAATAAAAAATCCAGATCGGTAATTAGAAAAATTAAGTTGAAGATGAGACTTTGAAGACAAAACGTGGGATTTTAAATCTGAGTACTCCATCTTGTAGATGAGGAAAAGTGGCTACGAAGACGTAAAATATACTTTGTAATATCCCCTCGATTGCAGTCATCAACATGAACAAAATAAAAACTCGAATAAAAAGGAAAATGAAATTTATCAACGACATTTGATATTAAATTGCGCAAATTATTGAGCGAGTTTTAAAAGAACTTAAAGTAGAACAACAGATAAATGATAATGCGTTTTCATATTCAGGAGCGTTTTATTAAGCATATAAAGGAAATTTCATAAGCTCAAAGGTAAGCATTAGGAATTCTTGTCAGTTCTATTTTATTAAGGTAACAAATCCTGCACACGATTTCTTTATTAAGTCCTGCAATCAACCCGCAAACGTTGTTATGTGAAAATAATACATCCCAGTTTTTACAGGGGTTCAAAATGGTAAATACGTGTGCAGTAAAAGTCAATTCATGTAGTGTTACTTTTGAATAAATTTCTATTTATATTAGTAAGCAATCTGTTCGTATGGTTTATTATCCAGCTTCATAACTTCAAAATAAAAATAAATGGACATTTTACACGTTTAAAGTATGTCACAGTAAATAGATAATAAGGTTTGCACGATTAAAATATCTACTAAAACCCACTGTTTTGAAAACAAGGTTAACGTTTTTTACTTCCTTCTTAAAAGGTATTGTAATCGTGAAAAAATCACTCTCCGAGAATTTTTCAGATATTTACGTTTCAATGTCCCTAGTCTGTCTGGTTCTTACCCGATTGACTTCAAATTTTGGCAAAAATTAAGGGTCATATGGGAATGACCTGGTAACATATTGATAAAAATCCAATATGTCTAAACAAAATGGTGGCCTAGTGAAATGTTAAAAAATTTTTATTAAAAAACTACTCAACCATCTTATCTCAAATTTTGCAAAAGCACCTAGTATTATGTTGGAATCACTTGTTAAAATAGTACGAATCCAAGATTACTTAATAAAATTTTTAAAAATTGGTAACTTGATAAAATATTTAAAAATTCAACCTGAAAAAACTGCTTAATGGTTTAATTTTAAATTTTGTGCCATAACTAATCGTGGTACAGGATCAACTAGTAAAATAGTGGTACTAATTCAAGATGGCCGAACAAAATGGTGGCCTAATAAAATGTTTGTAATCGTTAAAGAATCACCCACTCAGGTTTTACACATCTTAATGTTTTAGCATCGCTGGATGGCAAAAAATATGTTTTATCAACTCCATCGATCCGTCTGTTGGTCTCTCTGTCTGTCTGCCAGTTCGCGGCATAGCTAAAGACTACTCATTCGATTAACTTCAAATTTTGGTCAAAAATTAAAGGGCATATTGGGATGACTTGGTAACACTACGGCAAAAATCCAATATAGAGAAAGATAATGGTGGCCAAGTAAAATGTTAAAAAAATTATTATTAAAAAACTACTCTTCCAATTTATCTCAAATGTTGCAAAAACCTCAAGCATTATGTTGGAATCAACTGGTAATATTTTGGTATGAATCCAAAATGGCGGAAAAAATTGTGTGCCATATCTAATTGTGGCATAGGGATCAACTAGTAAAAGTACTAATTCAAGATGGCCGAACAAAATGGCGGGCAAATAAAATGTTTATAATCGTGAAAAATCACTCTCTCAGGTTTTACACATCTTTACGCTTTAACGTCCCTAGATGCCAAAAAATATGTTTTATCAATTTCGTCGGTCCGTCTGTCAGTCTGTCTGTCTATCTGTTAGTTCGCGACGTAGCTTAAACACTACTTACCCGATTAACTTCAAATTTTTACCAAAAATTAAGCTTCATATGAGGATGATGAATGATGATGATGAATATTTTGGTAAAATCAAAAACGGCGGAACAATGATAAAAAAAAATGTTAGAGTGGTGTATGTTTGGAATTAAGATCCAGTAAAATTAATTGTTGCATCCTCAGGACACATATATAGATCCTATATCCTGCATTAGACCCACATTATCCGTCTGTACCTACTCCGTTGCTACGCATATATTTCTCAAATATTCTATATGGTTTTCGTTAACAATCCCTTTATTATGTTAGAGTGGTGTATTATTTAGGGTTACGATCCAGTAAAAAAAACGAAAGTCTATTTTTAAATAGTCGACGTTTCGCAACTTTATTGTTACATCCTCAAGACACATATATATATATATATATATATATATATATATATATATATATATATATATATATATATATATATAGATTCTATATCCTGTATGAAACCCATATTATCAGTCTTTACCTACTACGTTGGTCCGCAGATATTTCCCAGATATTAAGTTTCTAAATGGTTTTCGTTAACGATCCTTTGTTTTTATGTTAGAATGGTGTATTATTTGGGGTTAGGATCCAGCACAAAAACAAAAGAGTTTTTTAAATAGTCGGCATTTTGAAACGCTATTTTTTCATCCTCAGTACACATATATAGATTCTATATCTTGCATGAAACCCATATTATCAGTCTTTACCTGCTACGTTGGTCCGCAGATAGTTCCCAGATATTAAATTTCTAAATGGTGTTCGTTAACGACCCTCTTTTTCTTATGCTAGAGTGGTGTATTATTTGGGGTTAGGATGCAGTAAAACTGTCGACATTTCGCAACATTATTGTTGCATTCTCAGGACACATATATAGATTTTATATCCTGCATGAAACCCATATCTTCATTCTTTACCTACTCTGTTGTATTATTTGGGGTTAGGAAATATCTGCGGACCAACGGAGTAGGTAAGGACTGATAATATGGGAAGGGGGGGAATAGGGGAATTTAGGATGGCGAAACAAAATGGCGGCCAAATAAAATTTTAAAAAATCAACGTAAAAAAATCTTGTTCAATTGAATTTAAATTTTGCAGAAAAGTGAAATATGAAAATAGGATAAACTGATACGAATTCAACATAACGTATCAAAATAGCGGTATGTCAATGTAAATACTACTTATTGAATTTATTTTAAATAATGTCCAAAAGTCAAATGTAGCACAGTTTGCATTGAAGACAATATATGTAAAACATATATAATGTGACTATGTCTGAATTAAATTGGGTCATACTTCACTCTTACTAACAAATGGAAAAAAAGCCATAACGAGGGAAGTTTTGGGTAAAGGAAATTTACCGATTTTTTTACAGAGCAAATAAGATTTTGCGTTAATCAGATTATGCCTAGGAACTTGAACATTTGTTCATCACAACGACTGAAACAATGGGTTCCACAATTCCTATAGCTTTTCGGTCTGTCAGCTTAATATTCTTACTTACATTAACTCTGAAACACAGTAGCCACTACCAAATCTCAAAGGAGGAATGCCGGAGAATCAACCGAAAGTTCCGTGTAATTAAATTTAGAGTACTCGTATCGATGTCTATTGCCAAGACCGATAATTGCCTACGGAGCCTTCGTCTGGCAAAGCCTAAGCTCAATGCACTACGCCATCAAAAGACATGTCGTGCTTATCCCACTAGATATTACAAGACCACAAATAAGCCGGGGATCATAGCAATCACAACATAAATTATTCAATTTGCTTTCCGGGTCAGTGGCAAGCTTCTCGGGTTTGGATGCAGCGCATGCATGTTCGAACCGGGGTTCAAGCGAAGATTTTTTTTTAGTATTTTTAAATAAAAATTATAATTAATAATAACATGGATTGTAAAGTTAGGTTAGGATTGGTTAGGTTTGCTGCAAAGAAGGCACGAGGTAACGCGCCAATTTTATGAAGATTAAAAAAAAATCGGGTCTATATTAAAACAAGGATTTTTGTAACAAAACCCATAGTAATTAATGGATCTGTCCCGTTAGCGTTAGGTGAACTCCAGGTCGTCGATAAAATCATCATTAAAGCCATAAAATTACACGCTAAACTAACCTCAAATGATCGAAAATCAGATTTGAAATACGCGCGCACTGAGTGGTGTGATTGGTATGATTCACGGCGGATTTGAGGTCCTGTCTGGATTTATCTAAAGCCGATACTACAAATGTGGCATTTGGCGAGCGACTCGTTGAAGTACATACATGTTATTATTCACCTCGTATTGTTTTATCATGGGCACGATTATTTGCGTATTTACGATATTTCTAAATAGATTATTTTAATGAAACAAATATTTCTATAACCACAGTTTTGGTACTTATGAGTAGCACCTATATAAAACTAAGCGAAAAGACAGGAGTTTTAGATATTCTTTTATCGACATATGTGTGATTATGTCATTTAACAGAATCATACATATGTCGATAATAGAATATTTTCCTCCTAAATCAGTCTTAATTTTCTTTCAGGCATCATATACATTGCTTTTTATTTTGTGTTAAGTATGCACAAGTTATAGGTTCCTTCTCAAAAAAGTTCGAATACTATTCGGTTAGTCCAAGTTATAATAATTCAACATCAGACCAAAAACTTACATTAAACACACTAATTCATTACGACATCAGTTGAGAAAATCGCAAAAATACCGAACAATCGCTATAATGACTCGTTCACAATACACTACAATAACTATAATACTCTTTTAAGAGGATATTGGACTTGATATCGGAGTACCTCTAAAAGGCGTCTACTTTTCAGTGTCTTAATTTCCGACAAAGAAAAAGTGTTGGTTCTTCCTTAAGATTATCGGAAAATGAATTTTTTTTCAGTTTTATTTCTTTCGGTTTAAAAAAAGTTTTTGTTCATTGAAAAACTCTGGACTATTTATATTTTGTCGTAAAATTTGAAATACGTTTTTTTAGGCAAGTGGTTAGTATGATAATGACTAAAAGACTCAATAAGCTGCAAAGCTTCAGTCCCAAATGGTGGTTTTTAAATGGTATATATATTGTCTGGATTCCGGCAGTACCATCAGACATTTTTTTTTGCAATTTTGAGCTTAATATAACTTTTGAATACATTTTAAACTTGACTAGTTATTCAGTTTTTTTATCTAAAGTATAAAATGTCAATTTAAATTATTTTACCAATGTCATTTAGATTGAAAAACTTGGCCAGTATAAGATAACCGAAGATAAACTTATTTTATACAATTTGGTCTTAATAAATTTTCTCCCTTAGCCAAGGATATCGTAGTATTTAGACTACAGCTTTTAAAACAAAAAAGTTTTATTATTACACTTATAATTACATACAATTCCAAACATAAATTTGACTGCTCTAAAAGTGGTTTTACTAACATCAACACTAAAATTATTGTTGCACAGGGATTTTTATTCAGATAAAAAAGTCTTCGTTTAGAGTCAACCGAAGGTTTCTACTTCATATAGTCTTCCATTTATAAACATTAAGTAACGCTCTCACATGGATAGTTTATTTCTAAAGCTCTGTATAGAAACACAGAAAACCTTTACGTTTATGTGCAGGAAATGTGTTTAATATATAAATTTTGTTTCTGGAAACCTTCTCATTTGATCGATTGTTTGACATATTATATAAAGTTAGGACTAACGAATTGACAATTGAAAAAAGCGGTCACCTGCTATCACTTTAAACCCTTTTTATTCAGTGCTTTAAACACTAGTTTCGGTTTATCAACGGGGCAGGATCCAGTGGTAGATTTACTTACTTTCCAGCTTTTTATATTTTTGTTCTATTTAAAAATACAATTTGTATTAAAAGTGCCTGAAATTTAGAAAATTAATGTTAATTTCATTTTTCAAATTGAAAGCTGTTAACAAACTGACCCATGTTTTATCTATAGTGAAAGCGTCAGGTTCATAGTGAATTTTTCGCGGCAAAATTGTGTCATAGGTTTTGATGACGTGCAACGCCAATTTTGTTGATTTCTATAAGAACCATGTTTTATGAGAATATCCTCTCCGTCATTTTTTATATTTAAGTAATTACTTTTTCTACAATATTTTGGCAGAATTTGGAAAAAATATTAGTTTTTGCAACTGAACTGCGGAAAGTCTAGGAGAGTAAATTTTGACTAGTTAAGTTAGGACCCACAATTTAAAAAAAACATGGCCTGTTTTCTAATTTGCCAAAGGTTTAACCCTTCCGATACTGAACGCAATAATCCTAAAACGATAAAGTCGAAAATAACTGAATTTTCATAAATGACATAAATATTTCATGGATAGATACCTTCCTCTATTATTCTCTTCGATTTTGGAGACTGTCTTGAGAATTAGTTTGTAGAGAGGTTTTTTCCACGTGGTGACGAAAAAATTTTATTTTCAAAAACTAGCAATCTATGCCACCAGAAGTAGAGGTAATTTGTAGACGGCTTAGCTGGTCTACTTTTTTAGATAGATGTCTTTTATACGAAATATTGTATAGTAATTTCTCTATATCTGTAGGTAATTTTGTGCGTTTTACGTGATAAAATCAATGTGGATGGAAGTGGGAAGCTAGAAATAATGTAACCTGAAAAATATTATAAAACAGAAAAAGATAAATAGACATATATATCGAAAAAAAAAATATACATATATATATATATATATATATATATATATATATATATATATATATATATATATATATATATATATATATATATATATATATATATATATATATATATATATATATATATATATATATATATATATATATATATATATATATATATATATATATATATATATAAACTTATGAAAATATTTTTTCTAAAAATATAAAACCAGTTCTATAATTTTACAATCACCATATTAGCTTTCTCAGATATAAAAAGACACATATATATAGTTAAAAAACATAAAATAAATAAAAATTAAAATTAAATAAAAATGTAGTTAAATTTGATAATTTTATGTTTTTTAACTATATATATATGTGTCTTTTTAGGAAATAAATTTTCATCTTTACTGGTTTTATATTAACCTATACCCAAGAAAATACCGACAAAAATATATATATATATATATATATATATATATATATATATATATATATTCAAACAGATATTTATTTTTAAACATTTTCTAAAAATTAGTCAATGCTAGCAGATATTCAGATATTTCTTTAGCTAGATATGTAATTAATATTTAAATTGAATTTCTACACAGATATATGTAAGTGTATATGTTCATTTTTAGTTTCTGTACACTAATTAAGACGTCTAGTTAGCAAATCCTATTTATATAAGCACAACATAGTCTTCATTAGTTAACCTAACATAGAACTCTCTGTTTCTAATAACTAATTTTGATAATTTATTCTGTGAAGTGTTCGAAATTGCAGCAAATACAGCGCATAGTCCCGCTTTAACATTGTGTGCATGATATTCATTGAATTATATTTTGCAAATGCACTATCTGTTTAACAACTATTATAATTTTCGACTGTATTTATGTAATTTCGTTCGTATTAGAGGACATATTAAAAGTTTTGTGACGTATAAAATTGTGATTTTTTTAATTTTTAATGTCGAAACAATTTAAAAAGTTGGTAAATTTCGTTTACCCGGAACTTCCCTCATTATGAGTTGTTCCTTTTATTAGGGATAGTTAAGTGTGGCCCAATTAGTTCAGTCTTTTAGTAACACATATATGTCGACAATAGAATAATTTCCTCCTAAACCAGTCTTAATTTTCTTTCAGGCATCATATACATTGCTTTTTATTTTGTGTTAAGTATGCACAAGATATACGTCTTTTTAAACATTTTTATTCGGTGCCCTTTTGCTCCATCATATTGGATTTCTACCAATATTTTACCAGTTTCTACCTATGCCACACTTAATTTTTGAGTATCTATAATTTAAAATTAATTTAATAAGTAATTTTTACATTAACAGACACCGCCATTTTGTTATGTCATGTTGAATTCGTACCAGTTTATGCCTACATCACATTTAACTTTTCTGCAAAAAAAAAATTCAATTGAATAACATTTTTTTATGTTGATTTATATCTTATTTATGATTCTATTTTGCCATGTTAAAGTCGTAGCCCAACTTTACCAGATTACCTCTATAACACAATTAATGCTTGCCCTCTTGATTTTCGACTAAAATTTGAAGTCAATCTGATAATTAGTTTTTAAACTATCCCGCGAACTAACAGGTAGACAGGCAAACGACAGACGGACCGACGGAATTGGCCAAACATATTTTTTGGTATCTAGGGACGTTAAAACGTGAAAATATGTAAAACCAGAGAGGTTAATTTTTTTCCCAATTACAAATATTTTATTTGGCCGCCATTTTGTTCCGTCATCTTGAATTAGTGCCACAATTTTACTAGTTCACCTCTATAAAACAATAAGTTAGGGCACATAATTTGAAATTCATCCATTTAGTCGTTTTTTCAGGCTGAATTTTTAAATATTTTATTAAGCCGCCATTTTATTTTGCCATCTGGGATGCGTACCAAAATTTAACCAGTTGATTCCTACATGATACTTGATTTTTGTGCAAAATTTGAGAAAAATTGAATAAGTAGTTTTTTAGTAATACAATTTTAACATTTTACTACGCCGCCATTTTGTTTGTTTTTAGGGAATCTACCAAAATATTACCAGGTCATCCCCATATGACCATTAATTTTTAACTAAAACTTGAAGTCAATCGGTTAAGTAGTTTTTTAGCTATGCTGCGAAAGGACAGACAAACCGGCGAAATTGAGATAACATGTCTTTCGGCATCTAGGGGACCCTGAAATGTAAAGATCTGAAGAAATCTCGGAGGGTCGTGATTTTTTTCAAGATTACAATATTTCCATTTTATGAGGGAGGTTAAAAGACTAAGTTTTTAAAACCAGAAACTAAAGAAAGTTTAATTTTGTTTGCGTGTCCTTGAGGACATGAACTAGTTGTTGACGAATGAAACCAAAATAAAAAATATAGAATAAACAAATAAAATAGGAAACAAAAAAGCTATATTGATGTGACACTGCTCTTTATTAACTTCTCTACAGCAATTCGAGAATACCCGTAACTTTTGAACTGTTATATTAATAAGGTTACAAGGTATTTCAGAATAGCAGCTCGCTCGATTTTTCTCCCTTATGACTGACTCAAAATCCCAACTTATGTATAGCTTTCAGAGCCATCTAAATACACACAAAAAAAACAATAAATTTTTAAAGTTTGACAAATAAGTTGGCAACTGTTTAAAAAAATTGTCACTTTGTGTTTTTAAACGGAATTTTATGAGGAGGGGAACTTTTTCATATTTGGTTTTTAATGTCATTTTTAGTTTAGCCGGAAACGAATTTGAAAAACGCTTTTATTTGATAATTATTTATTTTTTTAAAGTTCGGTAGCGATCTTGTTTCCCACTGATTGATGTCAAATTAGTGAAAGTATCATTGCAATCTTGAAAAAATTCCCTCCGAGATGTTTGCAGATCTTTGCTTTTTTGAGCCCCGAAATCCCGAAAAACATGTTCATGGCTGGTCAAAAACTTACTTATGATTGGATTCAAATTTTGATAAAATATTTATGGTCGTATGGAGATGGAATGGTAATATTTTGGTAAAAATCTAATATGTCAGAACAAAATGTCGGCCTAATTGAATATATAAATATTCGGTAAAATTTTATTTCCTGGAATAAAAATTTTTCTATACGGAGGAAAATATTATTTTTTATACACTATGTAAATAAAGTTATGAAATATAAAAAGACAGTAAATTTATCTTTATGCTCAAATTCTTTCGTAAATAATTCCATTACATGTATTCATATAGTTGTTTGGTAATAAAAACAATAAATAAATTACAGTTACAGTATATGGGATTTGTATAAAATTGTTACTAAATAGTTATATGCATATATTAACTTTGTTGTGTTATCTATACATAGTGGAACTCTGTACGAGGGAAAGTTAATCTATTATGTATTCTAATTCAAAGTTATTATAGGATTTAGTTCCTCATTTGCTTACAAGCATACACATATTAGACAAAAAATTAGAAATTGGTCGAAAAAAATTTCATATTCAAGGCCTGCTAACAATTTAGAAAGTACTGCTTACAAACGAACAACAATTATTCTATGCCCTTTTTACGACCTGGTAGGCCACTAAATCTTATAATATCAGGTAATTAGACAGTTTTAATAATAATAAGCTAAAAACAAAAAATAATAAATTTGGAAATAATGGAGCGATAAAGTCTAAGGTGAATATCGGATGATGTTCATGTTTACCTGAGAAGCTAAAGAAGGCATAATAGATGAAAGAATTCCTGGTGTGTATCAATTCATAAAACTTGAGGCATACGTTCGTTCGCATGGCTCCTTTCTAGTGGTTGTTTTGGCCACATACAAAACTGAATACATTTTTCTGTATTTCTCCCTATAAATACTACTTAAAAAATGTATTCAAGTATTCTAAAATGTCAGAAAAGTTTAAAGACACAAAAAAATTTAAGGGATTTTTGTTGTTCTCAGAATGTTTACATCTACACTATGCCTAAGAGTACAGGGTTTTTCCTTATAATTTACTTTTAAAAGTATTAGTGAAGGATTTTAATATGACATTTAAAAAAATAACTAAGTAAATTAATATTCTTTCAAATGGAATACCCTATTTTATTTAAAATATAAAATCTCCTCGTTTTCTTCTTTTCAAAAATATATAGTTTGTTTAAGTTTGGATAAGAGTTTTCTGTAATCATTCAACTTTAAACTTTTATTCTAATTGCAATAGAGCATTCCTTTTTTGGTCTAGAAAGCCATGAAAGCCAATCCGAATTTGATGAATGTTGGATCTTGCAGGCATGGATGACGACGGATAACAAAACAAATGAACTGAAATAATAACTATTCATGCATAAGTGTAATAGTAACAATAATAATTTTTCTTATTTATCTATAAAATGCTTTTTACCGATGGAGAAAAACTTCGTGTAGTTGCATTATATTATGCAAATAACAATAGTGCCGTAAAAGCCGCTCGTCAATATCAGATTAAATATTCAGAGAATAGAGTTCCATTAAGACAAGCAATAAGTTATTATATTGTTAAAAATTATTCAAATTCTAGAAAGTCCGTATTGCTCAATACCGGATGTATTGTCATGGGAAAAGATTCCTACTTCACAATAATTATTGGATATCATCCTTATAAAATCAGGCCATTTCAACATTTATCAGAAGCTAATAAAATAAAGAGATACCGATTTCCTGCAGACATGCAAAAGAGATTAGAAGGCGATAACCAACTTCTTGACAAAGTTCTGTAGTCAGATGAAGCCACGTTTACTACAGCGGGTATCTTTAACAGGAGAAATAAGCATTTCTGGGCAACGCAAAATCCCCATAAAATAAAAAAATAAAGTAATAGGACCCATCAACTTTGAGAGAATTTTAACAGGAGATCGCTACTTAAGTTTTCTAAAACATGAAGTAGAGGAGTTTTTGGAGAATATTCCAATTTGCCAGTATAGAGATATTACTTGGCATCAAGATGACGCACCTCCCCATAATATTTAAACGGTAACTCATTTTCTTAATAACCAGTATAACACTGGCCAGCAAATGGCCCTGATCTTACCCCACTAGATAATTTCTAGTAGGGGTATTTAAAGGACAAAGTTTACTTCAATAAGACACATAATTTGCCAAAATTACTGCAGAAAATTGAACAAGAAATTTTGATTTTAAAAAACAAATATCCTCTTTATATTAGCAACCAAATTCAAAAATTAAATTAAGATTGTTTTCTATGTGAATACTTAACTAATTTGTTAAAATATTTGTTACTATTTCTAAATGGTAAAATTTAAACTTAAAAAAAAATGATTTTTCCGATTTTCCTATTTCCCGAATGTTTTTTTAAATGTTATATCTAAAATATTCGTAAAAAATCTAAAAACTTTTATATAAACCTTTATTTTTGTATTAGTTAAAATAATACCTTTAAAAGCGTGACAAATTATAAGAAAAACCCTGTACAACTATAAAAAATAACGGAAAGGGGCGAATATAAAGCTGTTTGATTAGCTGTTTTACTTACCTCGGAATTCAAGGTCGGTTCACAGGTTAAAAAAAAAGAAGATGAATGTTTGCGGAATTTATTCCATTCCAAGTATCTTTCAGGTGCATCTTTTACTTCCATCGTAAAAGGAAAGTATTGTGAAAAAATCACCCTCCAGTTTTCTTCAGATCTTCTAGATGCTGAAAAACATGTTTTCTCAATCCCGTCGGTCTGTTTGTCTGTCTGTTCGCGGTATAGCTAAAAAACAAGTAGTTTTGACTTTAAATTTTGATAAAAAATTAAGGGTAATATGGGGATGACCTGGTAACATTTTGGTAAAATTCCAATAGGGCGAAACAAAATGTTGTTCTAGTGAAATGTTACAAAAATTATTATTAAAATACTACTTTCTCAATTTATCTCAAACTGCACAAACATCAAGTATTATGTTGCAATCAACTAGTACAATTTTGGTACAAATCCAAGATGGTGGATCAAAATGGCGGCATAATAAAGTATTTAAAAATCCAGCCTGAAAAACTACTTAATGAATTGATTTCAAAATATATGCCATACCTAGTGGTGGTATAGGAATCAACAAATAAAACTATGTTACACACAGGTTTTAAATATTTTCACGTTTTAGCTTTCCTAGGTGCCAAAAAAACATGTTTTATCAATTCCGTCGGTCCGTCTGTCGCGTCGGTGTGTCTGTCTGTTTATCAGTTCGCGGCATGCATAGCTTAAAAACTATGTACCCGATTGACTTGAAATTTTGCCCCAAAATATTTTAGTAAAAACCCAATATGGCGGAACAATGTTAAAAAAAATTGTTAGAGTGGTGTATTACTTGGGGTTAAGATTTTATAATAAATTTTCGACGTTTTGCAACTTTATTGTTGCATCCTCAGGAGACCTATATAGATTCTATATCCTGCATAAAACCCATATTATCAGTCTTTACCTACTCTGTTGGTCCGGAGATATTTCTCAGATATTAAGTTTCTACATGGTTTTCGTTAACGATCCTCTTGTTGTTATGTTAGAGTGGGTATTATTTGAGACTAGGTTCTAGTAAAAAAACAGAAGTCTGATTTTAAATAGTCGACGTTTCGCAACTTTATTGTTGCATCCTTAGGACACATAGATTGTATTGGAGTGATGTATTATTTGGGGTTAAGATCCAGTAAAAAAAAATCTTGTTTACGTCCCTCCTAAAAGGGCATTATTGTAATCGTGAAAAAATTACCCTTCGAGATTTTTTCAGATCTTTACATTTCAGGGTCCCCAGATGCCGAAAAACATGTTTTCTCAATTACGTCGGTCTGTCTGTCTGTCCGTCTTTTCGCGGCATAGTTAAAAAATACTTACCCGATTGACTTTAAGTTTTGGTCAAAAATCAAGGATCTTATGGGGATGATCTGGTAACATTTTGGTAAAAATCCAATATGGCAAAACAAAATTTCGGCCTAGTGAAATGTTGGAAAAATTATTACTAAAAAACTACTTATACAGTTTATCTCAAACTTTGCACTAAGATCAATTATTATGTAAGAATCAGCTGGTAAAATGCTGGTACGAATCCAACATGGCGGCTTAGTAAAATGTAAAAAAAATTCAGCCTGAGAAACTACTTAAGGGACTCATTTCAAATCGTATACCATAACTGATAGAGAAGAACTAGCAAAATTGTGGTACTAATTCAAAACGGCGGAACAAAATGACGGCCAAATAAATCATTTATAAGTTTTACATATTTTCGGGTTTTAGCGTCCCTAGATGCCAAAAAATATTTTTATCAAATCCGTCGGTTCGTCTGTCTGTCATTTCTCAGTATAGCTTAAAAACTACTCATCAGAGTGACTTCAAATTTGTGTGTCTCAATGTAAAAAATACTTTTAAATTATGCCAAACATCCAGAATGGCATAGGTAAAAAATTGTAAAATATTGGCAGGATTCCAACAAGATGAAACAAAATGGCGCCCAACATCTTCGAAAAGATAGTATCTTTGTGTCCTTAAATGACTAAGTACTGAACTAAATTCGGTCACACTTCACTATTCCTAATAAAAGGAAAGATTCATAACGAGGGAAATTCCGGGTAAAGAAAATTTACCGATTTTTTACGCCCTGTTACATTTATATTTTCGATACATATTTAAAAACGTGGCTAGGCTATGTTAACAAACACTTTTGGTAGCAAAATCAAAATTGTTGCTTTATTGTTGTCAGGGGCTCATTTAAGGGTGATTTATTTTCCTGAAAACTACATTTTTATTTTAGTTTTATTATCTACAAAATGCTTTTTATTTGATTTACTTTTATTGTATGTCATTATGGTTACTAACAATAAAATTATAAAAGCTATTCTATTCATTAAAAAAAAATTACAAGTTGTAATTCCCCTTATTAAACGTTGTTGTTTCAAATAATATTTATGTGTTTCTTCAATATATCTTATTGATACCAGTGAACAATTCCAAATTATTAGTCAATCTGAGGTATAGTTAGCAAGCTGGGTTAGTTCTTTCGATGCAAAATATTCCAAAGTTTGAAACGGGGCTAAAACAGAACATGCTGGCAACTTAACTAATATTACTCAATAATATCTCAAGGGGATGAACGGTGGATTTACAAAAGCCAGCTCAGCGGATATGCTGTACACGGTTTTAGAAGTTATGTATAATCATCGCCTCGGTAATTAGCGTTTGTGCTTTGATCAAAATGTGTTGAAATTTGATTAACACGCTTCTTAAACATCTTTCCTTAACTTTAATAATTTCATAATTTTGGAGTTGCTTGCGTATTGAGTTAATTTGGAGGCGCCCCACATGCACTCTCATATACACGGATTATTTAAAACTTTGCAAATAAGAAGAAGGAGGTACTCTGAATAGATTTTAGTTACCGGCAAAACTTCTGTTTTTTTTAAATGTTTTTTACCAAGAAAGTATTAGAATTAACGAATGGTACGAAACTCGAGGTCAAATTTATAAAAAAAACTCATGTTAATACGTGTTTAATCAATTTCATTCTGTATTGGTTAATAAATTATTAAAGATGAAATATTTATCTTCGACAAAATGTGTTTACTCTACAGGGTTAATACAACCTTTATTATTTTTGTATCTTCGATTCTCATTGTATAAAATGAGCCATAAATGTATTTCAAAGCTATTCGTCAAAAATAGTTATATTATTTAATCACTGTCGAACCGGCTTCAATAGACTCACGAGGTAAAATGACAAAGAGGCCCACTGAAGAAAAAAGTATACTTCTTATTGGCTTAATGACACTTAAATTCTTTGAGCTCTTTAAATAAGTGAATGCTTTTGTTTAAATAGTTTTAAAACCAACAATGAACGTTTAGTACCCATTCAATGCAGACACCTTTAACTTGCCGTCTTTAAAGTCTTATAACTTGCAAAAGTCTAGCCTACGTACCTTAAAAAACATTTAATTTTCACTTAAAGCTGCATATTGACTTGAACACCTCATGCGCGTTCGAAGTAAAGTAGGTTTGGGTTCGTAAACATAACAAAAGGGAGACGGAATAGTTTTGATATGAACGCAATCATTCATTTCGAAATTATTACTTTTTTGCCTATTGTATCCTCTAGACGTGGTTAATTCCAAAAGGTGATGTCAACTCTTTCACATAAAACAAAATCATAGACATAATAAATGTCTACGAACAAAATTTATATTTTCTAATAATATTAAAATCAAATTTAAGGTGGTTCTAATATTGTAATAAATTCTGTAATGTATCATTAACTATATATAATTATTATCAAAATGATTATTCAAACAATCTGTTTTTTATTTAAATACAATGCTATTGTTTAAAAATCCTTAACACAGTAGTAAAATCGCAAATCCCACAAAGCGGCGTTGCGTTGATATGGAGTATTGTTTTTGTGCGATTTTTGATAATTTGTCTGCGAATTCTTAGGCATTATGGTGCGTTACTGTGAAATGTTTAAAAATTTGAACTATTTAACTCCTAATGTTTCTTTTCTCGGGTAAGTCAAGATGTTTTTGTATCGTACGCGATACCTTGTTCCCTCTTAATATTTTATTTATATGCAATTACGGTACTTTAAGGGTTAATATGATGATATTAATTGCTATTTTATCGTTCTTTAGAAAGCAAAATTACAAATGTGCATTTTTTGCGCTAAGCTATATAAATTCCGGGGCAAAAGCGATATATGTAGATACAAAAAAACACAGGTAGGGTACAGGCGGGTAAGAGTATGCGTCGGCAAAGAGTATGTAACCGGTTTATTTGTCTCATCAACCTTTATCTGGTAACACTGCATGTGTAAGTGTATTTAGTTAGGTCAGTTTCGTGCTTATTCTTAGTGTTTTCCTGTGTAAGACAGTAAGAAAACCATTTTTTTTGCGAGAAATTTAGATTGATTGTTTAATTTTGTCAGAAAATGTCATGTTTTGTTGAGGATATCCTTATATTCGAGACGTTTGAAATACTGA
Organism: Kuschelorhynchus macadamiae; assembly: GCA_030620095.1. Taxonomy (NCBI): domain Eukaryota; kingdom Metazoa; phylum Arthropoda; class Insecta; order Coleoptera; family Curculionidae; genus Kuschelorhynchus; species Kuschelorhynchus macadamiae. Next base: position 1,402,920 of record JAUTXW010000322.1, read on the forward strand.
CGTAGTTTGTTAGTTGACTAATATATTTTTTAATGATCGTATCTGCAAAGGGGAAGGAGTCATAGAGTACGCATGCGTACTTTTAAAATCGCTATGCATACACTCTGTCATTTAAATTTTAATTGAGATTGGTTGGCTTAGTAATTTTTTTCCTTTAGGTATCCAAGTGGACATACAAAATGAAGAAGTATACTCGGAAAAGTAACAGGAAATTAGTGTTCAGGTTAGGTGAAAGTAAAAGGTCAATTGCTAAATCAATGCATGTTAACAAAGCAACACTTCGAAAGCGTCTTAAGGCTTGTATACTATGCTCACATCTTTAGGGCGCTTTAAACTAGTGTCGCCCCCCCCCAGAAAAGGATAAAAAAGTAGTTGAGTTAGATGAAACCTTTTATGGGTTGACCATCAAATCGTTACGTGAACTGGTTTTCGAATTCGTGGAAAGAAATGTCGTTAGCCATAGATCTAACAGGAGAAAGAAACTGGCTAGTAAGGACTGGGTATCTTCATTCTGCAAACGCTATAGATTAAGCGTACGTGTAGCTGAAAATACAAGCCTTGCCAGAGCTGCAAAGTTCAGGTCAACAGATTTTTTAAAAACTTCAAAAATATTGATGAAAAGAGGAACATTCAGCCTCATTGCATCTATAATATGGTTGAGACTGGTATGTTTACAGTACCCAATAGAAAGCGGTTATTGCGCCAGTTGGAAAAAAAAAAGCTGTAGGTGAAATTGTGTCATCTAAAAGAGGTCAATTAATAACAGCGGTATCTGCTATTAGTAATAGTGGAAAATACGTTCCCTCATCTTTAATATTCCCACGTAAAAGAAGAAAGGAGGAGCTGATCAACGGTGTTTCAATAAGCACAGTCCTACAAGTTTCAGATTCGGGATTCATAAATAGCGATTTATTTCCGGAGTGGATTGAGCATTTTCAAAAGAATAAAAAAAGCAGCTCCAATAGCCCAATTTTGTTATCATTGGATAACCATACAGACGCCAAAATGTCAAATGTCGTACTTTGGGAATCTATCTACTTAGTCTACTACTGCATAGTAGTCATCGGTTGCAGCTTTTCGATAGAGGATTCGTAGGCCCATTAAAAATGGCCTACAGCCAAAAGTGTGATAAATGGCGTGTATGTAACCCAGGTCGAGCAATTACCCAAAAGAAAACTGGTCAGTTATTTGGTTCTGCCTTTTTCAAGGTAGCCTCCATAGGGAAGGATTGTCAATGCTTTTAAGTATTGTAGAATATGGCCATACAATCCAGATGCTTTTAATGAAGATTTTGCACCTGCTTCAGTGATTGAAAGGCGACTGTCACAGAATAAAACTAATTCAGATTCTGAGGAAGAGGATAACATTCCAATTTCGGACCTAAAAAATCGTTGCGTTCATTTGCTCAATGTCAACAATCAATTTTTTTGAAGGGTCTGAACAAAACTAAAATATATTTGGGAACCTGCTTAACAAATTCCTGCAGAGATAAACCAGTTTGTGATACGGTTTATGTCTACCAAATCCGTCCTCTCACTTCTCATAAAAGAAAAGGCAGTGAACTCAATTTATCATGAATGTAACTATTACTATTACCAAATATTACACTCCTGGCTATTGACATATTATTTGTCAACGGGAAGAAGAAATGAAGATGTCATTATAACTTTACAGCATTGTCTTTGTGAAATCCGATAAGAAGGATAGATATGTTTGTCTTTGTCACACTTGCAGTACATTATTTACCTTAATCATTGCATCAAAACATAAACGATTTTATGAATGAAACAACACAAGATATTTGGTCTCCCTGTTGTTATGTCTAAGTTTGAGTCTAGTTTTGATTAACTATATAATTCATTTTTATTTGACGTTTTAGTAATCAAAACCTAATTTTTTCCCTCTTAAAAGGGAAGTATTGTAGTCGTGAAAAAATCACCCTCTGAGATTTTCTCAGATCTTTACCTTTACCTAAAGCTCGTAGATACCGAAACACATGTTTTCTCAATTCTATCGGTCTGTCTGTCGATTTGTTTGTCTGTCCGCTCGTAGCATAGATAAAATACTACTTACACGATTGACTTCAAATATTGATCGAAATATAAGAGTCACATGGGGATGACCTGGTAACATTTTGAATTGTTAAAAAATCATTACTAAAAAAAATTATTTTTCCAACTTACCTGAAGTTTTGCTTAAAAATCAAGTATTATGTAGGAATCAACTGGTAACATTTTAGTATGAATCCAATATGACGCAAGAATAAATTAAGGTAAAGATATGAACTGGTAAAATTGGGGAACGAATTCCAGATGGCTGAACAAAATGGCGGCCAAATACATTTTTTGTATTCGCGAAGAAAAACACCCCCCAGATTTTACACATCTGCATATTTTAGCGGCCCTTGATGCCAAAAATACGTTTTCGCAAATCCGTCGGTCTGTCAGTTTGTCTATGTATCAGTTCGCGGCTTAGACAATGGCGACATAATAAAAGAATTGTTGGAAAAAATTATTACTAAAAAAAACAAAATCCAATTTACCTCAAAATTTACACAAAAATGAAGTATTACATAGGAATGAATCCAAGATAGTAAAATAAAGTTGCAGCGTAATAAAATGTTTAAAATATCAACATTAAAAACTACTTATTTTTTAAATTTTATGCAAGTATTAGTGTGACAGAAATAAACCAGTAAAATTGTGAAACAAATTGAAGATGGCGAAACAAACTGGCGTCCAAATAAAATGTTTAAAAAATCAACTTAAAAAAACTTCTTCTTCATTTGAATTATTGAAAAAAATAAATGTGATATAAGGTTAAATTGGTATGAATTCAAGATAATGGAACAAAATGACGGTCCTAAAAAAATCGGTTTAAAACTACAATTTATTTTAAATTATGCCCAAAAATCAAGTGATGCATAGGTACAAACTGGTAAATATTGGTACGGATCCAATATAGTGGAACAAAATGGAGCTCAATAAAATTGTTTGAAAAGAGAGTATATATCTGTTACTTCACTATTCCTAATAAAATTCAAAGCGAGGGAAGTTCCGGATAAATCAAATTTACCGATTTTTTAACTCTCTAGGCCAATAACCCTAAAGAAGGATATTTTATTTTAGAGTTTTTATAGGTTCCTTTTTCATCAGATAACCCTATGGACATATATATAGTTTTCCAAAATATCTTAAGAAAAAGTAAGTTAAAACCAATTTAAGCTGAATATCTAAGAACTGCATGCCATTTTAAATTAGCATTACATAAAAATGCAAAAAGTAGCTAAAAATGTATAACAGTCAAAATTTAATTTGACATCAAAAAAGCTCTCAAGTTAAATAAAATCATATCAAAATTAGTTCAAAGCGAGGGAAGTTCTGGGTAAAAGAAATTTACCGTTTTTTTATTGATATAGATGTGCTGTATTTCATAATATAGACTGAAATAACATTAATTATTGTGCATGTGCAAATAAGTAAAACTTTACTCGGTCATAAGGGAGTATAGGAACATATTATCTTTAGTCACGAAACAATGATTAAGATGTAGTCAGCAAGTTCTATTTGCATAAACATACCATAACCTCCATTTGTTTACATAACATGGAACGCAGTTTGTCGCTAATAACTAGTTTTGATGCACGTTATTCCGGAAGATACAACAATTATTATTTGAAATGTATAGTGCGCCACCACGCCTCCACACAGCTTGGAACGTATACGATTATCATTAGCAAATACGCTTGCAAATGCAGTGCATGTATGTAACAACTGCTATTGCTTTCAACGAGGTGCATGTTTGTAGGAATTATTAGCTTGTTGTGTACATGCAAAACCCCGGTATAGTTATTTATGCGCAATAACGCGCACGCGCAAATTATATTAAATGACTTATTATTTTAATTAATTGTTATTACGTTTATCATTACTTTGATGGAAACTAACCAGCCAGACTGTCGCAAACATACATTTTTGGTGTCCAATGAAATTATAATCGAGAAAACGATGTATACGTGGACATAAAGATCTTCAAAATAGTAAAACATACTTTAAACTAACGGCTGTTTACCTGAAATGCAACTATTATAATAATATAATATAATTTCCTATATAATAATATGACCCAGGACGGGAATTGCAAATCATAGATTATTGTTTTGCAAAAGCCAAAGTGATGTTGGTATTATGCGAGACATGTTTTTCCTGAAAAGTCCATAAAATACTGTTTTAAAAAGCAAAAAGCAAGATGTTTTGTTGGTTTCGAGTTAACATTTTAAATTTTAATTTTAGATTCTCTTAAATCATTAAGCTCACATTTAATTAAGATTTAAAGAGCTTTTGTGCATAAAGGATAAGCAGTCCTTTATGGAAACTGTTCTATGAAATCGCCAGCTATTATGGCCTGTACTCGGCTAATATTTTCGTAATTAATATTCTCGTCAGCCTCACTTAACAAACCATAATTTCTAGCTTAGCTTATCCTGACAGGCCTTTTACTCTGAAATAATAATAATTTTCCTTTCTGTAGTGCTCCCCACGTAGTAAAAGGATTATTACCTCATGAATTTTGTTGAATAATTAAAATATTTGCGTTATGTTGCGATATAATTGAAGTGAATCAAATTTGTTAATGTAACCCTAAGAATGAATTTTCAAATTTGGTAACTGGGAGGTGCAAATTCAGACTTTTAACTTATATCGAGTCCTTACTACCAGTTAATCGTAAGCAACAAAAAGCGAATTTATCGTGAACAGGTTTTATTGCTTTATATTTCATGATATCTAGAAGTGATGGGCCGTACCGCAACCTCCAGCTGCAGGCGCGTATACAGCTTGCAGTTATACGAGGGGTATTATATAAGTTTTTCATGCATTAAACAAAACTGACGACCAAAAAAAAGGGTAGGCACTTTCATACAGCACACAGGCTTATACCACTCCTCACGTACAATGTAATATTATATGACTTCTGAATGTTCAAAATCCGCGGACATACATTTTAAATAAATTTGTCATATGGGGGGGTATTATCCCCCATTAGCCTCCCCCTTGTATACGCCCCTGTGACCAGCTGTTAACTTTCAGGATGCGGTGCGGCTTTTGGTCTTTTTTACATGACTTACTGACTGATAGATTTGTATCTGCACCATTTCCCCCTTATACATTCCACGATATATCCAACCTTATCCGGCCTCTAACTGTATGATGTAGATACACTTGATTGGGTAGATTCTACCTCTAAATCGTCTGGACGACTATTAGGGCAGTAAATTTAAATATCTACCCGGCGAAAAATACCTTCTCCTAGAAGCTATTTTAAGTTCTCAATAGTTTACAAATTACGCCTTTTCACGCCCTATGGATAAGATTTATCATTTAAGGTAAAATGTAGTTTCATTTAATTATAATCAGATATATTGTACAGGGACTATAAGAATCGATACTATGTAGGCGCAAAAAATACATGTTTTAATCACGTATGGATAAGATTTAACTTTTTTGTACAGGGTGTATAAAAATGATTGCAAAATTGCCAATGAAACATCAGAGATTCATAGTATGCAGTGGCAAATAAATTTTTTATTCACGTCTGGATGAAGGTAAAATATTTAATTTTATATCCAGATGATATTATAAAGGGCGTGTAACAAATGAAGCGCAAATTTTTAGATACAAGGTGTATAAAAATTAATACAAAGAGATGAATAAAACATCACAAATCAAAACTATGCAGACGCAAAAAATGGACACCGCAGGCGCAGTTTCAATTTTTGAAGTAAAATCAAAAGATTTATTTACAATATTTACTATATTCAATGTTACAGCGTGTAAAAATTGAAGCGCAATTTTTTTGTAATACAAATAAGCTTTTTCAAAAATGTATCAACAAAGTTGTATATTATAATAGCGATAAGATAAGATTTTGATAACAGGCTAAAATATAGAGAGGTGGCATTACCCACTCCCCCCTGGCATTAAATATTTCATACAGTTCGATGAATCTGCACCGGATTAGCACCATAAAGCTAAACTATCTGACCGTAGTTTTGCTTTATAAATCATATATATTTTATGGGCCCCAAAACGGCTTTTTATACGAATAAAATATACTATTTTTTCTCCAACTCCTAAATAGGATCTTTCATAAAAATTAAATTAAAATAACGGCAACACAGAATAGGTACTATTTAATTCTGTGTACCTCTATTATGTGTCGAAGCCTACAAATTGACGCAAATGTCACGTCGCCGTCAGTTCGTTGCGTAGCAAAAGTTTTGGATTGGACCAAGATTGGACACTTGACGACCTTCTAGAGTGTCAGGATTAACCTCAAATGTATAACAGGCTTAGTACTACCACGGTGTCTGAGCGTCTCTTTGCAGCAGGCAGGTTTTGTGCTTCATCGCTGAGGAGAGAAAGGGCGCTATTTATACACGAGTAGGCATTTGGGGGCCTTCTACCAGGATCGTGCCTCGACAGGTTAAAAATGTGTTTTACATATGTTAGGATAAGGCCTCGTTTCGCGTTTGTTCTGCACCAGGTACCGGTCGTGAAAAGAGGAAATTGATAGACTATTGAGCATTTGAAATAGCTCGCACATGTGAGGTTAGGGGACTGTTGATATATTGTTCAGCACACTTCATAGAGCACCTGTAAATGTTTTTACCTTAATGATATTTTTCACTGCATGTTTCCGATATTTTGACTAAATCTACTATACTATGTCTTTGCGCCCAGCCAGCACTAGTTTTTTGTCGCTTTCTATAATAGCCCAGTAAAATTAGGCATGAAAACGACAAAACAAACTGGATTGTTGTAAAGGTCTTTATTTTGATGTCCTAAGCATGTTCTTAAAAAGTATCCTATATTTGGGCTACGTGTTTTTTGTTAGAGTTGGAAAGGTACCAATTATGTTCTAAGCAAAATTGTGATTTATAAAATTCTGTACAAAAAAAGCTTTTAAATTTATGTTTTCAAAACACTGCGCCAAACTGTCATGTTTGATGAAGCAACACGAGCAGGCAACTTTTGGAGCCAGCGGGGACTGTTTATGCTTTGCTGACAAAAACACATTTTTTTTAATAACATCGCATTTTATAAAAATGTAATACATTTCTATGTAAAAGAACAAAAAAAAGTGAAAGATAAATATTTTATTCTAAAGGTAATAGTCGGTTACTTGCCTTTACTCGGAACATCCCCTGTAGCAAATTCTACCACCCATAAAATCTACAGTGTATGTATGTAGCAGGCATAAACTTCAAACATAGTATCAAATTGGAATATTTTTAAATTTTATGATTAATGCTCTGTAAAAGAGCTTCACCTAGTTTTGCCAAAGTAGCGGGAACTTCTCTCATAAAGAAATTTACCTTTTATTAAAAAAATCATATTATTTCCTGATTTATAAAATATGTATGCAATTATTACCAAATAATTATATGAATATATAAACTGTGTTATCTGGAGGAAACGCCACTACTACTAAATTCGCTAAGATATTTTATGTGCTGTCGCATTAGGCCTCTTCCACAGATTTATTTTCATTAGAAGTTCCCCATCTTTTTGAACGACTTTAAGAACACGTTCATTAGCAAATTCTATTCTTTCTTCAAGTAACGAAGCCATTGTTTATATTTGTTATCTTTATCAATAATAGTGACACATTAATATATATGGGTACAAACTTATTTTCAGATAACTATATGCTTTGTATATATGTGGTGATATCCGTTACGAGGGAAGTAAATACCAATTTCTTTTCAAATTACTGATAAATTATTTTACCTGTTCTGCTTGTGTGTACATGTTTTATGGCTCTGGTGTACACCAAATTGCCAGCATCTCTTTTTATGTATGTATAAATGTATATAATTGTCAGGTATTTACTTTGTTTTCTTACTATCCAATTTTCCTTGGTGTGCTTATAACGGAAAATTTTGCGGTTTTGATTAATTAAGAAGGAATAAATGTTTTGGATATTAAAATGTCAAGTCAGAAATACTTTCGACGTTTCGTTATAGCCGGCATGAGGCATTTGAGGTACGCTGTAAGATTTGAGCTGCGAAACGTCGATAGTAATTCACATTTAACATAATTTACTCACAAAGACCCTGACTTTTTTATTTGGTCTCATATTCGGATAGTTCTGAAAACACGTGATGAACTGTCATGATTCAACTTAAAACATGCCTTTAATGGTTTTGTTCTTGAGAAAAAAAAGAGCGTTATTCCATTGTTTGATTGTTGTTGGCGACAACTGTTATGACTGAAGCCTAATCTAAATCATAAATTTTCTCAAAAACATTCTTTGATTATTTATAAGCATAAAAATATTAACATTAGCATTAATTCCCTTTTTTCGCGCCCGTAACCGTGTCTATTAAATTTTGCGTAATTACTATAGTTTTCACCTCATTATTCCTTAAATAGTTCGAAAACGCGACTACTAAAATGTTTGCCTTGCTGCGCACGGAATCAGGATCGACTGGGATAGCGAATAATTATGTAAAAGTTGCCCAATTACTTTGGAATATTTATATCTTCATTTGCCGCCTTGCCTTGAACTAGGCTCTAAGACGGCATTGGCGAAATAAAAGAAAGAAAATTTACTTTACTTTTTCAATTTACAATATAATTTTTTAAAGATGTTTTTTAATTTTCTGCGGTAATAAACTTTCATTCCGTTTCAACGTTTGAAGTTGCTAAATCTATGAAGTGGTTTTATCGTTATTTTTCTTAATATTGTTAATATTATGTAAGTAAAATTACGAAAGACAGATTAGTCTACATCTTAAAATGTATAATTTTTAATTTAACTATATTTAAAAAATATATTTTTTTATCTTTTGTTGTGAAATAATTAGACACTATGTTTAAATTTACCAGGATCAACTGGTATAGCGAATAATTATGTAAAAATTGCCCAATTAATTAAAAATTATATATATCTATTGTTTTCTATCTTCCCTTATATACTACGTGTTAAAATGTATAATTTTTTATTTATTTATATTTAAAAATACATTTTGGGTAATTTTTTGCGAAATTATTGAACATTACTTTTAGCTTTATTAGGATCGACTGGGACAACGAATAATTGTGTAAAAGTTGCTCAATTAATTAGGAATATTATGTCTTCCCTTGAACTATGCTATATGACGGCATTGGCGAAATAAAAAAAAGAAAATTTCCTTTAGTTTTTCAAATTTTAATTTTAAAATTTTTCCAATTTTCTGAGCTAATAAAGTTTCGTGATCAAAGCTTGGAGTTGGTAGATCATATAATCGAAATCTATGAACTGGTTTTATCGTTATTTTTCTTAATATTCTCGATCTTATATATGTAAAATTACCAAAGACCGAATAGTCCACATGTTAATAAGTATAATTTTTAATTTATTTATATTTAAAAATACATTTTTTATCTTTGGTTGCGAAATAACTGAACATTACGTTTAACTTTGATCGACTGGGACAACAAATAATTGTATAAAAGTTTCCCGATTAATTTGGAATATTTATATCTTCACTTTCTGTCTTCCCTTGAATCATGCGCTAAGACGACATTGGCGGAATAAAATAAAGAAAATTAACTTTAGTTTTTCGATTTGTATTTTTAAGATTTTTCTAATTTTCTGCAGTAATAAAATTTCGCGATCAACGCTTGGAGTTAGTAACTCATGGAATATAAATCTATAAAGTGGTTTTATCGTTATTTTTCTTAATATTCTCAGTTTTATATATGTAAAATAACCAAAGACAAACTAGTCTACATCTTAAAATGTATAATTTTTAATTTATCTATATTTTAAAATATATTTTTTATGTTTTGTTGCGAAATAACTGAACACTACATTTAGCTTTACCAGGATTGACTGGGGCAGCGAATAATTATGTAAAAGTTGCCCAATTAATTTGGAATATTTATATCTTCATTTTCTGTCTTCTCTTGAAGCAGGCTCTAAGACAACATTGGCGAAATAAAAAAAAGAAAATTTACTTTACTTTTTCAATTTGTAATTTTATGTTTTTTCTAATTTTCTGCGGTAATAAAGTTTCGTGATCAACTTATAAGTGAACCAACTTGGAGTTGGTAAATCAGGTAATATAAATCTATAAAATAGTTTGATCGTTATTTTTCCTAATATTCTTAATATTATGTTAGTACAATTAAGAAAGACAGATTAGTCTACATCTTATAATATATAATTTTTAATGTATCTATACTTAAAATACATTTCTTATCTTTTGTTGTGAAATAACCGAACAGTACGTTTAGCGTTACATTGTTAAATTTAACAGAATTGGCAAGAAAAAATCTATAGTTTATTTTATTGGATGGATACTTAAATCACTCACCTAAAATTGTTATTGATATTAAAAGTTATAGCTTAAAGCTTAGTAGATATTTACGATATTTTTTGTTCCTACAATTATTTGTTATATAACATATTTAAAAATGAGCTATATAACTCAATTTTGATAAAATATCATTCCTGAAATTACCTTTTTATTTAGGTTGCCTTTTGTATTACAACTATAAATAGAATTAAATCTTCTAACTATACCTAAAAAATATGTAAGAGACATATTTTGAGATATTTTAGGTATACATTTATTTTGGTTTACACTTATATTCAATAGAACTATAAAAAGTGAAATATGAAAGAACAATTGAGGTAAATACATTTTTTTTATTTAAAAAGCTTTGCTATTTTCTTCATGTCTTAATGTTGTACACGAAAAATAAAAATTACAGAAATGTAACCATCATAAAACGGTGAATTGTGAAAAAAATACAAACATTAACGATCCTATGACAATAATGAATCCATTAGAGTACTTGGTCCAAAAAAAATTATTGACGATCAAAATAACGCACGCAGCAAAGATATAATTTTTTGATTTTCTCTCCTCTAATAAAATGGATAAATGTTTATATTTATGTTGACCTAAAAATTAATAGTACCGGGGAGTTTATATTAATTTGCAATTATAATTTGCAGCTTAAAACACATTTGACAAAATGAGTGTCTGAGAGGAAGCTTTTACGTCTTTTGTCTAATAGAATTCCGCGGACCAACTTCATATTTGTTATTTTCTGACGTTTCGCCTTTGATTGTATGTACAGAGCGCTCCTAAAACCAAATGAACCGGTTTGGCGCGGTCGAGAAAAACATTGTTTCAGAAGAGTTTAAAGCCTTAGCAATAACGGAAATTATACATGCTCGATTTAAGTATTTTCTTTCAGATAGACAAATATAAGTTAATTCAAATAACTCAGGACATACAATAAGGTAGCTTATTAGGTCTTCCCATTCTTTAAAAATTTTTACTTAAGGTAAATCATAAATGTAAGCGGATAATACGTTTAAAGTTATTTCACATACTTACACTCAATAATCTTACCTACATCATGTTAATGGATATTTTTAAATCGTTCCATTCTGTTTACCTTATTATAAATAACTTGGTGTCTAGAACTCACCGGTTATAGGCGTAAACTCTACGTTTTTGTTTTTGACTTTGACAGTCCCACACAATTCTAATAATTTTCTGGGAACAAATGTAGATCGTTCTTCATCATGGGCTAGTCATACTACTTTACCTTAAGTTAAATAAAATGGTTTATTTAAGCTCTGGATTTGGAAAGAAAAAAGTGGGCTGTATATTTTTAATGCGTAATTAATAATGAATTTAAAAAGGTCGGTATCCAGAAATTATTGCCAATAATGACATTAAATGCGGACTTTAAATATATAAACCAAGAAACAATAACTAAAAGAACGACTATGTGCCGTACTACACTAAAAACTTATCTTATTTCATTCCAGCTCGAACGTCACTGATTAATGTACAAAATGCATAATTACGTGCTTACGATTCCCCAATGCGACATGAAATTGGAGATACAGGTCCAGAAATTTTTAATGCAATGAGATTTGCTATATGCGACGACATGTCCGAAGATTGTAGCGTAGATTTTTTTGCGCGAAAAAATGTGAAAAGAAAACAGAGATGTCAAATTTATATTGCCATATTAGCCATAACTTTTTAGGCAAATTAAAGAAAAATTTATTTATTTAATAAATACAAAACTACAGTCTACCCATGCTGGGCTTCTCAAGTATGTACAAGTTGTAAGTGTACGATCTTTTTCAGAACTTGTTGTCGTTTTGATGAATTTAACACTTGTCTAATTTATAACAAATTTGTTTTTGTATAGCCCGTTTTCCGCTACATAATTGTGGTATTCCAGCCTATTAAAAATATTTCAGTTTTTCAAAGAAGTTTTAATTGCCAGCCTTAGTTCTCGTTGAAATTATGCTTCAAAATATAACTAATAACAAGTATATGTTATTAAAAACCAAACACCCCACTGCTTTGAACTAGGTTATTAATATAGTCTCTTTTCTTATATAGGTACCTGGTATCCCGTAAGTAAACATAAAAATTAAAGTACTTCCCAGTCTCCAATATATCGAAAAAAGCATTTACCTCAATGGCATGCTTGGGACCACTAACCAATTTGATGTTTAAATTATAATTACCTTAAATAAGTAAAGTAAATTTGGCGTGAAATATATGTGAGAACTTTACAAATTTAAATATATCCCTAAACTCATTGGAGGTTATATCTGCAAATTTTGTTTATGTTTATCGTGAAGTCGCGTCGGTAAGTTTCTCCTTGAAAAAGTAATAGTTTTCTTTAAAACGAAAATTTTGTCTTTTTTTTTCATCCTCTATTTTATACAGTTTTTGTTGTATTACAAAAAATATAAATCTGTTTCTTTAGGCAAAAATATTGTGCTTTTAACCAATCCAAACGTTTTTGTCTTAAGTGCTACCAATCCGCAGGTACGAAGGCTCAAAACCAAAAAGAAAATCGTGCACCCTACATTTAAAGCATTTTACATAAATCAGCCTCAGCCCCAGTAGAGTTGAACTTTGGATCACTCTCTCGAGAGAGAACATAGACGTTTATTCAGAGTATTTAAATATTTCGCCCAACACCAACCTTCTAGATGATACAGGGCTGAACTGAGATAATTGCTTTTATTTAGGATTCCATGTATAATATAATAGCTTCTATAACACTCTGTTTACTGGAAACGTATCCACTTTAACTCATATTGAACTAAATATTAACCATTTAAAAAATCGGTAAATTTCCATTACCCGGACCTTCCCGCGTTATGAATCTCCCCTTTCATTAGGGATACTGAAGTGTAACCCATTTTACTTCAGAACATAGTCATTTTGCAACACATATATACTGACTTTTCAAACATTTTTATTCGTCGCCATTTTGTTTGATTGTATACTAGATATGCCACTTGATTTTTGGGCATAATTTAAAGTAAATTCAATAAGCGGTTTTTATATTAACACACACCGCCATTTTGTTACGTCATGTTGACTTAGTACCAGTTTATCTCTATATCACATTTAGTTTTTCTGCAAAATTTAAAATCAATTGAATAAGATTTTTTACGTTGATTTTTTAAACATTTTGTTTGGCCGCCGTTTTGTTCCGCTATCTTGAATTTGTACCACAACTTTAACAGTTTATCTCTTAATGCTAGCACCAAATTTGAAATTAACCAAATAAGTAAGTGTTTTCAGGCGGCTGATTTTTTAAATATTTTAAAAGGCCGCCATTTTGTTTTGTTATCTTATATTTATACCAAAATTTTACCAGTTCATTTCTATATACCTTATAACTCTATATAAATTGGATAATTTGTTTTCTCAGTAATAATCTTTTTAAAGTTTTACTAAACCGCCATCTTATTCCGGCAATTGGATTTTTATCAAAATATTACCAGGTCATCCCTATATGAACCTTAACTTTCGATCAAAATTTGAGGTCACTGATAAGTAGTTTTTAAGCTATGTCGTGAATTCATAAAACATATTTTTTGGCATATAGCGACGCTAAAACGTGAAGATATATAAAATCTGAGAGGGTGATTTTTTCACGATTACAAATATTTTATTTATTTAGCCGCCATTTTGTTCCGCCATCTTGAATTAGTACTTCAGCTTTAATAGCTCATCTGTATACCACAATTACTGGTGGTACACAATTCGAAATTAGTCCATTAAGTAGTTTTTCAGGTTGAAATTTTTAAATATTTTTCTGAACCGCCATCTTGAATTCGTACCAAAATTTTACCAGTTGGTTCCTACATAATACTTTATTTTTGTGCAAAATTTAAGATAAATTGTGTAAGTAGTTTTTTAATAATAATTTTTTTTTAACATTTCACTAGGCACTTTGTCACTTTTTTTTCCATATTGGATTTTCACACAAATGTTAACAGGTCCTCACCATATGACCCATAATCTTTAACCAAAATTTGAAGGCAATAGCGTAAGTAGTTTTTAAGCTATGCCGTGTACTGAGAGACAGATAAACAAACCGACCGACGGACCGACGAAATTGATAAAACATATTTTTTAGCACCTAAAGACTCTAAAACGTGAAAATGTGTATTACTTGAGAGAGCGATCTTTTCACGATTAAAAATATTTTATTTAGCCGTAATTTTTTTGCTCCATCTTGAATTAGTACCACAGTTTTACTAGTTCATCTGTGTACCATTATTATTTATGGCGCATAATTTGGTCCGCCATCTTAGATTCGTACCACAATTTTATCAGTTGATTCCTACATAATAACTTTTCCGCAAAATTTGAGATAAATTATAGTTATAAGCAATTTTTTAGTATTAATTTTTTAACATTTCACTAGGATGCCGTTTTGTTGTGCCATATTGGATTTTACCAAAATGTTGCCAGGTCATTCCCATACGACCCTTAATTTTTAACCAAAATTTGAAGTCAATCGGGTAAGCTATGCCGCGAATAGACAAAGCGTCGCAGCTTCTACCTATTGTTAACAGCACAGAATATCTTAGTTTTGATGTTACTCTGGTGCGATCAATATGTCTACAAACAAAAGAAAGTTTTTGAGTCTTCAAGGAAGTGTTGAAATAATCCAGTACGAGGAAAAAAACAAACTTAGTGTTAGAGTATTAGCCGAAAAATTCTGTGTAGGAAAATCTCAAACTAGTCGTATTTTGAGAAACAAGAGCGATCTTAACAAGCGATTTGCCGAGACCATGAAAGAGAAAACAAATTTGCGAAAACTGAGGGTGCTGACATAGACCAAATTGTCTACGACTGGTTTTGTAAAGTACGCTCCAAAAACATTCCAATATTCGGTACAATAATAAAGGAAAAAGCACAAGAAATTGCGAAGAAGTTGATGGTTTTAAAAGATCAAATGGATGGTTGGAGAAGTTCTGTCAACGTCATAATATCTTTTTCAAATCCATCTATGTCGCCGCAGCGGCTGTAGACTTGATTCAGATAACTGATTGGCGGACAAAATTATGTACTATTATCAAAAACTACGCACCGAGAGGCATTAATAACGCCGATGAAACGGGACTCTTTTTCGGCGCCTTGCCAAATAAAACGTTTTCTTTAAAAGGCGAAACATGTGCCATGGACGCTTTCCCGCCCAAGGAGAGACTCACTATTTTACTTTGCTCCGCTATTAATGGAGAAGAAGAAAATTCACTGGTGGTTGGAAAAAGTAAAAAACCCCGTTGTGTTAAAGGATCAAGCGTGGAAAAATTGCCACAGAACTATAACAAGAAAGCATGGATGACAAGGGATATAATGTCGAATTGGTTGATGAAAGTTGACCGAAAAATGCAAAGGCAAAACCGAAATGTACTTTTATTTTTGGATAATACTACATCTCACCCAAAACTGAAGTTAAAAAGTGTTAAAATAATTTTTTTACCGCCAAATACGACATCACATTGCCAGCCATTGGACCAGGACGTGATGCAAAATTTTAAAAACCACTAAAGAAAGTTTTTAATCAAGCGACTTTTCTTATCCCTGGAGTAATCTGAATCTACCGAACAATTGGAGAACTCCATAAATGTTGTAAGTGCCTTGATTTGGATTGTTGCTGCATGAAAAATAAGTCGAATCCAAGACCATCAATAACTGCTTCCGCAAATCTGGAATCGACGAAATTCTCGAGGAAAACGTTGACTACGATAGTGAAGATGATGTGCCATTATCGGGATTATGTAGAAACCTTCTCTTCTGACTTAACTTCATATTCAGAAATGTATGAAAGTTTATTTACGGAAAATCCTAACATAAGTGTTCGTGAGTGCATCAGTGAATTTCAAAATATTGAGAACGGTCAGATTTCATCTGACAGTGATGATGAAGAAATTATTTCTTCCGATATTAAGAACATTAAGGAAGCAAATAAAATGTTAAGGGATATTGAAAACTTTTGTATGTTATCTGGAAATTCTATTTTAGGGGAAAAAATCTCAGAAGTTGCGTTTAAAATGGAATCTCAAATTATTAAAAATAAATTCACTAGTTTAAGAGAAACAACACTTGGTAATTTTTTAAATAGAAACTTTTTATAAAGTAGAACTGTATCAAACTGTATATGTAGGTAATATAATATTTTATATTAGGTAGTACATTTTTATTGTATGCATGTATGTATGTCAAATATCTTGGTGTATACGTAGTAACAATTGTATTAATAATTTGTACTAAACATATTATTTTTGTACTTAAAAATAAAATATTTTTTTAAATAAAATTACAATGGTATTTAATTTGTTCACTCCCCACAACAGACACCTCTATACAACGGACAGTTGTATAGTAAGTCTCCCAGATGGTGATACTGGCATACTGACAAAACAGAAAAAAATGGTACCATGTGGCAAGCTGTTTTTGGGAAATGAACCCATTTTAATTTTTACGTTCGCGATAATAGATTTTCGATCAATAATTCAGTTGTGTTTGAAGCTTTCTCAGTTATTAATGAAAGCTCCCTTCAATGATAAAAATATTAGATTTTTTTTGTAAATATCCTTTTCTATTATGGTATATTTACGTGACATAAATAGCACCTACAAAAATAGTTAATAAAAAAAATTATTACGGAAAGCAAGGTATATTTCGACCATTTTCTTGAGCTCGCCTTATTCGTAAAATTTATAAAGAATAACAATGTTTCTTGATTGCCAATTTATTTACAAAGCCGTGTTCGCCTGTGCTCCAAAGAAAACCAATCTTCTTAACGGTATTATTCAGGGAATTTGTATTAGCCAGATTCTTCGAAATACCTAACAAAACAATAGATTTAATTATCGTTCTGACGAAGTGAATGTTAAAACGGCGCTTAGAGTAACAAGGCACTAAAAGTTATCAAAATCTCGTAGCCCAAACTCTCAACGTTCCCATTACGACTTAATCGAGCCATTTCAGACAATTCATATAACCCGTTACTTAAGAAAATATCTATTTGTGAATGTAGAGGAAACTGTACTGATCTTACTTTAGGCTAAGAACATTAGAACCTGCTTAAATTCCTAGATTATGGAGTTGTCCGTTTTAGAATAGAACATTTCTTTGTTAACTCTCATAAATATATTTTTGCACTTAGGCGTGATTACAGTTTCGTAGTATAACTAATTTGTCAAAGGCAATGTATGAACAGGTGCATATACAAGAGAGGGGGTAACGGTGGTAATTACCCCCTTCCCCCTTATAAACCGATGACAAAATTATTTAAAATCAACGTCGGCGGATTCTGAACATTGGATGGAGTTTGCATAAAAATACATCATACGAAGAAGGGTGCTATATGAAAGAAAAAAAGTGCCTACCTTTTTTTTGGTCGTCAGTTTTGCTTATATATTATTAACGCGCCTGTGTATGAAAATACATTCAAGTAGGTATATGTACAATTTTAGTTGACAGTTACGATCTTTTTTTGATGATGTAAAATGTGTATAAACTATTTTACTCAGGGAAATTATGTAACATTCTTGAAAAGTGATTTGCAAAATTTGAATTTTATTTTTTGAGGCTGTATGAATTTGAAATTTACAAACACAGTACATTTTCGGATCGTAATAAAAAATATGTAAAAACCTAATTGTCAACTAAAATGGCATACATACCTACTTGAATATATTATATACCTTGCGTTCGATAATGTAGTTATACTGGGAAACTATATTTACGCCTATGTGCAAAAATGTATGTGACAGTTAAATAAAAAAATTCTCCTGTTTTTACCTTTTTTAAATTCATTCTTGAATTTTTTGTTTACCCTTAAGGAAATTTTTATCGTCGACATCAGTTTTGAGTAGTAGCTCTTTACCTTATCATCCAATAGTTAGTAAAAATATTTTAGGGAACAGAAAGAAGAATAAAAACTTTGCGTTGTTAATACCTTAAAATCAAGGCCTATTAGCTCTAAGGTTATCTCGATGAGCAGCTAATGGCGAGGGGGACGCGCGGGTGAGACGGAGGTCGTGACATCGACTGGCGACCCGATCTGACAAGGCGGCCAGTTGCGATAGTTGTCAGTTGTGTTTTTCAGAGTATTTTTTGAGATGTTTGAACAGTTAAATAATTGTGTTTAGTGCAAATAGTATGCTTATAGTTAATAAGATATTAATAATACTTATAATATACATAAGCTGTCCCTATAGTGTGTTCTCTGTTGATATCTTAATACCGGTTAGACATGGAGAAGAAATGTATAGTAGACTATTTAAAACTAAATTAGGAAAGTGCAAACCCTTTTGTTTTAATTTGAACCGTTTAGTTTAGACTCTACAGCGGTTCAAAATTGAAAATCCCCGTTTTTAAATGTCAATATCTCGAAAATAATTAAACTTAGGCCTCTGGGCAATATAAGAAGTAGACGTAGAATTTTAGATAAAATTAAAATATGTAATAAAATATAGGGTGTTTCATATATGAAAAACAATTTAAGTAGGTATATAAGTCATCCTATATACTAATATTTATATTTATCTTTTTTCTCTATCTCTAACCATTATCACCAAAACTGGGAACACACTACTGGGACACCTTGTATAAAAAAATGTACATTTCCTAAAGTTAATCAAATATTTGTCATGCTAAAACTTTTTACAATTTTACATCATATTTTTTCAAATACGATGCGAACCTTTTGAAATGCATTCAGCAAAAAAACTTGGTTAAAATTTGAACCAACATCCCCAAACATAAGTTTAAAATTATAATAAACTAAGTTTTAATGTAACAATAAAGTTTCAATTTTGAACAAAGAAGATTAATAAATGTAATTAAACGACCTGAGAAGAGATATGGAAAATGCCGTGCTAAAGCAAGCCCATCGTCGAGTGACGTAGATCGCTCGTGGCAACCTATAGAGTTAAAGGACCTTGCCTTAAAATGTGTAAAAACGTCTGCTGAAATAAGAATAGACAAATTTGACAAACAACAAAGATTGAATACCCTAAAAAGGTTTTTTGTTTATATTTGAAACGGTCTCTACAAAATGTATTTTAAAAGATAAAAAAAAGTACAAATTTCTAAGATTTTATTTAAATCGCTAGGATTTTCTAAAATAAAAACTAACTTTTAAATGTAAAAATCAGCATCAACTTTTTTAGTTTAAATAGAACACCCTGTTTAATATCGTTTTATTTAATGAAATCTTTTTGCTGGTTATAAAAATACTAGGTCTGTTATCTTTATCTTTAAAAATAAAGTAAGAACATTCTTTTTATTTACAAACTATTGAACTAAAAAGTAAAAAATAATTAAACTTACTTAAACACAGAACTTTTAAAAATTTCAATATTTTCTAAAAAGTTCGGGTCTTTATTTCAAGTGTGATGCACCCTATCTAAGATATTTATGATTGGACATCATAATATTGTATTATTATTGTTTATGTATGCATAGCAAATCTCAGTCAATTCCGATAACGGGAACGGCTTCAAAAATTACAGTTAAGATTTGACCCAAACATACATACTAACTAACTAACATACAAGTGTAGTTAAATAAAAGATTTTAATAACCGATAAAATTGATAAAACCCCTGCAATAAGAAGCAGTATGTTAGAGAGGGAACATTCTAACATATATTTTCTTCTCGATTTGATACTATTCGATATATGTATAATGAGCAAGAAGTGACATATTAATTGAAAAGATATTTTTCAGGGAGCTCTAGATCGATGCTCATTATTTTACTTTCCTTTTGTCTTTTATTTTTTTATTTAGCAAATCATGGCGATTCAGATAAAACTTTTAAACTTCTGTATTTAATATTTTTTTCTAATCCTTAAAACAAAGCTTGCGAACTCCTTATATTTGAACATGATTTACAAACTTTCTTTTGATAGACAGAAAAAAAGGTTGAATATAAAATGAAAACAATCGAAGTTTTTCACATTTTTTTGTAATTGGAGAAATGTATATTTTGCCTGTGTTTAGTCTAACAGTTTTCGCGCAAGTTAAATATAATACTCTGAAAAGTCAGCCCGTCTGGCTCATAGTAAATTTAATACAGACAGCTTTCAGTTCAATTGAGTTACTCTAATGTGGTTCTTCTGTCATTTCCTTCTTCTTTACTTAAATTCTTAATAATCTTTATTTTTGTCAGAACAACTTTTTAACCTGACATCTTTATTTAGATAATTTAAAAGAAATTGCTACTATCCAACTTGTAACTGTAACTTAAAGATAATTAAAATATTTCTTAAACTCCTAAGTGTAGAGTGTGGATCAAATTCTTCATTTATTTTTGCGGTTCTTGAGAACTTTAAGAATTACATGAGGTATTAAATAGCAAAGGCTCTAGAGCTTTTCTTTAAAGTTTAATGGCGTCTTTTAACTTATAATTTTCTCGTGAGGCTTTGCAGAAAAATACTATTATTTTCAATTCTTATAATATTTAATAACATTAACTTTAATTACTAAGCCACTACTGAACCCTAATCTACTAGCTGAACCCAACATTTTTAAAGAGTTCTTTGTTATACTTTCAGATATATGGTGTAGATTATTTATTCTCAATTTACACATTTACATTTTACAACTATAAATACTACAACATTTACTGTGTAGTCAGATTTTGAAATCTGATGTATCGTAAACTAGGGCGTCTAAAAACTTACAAGCCCTAAGTGGCAAATTTTGACGAACCCCCTGTCATGGCAAAAAAGTGTATAGTAAAAAAAGAAGCAATTCTATATTTCCGATATAAATAATACGGTTTGAAGCAGATATGTCCGAAATTAGATAACTGGCAGTCATTGTAGAGAAAAATATAAGGTTTAGTGTCGTAGTAAAAAATGGAAATTTATCGAGAATTCGAGGTCAGTTGCGAAAAAGCCAAAAAAGATTTTTGTTTGTCAATCTAAACGCAACAAATAATCTGAACACATTTAAAAATAACGTTATAGATGGCTGCAAACTATCATTTTTTTCATATCTAGGTTACATGTCAAACAAACTGACACATTTTAAAATTTTGAAATCAATTCTTTTCTATTATTTAATGTTTTTCTCTTACGATCGGAGCACTGACGAGTCCCGATAGGATGAAAGTATTTGTACAACTACTATGTGTCTATAAAAACTTAAGGTAAATGATATGATTTCTTATGCTTGCTTAAATAATATTATTTATATTATGTATCGAAACATTCCGTAGACAGACTAGTCTACATGTTGAGGTATGTAATTATATTAAATATCTGCTTCAATTAATTTAAAGTTAAATATTTTTATTCAGTTGCGAAAAAGCCAAAAAAAGATTTTTGTTTGTCAATCTAAACGCAACAAATAATCTGAACACATTTAAAAATAACGTTATAGATGGCTGCAAACTATCATTTTTTTCATATCTAGGTTACATGTCAAACAAACTGACACATTTTAAAATTTTGAAATCAATTCTTTTCTATTATTTAATATTTTTCTCTTACGATCGGCGCACTGACGAGTCCCGATAGGATGAAAGTATTTGTACAACTACTATGTGTCTATAAAAACTTAAGGTAAATGATATAATTTCTTATGCTTGCTTAAATAATATTATTTATATTATGTATCGAAACATTCCGTAGACAGACTAGTCTACATGTTGAGGTATGTAATTATATTAAATATCTGCTTCAATTAATTTAAAGTTAAATATTTTTATTCAGTTGCGAAAAAACCAAAAAAAGATTTTTGTTTGTCAATCTAAACGCAACAAATAATCTGAACACATTTAAAAATAGAATGTTGTTATAAAAAATTAGATTATTTTATAAACTACGTATTGTGACCAATTAAATGTATCAAACAAAAAGTTAAAAGGCATTTTCAAGGTAATAATATCCAGGCATGTGCGATAGAGTAACAATTTGTAAACGCGTGCGGTTCACTGATACACTAAAAGTATTTATAGCTGAAACTTTGTCGTCATTGAAAGTTGAGACGAAATATTTCAAGACGAGATGAAACGAGATGGACCCTTAGTTTCAAATTAAAAAATCGGTAAATTTCCTTTACCCGGAACTGGACGTCTTTTTGTTTCAATATATTGGATCCCTACCACTATATTATCAGTTTTTACCTATGCCACACTTGATTTTAAGCATAATTTAAAATTAATTGAATATTAGTTTTTACATTGACACACACCGCGATTCTGTTACGTCATGTTAAATTCGCTGAACCAGTTTATCCTTATATCATATTTAATTTTTTTCCAAAATTTACAATCAATTGAATAAACAGATTTTGTTACGCTAATATTTAAACATGTTATTTGGCCGCCAAGTTGTTCCGCTATCTTGAAATCGTAACATAACTTTCACAGCTTATCTCTATATCACACTTAATGAGTGATATAAAATATGATATGTGATATGTAAAAATTTGAAATTAATCTAGTTTTAAGTAGTTTTTTTTTCAGACGGATTTTTTAAATATTTTATTAGGTTAAGTTGTTTATACTATAGACATGCCAAATGTTACTAGTTACAAAATTTGAGGAAAATTAGATAATTAGTTTTTTTTATTAAAATATTTTTTAACGTTTCACCCGTCATCTTGTTTAAACATAGGATTTTTACCAAAATATTACCAGGTCATCCCCATGTGAGCCTTAATTTTTGTCCAAAATTTGAAGTCAATCTGTTGAGTAGTTTTTAAGCTATGCCGCGAACTGACAGACAGATGGACAAACCGACAGGTTGACCGACAGAATTGGTAAAACATATTTGTTGGTAAACAAAATTTTATTTGGCAGCCATTTTGTTCTGCCCTCTTGAATTAGTGAATCAAATATAATTTTTTTATAGTAGAAAATATTGGATTATATAAAGATGATTGTTACAGTTTTACTAGTTCATCTCTATACTACTATTAGTTATGGCATACAATTTGAAATTAGTTCATTAAGCAGCTTTTTCAAACTGTATTTCTAAATAACTGATTAAGCCGCCATTTTGTGCCGCCATCTCGTATTCGTACAAAAATTTTACCGTTGATTACTACATAATACTTGATTTTTGTGCAAATTGGATAATTAATTTATTAAGTAATAATTTTTGTAACGTTTCATTAGGTCGCCATTTTGTTCCAACATATTGGATTTTTACCAAAATATTACCAGGTCATCTCCATAAGACCTTTGATTTTTGACCAAAATTTGTCAATCGGGTACTTAGCTTTTTAGGCATGCCACAAATTGAGAGACAGACCGACAGAATTGATAAAACATGTTTTTGCGCATCTAGAAATGCTAAAGTTTGGAGCTATGTAAATCCTTGAAGGGGAATTTTCCTCATGATTACAATAATTTTATTTGGTGGCCAATTTGTTCCGCCATTTTAAATTCGTACCACAATTTTAGCTGTTCATCTCTATATAATACTTAATTCTTGCACAAAGTTGGAAATCAGTTTGACAAGCAGCTCTTTCAGTCAGACAGGCAGACAAACCGACAGACGAACCTACGGAATTTATAAAAAAGAATATTGTTTGGCATCTAGGGACGCTAAAACGCGAATATATCTAAAACCTGAGAGCGTAATTTTTCAAATTTAAAACCGTTTTGCTAGTTCATCTCTTTACTACAATTTTATTAGTTATGCCACACAATTTGAAATCAGTTCATTAAGTAGTTTTTACAGGCTGAATGATCAAACATTTTATTAAACCGCCATCTTGGATTCATATCAAAGTTTTACCAGTTGATTCCTACTTAATACTTGATTTTAGTACAAACTAGCAATAATTTCTTTTCACTAGACCGTCATGTTGTTCCGGCATATTGGAATTTAACCAACATATCACAAGGTCATCTCCATATGAGCCCTAACTTTTTCACTAAAATTTGAAGTCAATCTGATGAGTATTTTTTAAGCAATGCCGCGAACTGATAGACATATAGAGAAACCGACGGACTTGGTAAAACATATTTTTGGCGTCTAGAGTCGCCAAAACGCGAATATATGTAAAACCTGAGAGGGTGATTATTTCAGATTTTTGCCGCCATTTTGTTCCGCCATCTTTAGTGCTACGTTTTTACTAGTTCATCTCTATAGTACAATTAGTTATAGCACATAATTTGAAATTAGTTCATTAAGCAGTTTTTTCAGACTGAATTTCTAAATCCCTTATTAAACCACCATTTTGTGGCGCCACATTGTATTCGTACAAGAATCTTACCAGTTGATTTCTGCATAATACTTGATTTTTATGCAAAATTTGTGATAAATTGGATAAGCACTTTCTTAGTAATAATTTTTTTAATATTTCATTAGGCCGCCATTTTGTTTTGCCATATTGAATTTTTACCAAAATATTACCAGGTCATCCCCACATATGACCTTTAATTTTTGATGAAAATTTGAAGTCAATTGGGTAAGTAATTCTTTAGCTATGCCGCGAACAAACAGACCGACAGAGACTGACAGACCGACGGAATCGAGAAAACATGTTTGATTTTGTCATTTGTTACAATACTTCCCTTTTATGAGGGAAGTAAAAAGAACTAATAAGGTTTCGTAGATATTCGTTTATATCTAAACCTAATTTGATACCTATCGTGGAATACTCTCAATGTGTAAAATGTAACAATTTGTTATGTTTAAATCATGAAGCTCGATCATAAAAGAATAAATAATTTACTAATATAAACGGAAATATAATCAAAAGTGATACTACATCATTGATTTTTATTGCACACATATCTTACAGAATTTTAAACACAGTAAAAACAGGGATGTGTTATTTTCACATAACTACGTATGCGACACGAACGCAGAACTTAATAAGGAAAACGTGTTCAGGATTTGTTACCTTAATATAATAGAGGTGACAAGAATTTCTAATGCTTACCTTTGAGCTTGTGAAATTTCCTCTATATACTCAATGAAACGCTAACTCGTGAATACGAAAACGCGTCACTTTTATTCGAGCGAAATGCAGACTTTCTCATTTATACAAACACCCTTTTATGTTCTTATTTTTCCTACCGACATTAAAAAATATTGTGCAACAAGGTATTTTAATATTTTCTGAATATAAAATATATAAAAAAGAGGACTGCATAAGAAGCAACTTAAATGAAACAGGAATTTTGCATAAAAATTAAATTTAATATAGAGATAAACTGTTGTAATACAAATATAATATACTAAATGGCAAATCCATAATACATTTTAAAAATTGTTAGGGAAATGTAAAACAATAGTTACACTTTTTACTTGAAAATTACAAAGAGGCTAAAAAGATAATCAAAAAACATTTTAGAATATTAAGAAACCAATAAATAATAATTTGCCATTTCACTTTTTTGATTTATTGCTTGGTAATATTTCATTTATCAAATCAATATAATCAAGTTCAAAGAATATCATCATACATTACAATAGGTATAAAACAAATTATTTTTATTTTCTTAAAACATCCAGAACTCAAATTTCCAAGCAAACTACTCAAGTTAAAAATACTAAATCTAATACTGAGCAAATAATCTCGGTCTAGACCACATTTCTCAAGTTCGATGTACCACACACAGAAACGAAATACTGATGAAGCTCATTTAATCCATCTAATTAAAGTCTTGGCTGTATAAGGAATTCGAGGAATAATTTTGTCAAATACTTGGTAATTGAGTTTGAAATTACCTTGTATTTAATAAACTCGAATTTAACTTGTTTCTTTTATATCAATGCCTAGTAACAGAACCGTTTCGCAAAGGATTTTGAACTCATAACTGAATATCAGCAATAATTAAGTCAATCTTTCTTCTTTAGCTTTCAATTTTAATCTTTCTGTAAATGGTCTTATATATATATATATATATATATATATATATATATATATATATATATATATATATATATATACGGATGTTGTAGATAACTGGCTAATCACTAATTGCATGTAAACATATGTAAAGGCGACTAAAAATTGTGGTACTTCAGGAACACCAGATATTGTATATTTTGGATTGACCTGCAATATGGAAATTAAGTTAACAATGTTAGATTTATTACCTTTATTACCCCTTTTCGCTTTTTTTCACTCCTCTTCTTTATTTGTTGATTCTTGTTTCTGTTTAATTTGTAAATAATGATTGCTTCTTTTTTTTACACTGTGCTTTATAAACTGCGTAGTTACTTATTTTTTTTCTTTGGCTCAGCAGCTTTATATATGGATAGCATTCATAATGGAAACTGATATAAAGCCTAGTTAGTTAAAAATGTATTTTTTTACTTAGGTTAATACACGTCTTATTATTTAAAAAACCACGGTTAGACCATGTCAGATTGGAATTACTTCCAACGGTTCACTTTCGAATGCAGGCGGGTTTTTCCCCCTGAACCGCGAACCTGGGTTAAGATCGGCTTCTCATATATACGTAACTCGTATCTCTACTTAAGCTTTTTGTATGTTAAAAAATTTCAGTACATTCGGTGGTTTTTTGTTTATAGAATATATATGTCCTGTGGGATGCTAATGGTCAGCTACAGTAGATTGAACAATTTATAACTTTTTAATACATTGTTCATGTTCTTTGACTCTAGTGGATTTTGAGCGTCCTGTTTCTGCCACGTACACTTCTCCACGGGAGCAAGGAATTTTATATACTTGTTCTGTTTGAAAAGATACAAGATTTTTCGGGGATCGCAAGCATTGAACAATCTTCTTATGTGTAATGAAGTTTGTACGTATGTGGGACCATTGAAGTAATTGTCCCATTGTGTACGTAGTTTCATATATGTAAGGAAGAATAACATTACCTTACGGTACCTCCTTATGATTTTCGTTAAGCGAAGTTGAATTACTATATCTTCTAATTAAACGTAATATCCTCAGTACAATAGTTATTCCCACTGAATGTTTTGGCCAGTTTCTCTGTCTCCGATGTTAGTGAATCTTGATCAGAAATCCATGAGGCTCTAAATGCTGGTGAGTTAGTTACCGATTTTCTGCCGAGGTTTCTACTAGATTTTTTCTGTTTAGGAGGGGTTTAAACTTTGTTGGTTTATCGTAACTTCTTGATGGATTTTTTCTACCTGTGCAATTGTGAGTTGTAAATATGATTCTTTCAAATATAATAGCTAATTACAGGTAAAGTTTTGGTAGTTTATGAGCATTTGTATTTAAATCACGATTATTACTTTAACTCTATCTTACTAAGACAATGCTGACACGCTTATAAATACGATATCTAAACACTGAATGAGCTCGGAGATATGCAGGTAGGTTTCTGTACCCGACTTGTGCTTGCATTAAGATTAACGCTTTAACATTCGCTCCACTAGAACCAAAACACTGAATTAGATATGTTTGTTGTTTGGCCTCATGGACAGGAAGATCTCATATTTCTAATCAACAACGCCAGAATATTAAATTTACCAAGAGAATGAATCAAATGTATTTATTCCCTGTCTAGATGCTTTCATCCGGAGGAAGGAAATGGTACGTTAGTCATTCTGTCTATAGAAACAGAGAAACTGGCCGAGGCTCTGAGAAGGATCGGCTATTGCACTGAAGAAATTACACGTTCTTATGGAAGATATATTAATCAGACTTTGCGTAAGGAGAATGATAATGAACCATCGTGTTGTTCTTCCCTACATACATAGCTCTACAGGGCAAATAGAATGATTACTTCGGCAGTCCAACATACGTACACTCTTCAATACATACAAGAAGATTGGAAAATGTTTACGTTCCTAGAGAGATGTTGTACCTTTTTAAACAGAAGCAGTACATAGATTTCTTGCCCCTGTGAAGAAGTATATGTGTGAGAAAGAGGATGCTCAATATCCACTAGAGTTAAGGAACATGAACGATGTATTAAAAACAGTTATTCAATCTGCTGCAGTTCAAAATCAGCATCCCACTGGACATATAAATTCTACAAACGAAAAACGACAGAATCTACTGAAATTTTTAAGCATACAAACAGCTTCAATAGATTTATGGGTTAAGGTTTATATCTCACATGGAAACCGATATTAACACAGTGTTGCGGTTTTTTAGTTTTCAGATCTCGTAGAGTAAAGATCTCTGAATATACGCCCTGTCATCGAAGGCGAAACGTTGGACAGTTATTCCAAATTGACACGTTCTAATCTAAAGAATCATGATTTTCTAAATGACTAAAGCATCCTTTGAATTATTATTAATTAAACATCTGCCCACCCCCACAGAACCAAAAATTTGGCTATTCTAGTGAACTTTTAGTTTAATAACTAGTATCCGGTTGACTTCAATTTGTGTTCAAAAATTAAGAGTCGTATGTACGACACAATAATAACATTAAAAAAAAATCCAAGATCCTAACCTGTATGTAAGCCCTCTCGAAACTCAACTGTAGTCAAGTCTGGCAAATCCCATTCAGTAAAATCTAAAAAGTTTAATACCGGTCCATAAAATTTAAAATTACTACACATATTTTATGATAAAAAAATACGTAAACTACTCACTTCTACTGTTGTTCGGATTAAATTTTTCTAAGCCCATTATACGTTTTAAGTTGAACAAAGAAAAAGTAGAACAGAAACAAATGATAACAACGAAAAGAAATGGAAAAACGGAACTCTGTACTTCAGGCGGAAAGTATAAATGTCTTCCTTGATTCTTTTAAAGAAAACAAAAGGACGTTATATTTTATAACGGTAATTTGCATCTCCAAAAGCTTAAGGTAAATCGTTATTCGCAATCTTCTGTATTTATCAACATTACAATTTAATGAGGCTATTATTAATTTTAGCTAGTTCGGTATAAAAATAATTGTGGTTTTAACAATTGCCTTGATGAAATTGAAATTTGCACACGCGATATCTCAAATTACAGTTAAGAAAATGCGTATGTAAAAAGTCAAAAAATAATTATTAGTTCGTTAATTCCAGTATCTTTAATTTATTTGAATACAAGGATATCCAAGTTATTTGAAGCCAGATATTACTGAAATATGGTGTTACATGCTTTGGCTGCAATTTTTAAGCTCTGTAGTTTGCAGTGCAAAAATAAGTAAAATTTTACCCCCGTATTCACTAAGAAGGTTTAAAAGATAGACCAGGTCTAGTTTCCATTGTACTTAAAACTCTTAGTTCGCCAGTTATGTTTCGTTTATGTCATTGTCATTTTGTAATTGTGACATGTAGAAAAATTATTTGTTCAATTGTTAAAAATGTCATCTTAAACCTACAATTGTCAAGTTAGACCTGGTCTAAACTTAAACCTCTTTAGTGATTACGTGTGTTAATGTTATAGTGGTCGCCTACCAGCGAGGTTTAATTGGGATTAACCTGTTTTAGCTCTTTTAAAATTATTGAAAATTATTTTGGCATATTTTAATCTGAGGGTGTAATTACATACAGGATTAATAATAAGACAAATCAGTCAAATATTGCATTTTCTAGAAAGGGTTATTCTTCATAAAATATGTTAAAAAATATAATTTTTATGTTCAGAAATTCTAATATTTTGTAATAAATAGTCGCAAATCAAGTTGTTTTAAAACTCAACTGGAGGTTTGGAATCATCCGGACCTCAGTTGAATTTCTACCTTAATAGCATATTTAGTCAAAATTGCAAGTGCCTCTATCGACCTTTAGAAGTACCCGTGCTAGAAGTATCGGGGTGGGATGCTGGCGAAATCGACTCAGTATTGTGGTTACTATACGAGGGTAAATTTTATGTGGAATCTATTTGGCACCACGACGCCAACTACGAAATTTTTTCTGTAATAGCAAGTTCTTCCAAAAGAGTGCGTTATTGTGATCCAGACTAAGAGGAAGTTTTAATTTAATGGATTGGGCGAAGGATATTGACAGTGATTATGATGATTGCAAACACGAGGATTTTATGGACGACAGGCACCATGATTCCAATAACGGGCAAGAATTTGAAGTAAGACAAGAAAATAGCGATTCCGGCGAAAACGACGAAACCAATTAAATTGAGGTGAAGCATAAATCATATTATGGCAAAAATAAGTACAAATGGTCTACCATACCTCCCAATTCTAATGTCTGTACAAGGAAACATAACCTTCTCAAATTTTTGCCTGGTTTAAAAGGTGCCGTCAGAAGTATTAGTAATACAGCCGAACCTTTATAAATATGGAGCAAGTTATTTGCAAAAGAATTGGAAGACAAAGATATATTGCGTACGAACGAAAAAATATTAGCAGTTCGTGAAAGTTAGTTAACAAAAATTGGAACGGAATTTAGATAACTAACAAAACATGAATTCAGCGCTTTTTGGCAGTACATTATTATACACCTGTTTTTAAACCCAATCACAAGGATCTAGATACTTTATTTGCATCGGATAATTCAGGACGTGAGATTTTTAGATGCATAATGTCTAAGAAGTGTCTTTTGGTTTTTTTGGCTTGCGTAAGATTTGATAATGTAATGACCAGGGAAGAATGACGCCCGATGGTGCTGCTCCAATTTCGGGGCTTCTTTGGAAAATTTGTTAAAAATTGTCAATGCAATTATTGTGTTTAGATTTAGGATGTACATGTCTAATAAGCCTAATAAATATGGTTTGAAAATAACGACCTTGTGTGACGCTAAAACTCGTTATTTTTACAATAGCTGTATATATACAGGTTTAACTATGTCAACTAATTATAAATTCAAATAGAAATATTACTGATGATAACGGGTTCACATCATTGCAATTAGTGGATAAATTAAAGAAAAGGGGACCAACATACGTTGGAATAATATGAAAAACAAAAACAAATTCCATCGTAGTTTCTACCAAATAGAAAATGGAAGGAAGGAAGTTGCCTCTGTGGATTTACCAATAGATTGTAGTATAGTATCATATGTAGTATAGTATCAAATGTGGAAAAGCTGTGATCTTATTTTCCACAATGCATCATGGAGAATCCCAAGATCCTGAATCAGGAAAGCCAGAGATTCGCAAGATCAAGTGACAACCAATAGACAAATAAGACGATAGCCCTTAGCAGTGTTTTATGGCATATTGAATATAGCAGGGGTTAATGCGCATGTCTTGCATGGATGTTACAAACAAAATCAGGTTATAAATAGACAGATTTCTAAAAACCTTAGCTAGAAGTTTAACCGTGTCTTACATGAATGAAAGACTGATAAATTCGAGTCTTCCTCGTGAGCTACGTATTTTGAAAAAATCTGTGGAATATGGAGAGAATACTCAAAGCGGAAACCTTGTGCCTAATTTGTAAGACAAAATGATAAAAAGACAAAAATCAGTTGCCACCGGTAAATGTGAAATGAGTGCAGTACTAATATTTACAAAGATTGTGCCTAAAATATCATCACATTTTAGAACTTATAGTTTTTAAGAAGAAACGATAATTCTGTTTTGTTTAAAATAACTAAGAACTAATTTGTTTAAAATAACTATTAATTGTAAAAAATTTCAAATTAAAAAAAATCTGTTTTGTTTTCTTTTTGTATGCTCTCTTAGTTTTAGCTTTTAAAATAAATAAATAGCTATTTAAAATTAACTTTTTACATTTTATTTCAATTAAATACTATTCTTCGAACAATGTTTTTTTAAAAATTACGGTTTTACTAATTGGGTGAGGTCTAAATGACACCAAAAAGCTTATTATTATGTTACGAAGCCCGCCAACGCGAGTTGAGGGTTAAATATAGGCCAATTTGTTTCGTCTTTTAATTTTTGGCTATTTGCATACGGTACACACCCATTTTACAAAGCATATAAGTATACAGTGGCTATGAATAATAGCTAGTCTTAATCTAAACTAAACTTAAGATGACTGATATAAATTTTAAAATCAAAACAACAGTTAAGAAATCATTGATCATCATGGATCTTTACTACACCAGATCAAAACACTGAAGCTATGCAGTTAAGATACCGAAAGATGCCCTGTCAAATCGCAGGCGAAATGTCGGAAAGTAGTTCGAATTTGAAATGATCTAAGCCTAAGAAACATGATTTCTTAATCAGCAGCCGTAAAAATGTTCGTAATATGTTAAGAACAATAGATATCAAACAAAAAAAGCAAAATATTCTTACGGAATATATCTAATTAGTTCCCTCTTGAGTGAAGAGAGTGTGGGCAAAAAACAGTCCAAGAAAGGGAATCATCTTCAAGGTCAACTGATTTTGACAGAGAAAGATTTACAGCATAGTTTTCTCTGTGAAACGCTTTATGGAATGTAAATGATGAATATGTAAATTCAACAGGAATATGCAGAGATATATTTGAAAGCAGTGCAGAAATTGAACAAAATAAGCTCAATATCTTATAAAGATTATTAGGTTACAATGATCTTTTCATATTAAAGAGATCTTAGGTTAAGCAGAAATGTTTTCCATTTCCTCAAATATTGACCTACATAATGAGGATACCACACGAGAACCATATTCTAAATATGACCTAACCAATGTACAATAGAGCATTCTACAGAAGA
This sequence comes from Kuschelorhynchus macadamiae, assembly GCA_030620095.1. Lineage (NCBI taxonomy): Eukaryota > Metazoa > Arthropoda > Insecta > Coleoptera > Curculionidae > Kuschelorhynchus > Kuschelorhynchus macadamiae. The sequence continues at coordinate 1,435,752 of JAUTXW010000322.1, forward strand.
TAGAGCAGAGAAAGCTTACATACAGCGCTTCAAAAAACAGGTGGAGAACAAAGCACCAAAAGCACTTATTAATACGCCGAGGGCTCTAGTCGTATTCAAATTTTTTAACGACTAACCAACACTAATATATTTAATTTAATTAATTAAGGTCATACATTTTAGTAAGAATATTTAGATCGAAGTGTAATTTTCATATAAGATATTTAATGAACATCTTCAGTTTATCCGTAAATAATACTACTACTATAATACTGAAAGCAAATTGTTTTTTTTGCTAATGCCATTCAGAATTTTAAAAATAGTGGTCCCTTATGGGACTCCGATAGCGCTAGAACATTGGCGGATTTGAAGTTATTGGCACGTATAACCCTGTTATGTTATAGCTCTGTACCCATCTGAACAGGGAAACGGACAAGCTATATTCTTTGAGATTACTATTAAGTGCCTTATGGTTCACTTTATCAAATGCCTTCGAGAAATCTGTATTAGCAGTACTAGCATATCATTTTTGGTTATCTCGTTAGCTTGTACCAACAAAAGAAAACATTTAATAGGAAAGATACAACGTTAATTTAGTAAAAGTGTATTTTGTATAGATAATCCGTATAAGGTAAATTTTTTTGTTTTTTAAAGAGAATACCCGATATATATTTAGATTTAACGATGCCTACCATTTTTATAACTATTTACCGAAAGTCAACTGTTTTCGTGATATTAAAATTTAAAACTGAAAAATTTAGTCTTTGAGTAATAAATCTAAACGGCTTGGTTTAGAAGATAACGAATTGCACATTTTGTCTTAGTTTTTAAGCTCAATCTGGTGGTACTTATTTTCTATCTTCTGACATTTATTATTATATTTATTCATTTTGTATACCAGTTCAGAGTTAGACTAAAAGTTGGCATTATAAGATTGTTTCGCTTTAACTCAAAAAGTTTAGATTTTGCAGTATCTCAAAAATTACGTGTTCAAGTACTTTAAACGTAAATTCACATACACAAATTTTGAAATAAAATTGGTTACTTAGAACATGTTTAGAAATATATAAATATAACAATATGAAACATTATAATAATTAATAAAATACACTTTTAATAAGTAAGAAATAACTTTATTATTTAAGGTTTACATTTATTTGCGATAGATAATGAGATTTCGAATAATTACACTCTAAAAATACTCCTTATATAATTTAAAATTCTATGAACTTCTCCTCCTTCTTATCCATTTTATTTCATATATTTTTGATATCAGAAAAGTATCAGCCAGCAGCTTAAGCAATAATTTTTTTGTATATACTGCCTTTCATGTGAAATTTTGGATTTTTATTACCAATTTTGAATGCAATGGGTTATTTAACATTTTTATTTCTGATATGATAAATTTTAGTTTACCCTACTTAAATATTTTGGTTTTCTCAAGAGTTCTTTTTTATGAAGAATAACTTTGATCAAAATACAAGAGTTCTAACCACACTACATCACAACTTGTTACGTTTTGGATGCACGTTTTGCTAACCAAGTTAGCATCATCAGCAGATGATATAAAACTCAGTTTATATCATCAGTCTTAAAGAAAATTCAAGACCAAAAACAAGACCAAGGCCACACATGACTTGCAAGAACCAAAACCAAAAGTGTGTGTAACACCAATTCCAAAAACAAGACCTTTTGGGTTTTGTATTAAACTACAATTCCGTAAGAACTAATGTATCTAATTACTAATTCTAATAGTATTCGTTCTAGTGTGTAGTTCAGCAGCTAGTACAACATTTCAGTAACAACGATTTATATCATTAAATAACTTGTTTAGATACTTAACCAACTGTTATTAAAATTATACAAATTCTAAATAAGTATTAATTTGGTACGATGTACGAATAACAGAATTTCATTTTTATCGTAATTTGTGACATTATTTTTGGTTTTGCAATGTTAGAATTCTATATAATTATCATTTTGGTTTTTAATTGCAATGGCACTATTGAACTTTAGAATACAATTTAACGTAACTGAATCATGACCTAATAACTTGAAGGGCTTGGCAGAAATTATCCAAGTAATTTTAAACATAAATCAAAACCCATAGAGAATCCAGTCTTTCCACCCATTATAACAAAATAAACTACATTTATCTAAGTAACCACATTTTTCTATGTTACTTTCTCTGCGTCCTTATTCGGACTATATACAGTATATATGCATAATATATATCGAAAAAGACAACACTTAGCCTAATCATTTTTCTAGAAAGCATCTAATCATGTTAGCATAAAATGTCGCAAAATGTTCCTGTGTATATCTAAAGTGACATTGGATCTAGCCTTCTTAAGGTCTAAAATATATTTCTAAAATTCTTGAGAGCGGTTAGTAAATATTTTAATAGCGTCTAGCGTCTTCTATTCAGATGGGCCTCTTGATGCTTTTAAAGCTCCTCGAGATATGCATATTTCGGTGAATGTAGGTTAAAAGATAAATTTGAATATTTTTGCTAAATGTATTTGCTTAGTTTAATATTTTCCTAATTTATGTGAATATTACCTTGGAGTGGCCCTTATATATTAATTTGAAAAGAATAGTTTTTTCAGCAAACCTATTTTTATCATTCGAAATCCTTTTCTATACTTTGTACTCTTAATAAGTAGGAGTTTGATTTACTGCTTTTACAGATATTGTTATATGATAGGGAAAATGCTTACGTATATATTAATGGTGTGTCTAAATATCTTACTATAAGCCTAGTAATTGAAGAAGAATCTCCTTAGGCAGCAATTATTTTTTCCATCTACTTTGAGAAATATAGACAGTCTTAGTACAGGATAAGTACTTATTACTGTGAATAAGATCTTTCTTCACGAGTATGACCGATAATAACAATTTAGGTAAATAAAATTTTTCAGAGAATTTAACCAATACGATTTGGACCTAGCAGAGCTTCGTTAAAATTGAGAAAAAAAAGCTTGTCTGGCCAATATTTAAAAACGTAAAACTATGCAAGCATAAGAGGTCATAATATTCTCCAATTACCTTAACATACATTTGAATTACTCTCTTCAAAATTTAAATTAAATGTATCAACTTCTTGAAGGGTTTTTTCAGATGCGATTCTTGGGGCTTCTAAAACTTTTGGAAAAATGGTAAAAATGTAGATGCATTTACTTGAAAACGGCTTACAGAGTTGTTTGAGCAACTTTACTCAGGCAATTATAGACTAAATATACTATGTTAAAATATCAACTTTTTTTCTAGAGCCCATTTCTACTTTTTGTGCGATGTTTTGTAAAAAATCCACAATTGAATATTTTGTTTGAAGGCTATATACAAGCCCTCTGCCTATTATTCCAAATATGATTTCAAAATCAAATAGAGCTTAATAATAATCAAATAGCTCTTCATGGCATTAAAAGTTAGTTTGAACTTATTAGTAGGTACCCGTGACTTTCATTGATCCAATAGCAATAACTGGATTTTGGCTTATTCAAAACTTTTCTCCTATCTATGCTTTTAGGCGGCTCAAATTTGTGCAAAGCCCGATAACTAACGATTGCTTTATTTTAGAAAGTTTATAATAAACTTCCCTCCATATAACGGCATTGTGTTTAATGGATATAAGAGGGCAAAAAACGTAGAAATAGTGGTTTCCGTTAAATATATTAATTGTTTGATATATTGTGGGATCTTACAGCACCAAAGTTTAATGAAAGTCCTTAACATAAAACAATTAAAAATTATGTACTATGCGTTCGTGGAATCCTTAATTAGTTATGGAAATATTGGTTGGGGTAGATGTCATAAGTCACATATTAAATAATTAGAAATTGTACAAAAGCGAATTTTAAAGATTATTTTAAACAAGCCTAGACTTTACTCAAGCAACGCCTTATATCAGGAAGCACGGCTCTGTGATCCGGCAGGTATTCTCAAAAAAACTTGCATTGTATATGTTCTAACATATTAATAAATATAGTGTGATAGATCATGACTACTCGATGAGATCTAAACATAACAAAATAAAAAATCTTAAAATAGAAAAAACGAATAAAACAAGCCTAGACTTTACTCAAGCAACGCCTTATATTAGGAAGCACGGCTCTGTGATCCGGGTCAGGTATTCGCAAAAAAGCTTGCATTCTATATGTTTAAATATATTAACTTCTTATTATCATCCATTCAAACAAAGCTTGCTTGTATTTTGTATTTAATAGTTCCTGTGACTAAAGCTGCTGACGGGCGATAGCGCGATCATGGTCTACTCATAGAATATTGAGGAACTTTTTTAAATATATTCAACTGTATGGGCTATTTACTGAGCCTGTAGGTCTTTTATGTTGGTCTATTTCTACTGTAATCGTAGGTAAATTCATTTAAAGAGCCCATACATATTAGTAAAAGCATGCGCTATCGAAAAAACGGTGCAACGCTAACTTCTCAAAGCAAACTAACAATAGTACTATCAGCTTCAAGCAAAAAAGGCTATCAAGAGTAGGTGATCTTCCAAGTACAGTCCCTGGGTACGAATTTAACGCATAATACCCACTAACGGTATCTGTGACGTACTTACAGCGCAATATTTCTTTAACAAAATTCGGCCGAACTTGTCGGTGCTTTTCCGTTACCCATTTTAAATCGAAATTACTTTCTATTTTTCATCCAAGACTCTCTAGGGTAAAGACGTAGTCACCGACAATTATAATCAACCACTGTCTTGATTTTCTTAAAGTTGTAATAATTTATCTATTTCAACTATTCCTCTTTTAATGGGTGATATTTATTTCTTATAATAAAAACAAACCGTTTAATTTGACACGACAAAAGTCGCTAAAATGAGGAAAGTACACCATGTGTATACACACAGCAAAAAAAAACTGTGAATGTGAGTATTTAAAGACTATATAAATAAAGTTTTGAGAACTTTAGGCGAATTCACAATATATACTCGACAAAATTTCCGATCGACTCTATTTATTTTGGTAAATTAATATTTAAATTTTATTTATTTTTGGTAAATTAAAGTTTTATCTCAAGCTAATATGAACTAGATACCAATTTATCGATTATAGAATCATAAGAGGGATCTCGTCAACAATCGCGTTCCATACTTAATAAAATAGCAGTATCGCATTTTGACTTGCCTGAAGAGGACTGTAGATGGATTTAATCTTTGAAAATAGTCTCTTACGAGAAACACTCTTACGAAATTAAGTATGTAAATATTTATAAAGAATGTAAAGGATGCAAGCCTAACTATTGACACTTATGTTTATAGATCATCAAGGATAATTCCAGTTTTTAAAGAAAAAGTATTTATATCAATATCTTATTAGCATTTATATTTATATTCAATATCAGATAAGCTATGATAGCTTAATTTGTTTATTTTTTCAATATTATCTAAACTAACAGTGTAATATAAAGTTAAAAAACACTAGTAGTTTACATTTTTTTCTTAAATTTGTAAGTAATGACTTTTTAATGTGTACCAAAATAAGTTTATTTCCGAGAAGAGATATTGTTTTAAAACGTTTATAAATACCTTGTATTACGAATACAAAAATGTTGTGAGGAATTACTTTTATATAAAAGTAATTTGTGTGACAGGTGCATTAAGTAGTACCTTTTTTACGAAGCGGAAAACCACGCCCACGAGCCGCAAGCTCAACCCGAACTGACTGTCTTTTCAACATGCACTTTTTTTTCTACAATGATGGCAATGCTAAGCCATGACGTAAATTTGAAATACAAAAATGTTGAGCATGTAATTGCCACTTTTGGCATGTATTGTCGACTTTCAAATGTTCAATAGTAAATATGCTTTTTTAAAATATAGTGCACAAAATAGAAAAAAAAATTCAATACTCGATTTATAAACCATGAAACACCCGTAAACGTTTACTAACAAAAAAAACTTAAAAAAGCATATATAATTTACATTTATATGTATATATATACATATATATATATATATATATATATATATATATATATATATATATATATATATATTTATACATAGAAATATATTTCAAAAAATTATCTAACAAAACACCGAAAAACACATAAAGAAAAAGTATATTTATGGAACTGGTGTTTTAATATGTTTTTTTTTTCTGCGATCGCTTGTCTATAATTGTGCAAATTTTGGCTTCTAAAACACAAAGCAGCTTCTGCGATCCCAAACAAACAAATCAACAGCCAACTTTTAACAGCGCGGGATTGTTCAATAATGAAACGCTAATGGTACTTAAATAAAGAGAGATTTTACGTTCAAGGATATAGTGAAATAAATTGTACTTTGTATAACGATCGTAGAAAAACTTTTTATATTAAAATTTTCTACATTTTTTCTACTTTTATTATTAAAATACTTTTTCCTCATTAACGGCAGCAGCATATTAAAATTTTTAAGAGTTAATAAAGAACAGTTATCATATCTATAGAGGTTGTGAAAACTTAAAATCTCAAAGTGGCAATTTCGCACTGACAATAATTTCACATATTAAACCAACTCGAAATTGAGTTAATTGATCACGTTTCAACTTCAAGTTTAAATATCTATAGTTATTAAATATCTTTACACTTTTTCCATTTAACACTCAAAAATATAGATATTCTGCCAAGTAAATTATAAATTTTTTCACTTCATTAAAAAATACTTTTTTCTACACACGTCAGTAAAAGTGTAAGTTTTAACGCATCCTGTCAGTGTTTGAAAGGTCATTTTATGGCACTAATGTTAAAAGTAATGTACTTTTAGCATTTGTGCTATAAGTGATTTTCTTTTTAATATAAACATTATTTTTTTGATTTCATGCCAACGAAATTACTTTTTTAGTAAAGTTACTTTTTTTCTGCCCTCGCCCAACCTGATTTGTATGACATAGCACTAAATATTGACTTTTTTTTCTTCGTTAGTGATAATACAAATACATTTTCGGAGCCCCTGCAGACCAAACATATTCAATATTTTATTCTGATATTTTTAGAAATTTTATATTTATATATAGATAGTAGAAGCCCTAAACTTTACTCTCATTATAGTGTTAGGTTTTTATTAAGAATTATTGCACACACTACATAAAATATTTAAGAGTCTTAAGATTTCGTACAATTTTTACGTAAGTAAACTGCTCTGCTGGCTAATAACACGACCGGCATTGAATTACACGCTTGACTCCTGACTTTCGTTGGGAGTAATAATGTTAATATATTTTAGTTAACGTTAATCCAATGTCATAACAAGGTCACTACGATTCTTGTTTGAAACATGTGCTGCAATGCCTCACGCGCAATGATCCATTTAAGTTAAATGACGTCGCTCGTTTTAGGGCTCATGCTATGAACTAGTGAGCTATGTATAGGGCAAAGGCACAAAATGGAATCACAGAAATGATTACTCCGCTGGCTAATACCATGACCAGCATTGAATGACACTGTTGACTCCTGACTTTCGTTAAAAATAACGATTTTAGTTGAACGATGATCGCCATTCGCTCTTTTTTTAGAGCTCACCAGGCCACCATAAACTAGCGAGCCCCGTTTAAGGCAAAGACCCAAACAACCGTGGTTTCTCTGATTTCATGTTGTACCTTTGCCCTACGCGAGGCTTGCTAGTTTATGGTGGCCTGATGAGCTCTCGAAAACCGACATCGAGATCGTCGTTTAACTAAAACATATTCTAATTAAGGATCGCTGTGTTCTTGTTATGGCGTTGGTTTAACGTGAACTAAAACATTAAACTATCAGTTTCCAGTTTTGTAAAATAAGGAACAATTAGTTGTAAACTTTCATTAAGATATCGTCAGAATATTCGAGTAATCATGGTTCTCGAAATTAGACCGTATCAAATTGGAATAACCTTCGTACGTTTCGCCCTCGATTGCACAAGTCACTTGAATTGACTTAAAGCGGGAAAGCTTCCGGCCTACATTGAAAAATATTTCAAATTAGCACATTTTCCTAGATCTTAAGATAAGAAACATCGGTTAAAACTTCTTCTTTAGCAACAAACGCTTCTAACTTGAATACTTTTAATAAACAATTCTACATTTTGAATACCTATCTGATTTCCATTGTTTATGTATCAAGAGTAACGACAACTTTATCGATGTGAAAGAACTTAAATTTTAAGATTCAAAATTTAGTTAAATAGCTTTTATACGCAATGTTTTATAATGCTTCAAAACAAATCCCAAGATAGGAACTTATTAACTGCCATTATCAAAATATGTAAATATGTTTATACTTTTCTTCAATAAGTCAGTTAAGTGTAGTTCTCTAGGGCAAGTTTGTCGTACAATTGGAAACAACAAGATTTGACTTTTCTTTAAAGTTTTACGTTGATCTTCACTTTTAACTCGTTCGAAACTTATAAGAAATCCGATTTTAAACTTGTGCCACAATAACTTTGTTTAAAGTTTTCGTCCTTATGATAAAATTTTTCTTTTAATTTTCTGCTAAAGTAAAAGTAGCATAATTAAAGCAAATGGATGAATTACATTGCAAGTGTCAATATTTTCTCTAATCAAGGCAAAACTTTCGGATTGCGATTGCGACTGAAACGATATTTAGACCGAGCGCTTGAAAATAGCTAAAATGAAAATTACATTAGTATTCTGTCGTTTGCATAGCCTGAAATGGAACTGTTGAGATTTTGGGAAGCGGAAATGGAAGGACAAATACAAATATCTAATTTAATTGTTTTTTGTCTTTATATTAGCCCAATATTAGTTTGTATATCTGTTAAACGAATGATAATGTTTTAAAGGATGATATGACTCATCCTTTAATTGACCAATGAATTGAGTCTTTTTCTAGGTCCTGTAACCATAAAATTTTATACAAGATAACATGTAGACTGAATTATGTCGGAACAGAAATTGTCCAAACCTTTATATAAATTGACAAACAAAAATCTAAAAGGGTAAACATATCGTTTACTGCAGGACAGAGACATACTGCATAATCTGGTTTTATGCCGTAAAGAGATTTAATTCTCGTATTCTTCGTATACTGAAGCAAAAGTAAGATGTCATATTTCTGGCAAAATATATAAGGGTTCTGCAAGACAAAAACAAAGAAATTATAAAGTTTATTAACTATAATTCTTCTCCATTTCTCTGGAAACAGCACTGTTTCGAAAAATGAAAGAGTCATATGCTGCACCTCCCCACTGAGCATTAACATTTAATATTCGCACTCATAATCACAAACCTAAAATCAAGATGAGTAATAAAACATCAAAGTGACAATACTTGAGAAGCAGATATACAGTTTAAATGATCAAAAATAAATGCATGTTTGGTCAAATATTTCACTAAAAAGTTTAGATTTAATCATAGTTTTAGAAAATAATAGAAATTGTGAAACTTTTCATTTTTATCTTTTATGGTTTATAATGTTTATCTATGATTATTAAAAATACTTATAATTTGAACATTTTTGAGTGACACCCTTTCCGGTTAAGGCAATTGTGTTCCTGTTCGACTGGGGTAATATTGATACAATCAATGGCTCCTAATACTCCTGGAAATCTTGCTTTTTCCATGAATCTTGCTTTGAATGCATTAATATTTTCTCTTGTAGTTCCGAGCATACATATGGCGCTATTAGAGGTGTTATTTGCGCAACAGATTTTGAGACTATAGGTTGGCTTGCTGCATATTGAAAACTCTCTCCCAACCACCGCTAAAAACCCCCAGATGCATAAAAGGATAGTATTAATAATATGTTTAGTGGCTCAGTGGCAAGTGCACTGTTTGTAGGTATTCGTGGTACTAGGACTGATAACAGGATATTCTGAATCATTTTCTTTATTAAGTGGATACAAATTGTTCGTCTGTTAAAGAGAAATAATCTCTATCTTCCATCAGCATTCGTTTTTCAGTATTTAAAAATCTGAATATCGCCTTTTGTTTCTTCTGCTTTACTACTAATTGATTAAATATTTGTCTAAGTAACATCTCAAGCAGTAAAAATCCAACAATTAAGAATTAAAGAAAACGAAATTCGGAAACAGTGAATAAAACAATAGTGCGAAAGAATTAATTCTAGAGAAAGTAGTGATAGTAAAAATTGGATATAACGAAAATTCTATAGTTTTATAAAATCTTATTTGTTAAAAAAGTTACTTATTTCAACTTTTTGTTCGTGTACTGTGAATAAAATATATCAAACATAAAAAAACGCTGTTTTGGTTAATTTTTAAGAATGCATTTTTACTTCCTTCGTAAAAGGGAAGTATTGTAATCGTGAAAAAATAACTCAACGAGATTTTTTCAGATTTTTATATTTCAGGGTACTCTAGATGTTGCAGAAAAATTAAATGTGACATAGATATAAACTGGTATGAATTCAACATGACGTAATAAAATGGCAGTATGTGTCAAAGTAAAAACCACTTATTAAATTTATTATAAATTATACCCAAAAATCAAGTGTGGAATAAGTAAAAACTGGTAAAATATTGGTAGGAATTCAATATGATGGCGCTCAATAACGATGTTTGGAAAACAGTATATATGTGTTACTAAATGTGGTGAATTAAACTGTGTCACACTTCACTATTCCCAATAAGAGGAAATATTCATAACAAGAGAAGTTCCCGGTAAATGAAATTTACCAATTTTTCCTTTTGTGACAGCCATCAGTCCCTCATAGTCACACCAGGGCTTAAATATGATAAATTATAATATTTAAGATCAGATTCTTCTATAGATATATTTTTCGATAGCAAAATATTTCCGTTACAACTTTGATACTTAAAAAACCGGTAAATTCGCCTTTATTTACATCTTCCCTCGAACAGAATTTCATTACGTGCATATAACACATTATATCCACAAACTTTTGCAAACCCTTTAAACTGTAGGTTAATTAATTTTCATAGCTTTATTTATATATTATGTATAAAATAAATTATGTCCTTTGTTATTTTTCTCTATAAAAAGAAGGTTTTAAGAAAACGATTGTGTCAGCCGATACTCGGTGGAAATCCGTAATAAAATTATGTAAAATGTAAAACCAAAACTATTTTTCGCAAACACTTAAACACTTCCACTATATTTGTTAAGCAAAATGTAACATGTTTCGCTACACAGTAGCTTCTTTGGACGTTACATCTCCAATGAATAAACTTAAAGAGTAGAGGTATATTTATATAACTAGTTGTAATACAACAATTCGGGAATTTTAAAAATATAAAAGTCAGGGAATTATTAAGTACTAATCATTAACTTAAACTACCTAAAATTATTAAAATATATGTAACGGAAGTGAATTGTTGTGTTCTACCTGATGGTTCAACAAACAGTTTCAACATTTGACCTTATTTAATTCTAGATAATCCAGTATATTCAGTTTATGACTCTTTATTTTCCTGTGTAAAATTTTAAAATTTATATCAAGGCAGACCAGTCTGAATTAAATGGTTTGCATAATTGGATCCGGTTTTTCCCTTTGTGAAACATTTGTAGTGCTCTCTATTCTTTTACCAAAATATCTGCCTGTTTAACCTATATACGTTTTGTGTTGTTTATTCCAGGAAATGGTATTTTCCGAAATTCTAAACATTTTATTAAGCCTCCATTTTGTTTTGCCATATAGGAGTCGAACTAAAATTTTGTAGATCTATCCTTATAATAATAATTGAATAAGTAGGTTTTTGGTACTGAATTTTTAAAAATTTTATTAGGCCGCAATATTGTTCGATTGCATAATAGCTTTATATCAAATTTATGCCTATATTATACTTTATTTTTATGCGAACTTTTAAGTCCATCCGATGAATAGTTTCTTTATAATAATTTTTAAATAATTTTTTAAGCCGCCATTTTGTTCCAGTATACGGGATTTATATTGAAATTTAACCATTCCATTCCCATAGGACCCTTCATTTTTGACCAAAATTTGAAGTTATTCGGATAAGTAGTTTCTGAGTTATACCGCGTACAGAGAGACCGATAGACTGACGGAAATGTAAGCATGTATTTTTGGATTCCAGGGACACTAAAAAAAACATGTTCAGATTTTTTATATCTTTAAAATTAATGACGCTACCAAAAACGTCTTAAAGACATATTTATGTAGAATTTTATAAACTGCAACATTTTACAACTATTTTTCTTGGAAAATTGAAAATTTTCCAAAAATTTGGAATCTACTAGAATTCACCTTTTAAAAAACAAAAACGTTGGACGACGGAGTTTTTTCAAGTTTTACCCTTTTTGTGCGTAATTTTATTTGGGATACATTGCTTATTTACATAATATTTTGCAATAACTGTTTTTTTTAGATGTCTAAGCAGAACTATTTTCTTTGTTTCAGAATGGATCTTCAACTGATCTTCCTCATAGTTATATTAGTCAAATGCAGCCTTGCCATGTGCCCTACGAAATGTTCCTGTTTCCTAGACCAAAAAGGTAGAAACACAGTTCTGTGTAAAGAAGGAGGAGTTGTCGGTCCTTTAAACCTCAACAACGTTAGCTTAGATACCGAAGTTATTAAGATAACAGCACCCGATGACAACACCAATATGCTAACGATGTCGCCGGTATTTCAGAGCTACAAAAAGTTGGAAGAAATCCACATAACCAAAAGCAATATTCCTCAACTCGGCATGCACTTTTTTTGGGGTTTGACGAGACTGGACGTGTTAAATTTGTCACAAAATAACATAACACAACCTCTGGATCATAATTTTCGCGGACTGGATAAACTGAAAGAGTTATACCTGGACGATAATAGAATTCAGTCTTTACCCAGCGGTACTTTTCGCTATCTGCATGAATTGAAACTTTTGTCGATACAGCGAAACCGAATAAGAGATCTCTCGAACAGGATTTTCCTGGAAATTGGCAAGCTGAAAGTGTTGAAGCTTAGCGGAAATAATTTGAAAGTACTTAATCCCGAAGCTTTTCGCGACGTGCAGGTAATTTTTCAATTTTTCTTTAAATTAGCTGAAAATATGTGTTAAAAATTATGATGATTGAGTTGAAAATAAAATTCACTTTAAAATACTTAAAACATCTAAAAGATAAATTCTTATTACTATTTTAAAGACGACATTACACTTTTTTAAACACCCAAACCCATTGTCACTTGGTTTTGTTTAAATTAAAAGGAAAATATTGCAGCTGTGATGTCGATATCCTAAAATTGTTATAAATTTAGCTTTGTTTACATACATCAACATTCTATTTATGTGTTACGTTTTAATGTTGCTAATAATGATTCTCTCTCTCAAAAATTTGTTTAGGTATTGCTTTAAGAAGTAGTTTTAAAAGAAAAAAATTACGGTATGAGACAGCATAAAAAAGCTGGCAAAAATATCAGGATATTATCATAAACTTTAACATCATATTCCATATTAACGCCAAAAATGTATTGATAAATAGGTATATATAAAAATACCTAAATTTATAAAATGTATTTCAATTGTTCAACAAGTCGGGCTTTTACGTAAATTTTGCATTTTTTATGGCTGACAGATTATGCTTTAAATTAAATTATAATGATTAGACTTTGTAACGATTTAACTCATAAAAAAATAAGAAAAAACCTTTGCATAAATTTAAGTCTATAAAGCTTTTATTTTCGTTCAGTTTATGTTATTTCTGGTAGTTTGTTTTAACTGTTAACTGTTTTTAACTTCAATAAAAAAATAGGGGCACCCTATTTAATTAATTTAGATATCCTATTTTCCAAAAAGCTTTTTTTTTGCATCATCTACAACATTTTTCAGTATAGTCAAGTTTATACATTATTATTTAATTTAAAGTAGCAGTTAATTCTCAAAAAAAAAAGAACTTACAACATGTACAGATCAGACATATACAGAGTAGACAAAAAAAATGCAAAGAAAATATCTACAAAAATTTCGCATTGAGAAAATTTAAATGCCAAATAATACTTCCTCAAATATTAATAATCTTTCAAACCCCCCTTTTGAGACCCTTTCTATACACTTAATATTTTAAAGTTTTCTTGATAAACCGTATAATTATCAGTTTGTGATTTTCCTGTCTAAAGGCAGAAAGTGATAGTCTTTTTACAAATGAAATACCCATCTTGTTTTAGAAAAGACAATTTTTAAATTTACGTTTAAAAATTACCCTAGAGCCTATAGTCTTAAAAGGCATTCATTGTGTATTTAAAATAAAAAAAGAGGTTTAAAAGAATATTTAGAGGTTTAAGTACTTGCCTACTTACAATATTAAATAAGATTTCAGAATTTTGCCAATGTTTATGTCCAACTTGTTTTTTTACTGGCATTATAATAGCAATTTATGTAACAAGTGTATTAAGAAGTACTTTTTCTTATGAATGGGAAATATTGCTTTATTTTTCAAACAATTTAAATGGAGAATTGTATTGTTTAACAGGGTTTAATGCATTCAAATATATCTAAAAATTTTACATTTATTAAAACAATCTAAAAAGTGAAGAACGAATTCCGGGTGGTCCGTTTATCTTGATACACTACAATATTTCAGAGACTATAAAATATAGAAAAAAATGTTAAAACAAAAGTAACGTGAAAGAAAATATATTTTTATTTCTTGGTATTTTTATATATACAGAGTGTTTCGTTTTTCCGAGCCGGACACCACCTTATGTAAGTATTTTTATTTTTAAAATCCGTCAATTTGTATTGACAGCTGAAACGTGTCAAAATTATCTTATTAAAGCTGACTTTCTACGTCTACAGCCAGTACCATTTTAACGTCATAAAAATTACGAATTACGGTTATTTGATGAACGCTGAAATTTTGTGTAGTAATAAATTATCAAACAAATAGAATTTATTTTCAAGGGACTAACCTCCAATCAGGTACGAGAAATGAATCAGTCTGTGAAGGCACTCAATGTTCTCATTCGCAATGCCGAATGTGAGTATTTATCGCTAAAATTTCATTTTCAGTCGACATATTTGTTTAATTTTTAACCGTACAGATTAATATACTTTAAACAAAGACGAGATTTTTCGATACGAGACGAGACAAAAACTAATTATCTTCTCTTTTTGCCTTAATCTCGTCTCATCTCGTGTCGTGACATCATTAGTAAAGGGCTTTATACTATATATCTTACTAAATTCTTGAAATTTTGTATTAGTTAACGCTATTATTTAAATATTAGACTTTATATCTATATTGTTTATTTTGTAAGGAAATTTTAATAACAAGACTTAAAAAAAAACAGAGCAAAGAATTAATTTTTAATAAATGCGGAACATAATTTAGCCTTTGGCAATTGAATGAGTTTAGACATTTTAGGGCTCAAGGAAAAATATGTACACATAAATCACTTTATTATATGCTGCTTTAGCCCCAACACGAAGTATTTGTTCATTAGGCACAAGATTTAAATAATTACTAAACTCGTCCTGTCGGACTTGCATTCTCTTTATTATTTTAATTTCACATTTTAAACGGTAACTTTGTCCAATCGTTTTCAAGTGAAAACTAAACGCCTACTCTATAGCTACTGTCTTATATACTAGTCGTGTAAGGTGATGCATGTCGTCCGAGCTACCTAAACCGTGAAGTTTTGGAAGGTCAGTTTGAGCTAGAAGTGGCAAGAATATCGACGCTAGGCTTGCTGAATATGCCTTGATTCCTTTTTATGATAGCTGTTTTTATAAACTTTCGTTTTTGCCAGTCCTGCTCCCTATGCAAAATTTTAGCCTTCGGCTTCTGCACCCGGCGTTGGTTTGACGTCTCTGTTTTTTAAATTTGATTAAAATGCTCCCTGACTCTTGTACTAAGAGGGCGTTTTGTCTCTCCAATGTGCGAGTTCCCACATTTTCACTGGATTTGGTAAATACATTATTTTTTCTTATCGATGTCCTTTGGTTTAGTTTTTGTCAGTCGGTTGTGTTTACCTATTTAAAAGCGATTTTAATGTTGAAATCCCTGACTATTCCCCGAATTTTTTAGATGTTCTCTTAACATATTCATATATTCATAATAAGTTCACTTAATAATGTGTCATAGTATGATGATTATTTTGTAATTTTGATATTGTATTACTCATAGATCTTTCAGAGTAAACATTCTATAATAGATCTTTTTTTATGTTTTGAGTTTCTGCCTCAAATTCCGTTTTATTACATGTTGTTGCAGCTCTGTTCTAAAGTGTTCTTATGATGCCCTCTTTTGTTGCTGCAGAATGGTTAGAACCCTGGTTGACTGTGGGTTTTCGGTACACTGTAGTTCTGAGGCCCTCTAAAGATCGCATAACGAGAACGTCAAAAAAAGACAAATGAGGATTTTTCTCTTTCTCCATGGTCAATTTAATGAAAGTTCTTATGCTATTTAAGTCATTAAAACATTCTGTCACTAACAAATCTGCCTTAATCAGACTTTCCTTAAGAATTATAACAAAATTGCTAATATAATTGATCTTAGAGGCATGTTCGGCTTGTGGATCTTTGGAAAATAATAGAGATGAGGCGGCTTGCTGTGGCGTTAACTTGCTGCGTATTCTATCTGGGATATAACCACTATATTTCTTCAATATCCTGTGTTTCCTTTCTTCGAGACTTCTTCGATCTTCTGATCCTGTTTTGGTGTCCATAACTACTGTAGCATTCTTCTTGTCTGCGGGAAGCATCTTTAATGTCTTTCTGGAGACGCTTAAGTGTAGGTTCTTCTTGTTTGGATATATTAGTTAACAGTTAATTAAACAGAATCAACAAGAGATGCTCGGAAGACCACAGTCAATTTTTCCCCGGGAATATTATCAATGGCACAACAAGAATTGTAAAGCTGGAGGTCTTCGTTTTGCAGTGGCACCAAACTGCACACTAGTCTAAGCTAGATGAACTCCAGCATAAAAGGACCATTTTGGATAAAAAGACAAACACACCAACTAGTATTCTCAAACAAAAAGAAACTACACTTAAGCGTCTCCAGAAAGACAGTTTTTTAAAGTTTTTTCTGCAAACAAAGGAATGCTACAGCAGTTGTGGACAGCGAAACATATGACCAGAAAATTGAAGAAGTCTTGACGAAAGGAAAGTATAAAATACTATCAAAGGATCCCACAGGCGCGATTGATTGTAAGGTATACAGGACATTGAAGAAATATAGTGCGTACATCTCAGATAGGATAAGTAGCAAGTTAATGTTACATTACAACAAGCCACCTTTTCTCTATAGTTTGCCAAATATCCACAAGCCGCACATGCCTCTACAACCAATTACTAGCTCCAAGGACTTACCAATAAGTGCTTTACCCGAACTCATTAGAGATCATTCAATCTTTAGAAGGTAAGATAAATTCATTTGTTTAAAATTCGACCCATTTTGTTAATATCCGTTACATCACATTATGGCGAGAAGTCAGATTCGTTAATTTTGATGTAGAAAGTTCATACACATATAGGCAAACGTTGAGGGAAGACGAAACCCTTTTTGAACGTAAGCCAAAGGAAATCGATAAGAAAAAAGAATGCATTTACCAATGTGTGTGAATGTGGTGATTCGTGAATTGGGGAGACAAAACGCCGTCTTAGTATAAGAGTCAAGGAGCATTTTAATTATACTCAAAAGGCAGAGACGTCAAAATCGAGAATATCGGAACATGCCTGGTCAAACCACCACTGGATGCAGTGGTCGATGGCTAGAATTGTGCATAGGGAGCAGCACTGGCGAAAAGTTTATAGAAGCGGCCTTCAAAGTGAACTTCTAAAACTTCAGGGTTCAGGTAAGCAAGGGGCGGATCATTTAGTTTACACTTAAAAACGATTGGAGATAATTACCATTCGAAACGTTGTGAAATCAAAATAATAAAGACAATGTCCGACAGAACGAGTTTAGTGAACATTCTGAATAGTCACTTTCAAACAAACGTAAGATTTAAATAAATTATGTCTCTGAAGCCATAGTACGCATTGTACCAAATTTGATTTGAATATCTCTCGGAATGTGTGAGATGCATTAAACATATTAAAGTTTTAACACATTGTTTCTTAAAAACGAATGAATATTTTTTTCAAAATTTTAAACATAGATTAATTCTCACTTTGTATTATATCATAAAATTGGGGAAATTGTAGACCAGTTTATATACCTGATGAGAAAAATTGTGGGTATCTGTAAAGTAAGATGCTTCATATTGATTTCGAAATTATACCTAAATGAAAAATTATATTTTCAGTAACTTGTTTTTTTAAAATAATAGAAACTGATTTTATCAAGTATTATGTAATAGCAATTATATATGTATCATTCAGAAATGTTATTAAATAATAATAATTAGATCTTATATTTAAATATTCAAATCACTGGTTTTAAATATACTGCAATATATTTTTTTCTCTTGTGCATTCAGAATTATTTAAATTTGAGGCAGAGCAAAATATAGCAGTGTCTAAAAGATAATTTCCGTGGAAAGGGATTTTACTAGGATAATAATAGAATTCAGACTCTACCTTGCGGCACTTTCTGCTTACTGTATGGATTCAAAGTTTTGTCGATAAAACGAAACAGAGTAAGAATCTTATAGAAACGCATTTTCTTGGATATTAGGAAGCTAAAAGTGCTGAGGCTTAACGAAATCAATTTAAAAACCCAATCTTGAGATTTTCCGGGACAAGCAGGCGATTTTGAATCTTATTTAATTGGCTCTTAGTTGGGATTTAGTAACAGAAAATTTTTATCTTTTATACGTTTTTAAGACGTTTAAGGACGTTTGTTAAATTTAGTCATACGGTTTTTGAATTTGAATGTTCAGACACAGACTTAAATTGTCAATTTTCCCAGGTATGTAAAGTTCAGAGATTTATATTCCTATTAACGAAGATGTGGCCGTCTGAATTTTAATTTGCAAACTAATATTTCCACTTTTGGTTCTAAATAATACATTAAAAAAATACTTCAGACCTTTATTTAGGCTGAAGTTCAGCAGCATAGCTACTTATTGAAGAGAGCACAAATTTTAAAAAAGCGATTAACTTATTTAATATTTTGTAGAAATTATTAAATTTTTAAAATTTTGTATATCCTGCACTTATTTAATGTATATTCAAATTGGAGCTAGACACTTCATTGCATTTAAAATGGTTGGTTAGTTAGTTTAAGGTAGTCTAATATTACTTTTAGT
The DNA here is from genome assembly GCA_030620095.1 of Kuschelorhynchus macadamiae. NCBI lineage: Eukaryota > Metazoa > Arthropoda > Insecta > Coleoptera > Curculionidae > Kuschelorhynchus > Kuschelorhynchus macadamiae. The sequence continues at coordinate 1,454,856 of JAUTXW010000322.1, forward strand.
ATTAAAAATACTAGGACAGTTTGATGTGAAAGTTACACACACAAGTTGTACACATTCAATAAACATTTTAAAATATATAGTGCGCTCCCTAGAATTTCCTTCTGAGTTTTACAATTAAGGCAGAAAGAACTGAACTTGAAATGTAAAATAAGTAAATGTAAATGTAAATGAATATTGCCGATATCTAGCATAGAAAATATATTTCGTCAGTACAGATTTTACAGAAATAAAAAAATTCTATTGAAGTTAAGAAAGCTGATGTTTGTTTCTGAAAAATGAATCACTCTATGCCTACCAAAACACAATAAAATTAAACCTAATTTATACTTCTTACAATTTTTGTGATAAGAAGATACTCTGCCATAACTTGACGCAATACATTTGGCGGAATACGGAAATTTGGCTTTAAAACTTTTGACCGCAGATATATTAACTAATTACATTATAAAAAGGGTAATATACCACCAAAGTAAGCAACAAAGGAGTACTTCATTTTACTATTACTATTTGTGATCAGCATTATAAATCGCCTGAAAATTTTTTTATAATAATGTATATTATATGTCATTGTAATAAAAATATATATGTGTTTTAAAATTTTATTTTGAACTTTATAGTTCACTGTATGAACGTTTTCAATATACTTCTTTTATACTTTTAGTGTCTCAAGTAGGGTCGTCAAAATTATTAATTGTGATACGTTAGCCAGTTATTTAAAACTCAACCGATTAAAGAAAAAACGATTTTCGTGTAAATCTTTTAAGGTTAATTTCTCGATCCGTCAGTGCTTAACCGGGGGATACGAGATCGTAATTTCCTCTTGTTGGAAATAAAAGGTCCTCCTTTTTATATATAAATGACTATATACAAGGGTTTTGTGATTCCGAGGGGGTTTGCAGATTAGTTAATCGAACTTTCGTTAACAGCTCGGGCCGTTTAACTGAATTCTTAACAAATCTTAACCGATTAACCGTAGCCCCCTCCCACCGATTACGATATTCATTCGAATCTGCACAAATAACATAATTCGTACAGCCACGTTGGAGCTGCACATTTAATATTTTAAATATTAGCTAAAAATTTATAATTTGCGTTCCTTAATACGTAGAGAATGAAAAAATTTCGTCAGCTATGTTAGATCTGCAATTTTCAATTTTTTCGACTAAAATTTTTTTTGTTGATAAAAAATTAAAACTTTTTAGTTGTCTGCCAAGTTGACCCCGACACTTTGTTTGTATAAATTTTGATTAAAATTGCATTATTTGCACTCCTAAACACCCCCAGATTCTGATTTTCAATAGAATCGCGCCAGAATAGAATTACTAAAATGCAGAGAAAAAAAATGAAAACTAGACAAGATATTAATAAACGTGTAAATTCATCTTAAACAGGAATATATCTGCACTGGTGCCTTAGCATTAAAAGTATTCTATATTGTCTTTCTAATGCGTCGTTGATCAATCAAAATGACCATCGACCTTTCACCTTTATTTACTCCAAAAATTAATAACAAGAAAAGCGTCAAGTCCACACCTTATATGGAAGCATGTTGAACTGTTGTTGTAATTTCTTCTGTGCAAACTGTGCAAATTTCAGTAGAAATAGTTAAAAAGCATATGACTTAAAGCATTACAAACGGCCAGACAAACTTAAGAGCAAAGTGTTGTAACCGTAAAAATCACACTTCGAAATTTTTGCAGGTCTTTGCGTTTTTGGGCTCCTGGATCCCGAAAAACATGTCCCCCATTTCCGTCAGCCTCAATAGCTCAAAAACTTCTTATCCGATTGACTGTGACATAGGGATAAACTGGTAAAATTTTTGTGTAAATCCATAATGGAAGAACAGAATGGCGGCGTAATAAAATGTTTAAAAATACAATACCAAAAAGCTACTCGTCCAGTTGACTTAAAACTTTGCAAAAAAATCAAATTTTAAGCAGGGATAGAGTGGTAAAGAAGATGAGAATTTATATATGGCAAAACAAAATGACATAAAAATTAATTTTCCGGTATAAAACATTCTTTGTATGGAGGAAAATAATGAAGGATATAATTTATTTTTTGTAGACTGCCTAAATAGTTTTATAAAAAATAAATAATTATAATAATAATGTAAAATAAACAAAAAAAATAAAGAAAGAAATAAATTACACTTTATAGGATTTGTAAAAAGATGTTAACAAATAATTAATCTTATATATAGATATTTAAGACTTTTTATTGTACGTAGTGAAATTCTGTATGAGGGAATAATTATAAAAAGGCAGAATTATTCACTACTAGTTACACTGAATAATACAAATTTGAAATATTAATTATTTTTAATAACTTCAGCACACAAAAATGTATAGATGTAAATAACTTTTATTTTAAAATTACAGCCAAATAAATTTGTTTCAAAGTTATTACTTGGGTTGGTAATTATTTTTTAAAGTGCTTGCCATATTTGATTATATAGACATACTATGTCACATGAGTTGATAAATAATCGAAGAATGTCGGGCGAAAAGCGTCTATTTTTTTCATCTATGATATTTTCTTTTAAGATCGAAATTTGTTTGCGGACGATTGCCAGAGGTCTGAGTTATATTAAGGATTTATTTAGCCCCACACAACACATAAATTAACTTTTAATAGCTATTTGAGTAAAACCGTTTAAAATATCCTAGCAGCACATGTTTCCTTTATTTATTTACTATTTTTTTAATACCATTCTGAAATACTAAATAATAATTTAATATAGGAAAACCTATAATATATTTTCAAGTAAAAGAGTTAAATTTCCCGATGGTTTTACAGATTGAGCAGTTGTTATAGCAGCTCTGGAGCTTAATCGAATTTAACATATAAATCAAAAACTTATAACATATAACCGACTGTTAAAAATATAAATTTATATTTTCAACATTGTATTTGCTTATTGTATCTCCAATTAGGATAAAAAGAAAAAAATTACCTTTCGATAAAAATAAATTATGACAAAAAAAAGAGAAATTTGAATGAAATATAGTTTTCCTAAACTTAATACACATCTATAAAAATTAAGAAAACCGCCATTTTAAAATATTGGGCTTCAGAGATGCTTCTGTTATTCGTATGCGACAGTCAACTTTTATTTCAAGATTAATCAAGTAAATTTCATTAATAATTTCTGCTTTTTTGCTCTTTATTATTACTAATCACCCTATTTAAATGTAATAAAACCAATATTTTACATATTTGAATGATCCATTCTAAATCCCACTTTTATTAAGGTAATTCCTCAAATTAGCGTCAACACGTCAATTAAATGTGTGCGACATTTCAGAAAGTTAATAGTGTATATCATTAAAAAAAAGCTATTTATATAGAGCTTTTATTTATGTTATTCCTATAGCTATTATATAGAGATTTAATTCCTAAATATACTGCACTTAATGAAATTGTATTCGATATTTTTATGAAGTTTTACCTTAATTTACCATTACTGATTTTTTATATTCAAGGCGACTAACATCGGTATTATATTTATAACAGGACTCCCAATGCTTAAAAGCATTCCTTCGTTACGGTACATACGTATCTTGTAAAAGAACATACATTGTATAATGTAATAAAGATTATTTATCACAGGACATCGAATTATTAACTTATTTTATGTAGTTAAAACAATGTTCTACCAATATCATAGACAATAGAAAATATAGAAAATATTAAATATCATAAATTACTTTTTTATATACAATAGAGTAGCATTATATACAATAAAGTAGCATCCAATTCCGCTGAGTCCAATAAATATACGTCTTTTTTACCTCGTCCAATTGATATATGTCACATCGTTGCGCGTGTCTGTTACCGCCGCATTCTTTGCGAAGGAGATTGCTAGTTTTGAATATACGGAGAATATTAATACGTCCTCATACGATGGTTAATATGTGACTATGTCACACTTGATTTTCGAGCAAATTTTAAAATTAATTAAATAAGTACAATTTACATTTTTTTTTATCTGGCCACCATTTTATTCCGCCATGCTGAAATCAAAAACAAAAAGTTTTACCAGTTTATCCTTATATCACATTTCATCTAATTTTTGTGCAAAATTGAATGGAATTGAATAAGAAATTTTTATGTTTTTTTAACATCATAAATGGTCGCTATTTTATTTCGCCATTTCGAATTCGTAGCAAAATGTATTCAATCCATTTATATCTCATTTAATTCTTGCGCAAAATTTAAAATTAATCGAATAAGTATTTTTTTCAAATCGATTTTTTACATATTTTTATTAGGCGCCAGTTTGTTTTGTCAATATGGATTCGTACTAAAATTTCCCCAGTTCAATCCTATATCATACCTTATTCTTGTGCAAAATTTGAAATAAACAGGATAAGTAGTTTTTAATAAGATATTTTTTAACATTCTACTAGGATGTTATATTGTCGCGGCTTATTATACATTTACAAACATTTTTTTGTCAAAATTTGATGTCAATCAAAGTACTTTTTAGCTATGTTGCAAAGAGACGGACGGACAAGCAGATAGCCACAACGGAATTGAGAAGCGTTTTTTGGCATCTAGGGACCGTGAAACCTGGTCATTTTTTGACAATGTCATTTTATTTGGCCGCTATTTTGTTCCACCATCTTGAGATCTTACCAAAATTTTATCAATTCATGTCAATATCAATACTTAATTCTTGGGCAAAATCTGAAATTAATCGAATAAGTAGTTTTTCAGATACATTTTTTTAAACATTTGGTAAGGCCGTTATTTTGTTTCGTTATCTTGGATTCGTACTAAAATTTTGCCAGTAAATTCCTATGTAACACTTTATTTTTATGCAAAATTTGAGGTAGATAAAATAAGTGGTTTCTGATTAATAATTTTTTTAATATTCTATCTAGGCCACCATTTTGTTTGTCAAAATTTCAAGTCAAGTGAATAAGAAGGTTTTTTAGGCTGATATTTTAAACATTTTGTTCCGCCATTTTAAATTCGTACGAATATTTTGCAATTTAATTTTTGTCACAATTAACTCTTGTGCAAAAGCTTGACACCAAACGTATAATTAGTTTTTACAGACTGATTTTTTAAATATTTTATTAGAAAGCCATTTTGTTTTGCCACCAAGTAAGCTATTCGATATAAACGTTTACACTTTTACACAAAGTTGTTAAATTCGGCATCGTAATATTTGTCTTTAGAAAACGTCTACTGGAATAAGCCTAATTATTGTACTATTTTGTTTCAGGAACTTCGCCAGCTAGAATGCAGGGGATGTACCTTAAGAAAAGTAAGCAAAGAAGTATATCAACTTCTACCTCATTTGTCATTTCTGGATATAGGTGATAATGAGATTAAAACAATTTCTGCAGACGAACTGGCTGATCTGATGAACCTCAAATTCCTCAAACTCGACGGCAATCAAATATCTGTTTTACACGATAACACATTTGCTAATCAGGTTCTGTTAAGGAGACTGAACTTGGGAAGAAACGAAATTACAAAAATAACTGCGAATGCATTTATCGAGCTATATAATCTCACCGAACTCGATCTCAGTAACAATAAGTTGGAGAAAGTCCATGAAGGAGCCTTTGACTCAATCACTACGACTCTTGAAGTACTTAACTTAAGTGGCAACCAACTTAAAATTCATACTCTAAAGGAATTAGCTCGCCTTGAAACATTAAAAGATCTGAAGTTGGCTAGTTGCGGTATAATGGAAATTGATGTACAAATGTTTCCTGATAATCTTGAGATTCTTGATCTAAGTAATAATCATATTTCTGTTCTAAACTGTGAATTTTTGCCATTCACCTTACGGCAACTCGACATATCTAAAAACAGAATAAGAGGAATTGATGAAATTAATCTGCGCAAATTAGACAGAATAAAATATTTAAACCTTCAAGGTAATCCATGGTCGTGTGATCTATGTTTTATTGTACCTTTATTGGAAAGATCTAACAGGAGCGGAACTTTCAGTGACATATTATGTGCTTCACCTTATACCGTACGAGGAAAAACTTTAGGCATGTTGGAAAAAAGCGAACTGACCTGGTGTACGGCCGCCAGCTATAGTACCGGCGACGCTGATTTTTTCTTGGTCTCTGGAGATGGAAAGATAGGAATTATAGCCGCCGGCATGTCAGTCTGCCTTTTATTCATCACGATTCTAGCCATAATTGGGGCACTGTGCTATTCGAGGCGGCACGCTGCCAAATATTACACCCACGAGGATAAGCTAGCGGTAGAGGGTGAAAACATATTCGACAATAACCACAGTCCTTTATTTTGTGACGGAGAATTGAGTTTCAAATTTCCTTTAGACAGCGAAAAGAAAATGTCTATCTCAACTATTGAGGACATAAAAAAAGATCATTCAATAACAAATGGAACGTGAAGGTTCGACTAATTTTTAGAATGGTGTCAAGTTTGTGTAATTCGAATCGACACTAACCAAAAATGGGACCCTTAATGAACTGTGTGATAGAACGGACAATTTTAAAGAAATGTAGGGTTTTGATGAGCAACGATAGATGTTAAAGATATTTATATTTATTGTGAACGATTTATGTGAGCTTGTGCAAAGTAGTAAACTTTTGCTTGAAAAGTGCTTGTGTCAAAAATGTTTAAAGTCTGATATGTCTGAATGTCTCTTCCATTACAAGATATTGTAAAATATTTTTGTTAATAGTTTACACTTATCGGTGCTTACTTTTGATACAAATCATGTACAATTTAATTTGCATGTTTAGTTTATGCTTACTATATTGTATAGTATTTTCTTTAGTATGATCACATTGATAATACGAGAAAACGAATGATAACTGCAAAGAGAACGAAATTTAATTTAATCACATCAATTCTTTAAATGTTATATTTAATCACTTTAACTTTTTCTTAGTTAGCTACACAGTGGACATTTTCTAATATAAAAATATATTGACAATTAATTGAAAAGAACATTTTTTGGCATATAAAAGAAAGGCCTGTTTCAATAACGGTGAAAAGGACAAGATAATCAAAATAATTTTTGGTGTTAAAATGTTATCATTTATTTAAGCATAATTATTACTTTTGCCTTTTTATCATTGGGATAATAATTTGTGATAAATTTATTTAATATTAACTTCCCGTAAAATGGGTGGTAATCTTTCAAGCCTAATTTTGACTTTAGGCAGAGAAAATAATTATTAAACGAATTTCAGCCTTTAACTTCTGTGCGAAAATTACCATTATTACCTTAAATTCTTTAATATGCTATTCTTAAGTAAAATGTATTTACATTTCATATAACGGGTGGATAACTAGTTTCTTTTATAAAATTGTATGTTTGTATTTCCTTTTTATAGCTTTATTTGTTATTTAGGTTATGCTTTTTTATTTTCATGTGAATACAAGGTTATACAATTTTTTTTAAAGTTTATATTTTTTTATCTGCGGATAAACGAATGAATATGAAGCAAAATATTTACATACAAATTTGTTGGTGATTTTGTTTCAATATTATCAACCAAAGCAATAACAGTGAGCAACCACTACAATACATAACAAATCTAAAACTTTAGTAGCAGTTAAACCTCCTTCAGTTCTTATGACTTATTAACTTTTGCTCAGGCTATCTATGAGATTTATTATTATTTCTTATAAAAATCATTCTTCTAAAAGTGCATTTATTAGATCATCCCAGTTTACTAAGAGGCACTATATATCTCGCAAACATGCGTTCTGAAAATATAAATAAAGCAAAATAATTTTAGACATGAATTATGAAATGAAGTTAGTAATTTTTACATTAAACTTACAAACAAGAAACAGCATACTTGTTGGGTAATAAAATTAAACACACTTTTTTAAAAATTCAATCCCATAGAGCATTTTTGAGATTATCGTGAAGGGCGAAAAGTTACATCGTAAATTCCATCGAAACAAAAAACACAGGTTTGAGTGTTAAAACTTTTATTAGTAACACAATGTGTCTTTCAAACTTGATCTGTAATTTTTTTATTTAACTTTTTTTTTTATTTTTCAGTATAAAAGAAGATAAAAGGATTGTTAAAATTCACTGGTTTTTATTCTCTTAATATCGCACTTAGTCAAATATTAGAATTCAGCCATCCAAATATATAATCAAAAACAATTTGAATTTCAAAACGGAAAAAAAAGTGTTGTGGAAAAATAGTTCTTGCAAATCTTAGGACCCTTAATATTTTAGCTAGTATCGATAATACAGGTTTAACATAATAACACATATGTACTATTATTAATATAAGGTGTTTTTAGGCCACTTTGCTTCTAAAATATATTTCTTCTTCGTTACAGAAAAATCCAACATCTGAATAAAACTAGTTCCTGATATTTTCCCCAATCTGGGCCCACAGGTTTTCTAAGGTTTCCAATTCTTTATTTTTGCAATTATAAAGTTATTCATAACAGCGGCATTAATTTTCTATAAGCTAAATAATGCTTAGTTCAGTTTTATTTCATTCACCTTTCCAAAAGTGTTATTTTATTTCATTCATCTTATCAAATTCATCTTATCAAACGTATTCTACGTTTTTTTGATCATGTAATTACATGATTATTTATCTTTCTATTCAGGTAAACATTCTGTAGTTAGCAACTCATTTTAAGAAAAAAACACTTATTTCCTTTGTCATATCAAACCTAACAAGGATCGTATAAAGAGCTTAATTCCTCTCCTACTCTTTATAATTGTTAATAATAGTTTTAGTAATATTGTTCTTAGTTATATTGTAGATTGGAACACGTAACAAAAATAGTTTTGTTATTAACATGATAAATTACACCTTTTATTCGTAAATATCTGCTAATATGAAATGAATATCAATTGACTGAATTTTTCTTTACAAAAGCAACAAATAAGAACAATTCAGTATTAAAAAATACAATCACTTAAAAGTAAGCTAATTAAACTTTATATTATGTGGCAGACTTTTAGAGTCATGTTCTTTTCCTCAAAGTAAGGCCTTTCGTCAAAATAAGGCCTTATACACAGATATCCGTAAATGCTTCTGTTTTCATAACAAGAGGCAATAAGGACATTTCAATATTTGTACTAGGAATTTTAGTGTTTAATTTTGCATAGAATTTTGTAACTTTGCTTGTTTTAAAGTGACTAAGCTTTCAAATATTTTTTTTATCAAAATGTAACATCCAGTAACGTGTGCCTTTTTCTTTATTTTTAATTAAGACATTGTCTGTAATTATAAATATGGAAATTAAAAGAAAATGTATATTAGATATAATTGATAAATAAGTCATTATTCATCCAAGTTTATCCTCCAAATTTTAATATTTTAGTTTTGACTTTTGATTTCGATTTGATTAGATTTGCTCACAAAAATGGAAAACTTTCTTAACTTTCAAAGACATTTTATCTCGGTAAGGAAGCACTTCAACGTTAAATCAACCTGTATATAAATATATAAAAATCTTTTATTAGTAATTGTATAGCTTGATGGAATATCAAGGCATTAATGCAGCATGTAAACTAATGTAATAGGTAATTAACTAGATTATGATTATTTGGGGACTTTTGAATTACTGTTTCTCACAATGTGTTTATACCAAAAAAAATATTAGTTTAATGTGCATGTAAATAGTCAAATATTTTACGTTGTATGTATTATAGTATCATAGGTTTAGAGCTCAAATCTTTTTACTTTGTATATTTAATATCCAAAAGCAAGCTTACGAATGGTATGGAAAGAGAATAAATCACTGTTTTGTCCGTCAGAGAAAGAACATTATTATGCATATTGCATGATGTCCAAATCTATTTCTGAAAACACAGGAGCGAATTATGTGCTATTTTATTTCGAGCAATGATATTCTACTTACATATAACAAAATTTTCAAAAATCCGCCTTTTCTTGCAAAACAGAGATTATTACTAATACGTTTCTATTGATAAATAGAAATACATTTACGCGGAACTTAACAGGCTCCTTTTTTATATTTTATATGTATTTTAAATAGCTAATTTGTAAATTATTTCAGCTATTCGTTCTGCCACAGCTCGGTAATCTAATTTCAACTGAGCCTATTTGATACCAAAAAATATCTTAAAAGTAAAATAATCTGCAGTAAAACTATGTTATAGAAAATCATTTGGTGGTAAGCAAGAAACTTTAAGCTACTATATAGGGCGTTTATTAATGGAATGAACATATTGAAGGAGGTAATTCTTTGGATTATTTTAAGGTTAGAAGTTTAAATAAACATGGGTCCTAAAATGCCTACTTTTCGAGATACAGAGTGTTAAAATTTTAACAAAAAAATCGTTTTTACCCAATATTTTCATAACGCCTTTTGACATTTCTTTGAATTTTGGTCGGTATTAAGCAGGTATAAAAGTAAGTGAAAGTGGCGCCCTCTCTAACATGCTTTTTAATATTCTTAAACGAAAAAAGATGACCTCTTGGCTTTTTTTTTGAACGATGAACGGTTTTTTGCATACATGTAGGTGGAGGACACTTCCAACAATTCCTGTAAATAATCTGTGTGTTTACAGACAACAAAACAAATTTGTCTTTTCTTGTAATTTTAAATTGTAAACGTTCTTTATAAAAAATGAAGTTGATTTGATTTGGAGTTTTACTCTACAACGAAGCTTAAATCGAAAAAAGTCATAGTAACATTCTTACTTGTTCATAAAAATTAATTAAACTAAAAATCTAATTCATAAATGTATTTCAAAAATCTAAGCTTACTCGCTATTAAATAGCGCTATGTCTCCTTCCACGCTAACGGGAACGAACTTTCTAAATTTTGGTTCACGTGAAACCAAATGTGAGGTCACGCTGACTAATATAAGCTAATTATTTTATATGGTTTTTTGTCGAAAAGCTTGGTGGCGTAGTGGTAGGGTTTTCAGCTCGCGTCGTATAGCAGGTGGGTTCAAATTCCGACAAGGACAAACATTTTTTTTTAGATTTTTTTTAACAAAATTTATAATTAAAAAAAAATTGGAATACCTATCTTCTTAAAGTTAGGTTAGGTTAGTATTGGTTAGGTTTGCTGTAAAGAAAGCGCTTGGTAGCGCGTCAACCGAATTTCGAATCTATATCAAAACAAGGATTTTTGTTAACTAGTACAAGTTTGTCAAAAAGCCGTCATGCACACGTTTTTTCTTATTTAACGCGAACCGACTTTCCAACGATTCTTTCACGTTAGCGTGGAAGGAGCAACGGCCAACAAATAAATTAAAATAAGAATAAAATATTGTGTAGGTATTGAGCACTTAAAATTAATTTTATTTTATTTATCAAAACCGTTCATCGTTCAGAAAAAGTCAAGAGGTCATTGTTATTAAAAAATAATAGGACATTGCGAAAGTAATTTTTATTTTGGAAAAAATGCAGTGGCATATCATTTTTTTATATTAATTAATTATTTTAATATTAAAGGGCATGTTAGACAGGGCGCCCTCAGGGGCTCTTAAAAACATTTTTTGCCTAAAAAATGTACTTTTATACGTGCTTAATACCTACTAAAATTAAAAGAAATATAAAAAGGCGTTATGAAAATATTGGGTAAATTTTAACACCTTGTATAACGGGAAGGGGACATTTTAGGACCCATGTTTATTTGAACTTCTACCGTTTAATAGTTTGCATTAAACCTAGTTTATTTCGATAACAAAAAAGATAGCGGGCTGAAATTTTAATGGCTTTTTTCACAAACTAGGTATTTTAAGAAAAATTATATACAAAATATATTTGACCAAATGAGCCTATTCTATGAAACAGCGTTTTAGTTTCGATGGTTACTCTCCCAACAAGTTTTATAAGGAGATAAAGTTTAATTCTACGAATAAAGAAAATGTTTGATGATGTTTATATTCCACTAATTTTTAATATTTTTTTACTTTAATTTAGCCGTGTGTCGGTGAATAGGGTTTAGTGATGCTGGACCAGTTTATTCTTCTAAAGTTAGAGCCAATAAATAATAATATAAATAATTTTGATCGTAATTTTATTAGTAAATAAACCTTGGTTAATGGTAGTGGCATGCGGGAAATTTAAAACACTTGATGCCTAAAAAATTAATTTATTGTGTTTTGGAAAAATATGATTCGGTTTGTAATGAAATAAGTTCTTATTTTTAAAATATTACATATACTATTTGATCTAGAATCCTTATTTTGAGATTATGCTACTGCCATATGCAAAAATCTTCAGAACTGTTGTGAAACTATAACAGCTTTCGTTTTTAAAGTTTAAAATGGTGTTATAAACAAATAGAATGTAAAATATTTAACCGTATGTTTTGTTTCTCCAGAAAAATTTTGTAGCCGCATATAAATCGCTTACTTCAATTTATATTACACTAAAATGCTAGAAAAGTAGCATTTTGATCTAATCTACATTAATTTTGCCACAAGAACTTTATAAATTATTTTAAAGTGATATATTTTTAAAAAGTCTGTATAAGTCAATTAAAATCCGATTATGAGAAATATACATCGAATAAGATCAATTTTTATTTTTTTTTTAAATTAAAAACTAACTTTAATCATACGCTTAAAAATTTCAAGAAACAGTTAATATAGCAAGTTAAAAATAGGGTTGTACTTTTTTATTAACTTGCCAATTTTTAAAAATCTTTATTGAACACAAATACAAAAAATATTTTTATATAATTTCATTGAGTCCCAAATATTAAATATATTAATAAGAAAAATAAGTAAAACTTAAAAGTAAGCAGCATGGACTTCTCTACTTTAGGCAGATTGTCTTACATAATATAGAAAATTCAAATTTTATTTCTCTTGATTGTTTTTCTCGAAAATATGTATTGTGCCTTTATATAGACGAGTAGTTTTCAAGTCAAGGAAGAGTGAAAAGTTACCTTCGGCGCTAGACAGAAAATATTGTAAGATTCTTAATATAAATTTAGAAATTTCTTTTTTATTTTCTCTAGTTTTAATGGTCGTTCTAGAAAACCATTAATTGACACTGGCAACAGTATATCAAAGTGCGGTTTGCCATATTGACGGATCAAAGTGCTTAAAATTGTGGCATGGCAATTTTAACGCACTTAATTTTCTGCCGCTGACATATTATTAAATTATATAAATATATACAAAAAATTCGTCTCTAGTACCAAATACGAAAAATTCATAATAAAAACATTCCACAATAGTCAATTGGTCGATATATTTGTTTATTGTTTATTTATCATCAGCAACATACTGACAAAATGTTTACAGACAGAATATAACAAAGATAATTTAATTAAAATTTTTCAATTACTAGGCGGTCAAAAATTCAAAGTAATCACTATATTGTTTTTAGTTTTCTTTCTGAGCCCTCTGCAGTCCACTTCTAAATATAAACTTTTCCCAACTTTTCTACTCGTCCCTACTTTCAACTACATTGTTTGCTAACAATCTTACCGATGTCATCAATTCACATCATTCCAAGCAAGCTTCTGTCTATTTCACGTGGTTTCGAGTGCATGATTTTTCTTGTTCATTTCTCGGTATCTTTTCATTTGGGGCTCGTTATTTCGTTGTTTTGCACCTGACCTTTTAGGATGATTTCGAGTATACGAGTCTTCATTCGCTGCATAACTTTCATACGACTTGCTTTTCGTTTTGTTTTTTGACATTATTTCTAGTCTGTACATACCAACAGGCGCGAATCTCCCCAGGCTAAGTAGGCAGCGACCCTTTTAGCAATTTATTTGTTCAAATAAAAAAAACTATATATTTTTGATATCCATAAGATGCGCACCGCACCTGGCACAGCATCTCGCACTACGCCTAACCTTGCATCTACTTTGCACAGTAGTCTCCTCGTTGATGACCGGTTCATCGCATTGATGCAGTTTGTTTATTAACTCGGGGGAGCCGAGTTAATAAACGAGATAAAATATTATGAGAAATTTCATAAGCTTTATTTACAACAACTTAAGAAAAAACCCACATTGATTTTTTTAATATATCGAGACGAGTAAATGTACCTTTTATTATATTATAAAAAATTAAAACATACAATTACTGCAGGAGAGCCTGACGAGCAATTTAATAATATAGAACAGATTTTGAAAATTATTAGCATATTTGTATAAAGATTTTTATGGTTTTAATTTAAAATTATACATGACGGAAGTACTAGAGATGATAAAAAATATTAAAACTTACATAATGCATACTGACAGTAGGTGGTAAATATATAATTAAAAGATGTTTTTTTAAGAATATGGAGATTATCTGAACTGGTAATTATACACAATATATTAATTTTATACCCCAGTCATATTTTTTTTCATTTTTCATGTTGTTTGACCGTGTTTTGTCATTTCTTTTTATAATTTATTCAAAATAATATTAATAACAATAACGTTTGACAAACCCGCAAAAAAATTACTTTCCCCTTATCCATCGGGATGCTATACGATGTGCGAGGCTAAGCCAAATACCAAATTCAATTTCCATGTGCGAGGCGAGGGTACCAGGCAAAGTAGATCTCATATCTCATAAGCGCGAACCCTTGCATTTACGGATATGGATAATATTTACATTGCCGAAGCCAGGCTACGTGCCTCGTGTGGTGCGAATGGCGATGCGCGAGACCCACTAAGAATTCGTTTTTAGGAAAAGGATGGCGTTTAAGATGGCGTCTTTTAATTGGTTGATGTCCTTGTGTAAAAAATTATATTGACAGTTTCTGTTTTGACTAATGACGTCATAAAATTGCGTAAAATCTCATACATTGATGCCATAGAAGCGAGTTTGTATTATTGCGTTGATGTTAAGGTATTAAACTATTATGAAATATAGGCGATTCTTTTGCGTGTAATTTTAAATGATGGGTTCCTTTATTATTATTAACTTTATTTGATTTTTGTTGAAAATAAATTTTGGTTTGTTTTAATATGACTTTGTTATATTAAGCGGAGGTATCGTCCAAACTGAACATTTTTTCTTTATATTTATCTTGTTGTAAATTTGGAATAATGTAGCAGGCATTTGAAAATAAGCTCATTATAGGTACTTTCAGGTAAGATTTAGCGAAATTTCGACCAAAGGAACCAAAGTTACACTGTGTTTGACTTTAATAAGCACCCAAATTGATACTAAACAAAATAGGTAGTCAGGGATAATTTTATAATATTGAGACCAAAATTAATAATATAAAAAAACTTTTTTTTTCCTCAAAAACTTAAATTCGAATATACTTTATTGTTAAAAGAACATATAGTCCTTGTCAACAAAGTAAGCTGTATAAAAATAAAAATATTGGGGTTTAAACATTGAAAAAATAAAATAAATAAACATATATAAATACGTAACTACATATTATACAAAAAGGCACAAATATAACCCTAAAAAAATCTACCATTAAATATATAATATAATAATAGAGACATAAAGCTTTTAAGTACAGATTTTAGCTACAAGAGCTAAAATACATGAGTAATTGAAAAAAACAAAATATATGGTATGCTCACAAATTTTCATCCTAAAATTCTTGTAAGTTATAATATGCTTTTGCCTTCAAGCTAAATTTTACTGTTTTCTTAAACAATTTAAGAGATTCTATATTTATAAATATTTGTGGGAGGTGGTTGTACATTTTTTTACTTTAATATAAAATTGAATATTTTACTAAGGTTGTTCTGGGGATAGGTAGTGAGGGGTTCAAATTCTACCTAGTATTAAGGCCCTTTCAGTTACTAAATACTAAATATATGTTTTTTATGTACGAGAGATACAGATTTAAGTATTAAAAGGAAAGTAAGTGTTATAATTTTATACTTCACAAAAAGTGGTTTGCAATGTTCTCGGCGAAAATGACTAACCTATTAAACCCGACGCTATGGTTTTGAATCGCCAAAATACAAAAATATAGATGTAGGCCAAAATATTCAGTTATCGAATCGAAGTACCTAACATCAGTAATGTCTATCTATAAAAATGATATTGGAGAGTTGCTTTATAGTGATGTTTTCAATTTAAGAATTACTTAGACTTTTATGTTTCAAGAAGAATGTATCTGTTATCACTTTCCAGATATTGAAGATAGTTCTTGAAAACAGTGCTTAAAATTTTTGACACTACCTGCTCAAGCTGAGAAGTTTTTTGAAAATGGCCCGGAAAAATAAATACAGGTCAACAATGTCGAATGAAATGACGTATCTATACTGTCAATCGAAAACGATAAAGAATCGCCAATTACTTCGGTAAAATTCAGAAAAGGGTTTATAATTTTAATTTTTTTTGTGGAAGAATTGTGTGTTCAAAACGTTGGCTAATTTTGTAGTTTATTTTCTGCTTTAAAATTAGCGTTGTCTTTTTCAAAAGATCATTGGTTCACCTTGGTGTATATTATGCTTATTTTAACAAAGTGTTTAAAAGTACGTTACTGCGAATCGCAGCTGTTCATCAGAAAGCATAAAAGTCGTGTATTAGACTGTACTTACCATTTCAGAATCTGGGCGCCATTTGATTTACATCTTAAAGAATGTATGACATTTAAAACGAAGAAAATTATTATAAAGTTAATTAGGTTGAGAAATGATCAGTCAAGTAAATAACAAAATATACTAAACGGTGTCGTTTATTTAAGACCAAACCCTTTTTTATTATTGAAAAACCCTACGAGATCTCATATAATTAACTCCTAACAGAAACCATTATAAAAAAACCTTGTTTATACATTAAATATGTCTTTGATACTGTTCTCTGCCAGTTATAACATTATCAATTTAAAAAAATATAATTATTAAAGGAAAGTATATAAGCCTTAATTAGGCATCTTTTGTTTAATTTAGGTAGGTCTCATCTCTTCAGTTGACTCGTTACTATTTACACATTAAGCAAGGCAAGTTACAAAGTTATATTCTGGCCTTAGCATATCCTGATGTCTCGCCCAAGAGTTGACTTTTTTCTGTAGTTAAGCGCTGTCAATGAGGGTCTCCGGTCCACAGTCAGACTGTTAGGCTAGATTGTTAGCTTTTCTATATCAATACAGAGGTAAAACTCAGCCATGGCAATGCCAATAAAGAAAACAAAAGGGCAGCGCAGGTAGCATTAATAATAGGTATTCAATAACCCTGAAGAAAATAAACTGAAATTAGGATCTGGACTTGATTTAATTGTTTTAAAATTGTCTTACCCCAAAAATGTAAATGCATGCCATGCATCCACATTTTGCATTTTTTCATCTTTTATTTTATATCTTAAACATTGTAAATGTATCTAACTTTAGCTATTTTTATTTAAATCAGTGGTTTGCAAACTTTTGGTTCCGCAACCTTAAATATAATCGATCATAAAATGTTTATTTAAAAATATAATGGAGTTTATTCAATTTTTATAAATTTTAGGATCTTTTTTAATAACAGGTTTGCTTATTCCAAAATGCTATCGTTCCAACCACATTTTTGGCTGCGATTGAGAGATTGGCACCCACTGATTTAGAAACTATAGAAGTAATACGTTAATAGTGAATACAATGTTCACTTATTTTTTCTAAATTGTATAATGAAAACTAAATACTTCATGTAAGATTTTTTTGTGAAATAAAAATTTTAAGGGATGGAAGACAAAGTGTCCCACATAAGCGGCTCACTTGATTTTATTCCTCTAATATTAATCTTAAACCATAATATAAAAGCTAGGGTTGTGTAGTTTTTAAAGCTACTAGAACAGGAAATCGTAATAAAAATGAAGGTCAAATAAAAAGAAATACCGGAAAAACAAATTTTTGCAAAAATTAACATTGAATATGAGCTTCTCTTGGGGGAATCGAAGGATTTAATAAAAATTGTTATTTCTTCGAGTTATTCGCGTTTGGCTATTCCAGTCTTTCATTTTGAGGCATTTTTTACTTAGTTAAGCTATGACACAAGTAAAAAAGTTAAGAATTTGCTATATTATATTGAATTAGTGTTATTTCTGGCTAAATTAAAAGGAAAATTCAAGTATCAAATATATAGTTATTTTTCTTTTATTTTTTTAGAGTTGACCTAGTTTTTAATTTTTGGTTCCAGTTTAAAATTAGGGGTAGAAAATCGAGTGAGACGCTTAGATGGGACATGTTGTGTATTAAAAACTTTTGGTCATATACATACACAGCTGCAAAAGACCGAATAGGAAAAGTGACATATTAAGGCAAACTTTTTTATTCGATTGTTACTTGTAGAATTTTTAATTAACATTGAATATGAGCTTCTCTTGGGGGAATCGAAGGATTTAATAAAAATTGTTATTTCTTCGAGTTATTCGCGTTTGGCTATTCCAGTCTTTCATTTTGAGGCATTTTTTACTTAGTTAAGCTATGACACAAGTAAAAAAGTTAAGAATTTGCTATATTATATTGAATTAGTGTTATTTCTGGCTAAATTAAAAGGAAAATTCAAGTATCAAATATATAGTTATTTTTCTTTTATTTTTTTAGAGTTGACCTAGTTTTTAATTTTTGGTTCCAGTTTAAAATTAGGGGTAGAAAATCGAGTGAGACGCTTAGATGGGACATGTTGTGTATTAAAAACTTTTGGTCATATACATACACAGCTGCAAAAGACCGAATAGGAAAAGTGACATATTAAGGCAAACTTTTTTATTCGATTGTTACTTGTAGAATTTTTAATATTAATAAGTAAATATCTTGTTGTTTTGATACGAAATCACTGTCAATCTAAATGGGATGATGTTTCGACTAATTGAAAATTAGTTGGTTCAACAAAAGATAGGGTATATTTAAAATACAAAGTAAAGTAAATAAGTATTCGTGTAGGTGATAACAAACAAAAAGGAATATAATTAATTCTGCATAGTAATTAAAATATATTATTTTTTATTTTAATAAATATCATGGTTTACCGAGATGAAGTTGAACTGCCATTTTTGAATACATTTTTTATATTATTTAGGCAATACTTTGGTGTCCTAGAGTTGTAACAACGTTGCAGATTTTGAATAATAATTTATGTATAAAGCAATTTAAAAATGACAGGAATTTTGTCAACATATTTATAGTTTGTGTTCTTTTTAAATACACAAATTTTATGGACACAATTATGTAAAAATAAATGTATATTGTTTTCAATTTTGTGTTTTATTATTTAGCCAAATTGATGGATTCTCTTGTAGTTATAAATATGTGTTTCTCAACAAATATGGACTAAGCCGTTTGAAATAATTTTGTAAAAATCTATCGCCCCAAAATCTTGAAGCCAAAAAAGTTAAATATTTAAAGTCGGCAATTGCGAGTTATTCCAAAATTAACATATTATAGTCAGGAGCGCAACCAGACTTATTTAATACTTAAAATATAAAAAAATAAGACGATGCCGAAAAAATACCGTTCCACTTAATATAGTTTAAACAAAATAATCTTTTTTATAAATAAATATAATTTAGTCGAAATAAATAGTGCAAAGTAAAAAATAAGTAAGTAAGGAAGTTTTATTACATCTTGGAAACTAGACTTTACAAAATAAGCTAGTATAATGACTCTAAGATGAATTAAAATATTTTTTATTTTTCAGTCTTTTTTTTAAAGTCGATCCTATTTTCATTTTAAACGTTGGAAAAAAATCATATCAATTAATCATTTATACGTGTTATTTTATTCCACGTACACCCAGGGACGCACCAAAGAGAAAATATTGGGTAAGTTAGTTAGTTAAACCAAACTAACAACTAAAAAAAAGTCCTTGGCAGCTATTTAGTATCATTCATTTGTTATTTTGTTCTCTAAGCCTGGGCCCTTCGGCTTTGAACAAAATTATTTTTATTTAATTTTTTTAGGAATTTATGGGAAAATGAAATAATTCCTACATAAAATAAGATTTTGCTAATAGAATATCCCTGCGTACACCAGGGTTACAACAAGGACACTCTGATCCCTATTTAGAACATGTTCTGCATTGCAGCAGACACAATGATCCAGTTCGGTGAAACGATGATCGCGGCTTCGCTTTTTTTAGAGCTCATCAGGCCGCCATAGATTAGCAGGCGCTCGCTAATCTGTAGGGTGAAGAATCAACATGGAATCACAACTACTGCGTTGGCTAATACTGCGACCCGGAATGAACTATACTTTTGATGTCTGGCTTTCGTTGGAAGTAATAATATTAATATATTTTTATTCCACGTTCATCAACGTTATAAGAATATATATATATATATATATATATATATATATATATATATATATATATATATTATCACTGTTTAGAACATGTTCTGTATCGCAGCAGACACAATACTTCAGTTTATAGTTAAAGGAAGTACGCGATTTCGCTCTTTCTAGAGATCAGGTCGCCATAAACTAGCGAGCATCCGTGGAGGTCAAAGGCATGGATTATGGATTATATTCATATATATATATATATATATATATATATATATATATATATATATGTATGTGTGTATATATATATATATATATATATACATAATATGAATAACGAATATTTAATTGTTGTAAAAAGCTACAATCTTATAACCGCAATTGGTTTTTACTTTGAAGCAATTTTTCTTAAGCTCAGTATGTCCTTTCAACCGAAACGATACCGCTTCTAACTTGTAATAATAAATCCATAAAGCTATGTCGTTTTCTAGGCTACGAACGGGATTGCGTGCCACCTTTGTTGCTTTATCTTTGTGCCATTTTGTATTCAATGCAGCCTGCAATAAAAATGACAATGTAGAAGTTTCCATCAGGGCAGGTTTAGTCGCAAAAATTGAAAAATAAATCATACGAAGCGTGAATGAAATAATGCTATATTTTTGGAGAATGTCCTGGACTCTAGAAAATATTATGGCAAAAAATACAAACGATTTTTATATAAATAAATAAGGTCTTTATTTGTATCAATCAGAGAATACAAAAAAATACAAAGTGAAAAAAAAACAATGCTAGAAAATGCCGAGGGGCAGCTGGACATGTGTATTCGAGAATACATCTACCCTCTGTTCTTTACCCTGGAAAAGGAAAGCGAGAAAATCAGCAAGTAATAAGTAACAAATAAGTAATAAAAACTTATAATAATAGAGTTATAATCGCTGGGGCACACTGACGAAAAAGCCTTTTGTTAATCAAGAATAAAATTAAAAATTTGTTGCCTCTTATTCCTAGTCAAGTAAGAATCCTTTATAGGCCAATTTAAAAAGAATAGCCCTTTTACATCTTATAGAATCCGGGATATAAATCTTTGAAATTTGATAAGAGAATGATCTCTCGAATAGTTCAGTCTTATGTATTGGAGGAGTAAGAGGTCCCTTAAATCTAATATTTAGATTATGTACATCCGACCTAAACACGATTTTTTATACAAATATGGGAGAGTTTTGTTTAAAATAATCCTATGGAAAAGACAAGCAACAAGAAGTAAACGTCTATTACTTATATTAAGCGAACGAAGGTCAGCAAGCTTATGAGAAATATGATTTCTTCTGCGAATTTCGAATATCAATTGTAGACAAGTATTTTGTAACACCTGAATTATCAAAAGAGTCTATTGAGTATCCATAAAGAGAGTCACAGAAGTTCTACCGTGATAAAACCAACGCCTCTCATAAAAGAGTTTTCAATTTCTGATTAAGATAGTCTTTAGAATAATAAATCAATTTTAAGTTGAAATAAGCCTGACGAATCAACGTGCTAATGTGAGACCTATATTTTAGGTTAGAGTTCAAAAAAAGTCCCAAATTTCTGCAGCTTTCAGTTATAGGCAGATTCTCATTATTTATTTTGATTTGTATTAAAGGTAAACATTTTTGACGGACTCTGGAAGCTCCAAAGAACATAAGTGAACTTTTTTTTGAATTCATTGATAAAGAGTCATCAGTTCCTGCTGAAAGTAAAGTTGTAAGGTCGCCATTTATCTCCTGAACACCTTGAATAATATTGTCCGGTTTAAACGTGTGATAGACTTGCCTATCGTCGACTTATAAATGAATTTTACAATGATTGACCTGATTTATGAACTGCGAAGTATATATTGAGAACAATAAATATATACAAAATAGATCCTGTGGGACTCCGCACGTTATAGGTAGAAAGTCTGACTGGACATCGGCAATGCGAACAGATTGAGCTCTACCATCCAAAAAGCTATTTAACAGTCTCAAGCTGTGGTTATCCATCCCAATAAATTCCAATATTAAAGAAAGCAAGCTATGACTTATGGAGTCAAACGCTTTAGAAAAGTCGATTAGAGCCAAAACTACCACATCCCCGCCATCTACACCCCTTATTATGTCATCCGTAACCTTTAATAGAGCAGCTTCACAACATGTTTTGGTCTGAATCCAGACTGTATCTCAGGTAGCATTGACAATTTTTTAAGATGACTGCGTAATTGTGTATCCATAACTCTTTCCAGTACTTTGGAAAGTGCTGGCAGTATGCTCACCGGCCTTAAATCTTTAAATTCTAATGGATTGGAAATTTTCGGTAAAGGAGTGACAATGGCATGCTTCCAACAATTGGGAGATGCACCTTTCTCCAGAGATGAATTGGTTCTATGAGTGATAAAAGGAATAATTTAATGTTAATTCCATCTCTACCTGTAGCTGTAGATTTCACAGAATATAAAATTTTTGTCAATCTCATTCTCAGTAACCATCTGGAAATTGAACTTTACCACACCAGACTTCTTGTTGTTTCTGTATCAATCAATCTGACCCAGACTGGGATTAAGTTTCGGAATACCGTTAATGTAATAGTTATTCAATTGATTAGGGTCCGGAAGCGAAGAAGGAATATCCACATTTTTCTTACCAATGTATAACAGCTCAAGGTCTTTCCAAATTTTGTTAATACCGACATTATTAAATTTGCCCTCTGTTGAAAATATGCCTCTTTTCCTTACGACAAGCCAGGGTAGTATAGCTTCTAAGAGTCTAGTATTTAAAATCAGATCTAGATTCAACGTCAATAGGAAGCGAATATTATCCGTTAACCATGGCGCAGACTTTTTACTAAAACGAATTTCCTTAAGAGGTGCATGGAAAAAAGTCAAAAGAATATAGTTTAAGTATTCATTTTTTTCATTTACATCCTTCATCAAAAACATATTAGCGAGAGGAGCAGCTCGTAAATCCGATAAAAAATTAAATTGGTTAAAATTTTTTAAATCCCTAACCGTTTTAAAAGTTGCTGTTTTTGAAATAGACTTCTAATTTAAAATGCATGTAATAAGATCATGATCAGATATATTGTAAACGGACTCCACTTAAACATCATTAACGATTTCCGTACTACTTGTTAATAATAAATCAATCAAGGTTATGCTTGTAAGAGTTACAGGTGTAGGACTGTTCACAAGCTGCGAAATATTCAGAGAATCTGTCAAATTAAGGGACTGAGTGGCATGTACATTATGAGAGTTTAGTAAGTCAATATTAAAATCGCCAAGGCATAAGAGTTCATCGCATGATGATTTGAGAGCAGAAATATCAGCCTCGAAAATTTCTAAAAATGTCCTAATATTGGTCTGGTGGTCGATAAATTGCACCTATAGCAAACAGTATGTTATTGATTTTAATATTTATCCATAGTTGCTCAATATGTTTACTCGACGGTAAAACTTCAAGAAAATGTTTTTTTAATGTCAAAACTTACCCCTCCTCCTCTGATCCCTTCCCGATCCCTCCTAAGTAAATTATACCCGTCTATAAGAAGATTCTGATCAGGTATACTGTTATTTAACCACGTTTCAGAAAAAAAATGACATAATCCTCCAGCACTATAAGATCCCTTACAACAGTAAATTTCGGCAAAAGTGAACGCACATTCAAGCGTGCCACAGATACCTTCCTAGCTTTACGCATGTTATAACTATACTTATCAGTATAAATATGAATTTATATAAAAAAAAGAAAGGCAAAATGCAGAATATGGCAAGCCACTGCAAATATAGGGAATAACTGAACAAGTTTATATATGCTTAAGTTCTATCGAAGGGATGATGCTTCAGTTTACGTTATTAAGTTAGTTGTTTCTTCTTGGACATAAACAGGTGTGTGTTTATTGCTGTCAATTTTTAAGAAAATACCTTTAACAGGGAGCAGTTTTCCTGTTTATGTTTACCAAAACCATGTTCGCGAATAATATTTATTAAAATAAAGGTCTACGCACAGCCCTTATGGAAAACCGGTTTCGTTGAAATTGGCTGAATTCGTAAATATTTTTTTCCACCTCTTGAGCAAAAGATACTAGGGCTATAACTTAATGCTACGACTAGTTTTAACATTCAGATCTTTAAGTCTCAAACTCCATAGATGCCGAAATATATATTTTCTCGATTCTCCCTGTCTGTCATTCGGTCTGTCTTTCGGTCTGTTTGTCTGTCTGCCTTTTCGGGGAGTAGCTAAAAAAATTACTTACCCGAGATATTTGGTAAAATATTGGTTCGAATCAAATATAGTGGAATAAAATGTCGCCCAATGAAAATGTTTGAAAAGCCAGCATATATGTATTATCGATAAGTGTCGATAGGTGTGCAAAAATACCGATAGGTATCCAATAATATCGATAAGTAGCTGATAATATCGATAGGTCGCAGAGAGACCAGTTATGGATAAACATATTATATAATTACAAAGATACCTTTTCTTTTGTTTTGCAAACAAATTATGCGTATCTATGCTGCTCTACAACAATTTTTACTTCCTATCGATACGTAGTAGCAAATACCGATAGCAATGAGCTTTCGATATGTAGGAATACCATCCATAGTTTGATAATTGCTGACATACCGATAAATAAAATATATCGATATTTGATGTGCTATCGCCTATGGATAGGTAACATCTTATATGGCCCATCTCTAGTCACACTTCACTATTCTTAATAAAATGAGAAAATTGATAACGAGGGATGTTTTATATGAACATAAGTCTGAAAACTCTTTACTTCTGAGAAACAGGGCTACTAAAATTAATATATGATATCCTGCATATCGATAATAAAGTAATCGCGGACCTATGTTCATAAAAAATTTTTCTTATTTTGAAAGCAACTATGCGTTAAATATTTTGATAAAACTGATTTGGTGGCTTCCTGTTTTCTCCATGGATTTTATGTGGGATTTGACAAAGCAAAGCACCATGCATGTTAAGTGCTAGTCATAGGATCAGATTGTAACCAGGATATATTTTGCTCAGGAGGTTAAGAACTGCAACATATAAAGAATTCAACCAATTTCACTGAAACCTATTTTCCATTAGGTTTGTTTGTGATACTTATATTCTTGAATGGTAAAAAAAAAGATTTATGAGTTCTTGTAAAGAATTTCACCCATGGAATTTAACAAATTTAAAATGTATATTTCAAAGATTACCTTTTATTAATAATTCCTATATACAAAAATTTATAGGTGAGCCACTTTTTCAAATTATATCCAAAAAACTAACTTAATTTATAAACTTCGTAAAAGACTGATTATATTATAATACTCTATGACACAAAAATGATTATTTCTAACTAAAATTTGGAAGTAATTATTATATTAGACATTATTAAACGTTTTAAACATAATTACAGCTGCTAAATGGAGAGAAAGCGGGAGTGTCGCCCGTAGGACGGAAATCCAGTGTGCTGGAGATGCTACGGTGCCAAGTTTATTTTATATATGATCTATATAAATCATATAAGAAAAACAAAATGCATTTCTGGGTTGTGGATCGGTACCGGCAGGAGCGCGAAGGCACTAGGCGGATTGATAAGGGGTTAGCACCAGGTTAGGCACCGTAGGCGTCATCGTTAAAGCCCTAAAAGGCGAACAACAGCGCAGGGCATCACTGGCGAAAGTCTAATATTCGGGATCGGTACAGGGGTCCAAATGCGTTACTGTCAAGAGACAAACATGAAAAATTTAAGCTCCATACAATAATGAAAGTTTGGCAATAATGCAAGGTAGCCTTTCTTCAAATTTTCATATTAAGGAATATGGCGCATTGGAATACAGTGAAAATATCAAATTTCTTTTTGGTTTTTTTTTTAATAGGAAAAGTGGTTCATCCATTTCTTTTATTTTCTTAAAACAGTCAAATGAAATTAAACTTTCTATGTTATAATCAAAAATTATCAAACTCCGTGGGTTTAATTGTTTACAAGACCCAACAATGTATTAAACTTGACTTAAAAAATTCTTAAACAGACTACCTTCCTAAGATAAATATAATCGTTTATTTAAAACCGACTGCTTTAAACCTATATAAAGTACATGGGGAAAGCAAGATTACAAAAAATAAACTTTTTCAACATATTTAACGTAGGTATGGTACTTCCCAAAATAAGAAAATATTTTTATATGAACATTTAATGAAAATGAAATTATGCCGGATTCAACAGCGGTATTGTTGCCAAGTTTATCGTTTTTCTGTTACAAAAGGAATTTTTTTGCAGCTTGCATTAAGGTTGTTTATTATACTTAAAATGGAATACGAAAGACAAAATCCAGCTGATAATAGTGAAATTCCAGCACGAAAGAAACAAAAACCCCACAAAAAGTTATTGACTAAAATGGCGAGGATTAGAGGCGATACTTTTATAAATTCCAGAGGAGTGCGAAAACCGCCTAGAGTTGTTGGGCTTGATTGCAAGTAAGTTTACCTTATTTTTTCATTAATGTACAGGATAATTTTGACTGAATTTTGACCACCCTCTCAATTTTGTTAGTTTTAAGGATAGAAAATAATTCGTCTACCATGTTGCAGAGGACATAATAACATACGGGGTATCTCAAAAAAGAAGGGCACGCTAGAAATGCATTTTTCAAATGAGACGTATATTTATAGATATTTTATTTATTTACCATCTAATTTTGATATAAAAGGAAATAATATTCTCTGTTTTTAGAGGTAAAGTGTAGACTTTAATATTACAGAGTGTTTAGCCAAAAACCCTGTAATATTATAGTCTACATTTTATATGTGAAAACAGAAACTATTAATTTCTCTCATACCGACATGATGGTATATACATAAAAAAATACTTTTTTTAAATCTAAATGTCTCAAAAACGTTTTTGAGTTTTTCAAAATTATAAAGGAAGCCCGTGAAAAACCATCCCCTTATGAGCTTATTAATGTAGAATCAACAATGATATTTGATATAGCCAATACTATATCTCCTTATTTCCTAAAGCAACCAAGACCACCTATAAAAATTAAAACAGCCAGAATGCTTAAATATGATATAAATGAACCAGGATACGTACTAACAAGGCAAACTTATAGCGGCGAATGGGAACGGAGTTACACTAGAAATAATAAAGCGTTGCCGAAAGAAATACACCTTAAACAAAACTATTCTGGACCTGTTCCACTAAAAAAATCAAAAATACATCATCTTTGAAGCTTATCGAAATATATTAAAAAGCCTGAAAATTTAACATTTCATAAGGATTTGTTAAATGAAATGCTGCAGCATACGGTAAACAATACTTAGGACGCTGATGTTGAAGTAGACAATGACGATAACATCAGTGGAGAAAGCGATGTCGAATAAAAAAAAAGTATGTCCTAAATATGCTGTTTAATGCTGTAATCCTTAAGTATTTTTTGTTTTTATAGCGTATATTGAATGCTATTTTCTTTAAAAAAATATATCAGTAAAAATCGCGCCAATTATGCTGGCCTTAATTTTTTTATTTTTAATTAGTATTTTACGTTATGTACCTAACAGAAATCCAATAACTAAATCTACCGTAAGTAAAATTTAAAAAAAAATCGTGAAACTGGAAAGGTAAAAGATGCTCTACGTTCTGGTAGACCTAGAAGCGCAACAGATGATAATGAGGCTGTAAACGTTTTAATCAGTCTAGAAGAAAATCCGCACATTTCTACCAGAATAAGAAGAGAAAATGACGTCTCGCACATGTCTGAAGACCGACTTCTAAAAATCGAAGAGTTTCTTCCATACAAAATAACTTTCAATGCCTCTCAAGGACTCTCTGAGTATGATCACGATAAGCCCTTAGAATTTTGTAAAATCATGATGAAACTTTGCAATACAAATCTAAATTTTGCCAATACAATATTTGTTTCTGACGAAGGAACTTTTTTTTAAATAGAAGAATTAATAGGCATAATGGTTGACATTGGGCCAGGAAAAATCCATATTTGATACGTGAAAATCATACTAAATTTCCCCAAAGGATAATTGTTTGGTGTGGTATAAAAAGTGCAAAAATAATCGGTCCCATCTTCATGGAAGACACATTAACTGGAGAAAGATATTTGAATCTTTTAAGGACCGAAATTATCCCAGCTATTACCGAACTATTTCCGAATAATCGTAAGTTCCTTACTTTACTTGCAGTATTAAGTATTTGAACCTAATTTTTTTAGGTAATGGTCAACCAAATAATGATCTATGGTTTCAACAGAATGGTGCTCTACCCTACCTCTACAATGTTTTTCTTTTGGAAGATGAATTGGGTAAAATAGAGTGGCCACCTCGGTTTGCGGTCTTAACGCCCCTTGACTACTTTTTGTGGGAATACCTTAAAAATGTGGTGTATAAAACTAAGCCCAATGATCTCGAGGATTTAAAGGCGAGTGAATAGAAATCAAATGTAGACGAATCGAGGAGGCTGGAATTCTTTTTAGTATATTAGATGTTTTCCCACAGTATTTGGCCTACAATCAGAAAGTAAATGGACAACATTTTAAACACCTTGCTTAGTTTCATTAATTTATTGTTTGTTATATAGGGTACTTCTTTTTTATATTGTATTGCTTTCTTGTTTTTTACAACCTAATTTTAAAGTTGAGACGCTGTTTCCTCTAGCTGTAGTGTTTTAGTAACAAAATCCAATTTCACTAAATTTTTTGTTAAGGGTAGATTTAGATATTGGATTTGTGTTACGTTTCAGTTAAACGAGCCATTTTTGTAAATCAACAAAACTGGCATTGTCAAACATATCAGGTAATCTTTTGTGTGTAGGTATTTTAATAAAAGGTAATACATTAAGTTATGGATATTAGACTTATTATTTTCGCAAAAAACTGGTCGCTTTCATAAAAACCCATTTCAATAAATAATATTAAGAATTTATACTCATATTTAATAAAGTAATATAACATAGGGTGTTCCATTGAAAAAAATGTTTCCTCTTATAACAGAAAAACGGTAAACTTGTAAGCAATGCGGAACTCGCCACTGGCTCCGGAATAATTTCATACCTGTTTACATATTTTCATTAAATTCAAATAAGAGGTACCTGAGATATTTTGCCGTTTCCTTAGTTTTCTTACACGCTGTATATATATGTATGTTGATATTCAAATATTGTCCATCCTGTACCTCAGAAATGAATCAAAGCGTTTCCGCACCTATGTTCATATAAAACATTTTATTTATTTCGGGAAGTACGATAAGTTAAACATGTTTCTTATTCTGTGCCATCCTGTTTTCTCTAAAGGTCATAGAATTACATTGTATCTATGAGAACTGTTGATTAGGACAGAAAAATGAACTGAAAGCATTTTTTATAACTGCTGTGTTCTTTATAAAAGTAGATGTATTTGCCGCAATCAAATAAAAATTGTTCAACTCATTTAAACAGCACTTTACACTTGCAGCTTTTCCCAACACCATGTGTGAAATGTGCTGCGTTTTGGAAACTAGTCGTACAGTATATTCCTGGTTGCGCATTTTACTTAAAAAACATATATCAATTTTTGATGGGTTCAGTTTGAGTGAAGCTTATATTTTCGCGTCGTATTTTAAACTGATGTCTGTAAAATAAAACTATATATATATAAAAAAATTAAATTTTTGTTTCCCTCGTAAAAATGTTTTCTCAATTCCGTCGGTCTGACGGTCATAGCTCAAAAACTATTTGTCCAATCGACTTCAAATTTTGGTCAAAAATCGAATGTAATAAGGGAATGAAATGGTTACGTTTTGGTATAAATCGAATGTAGCAGAACAAATTGGCGGCTTAGTGAAGTGTTAAAAAATATTTCTAAAAAACTACTTTTTTACACAAAAATCAAGTACTGCGTATAAATCAACTGATAAAATGTTGGTATAAATCCAAGATGGCGAAACAAAATGGCGACATAATAAATTATATAAAAGGTTGGGCTGAAAACGATAACCAATTTACCTG
This sequence comes from Kuschelorhynchus macadamiae, assembly GCA_030620095.1. Taxonomy (NCBI): domain Eukaryota; kingdom Metazoa; phylum Arthropoda; class Insecta; order Coleoptera; family Curculionidae; genus Kuschelorhynchus; species Kuschelorhynchus macadamiae. The sequence continues at coordinate 1,484,960 of JAUTXW010000322.1, forward strand.
TTTTGCACAAAAATCAAGTATTACGTGAAAATTAACTGCAAAATTTTATACGAATCAAAGATGATGAAACACAATGGTGGGTTAATAAAATAGCTTAAAAGTCAGGCTGAAAAAGTACTTATTAGATTTATTTCAAATTTTGTTAAAGAATTAAGTGTGATTTAGAGATAAACTGGTAAAATTGTGGTACGAATTCAAGATGGCGGCCAAATAAAAAGTTTGTAATCTTGAAAAAAAACACTCTACTTGGTTTTTAGAGATCTTCACGTTTTAATGCCTCTAGATGTCAAAAAACAAAAAAACTTGTTTTCTCAATTCCGTCGCTTCGTCTGTATGTCTGTCATTTTGCAGGTTAGCTAAAAACTACTTATCCGATTGTATTGGTCAACAAATAAAGGTCTTATGGGTACGATATGCTGGCGGCCTAGTGAAATGTTAAGAAGATGATTGCTAACAGACTAATTTCACAAAGCACCTTAAACATTTCACAAAAATCAAGTGTAAGAAATAAACTAAACATTTTGGTATGAATCCAAGATGGGGACCTAAAAAATATTTCAGATTTCAGCCTGAAAAAACTACTTATCAGATTAATTTCAAATTTTCTTCAAGCATTAAGTGTGATAGATAGATCAACTATTAAATTGTGGTACGAATTCAACATGACGGAACGAAATTCCGGTCTTAAATAAATCTGTGGAAAAACTTCTTATTCAATTATTTCTGTCATCATAGGACTATCGGAGCTATACAGCTGTCGAAGCAAGTAAACATTTAGCTATAAAAAAGGTAAAAGATACCTTAAAAAGAATAATTTTATACATTTTTTTATACAAATTTTACAACACACCACAAAACCAAAAACTACTCAACTCAAACCAACATTATATAGCGTTACCATATATACCAGGCCTCTCACAATTAAACAAATTATTTAAAAATCATAAAATTGATGTTTCTCAAAGGACACAATTTGCTTCAAACGTGTTTTCAGGATTAAAAACAAAAACACCAAAAAAGTAATTTGATATATGAAATTCGTAGCAAACATTATAATATTTGTATATTTATATTGCCCAAACCAGTCAGTATCTTAAGAACAGGCAAAAAGGTCATAAATAAAAAAACGGCACTATACGGCACTAGCAAAATGACAATACAAAAAAACATACTTCAGATTTTACTGAATATATATATATATATATATATATATATATATATATATATATATATATATATATATATATATATATAATATATATATACATATATATATATATATATATATATATATATATATATATATATATATATATATATATATATATATATATATATATATATATATATATATATATATATATATATATATATATATATATATATATATATATATATATATATATATATATATATATATATATATATATATATATATATATATATATATATATATATATAGTATATATATATATATATATATATATATATATATATATATATATATTAGTATAAATTTATGTATAATTATTTAGTTTATAGTAACAGTGAGGCAATTATAAATTTGGCTAGTTATATAGTTACTGATTTTTACACAGTGTTCTAACACCATCCTGTCGAATAACTCTACGAGTTGGATTTTTCCAAATTTACATATCATACACTTTATAAAAGAACGTTAATAAAATCTTTATTAATAGGGTGTTACTATTGAAAGTGACATAGTTTGAATCTATATTCAGTTTTAGTTCATAAGATACCGGCCTTCTTTATTAATGAAAATAACAATTTTTTCATTTACAATAAAATATTCTGTTTTTTGGTTTCTTCTTTCAGTCCATTTCACTCACATGAATTATGATAAACATATTTACTCTCTTCTTTCTTGTAAATATCAATTTAAGACTTTGAGAACACTCGAACTATTAGAAAGTTTCAGTTGACATAACTTTTTGTTTTCATCTCTCCAAGCTGCCTTTCTTTATGTTTGCTTGGTATGGAATGTCAAACCGACATTTTGCTTATGGTTTTTCATTATTTTAAGCCCATTAGTAATCTGAAACAAAATTGAACATTATAACTTTGCAGTTAAATATAACCTTTAAAATATCAAGACTTTTATGTAAATTTCATTTTACATACCTCAATATGTTTTATTCATAATTCATTGGATTACATTTTGTAAAGTATCTTCAACTTTTCTAAATTAAGACAAAAGAAATTTGTTTTTGCTTTGTTTATAAATATTCGGAATTTGCCTGCCTTTCTCTTCTGTCACTATGGTTTCATTAGTTTCTTATTTTTCAGCATCCAGCCAGCTTTGACAGTGTCTGATTTTTCATTTAAGTCATAATTTTGGTTCTGCTCGGGAGCAATTCGCCAGCTGTATTCGGGGACACCGAATGTTATCGGGTTCTTACTCCCTTCTACTAGTGGCGCCAGCAGTGAACTCCACTGTAATTATTATTTAATTTTATGGCATTAGGTTGGCATAAGTCTGAAGTGAGGAAGAATGATGGAGGGGAATGTCAAACTTCTTTGAATTTTCTGGAACTGATTTTCTCGTCCCTTTCTATTGGCTCTCCTTAGAGGTGCAACATGTGTCCGGCTTTATAAAAGTGCCTTAATGGACCAATTTTTTCAAAGTACTGAGAGTATGCCATAATTAAATTATTTTAAAGTGCAGTGCTGTTGAAAGCCTAAGGCCTATTTATGGACATCATCTGGCCATAAATTTTGGTCCCATTTTGTTTGGTTCCACATTTGATCAACCACGTGGTAAGTCGATTTTCAAATTAGTTTCCTACTGTGAGCTAATTCGCAATTATCTTTTATAAACAGAATGGCGTCCTGAATTTTGCTTTTGGCTGTCGGTCCTCGAAAAGCCTTTCTAGATGTCTGGAAATTCCCTTTATTGGTGACCGTTGACGTCGAAGGAGCCCTCTAGATGACTAGAGGTAAGGCAATGTCTTTGAATAGTTGTGTTGTAAATAACTTGTTTTTGCACATTCCATGTCGATTTTATTTTAAGACAAACAATTGTTTGTAGGGTTTCAGGTTAAGAATTCAAGTTTATGGTGTAATTTTTGGGGTACATAAACCAAGAGTTCTACAATGGTTTTGGAGTTCCTTCCTGTAAGAGTACAAGGAATTAATTCTTAATTTTTATATTTATGAATTTTATATAAGGTAGCAGAAAGGAAGTAAGTAACCTATTTTTTGTAAAGCAGCCTTGGCGAAACACTTTATATTTTTATAACTTTTTTCCTTGCGGCAGTGTAAGAGAAAATTCATGAATTTTTGATTCCCTGTGCGCTATTTAATTTAATTTTCATATATTCATATTTGCGACATGACATTTCGCCAGATGTTCATAGGTTGATGATATAATGGTAATAACGTTCTATCACATTTCATATATTTGATATATTTTATATATTTTACATTTTCTTGATTAATTTTTTTATATCTTCATGTTAATTGAATTTTTGGATGTAAGCTTCACATGTCAAAAATTATTTTATAAAACAACTTTTTTAAAAAAAAACAAAAGATCAAGGTGATCATTAAAATTTGACAGTCTGCACTTTATATAGTGTTTTATTGAAAAGCCCTCCAAATCTTTATTTTGTCTGCATTTAAATATCAATATAGATTTCTTCCTAATTGAGTCACAGTCAATTAGGTGGCGCCCATTTTAATTTCGAAAGATGTACCCGAGAATCTGCAACCTACAGCTCTCCGAAAAGATGACTGGCTGCCATTTGCATGTATTGGTAAGTTCATAGGGACTTTACGCCATACTAAAGTGGCGCCCAACGTGGGGCTCGAGTACACATATTTCTTTTCATGAAAATTGGAGTGGTGGCTCAATAAATTTTTATTATTACCATATCAACCTTCTGAATTACTTACAGATATTTTGTTTATTATTTCATGTTCATTTAAACTGGTTTTTGACTGAATATTTACCCGAACTATATTTAAGTGTGGTTTTGATTTAAATTATCTTGAATTTTTAAAGGGACAGATTCAGATTAGGGTTAATACAGTATAGCTTTTGGTCAGATAATGATGTTTGTTTTATGCTATAGCTTGCATAATTAGGATTAATCTCTGACAAAATTTGGCACTTATTTTGATATCTGACTATATTTTAGAAAACTATTTTTGTTAAAGTGTAAGGGCAAAATTTTTATTATATTGCCAATGAGATTTCTTATATTGGTTGGATATACTTTGGATATCTTATTCTTGACAACATTTAAATTATCTATTGAAAACAATAAACTACTGGTTTCTTTTTTTAATATTTATCAGGACAAAATAATTTAAGTATCAGTTAACGCATACTGGATAGTGAAGAGGTCTTATATTTTGAATAATTTTAGTGAATTTTGAGCTCACTTTTGGCTTTGTTTAATAACATAAACTTTCTGGTATTATCCGTCAAACCTTTCAAATATCTTTTTAAGTTCCATTTAAGTATCTTATAACCTATTTAGCCATGGAAGAATCATATAAACCTAATCATCTTCTAGATTTTGAATTAGATTATGAACTTAAAATTAGATTAGTTGTCACACAACGAAATGTAGCTGATAAAAGAAAAATGTTAACTACTTTACTTCATAAAGAAAGAGAATCAAAGAAAAGTCAAATATCAAATCTTATAGTTGAAACCTTAGATTTTGAGTTAGAAAAAAGTGAAATAGATAAATCTATTAAGTCAATTTCAGACATTATTTCAGATTTTGAAGGAAGTGCTCAAGATTCAGTATTTTTACTTATGACATCTCGCTTGATTCATGTTTCAAATAGAGTGCGTAGGTTACATGTATCTGGTAGTGACCAAGATCTCTTTAAGCAAGAATCTTTTGCAACGTGTCTTGCTCTAGAAGCAGACCTATATGATAAAATTAGTAAAGACCCAGATCCAAGTCAACCTAGTACTTCTAGTTCGCCTCAACAACCAATTATTCATATTCCACCACCTATTGTTAACTGTTCTGGTAATATTCCTGCCATTGGAGAGTGGCAAGTAAAATTTAATGGAGATGGTAAAAATCTATATAACTTTTTAGAGCGTATTACAGAATTAGCACAATCTCGTAAAGTTGAGGATAAAGACTTATTCAATTCTGCCGCTGAACTTTTTATAGGGGATGCCTTTATTTGGTATAAAAGTATTAAATGTTCTGTTGATAGTTGGCAGTCATTAGTTTCTCGTTTAAAGAAAGACTTTCTTCATTCAGATGTTGAGGATGACCTTTGGGAGCAAATTAAACATAGGAAACAGAAACCTACAGCGTCTGTAGCTGTTTATGTTGCACACATGCAAATTTTATTTTCTCGCTTGTCACACCCTCCAGCAGAAGTAACTCGAATTAAGCATATTAGAAAAAATCTTTTATCTGATTACATAACTCCTTTAGCTTTGGCTGAAATTAATAGTGTGAATGATTTGTTGACACTTTGTCGGAAATTAGAAGAGGCTAATTATTTAAAAAATAAAAATCATTCAGTAAATCAAATAAATAATTTTGAGATTGGAGAATCATCTAACAGTAGTACATATATACCCCATTCTAATTACCATAATAAAAATTCAAATTATAATCCTAATAGATTTAATAAACATTTTAATAACCACAAGGGAGGCAATGTTTCAGACAATAAAAATAATCATTTTACTAAGTTTTCAAATAAAAATTTTAAAGGTAAAAAATATGGGAATAGTTCTAATTTCAATAAACCGGCAGATAGTGGTAGTAATGCCTCAGTCAGTAGTAATTGTGGCCCTAGTAAGTCTAGCGATACAAATATTTCCAAAAATCAAAATAAAATTACTTGCTGGAATTGTGACATACCGAATCATTTTTATGATAGTTGTACTTTAAAACGTAAAATATTTTGTTTTAAGTGTGGTTTGAAAAATGTTAAAACTAATACTTGCCCAAAGTGTTCAAAAAACTAAATCAAGTACAACAGAGAGGCAGTTGCACCATGTCAGATAAAAAGTCCTCACTTTGTATACAATTTTCTCGTAATAGTACTCAGTGGAAGAAGTGGCTCAAATTTGTTTCAGATTTTTATAAAACTTATCCTAAAAATGAATTGTCTCCACTTTTTATAAAAAAACCTTTAGATAACCGCCCTTATATTTCTGTTAAGTTATTTGATCAAGATATTACCGTTTTACTTGATTCAGGTGCCACAGCCTCAGTTGTAGGTCTAAATGGCTTAGATATGTTGGAAAATTTTAATTTAAAGGTCTACCCCACAAATGTAAAAAATATTAGTACTGCTGATGGAACACAACAAGTTGTTAAGGGCTTAGTTGATCTACCAATTGTAGTTGGTAACATTTGTCAGCTCATTACAGCTCTTGTAGTTCCTTCACTACCCCATAATTTTATTTTTGGATGCGATTTTGCAAATCAGTTTAAAATTTCTGTTGATTTTAGAAATAATTCATGGCAAATTAAAAGTAATCTAGTTTCTGAGATTAAAACTACTGATAATTTTCCAAGTTGTGATTTTAACCCATTATGCACTTTAGATAGTCTCACTAGTTTAGAAAGGTCTCAAGCCGAAAAAGTGATTTCTTCTTTTGATGAAATTAATAGCGAAGAACGTCTTGGTAGAACAAATAAACTAACTTTAACTATTGATACAGGTGATACTAAACCATTTCATAAAAAACATTATCCTATGTCACCATATATGTCACAAATTTTAAATAAAGAAATAGATGAGATGTTAAAGTTAGGTGTGATAGAACCTTCACACAGTCCTTGGTCATCTCCAGTTCTTCTAGTTAAAAAATCTAATGGTGAATATAGATTTTGTGTAGACCTACGTGGCGTCAATGAACTAACTCGTTTTGATAGTTATTGTCTTCCTAGTATAGATAGAATTTTAAATTCCCTGCGTAATGCCAAATACATTTCTTCAATAGATCTTCGCAAAGCTTTTTGGCAAATACCTCTAGATGATGAGTCAAAGGACAAAACTTCATTCAATGTCGTAGGACGTGGTTCTTTTAGATTTTGTATTGTGCCCTTCGGACTGTGTAATGCTGCACAGATGCAACAACGCTTAGTTGATGCAATATTTGGTCCTCAATTTGAACCTTTTGTCTTTACCTATTTGGATGATATTTTGGTTTGTAGTCCTGATTTTGAACATCATACAAAGCTTTTAGCAGAGATTAGGGATAAATTAAAAGAAGCAAACCTTACTGTTAATTTGGAAAAGTGTGAGTTCTTCAAAACTTCTCTTAAGTTTTTGGGTTATATAATAGGATCTAACAGCTTGCGTACTGATCCCGAGAAGGTGTCAGCAATGGTAAATTATCCTCGTCCAAAGACTGCCACAGAAGTCAAGAGATTTATTGGCCTATGTTCCTGGTACAGGCGTTTCATAAAGGATTTTTCTACTTTAGTATCCCCAATTAATGATTTGTTAAAGGGACGTAGGAAATCCCAGCCTATTACTTGGACAGATGCTGCCGAAACTTCTTTTATAAAGATCAAAAAGTTATTGATTTCAGCTCCAATCTTGACCCAACCAGATTTTTCACAACCTTTTGTTATTCAGTCTGATGCTAGTAATACTGGTTTAGGAGGATGTCTTACTCAAGAAATTGATGGCGAAGAACATGTCATAGCTTATGCTAGTAGATCACTTTCCAGGGCAGAGAGAAATTATTCAGTTGTAGAAAGGGAATGTCTTGCTCTAATATTTTGTATAGAGAAATTTAGAATGTGGATTGAGGGAGCACCTAAATTTAAAGTCATTACTGACTGTTATTCTCTACTTTGGCTTAACAACCTCAAGAATCCCACAGGAAAGTTAGCTCGTTGGTCAGTTAGACTCAGACAACATAATTTTGATCTTGTCCATAGGAAAGGTGTGGATAATGTTATACCAGATGCCCTTTCTCGTATCCATTCTAATATGGAAGATAATGAAGTTAATAGTTTGCCATGTATTTCTGTTTTGAACCCTTTTAGTGTTGATACTGATCGTATTGATCCCTGGTATAATAACCTTCGAGAGAAAATTCTTCAGACACCTGAAAACTATCCACAGTGGAAGGTTGAAGATGATTTTATCTTTAAATTTGTACCAGATACTATGCCAATGAATTCTAATCTTCCAGAATGGAAAATGGTAGTTCCATCACCTCAAGTGAATGAAGTCATTGAGCATTGTCACTCTCCACCAACTTCAGGACATTTTGGCTTTTACAAAACCCTAAATCGGATTCAGGAATTTTATTTTTGGCCTCAAATGCGGCGTCATGTTTTAAAATTTGTAAAATCCTGTTTAGTTTGTGCATCACAAAAGGCTCCAAATACTGCTCGCATGGGTCTAATGGGTAGACAGAAAGAGGTTAATCTTCCTTTCGAATGCATAGCTATTGATCTTATGGGTCCCTTTCCTAGATCAAAGAAAGGACATAAATGGCTACTAGTAGTAGAAGATTGGTTTTCTAAATACACTCTTTTATATCCATTGCGAACCTCTAAATCTCATCAAATAGAAAACATTTTAGAAAATCAAATTTTATTAGTTTTTGGATGTCCACAAATTATTATATGTGACAATGGTTCTCAGTTTATTTCAAAAAGTTTTAAAAGTCTCTGTAAGAAGTATGAAATTAAAATTTGGTATAATGCTCTTTATTCAGCTCAGTGTAATTTTGTTGAAAGGAATAATAGAACAGTAGGTACTGCCATTAGGAGTTATGTTACTGAACATAATCAGTGGGACATAGAGTTACCAAAAATTCAACAAGCTATTAACACTTCTAAGCATGAAGTTACTCAGTTTACACCAGCTTTTCTTGTTTTTGGTAGACACCCACCATTATCAGGCAAATTTTATTCAGATCATAACGAACAACGTAAAGATTTTGTAATAACTCCTGGTGACAGGGATACTTATGCTTCGAACCTTCAGAATCTCAGAGATATTTTTATCGATGTTAGGAAGAGAATTCATTTAGCTCATGAGCGTAACTCTAAAGCATACAATCTTAGAAAGAGGGATTTTTCTTTTAATGTTGAAGATTATGTATGGCATAGAAACAAAATATTGTCAAGTGCAGCTGATCAGTTTAGTGCAAAGTTAGCTCCAAAATATATTCTTTGTGTAGTACATAAAAAGATTTCAAAGTTAGTTTATGAATTAAAAAATATAGAGGGTTCAAAAGCCGGAAAATGGCATATTAAAGATCTTAAAGTTTATACCGGGGTAGACATAGATTCATCTAGTTCTGTTTCTGACAATTCCGATTAAGTATTTATTTTATTGAGATTAAGGACCTAAATTGTTCATTAGATTTGTAGAGCTTTTCCTTATGTCTCAATAATTTTGTTTTTTAATCTCTTAGTATTTTTTGACAAATTTATTTAGAGCTGTGAAAGCATATTTTGGATTTGTCCATTTTTGAGTTTGTCGAGCATTGAAGTATATATGGTTGCTAATGGCCTATGCACTATATAATGTTTTGAGTTTTTTAGAGAATTTGGCACAATGCATTTTCAACATTAGAGTTTGAGAAACATTGTATGTAAGTGTCTGATCAACACTTCCATATTTTCATGATATTGACTTATACTGTTTTGATAAAGGTATACCGGTATACAATATTATAGAGTTGTATATATTACTGTACGATAATGTCAGTAACTGATTTATTCATTTTTCATATTTTGCTTTTGGGTTGTATTTTGATAAATGCCCAAGTGAAATTTGGGAAGGTGCTAAGTTGCATAGATTGCGAGCTCTTTTCTTGTATCGATACAGTACCTCTGTATATTATTTTCAGTTACATTTTGCCTAAACTATCCTAATATAGGAAAGTTATTTTGTATTATTGAGTCGTAGCTCGAATTTTAGTTTCATTTATTTAGAGGGCAATGGCATAAGATTTGGTTTAGGATAGTATAATAAGTTTGTTTTAGGATTGCCTGTCCCAAACAAATTTGTGTTTATGTTTTATATAAAACATATTGCAGTTCAGAATGACTCTTGGCTTGAATTACTTTTATTTGATTATGTAACTCAAGAGTCGAAACCTATTTTTGTCGATAACCTGACTATTAAGTGTCTAGGATATCCTCATTTGTGCCTATGAGACAATTGTGTCAGTATGACATTAATTACATTTGAATGTAAACTGTGATTTTTGGCTTCTGAGTTGTTTGGTATCGATTTATACTTATAGTGACATTTACCTATTATGACTTTTACTGATTGTGTCCTTACTGATTTTGACTCCTTTTATTAAGGCGAGTGATACACGAAGCTTTCAAATCAAAAAATTATCTCAGAAGACCTTTTATCCAAAAATTACTGATATTTAGTATAATTTATGATCATTTGATTTTAATAGGATCATAAGAGTTGACATAGTTTGAATCTATATTCAGTTTTAGTTCATAAGATACCGGCCTTCTTTATTAATGAAAATAACAATTTTTTCATTTAAATAAAATATTCTGTTTTTTTGATTTCTTCTTTCAGTCCATTTCACTCACATGAATTATGATAAACATATTTACTCTCTTCTTTCTTGTAAATATCAATTTAAGACTTTGAGAACACTTGAACTATTAGAAAGTTTCAGTTGACATAACTTTTTGTTTTCATCTCTCCAAGCTGCCTTTCTTTATGTTTAGTTGGTATGGAATGTTAAACAGACATTTTGCTTATGGTTTTTCATTATTTTAAGCCCATTAGTAATCTAAAACAAAATTGAACATTATAACTTTGCAGTTAAGTATAACCTTTAAAATATCAAGACTTTTATGTAAATTACATTTTACATACCTCAATATGTTTTATTCATAATTCATTGGATTACATTTTGTAAAGTATTTTCAACTTCTCTAAATTAAGACAAAAGAAATTTGTTTTTGCTTTGTTTATAAATATTCGGAATTTGCCTGCCTTTCTCTTCTGTCACTATGGTTTCATTAGTTTCTTATTTTTCGGCATCCAGCCAGCTTTGACAGTGTCTGATTTTTCATTTAAGTCATAATTTTGGTTCTGCTCGGGAGCAATTCGCCAGCTGTATTCGGGGACACCGAATGTTATCGGGTTCTTACTCCCTTCTACTAGTGGCGCCAGCAGTGAACTCCACTGTAATTATTATTTTATTTTATGGCATTAGGTTGGCATAAGTCTGAAGTGAGGAAGAATGATGGAGGGGAATGTCAAACTTCTTTGAATTTTCTGGAACTGATTTTCTCGTCCCTTTCTATTGGCTCTCCTTAGAGGTGCAACATGTGTCCGGCTTTATAAAAGTGCCTTAATGGACCAATTTTTTCAAAGTACTGAGAGTATGCCATAATTAAATTATTTTAAAGTGCAGTGCTGTTGAAAGCCTAAGGCCTATTTATGGACATCATCTGGCCATAAATTTTGGTCCCATTTTGTTTGGTTCCACTGTGAGCTAATTCGCAATTATCTTTTATAAACAGAATGGCGTCCTGAATTTTGCTTTTGGCTGTCGGTCCTCGAAAAGCCTTTCTAGATGTCTGGAAATTCCCTTTATTGGTGACCGTTGACGTCGAAGGAGCCCTCTAGATGACTAGAGGTAAGGCAATGTCTTTGAATAGTTGTGTTGTAAATAACTTGTTTTTGCACATTCCATGTCGATTTTATTTTAAGACAAACAATTGTTTGTAGGGTTTCAGGTTAAGAATTCAAGTTTATGGTGTAATTTTTGGGGTACATAAACCAAGAGTTCTACAATGGTTTTGGAGTTCCTTCCTGTAAGAGTACAAGGAATTAATTCTTAATTTTTATATTTATGAATTTTATATAAGGTAGCAGAAAGGAAGTAAGTAACCTATTTTTTGTAAAGCAGCCTTGGCGAAACACTTTATATTTTTATAACTTTTTTCCTTGCGGCAGTGTAAGAGAAAATTCATGAATTTTTGATTCCCTGTGCGCTATTTAATTTAATTTTCATATATTCATATTTGCGACAAGACATTTCGCCAGATGTTCATAGGTTGATGATATAATGGTAATAACGTTCTATCACGTTTCATATATTTGATATATTTTATATATTTTACATTTTCTTGATTAATTTTTTTATATCTTCATGTTAATTGAATTTTTGAATGTAAACTTCACATGTCAAAAATTATTTTATAAAACAACTTTTTTAAAAAAAACAAAAGATCAAGGTGATCATTAAAATTTGACAGTCTGCACTTTATATAGTGTTTTATTGAAAAGCCCTCCAAATCTTTATTTTGTCTGCATTTAAATATCAATATAGATTTCTTCCTAATTGAGTCACAGTCAATTAGGTGGCGCCCATTTTAATTTCGAAAGGTGTACCCGAGAACCTGCAACCTACAGCTCTCCGAAAAGATGACTGGCTGCCGTTCGCATGTATTGGTAAGTTCATAGGGACTTTACGCCATATATATATATATATATATATATATATATATATATATATATATATATATATATATATAATATATATATATATTAATATATATATATATATATATATATATATATATATATATATATATATATATATATATATATATATATATATATATATATATATATATATATATATATATATATATATATATATATATATATATATATATATATATATATATATATATATATATATATATATATATATATATATATATATTCAGTAAAGTATGTTTTTTGTATTGTCCTTTTTGCCTGTTCTTAAGATACTGACTGGTTTGGGCAATATAAATATACAAATATTATAATGTTTGCTACGAATTTCATATATCAAATTACTTTTTTGGTGTTTTTGTTTTTAATCCTGAAAACACGTTTGAAGCAAATTGTGTCCTTTGAGAAACATCAATTTTATGATTTTTAAATAATTTGTTTAATTGTGAGAGGCCTGGTATATATGGTAACGCTATATAATGTTGGTTTGAGTTGAGTAATTTTTGGTTTTGTGGTGCGTTGTAAAATTTGTATAAAAAAATGTATAAAATTATTCTTTTTAAGGTATCTTTTACCTTTTTTATAGCTAAATGTTTACTTGCTGCGACAGCTGTATAGCTCCGATAGTCCTATGATGACAGAAATAATTGAATAAGAAGTTTTTCCACAGATTTATTTAAGACCGCAATTTCGTTCCGTCATGTTGAATTCGTACCACAATTTAATAGTTGATCTATCTATCACACTTAATGCTTGAAGAAAATTTGAAATTAATCTGATAAGTAGTTTTTTCAGGCTGAAATCTGAAATATTTTTTAGGTCCCCATCTTGGATTCATACCAAAATGTTTAGTTTATTTGTTACACTTGATTTTTGTGAAATGTTTAAGGTGCTTTGTGAAATTAGTCTGTTAGCAATCATCTTCTTAACATTTCACTAGGCCGCCAGCATATCATACCCATAAGACCTTTATTTGTTGACCAATACAATCGGATAAGTAGTTTTTAGCTAACCTGCAAAATGACAGACATACAGACGAAGCGACGGAATTGAGAAAACAAGTTTTTTTGTTTTTTGACATCTAGAGGCATTAAAACGTGAAGATCTCTAAAAACCAAGTAGAGTGTTTTTTTTCAAGATTACAAACTTTTTATTTGGCCGCCATCTTGAATTCGTACCACAATTTTACCAGTTTATCTCTAAATCACACTTAATTCTTTAACAAAATTTGAAATAAATCTAATAAGTACTATTTCAGCCTGACTTTTAAGCTATTTTATTAACCCACCATTGTGTTTCATCATCTTTGATTCGTATAAAATTTTGCAGTTAATTTTCACGTAATACTTGATTTTTGTGCAAAACAGGTAAATTGGTTATCGTTTTCAGCCCAATTTTTTATATAATTTATTATGTCGCCATTTTGTTTCGCCATCTTGGATTTATACCAACATTTTATCAGTTGATTTATACGCAGTACTTGATTTTTGTGTAAAAAAGTAGTTTTTTAGAAATATTTTTTAACACTTCACTAAGCCGCCAATTTGTTCTGCTACATTCGATTTATACCAAAACGTAACCATTTCATTCCCTTATTACATTCGATTTTTGACCAAAATTTGACGTCGATTGGACAAATAGTTTTTGAGCTATGACCGTCAGACCGACGGAATTGAGAAAACATTTTTACGAGGGAAACAAAAATTTAATTTTTTTTATATATATAGTTTTATTTTACAGACATCAGTTTAAAATACGACGCGAAAATATAAGCTTCACTAAAACTGAACCCATCAAAAATTAATATATGTTTTTTAAGTAAAATGCGCAACCAGGAATATACTGTACGACTAGTTTCCAAAACGCAGCACATTTCACACATGGTGTTGGGAAAAGCTGCAAGTGTAAAGTGCTGTTTAAATGAGTTGAACAATTTTTATTTGATTGCGGCAAATACATCTACTTTTATAAAGAACACAGCAGTTATAAAAAATGCGTTCAGTTCATTTTTCTGTCCTAATCAACAGTTCTCATAGATACAATGTAATTCTATGACCTTTAGGGAAAACAGGATGGCACAGAATAAGAAACATGTTTAACTTATCGTACTTCCCGAAATAAATAAAATGTTTTATATGAACATAGGTGCGGAAACGCTTTGATTCATTTCTGAGGTACAGGATGGACAATATTTGAATATTAACATACATATATGTACAGCGTGTAAGAAAACTAAGGAAACGGCAAAATATCTCAGGTACCTCTTATTTGAATTTAATGAAAATATGTAAACAGGTATGAAATTATTCCGGAGCCAGTGGCGAGTTCCGCATTGCTTACAAGTTTACCGTTTTTCTGTTATAAGAGGAAACATTTTTTTCAATGGAACACCCTATGTTATATTACTTTATTAAATATGAGTATAAATTCTTAATACTATTTATTGAAATGGGTTTTTATGAAAGCGACCAGTTTTTTGCGAAAATAATAAGTCTAATATCCATAACTTAATGTATTACCTTTTATTAAAATACCTACACACAAAAGGTTACCTGATATGTTTGACAATGCCAGTTTTGTTGATTTACAAAAATGGCTCGTTTAACTGAAACGTAACAGAAATCCAATATCTAAATCTACCCTTAACAAAAAAGTGAAATTGGATTTTGTTACTAAAACACTACAGCTAGAGGAAACAGCGTCTTAACTTTAAAATTAGGTTGTAAAAAACAAGAAAGCAATACAATATAAAAAAGAAGTACCCTATACAACAAACAATAAATTAATGAAACTAAGCAAGGTGTTTAAAATGTTGTCCATTTACTTTCTGATTGTAGGCCAAATACTGTGGGAAAACATCTAATATACTAAAAAGAGTTCCAGCCTCCTCGATTCGTCTACATTCGATTTCTATTCGCTCGCCTTTATATATATATATATATATATATATATATATATATATATATATACATATATATATATATATATATATATATATATATATATATATATATATATATATATATATATATATATATATATATATATATATATATATTCAGTAAAATCTAAAGTATCTGCTATCGGTATCTAAAAGCTCTGCACCATTGGTTCTAGTTTTGTATACTTCCTGTTCGTTTTCCTTATACTGTAACGGAGTCAAGTCGAGAGTTCTAGGGGGCCATGACACGGTTCCATGCCTCCCTAATGGTGCTGTAGTTAGTAAGGTACACTATCTTACTGAAAAATATTCCCTGTGTCATATCGTTCAGTAAAACTTCAATTGGTGATAATTTTTCTATTGAAAATGCCCGCTGTTTTAAATATAGCCTCGTATGTCCAGATAATGTTCCTAAAAATATCTTCATTAAAGCATCGGGTCCACAAAATGTTGCCGTCTAGTCCATATAAACAATGGATAATTGTTGTACATACAGATATTTTTATGGATGGTAATTATTCAGTTTAATGTGGGGTGAATACTAGTTTTGCTTCCAATAAAAATATCCATTGCTGCGTTCCTTTTAGAAATTTTCCCATTGTGTTCAAAATAAATAATGATTTCAAATTACTTTTCTTTCGTCAGGGCACTTCTCGGTCGCGTCCTTTGCGTATTTCGAAGCTCCCATTTTGTAAATCCCTTACAGTTCTTACAAATATATCCCTGGATGGAATTCTCTTCACAGGATACAAATCTTGATGATCCCGTAACGCAAGAGCCGGACTTTGCCTATTTCTGATAAAAAATTTGCAAAGTTTTGGACATTCTTCAACACTATAAACTGGCAATTTAACAATAGTTGTTATTTATAAAACTTATGTTTTTAAACTGAAAGAATGCCTCGCTCGGTCGCCCCGATTTTCAGAAGGTATGCAATTAATAAAAATAAATAGGACATTGCGGTAAATGCAGAACTATTGGAATTGAAGTTTAACGAATATGTAAATAAATTCAGTTGAGTTAGCCGATATTTAATGGAAATCCATCACACACTAAACAAAACGTCGATAATTTTAATTTCCACCATATTACATTAAACCTTGACAATTTTTTCGACATGCAGTGTCGAATGGAATTTATATTTTTGTAAAATTTCATTCGAAGAAGACACTGTGTGTGGAAATAATAATCAAGGTTTAATGTAATATAGTGAAAATTAAAGTTACAGACGTTCTACTCAGTGACTATGAAAATTATTACTTAATCAAAAATATTAAAAAAATTAATAGGGCAGTATGGCACAAAAATTTAAACAAAAAGATTATGATAATTTTATATTAATCAACTTTTTTCTTAATCAGTATGGAAGTAAAAATTGATTGGACATAAAAATATGCGAAAAAGGTCTTATTTAGTGACACATAATTTTTGAATGGATATTTTTTTAAGAAAGGAATAAAAAACAAAAATTACTCAAAAATATTGAAACATATGTAGTAACAAACATTGAAAATAAGAAAGTTGTTAGTGCCCAGATAAAATGAATCTCCATGTTGACACAAATATATTATAAATTAAAAATACTTTTTGTACCAAACAACTTTTATACTTAAATTTGTTTGTTTCGTTCTCAGGGTTTCAGATAAAGTACTGCGTGATCTTATGTGAACCATCCTATATGAAGTGTCCAAAATAAAATCCCCATCCATTTATTTGGAGAACTATAAGAGATGGAAAAAAATTTTAAAGACAGGTTTGTTTTGGTTTCTCTTGAAGTTTTAATTATACTAGTTCATTTTTGTAGAGGGTACCTATTTATTGCCATTTATCTCCAGCTTTTGATATATTTTCAAACTGATCAAATGTTACTAAATTCTAACATTTTAAACATTTGGTTATGCCATACAAAAATAAAAAGTCCCTTCTATTATTTATTAAAGATTTATATTAAGGTTAAATTTTTATGCAAGTTACAATTTGATCATTATTCGTGAATTTCAAATTATTTAAATTGTTCATCTTTTTTTAAATTTAAGTTATATACATAATATATGCATAAAAATCTAAACAGACCATTAAAATATGATATTGCCTACAAAATTGTGTTATAAAAAATAGTTTGCGCTCTAAAATATATTACAAATCATATTTTGTTCACTCCTATGCTTGGTTCTTTGTTATTTATGTTCTTTCTTGACCTTTATCATCGGTAAAAATTCTATTATTATGTAGTGTTAGTAGTTATATTACTTTTTAGTGATTTGTACCTACCCCCACGACGAAAATTTTTAAGTATGTCTTCTTGGATCATACATTATAATTCAGCCACATCGGACTGACATTAACATTTTCAAGACAAAATCAAATTGCATAAATTGTGTCTTTGGATCATGAAATTAGGACTATATTCCATAAAGACAAAATAAAAACTGTTTGTATTTAACGCTATAATGCAATAAAAAGATTTCTAATACGTGTAATGGTCTAATTAAGAAATCATGGTTCTTGAGATTAGACCTTGTCAAACTGGAATTACTATCCCACGTTTCGCCTTCGATTTCACGAGGCATCTTCAGGGATCTCTAGTTCTCAAGATCTGAACACTACAGGAGCTCGAAGAGATTTAGGCAGACCCTGTGTTAACATCGGTTTCAACATGTTATGTAGATCGTAACCTTATCTCTATTAAAATTTTATGTAGGTTTAAAAATTTCAATAGATTCCCTAATTTTTTGTTTATAAAATCTTTGAACCGATGCTAGAACCTTAAATCCTTTAACATTTATAATATGGCCAGTGGTATGCTGGTGTTCAGCTACAGAGGATTAAACAATTTGTTTCTTTTTAATACATCGTTCATGTTCCTTAAGTCTAGTTGATATTGAGCGTCTTGTTTCTCCCACATACACTTCTCAACAGGAGCAAGTAATTCTATATACCCCTTATGTTTGAAAAGATACAATATCTTTCGGGGATCGCAAGCATTTGTATTACTATAACTTTTAATTGAACGCCTCAGTGTAATAACTATTCCCTCTCAGTGCTTCGGTCAGTTTCGATGTTTCCGATGTTAGAGAATCTTGATCAGAAATCGAAATGGCTCTAAATAGTACTGAGTTAGTAGCCGATTTCTTTTGTGCTGGATTGTGGTGGGAATTTGCATTTAAGTATCTACTTGTATGCGTCGGCTTTCTATACTAATATGTCTAATGTCCTAATGTACCATTTTCCTTCGTTTAAACACATGCATCTAGAAAGGGAATCGTTCCATTAGATTCAATTTCCATTGTGAACTTGATATTAGGATATTGTTAATTGAGGTGGTCCAAAAATATGAGGAGATTATCATGTCCACGAGGCCAAACAATAAAAGTATCATCTACATATCTGAACCAGTGTTTTGTTTTTAGTGGAAAGAAAGTTAGAGCAATATCTCAAAGGCTTCCATAAAGATATTCGCTACCAAAGGTGATAGAGGAGATCCCACACCTGCCCCTAAAGTTCGTTTATAAAAAGTTCCTTGAATAATGAAAGAAGTAGATGTAAGACAAGCTTACATTAGGACTACTAAGTTCTTATCAATATTGTTATGATCCCATATGTTTGACATAATGGAAATTGAGTCGTTGACAGGAACATTTGTGTATAGTGATTCTACATCGAAACTGACCAAAATATCATCGGGATCCAACTGGATTGCCTTAAGTTTTTCCACGAAACGTGCAGAGTTTTTTATAAAATAATCTGTTTTTCCAGTAATAGACGCTTAAATGCAAATTCCCACCACCATCCAGCACAAAAGAAATCCGCTTACTAGTATTTAGACCCATTTCGATTTCTAACATCGGAAACATCGAAACTGACCGAAGCGATGAGAGGGAATGGCTATTGCACTGAAAATATAACACGTTGAATAAAAATATCTAGTAATCTAATTCCGCGAAAGGAGAATAATAAGCAGCCACCGTTAGGTAGTATTGTTTTTCCCTACAATCTTCAATACGCATAAGAAGCTTGGACAATGCTTGCGATCTCTGAAAGATGTTGTACCTTTTCAATTAGAAGGAGTATATAAAATTCCTGGCTCCTGTGGAGAAGTGTATGAGGGAGAAACAGGACGTTCAATATCAAGTAGATTAAGGAATATGAACGATGTATTAAAAAGAAACAAATCGTTTAATCTGCTTTAGGTGAATACCAGCATACCCCTGGCCATATTACAAATGTAAAGGAGACCAAGGTTCTAGCATCGATTGCGGGATTTTATAAACGAAAAATCAGGGAATCTATTTAAATTTTTAAACATACCAAAAATTTCAATCGATATACAGGGCCACAGTTCGGTGACCACAAGTTACGTATAAAAAGCCGCCTGAATCTTTTTGACCTCGTTCAGTGTTCAGATCCCCTGGAGTGAAGATCCCTGAAGGTACCTCGTGAAATCGAAGGATAAACGTCGGATAGTAATTCCAATTTGACACAGTCTAATCCCAAGAACCATGATTTCTTAATTGACCAAACCCGTGAAAGCTTCCGTTCTACGTGTAATGGTTTATTGAAATTATGGAAACGCGCCTTCACTTGTATTATTTTAAACAATATTATTTTGTTTGAGAATAGGGACATCGAAAACACCCTAAAGTTTACACTTTAGTTGAAAATCGATATTAATATAATATGATCATGATATTTTAAAAATTAGTTTATATTACCGAAAAATAAAAACAGAATCAATTTAACACGAAATAGAAAGGCAACATGTACTCTGAAAATTACATTTCACAAAAAAAAGTTACAAATGTAAATTACCCTTGATTATTTTGAAGTAAGACAGAAAAATCGCGTCCATCACTATCACTTTTAGTGACAAAACTGCTAATGACCATTTTGTCTTACCACCTGAGCATGGATTATTATGGGTGATCCCTTAATAAATAAAGATTTGCAGGGTTGATTTAATCTAACGAAACCTAAGATTATTTAGTTGACTGAAAAATCAGAGCAGATTTTTTTTTGTTAGTATAGTTTTAATTTATTTCTGTATTTTTATATTGTTTTATAGTTGTTGAGTATTTAAGCAATATTTGATTTAAATTGAATTGGAAACTTTTTTCAAGATATGCTTGTTTTTACGGCACACCTTAACAGAAACACAGAAATCGTTGGTGAACCATTAAGATTAAATCGGTTGATCGATTAATCGTTATTTCGATTAACCGTTACGGAATTAATCGATTAGGCAGTTAATAATAAAATTGGAAATAGGGAACTTGCCAACGATCTCAATTCGCCAAAAAACGCGCGTAATTCAATAAATAAGACTCTAAGAAATACTTACCTTGGAAAAAACAGATTATCTGGAAACTAAATTAAATGCAATTATACATATAACTTGGCTACGATGTCACACCGTGTTATGGCCGTTCTTTACTTAATAGTGTATTAGTCTTTTATTCTTCGCATCTTTTAGTCACCAAACACTAAAGCGTTTAACATTTTTCTCTCCTAGTTATGACCAATCAGAATAATTTTTGCTTTTGCCGAACAAGGCAGCGGTTTAACCGCTAGAGGGTGTCAAAAAATGAGAAAGTTGCCTATTGGAGTAAAATTGTTTACACTATCTTATCTTAACTTTCCGTCATCTTTAACTTAACATTAATATCCAGCTAAATCGGAAGTAGTGGACAAAATAATCGATTAACATTAAATATATATATATATATATATATATATATATATATATATATATATATATATATATATATAATAGTAGTATAAATATTATCCAATACGCGAAACTTAGCAACATTGGAACTTTTAACTGCTTTAAATGTATACATAAAATCGATCAGAAACTAAATAAAAATGTCAATAAAATCGAAACGTTATATTATAGACTTATTATTATATATTGCTAAACTAGCCTACGAAAGCCAAGGACCCTATGTATAAATAAGTGTGATAAATTAAAAATTCAAGTGAAACTAAGGTAAACTTGTCTTTAAAGTTGTTTTCTCCGTTCTCCAGATAAGTGGATAGGGCTTTTTATCTTTGGACACCCTGTACAAGGGGCCCACAATTAAGTGCATGCTATGACTATTACTCTAATGAATGAACCTACCTCGTTTTTGGAATTCAAAAATTAAGTTGAAATACAGAAAATAAATGACATTAAAGTTAAGTTTGCAATATTGCCATAAAAACTATAATGGGCCAGTTTTAGATTATTAATAATCGTTATGCCATATTGTAATAGTTTTGTATTGGATTACAACTAATAGGTAAAGTTATACTCATTATCATAGTTTCGCTCTATTCATTTTCAGTTTTTGATGAATATAACTGGGACAGGTTAAATTTATCCATTTTATGATATTAGCTTAGTTTATATCACTCCCTTTATTTGGCATTTCATTAGATTGCATGTCATATCATAATTTATATTGTTCTAGTTTATACGTCTTCAATAAAGATAGTAGAGGGAAATTTTAAAATATTCGTTCAAGCACAAGAACAGACTTTTTCTAAGACTTTACGAATGTAATTATTTTTTAAAATGCAATTTTTCATGTCACAAAAAGAGATTATACGTTATTTACAAGTTGTATTTAACTTTGCTTATCTGCCTGTTTGCCTAGCCCAAATTTAAGCTGCTAATGCTTGCACAAAGGACTTAAAATTTCGAGCTTTAAAAAAGTTTAATCAATCAGGCATCTATGAGCCTGCATTGAAAAAACTGGCGGTTAGCAAGCAGTGTAACATAAAACCACTATTACTGTTAGTAATATTCTACCCCAGTGCTCTGATTTATACTAATTGTTATATGGGAAAGCGTCCCATTTTCTTGTCGGAATCCTTTAAGTAAATACAAATTATAAGTGATTATAAATGTAGCAAGTCAAACTCCAGTCTGATTCCACTGTCTAGGCTGATGTAAATTCAACTATTATGTATCAGTGGCTAGTGTCATTGAATTAATGACTTCTCTTTTTGTGTTTTTGTTATCGATTTCGGATCTAACTAACTCACTTTGATTAGTTTGATTAATAGGTTAGTATTAGTATTTATATTACTGTTAGTAAGTTAAGGTGGTATTGTTATTATTTGTAAATAAACTAAATGGAGAAAAGTTATCAAATTCGAATAGAGATATTTTAAACAGTTTCTGTAAGGAATCTAAAAAGCCACAGGTTCCACATAGTTGTCAAGGAATGCAGTCTGGCGTCACATCGACAGATCAGTTGCTCGATAGTTTCATCTACCTCAGCACAAACCCTTCAGTATGGATCGTTGCCGAATCCAATCTTATGCAGGTTATATTTCACCAGCCAGTGTCCACTTCGGATCCGGTAATGGCCTCTGTTTAGTTTTAGAAGTCTATTAGACTCAGCATAGCTAAAAGGGCCTTACATGAAGATTTTAGACTGTCTGAGTTCTGCTGGCTCGTGCCATTTAGCACGGAATTCTTTGACAGTGCGATTCTTAATCCTAGTCTTGACAGCTGAAGAAGCAATTCCAAGTGCAGGTTCCGGCTCAGTGAATGCACTGTTGCTACCTTCCCGAGCCTGCTGATCCGCCTCCTCATTAGCCACAATGCCCTGATGGCCAGGCACCCAAATGAGGCTAATGCTATTGGACTCAAACAGCCTCTCTAGGGCTCTGCTGCATTTAAGTGTAAGCAGCGAATTGACGCTGCTCGAGGACATAACTTTAATCACGGCTTGACTATCACAGCATATATAGTACGCAGTCCAAGACTGCTGTAATCTCACTCTGATATACAGTCGCATACCGACCAAGAGCAAGAGTAAGTCTCGTCCTGGGTCTCTCCTCATAGATTCCCGCCCCCGATCCCTCCTCTATTAGAGTAAACCAGACAAGGCCTTTCGGTTTGAGAAAGGATGGAGAGGGATACCTCCATTGTTCTCTGTCAGGAATAATTACACGATACCTCTTAGAGGCTATTGAGACCCGAATAATGGCATCTCTTCTATACACGCGTATGCCCAAAATTCCAGTCTCTTTGTATCCAAGGACCCTAGACGTTTAAACAAACAGAAGCCTTCCGAGCCTCTTTCTCTACAAGTGTAGAGGACTTAGTCCCAGAACGGCCTTTATAGCTCGAGTCGGTGTGATTCTTATAGCTTAAGTTTTGCCCGACAGGCAAGTCTCTGGAGCTTGCTTGCTTCCTCCTGTATATTGTCCTTCGAGTGGCGGGCCACCACACAAGAACGTCATAAGTAATCATTGACCTTATCACTGACATGTAAATGCACAGAGGTTTTAGACCGTGTTTTGGCACCACTTTTCCACCATTATAAAAGCCCTCTGCATGGGCCTTATAATGGTGTTTGGGAACTTGCCTATTGCGAAAAAAGGATACGACGTGTACAAACGGCTGTGTACACGTAGAGGTAAAATGGGGATGTAGACAATTTTGTATGTCGTGGTCGCTTCAAATGATCATGTGTTAAAGTTTCAAGATCTCATGGTTTAAATCGCCAAAAGGCGTGAAAAAACACACCCTTTTTATATTTTAATGTGTTTTTATAGATGTGACGTTAACAAATTTTAAATTTTTACTGTTTTGTCTCAATATGTTCCTTCTTTGGATTTCCTGTGCTCACTTGACTAAGTGGCACTGATGATGGCGAAAGCCGAAAGCGCGCTGCTACGTTTTTAATTAGACAAAAAAATTGCACGAAATACAAAATTGTCTACATTCCCAATAAAGGAATAGACGACAAAACTTTATTGAACCTGCATTTCGTTCCTTGTGAAACATTTGACGAATATATATATAAAAAATAAAAAGCAAAGCGCTTTGTAACGTTTATATTTGTTGGGTTTCTTGTTAGGTACAGTTATACCTTTCCTAAATAAAAAGCGTAAAAAACCGGCACATTTGGTAAAATATTATAAACTTAATGAAATGAAACGTAGCAAGGCTCTTCTTACTTTTTATTTCTAAGTAACAAAGAATTTAATGCGGTAAACTTTTCTTATGCGGATGTTATTAGCGTCCGAGGAAAAAATATATTTTTGCCTATGCTTCTTAGGCATTTCTTCAAAATATTATCAAATTTAATAAGAATAACTTTTATATGTAATCATCTCGTCCATATTAACAAAAATCGGTAAATTTACCTACCCGGAACCTCCCTCGTAGCCATACCAACATACTGACGGAATTGAAAAAAACATGTTTTATGGCGTAAAGTCCCTATGAACTTACCAGTACATGCGAACGGCAGCCAGTCTCCTTTTCAGAGAGCTGTTGGTTGCAGGTTCTCGAGTACACCTTTAGAAATTAAAAGTGGCGCCACCTAATTGACTGTGACTCAATTAGGAAGAAATTTATATTGATATTTAAATGCTGATAAAATAAAGATTTGGAGGGCTTTTCAATAAAACACTGTATAAAGTGCAGACTGTCAAATGTTAATGATCTCCCTTGTTCTTTTTTTAAAGAGTTGTTTTATAAACTAATTTTAAAATGTGAAATTTAGTTTACATTTAACAATTTAATTGATATTAAGATATAAAAATAAACACATCAAGAAAAATGTAAATAAAATATATCAATATGTGAAATATGATACAAAGTTATTACCATTTTATCAACCTGTGAACATCTGGCGAAATGTTATTGCGCAAATATGTGAACATGAAAAGTAAATTAAACAGCGCACAGGTAAGTCAAAAATTCATGAATTTTTTTTTACAACACTGCCGCAAGGAAAAACGTTGTAAAAATATAAAAGCTTTCGCCAAGGCTGTTTTACAAAAAAATGATTACTTACGTTCCTTTTTGCTAACTTATGTAAAATTTAAAAATATAAGCTTAATAACTAAATCCTTGCAGTCTTACAGGAAGGAACTCCAAAACCATTGTAGAACTGTTGGTGTAGGTAAAATTACATCATAAACTGGAAACTAAATCTTGAAATCTTAACTTGAAACCATATACATAAATTATATCCTGAAATCTTAACCTGAAACCCTATAAACGGTTGTTTGTCTTAAAATAAAATCGACACGGAATGTGGAAAAACAAGTTATTTACAACAAAATTATTCAGAGATATTGCCTTACCTCTAGTCATCTAGAGGGTTCCTTCGACGTCACTGGTCACCAACAAAAGGAATTTTTAGGCATCTAGAGGAACGGATAGCCAAAACAAAGTTCAGGATACCATTCTGTTTATAAAAGATAAATGCGAACTAGCTCACAACAGGAAACTAATTTGAAAATCGATTTACCACGTGGTTGATCAAATGTGGAATCAAACAAAAACGGGAATAAAATTTAGAGCCAGACGATGTCGATAAATAAGCCTTGGGCTTTCAACGCCACTGCACTTTAAAAACTAATTAATTAGGAGATAATTTCAGTACTTCTAAAAAAATCGGCCCATTAGGGCACTTTCATTAAGTCGGACACATGTTGCATCTCCAAGGAGAGACAATATAAAGGGACAAGAGAATCATCTCCAGAAAATTCAAAGAAGTTTGACATTCCCCTTCACCATTCTTCTTCACTTCAGATGGAACTTATGCTAACCTAACGCCATAAAATAAAGTTATAATTACAGTTGTGTTCGCTGCTGGCGCCACTAGTATAAGGGGGTCACAACCCGATAATATTCGGTGTCCCCCGGAATAGAGCTAGCAAATTGTCTCTGAGTAGAACTAAAATTATAACTGAAATGAAAAATCAGACATTGTCAAAGCTGGCTGGATGCCGGAAAATAGGAAACCATAAGGACAGAAGAGAAAGGCAGGCAAATTCCAAATATTTGTAAACAAAACAAAAACAAAATTCGTTTGCCTTAATTTAAAGAAGCTTAAAATATTTTACAAAATGTAATTATGAATCAAATATACGAAGGTATGTAAGATGCAATCTACATTAAACTAGTTCAAATATTCTCAAAGTGTTAAATTGATATTTTACAAGAAAGAAGAGAGTAACTATGTTTATCATAATTCATGTGAGTGAAATTCAAAGAAGAAACCAGAAAAACAAAATATTGAATTCTAAATGAAAAAAGTGTTATTTTCATTAATAATGAAGGCCAGTATCTTATTAACTAAAACTGATTAGAGACTTAAAATATATTACCCTCAATAGTATTACCCTATTGATATAGACTCTATTAACTTTCTTCGATGAAGTACATGATATGTAAATTTAGAAAACTCCAACTCGCAGAGTTCTCTGCCAGGATAGTGACGGAACACTCTGTGAAAATCAGTAACTATAAACTATAACTAGCTAAACTTTGTAATTTGCGTGTTACTATAAACTAAATAATTATAGGAAAATTTGCAAATGTTATAGTATTTTGGCATCTAGGGATTTTAAAACGTGAAGATCTGTAAAAATTTTGGAGGGTGATTTTTCCACAATTAGAATGCTTTCCTTTTTAGTAGGAAGTAACAAACAACTCAATGTGGCATTTTGGCAGAATGATCCCAAAATCGATAAGCAGACTACACGTAAAATAAACACGCGGCTATTTTTCTACAATGCATGGTCTTAAAATACAATTATTAAAATAAGGGCCAGTATTTTCATCCCCAAATCACTTTATTCTTCGAATATTTACCGTTAAAACGATTGTTGGGGCAATTGTAACCATGGAAAATATCCACCGAATAAAATTATACGGCAATGAAAATACCAGCCCTAAGGGTGAAAAGTAAAATATAAGTTACTGTACCAATAGAATATCTATTTATTATTTGTATCTAAATTTATAAAAACTGCACATTTAATATTAGAGACCTTTATCCTTTATCTGATGCCTGTTGGCTACTTATTATTTAACCGGAAACAACGCTCTTTTTTTGTGTAAACTTTTATATTCTTTTCTATCTTTAAAATTTTCATGAAAACTTGTTTCAAATGAATAAATAATTTCAGGATTTCCTTCTAAAATTATATTAAAATAATTATAACCTATTTTGAAGCATGGTTGGTAAGACTACCTTATTTATTTAACATTAACCATTAAATATGTATGTTTAAATTTACCCTAGAAAGTAAATTCTTTTAAGAGTTGTTCAAATCGTGTCTCTTATTAGTTCTTAGCAGAGCAAAGTTAATTACACCTCACTTATTCATAATCTTGATATTTAAAGCTTTCAGATCATGAATTATTTACAAATTTTAGAGTGTGTGTAAAATATACAAAATTAAATCTATTAAAATAAGTTCTAGGGATCTCGGCGATCACTTACATGTTTCATGGTCCTGATCCTAATTATTTTGAAGGAAAGGCCCAGTAAATATATTATGTTGGCATTTCGGGATATTTTAAATATTAGTTTTTTTATCTAGTAAAGTTTCTATAACGGCACTTATATCGAAGAAATTTTATAATTTCTTTTTTTGTTGCACAACAATGCCGTAAATAAATGGATATATCATTATCACCCAGGAAAAAATATATAGTTATCAGATTTAATAAGATTGATTTTTAATATATAATCATCTCGTCTACATTAACAAAAATCGGTAAATTTCCTTTACCAGGAACTTCCCTCGTTATGGATATTTAGTAACACATATTTACTGTCTTTTGAAACATTTTTATTGGGCCTTAATTTGTTCCACATTATTGGATTAGTACCAAATTTTGTCAGTGTCTAATTACGCGACACTTGATTTTGGACATAATTTAAAATAAATTGAATTCACTTTTTTACAATGATTTTTTTGAGGCCGCCATTTTGTTCTAATTTATTTCCAGATTTAATTCATCACATTTAATTTTTATCAAAAATTTTTAGTCAAATGAATAAGAATTTTTTTGTACACTTTATTTGGTCGGCATTTTGTTCCACCATTAAGAATTCGTACCACTGTCATGTTGATTTATAGTTTATAACAACCAGTTCGTTTCTGTGTAACACCTGACTTGTGTAGCAGATTTAAGCTAATTTGGATAGTTAATTTTTTAATCGTCATAAACCTAGGACCTTCAAGTTTTAACAAAATTTCTCAATCGGGTAAGTAGTTTTTAGGCATGCCGCAAGTTGACAGACGAACAGACCGACAGACAGACCCATAGAGTTGAGAAAACAGGTTTTTGGGCAGGCTAAAACTTAGAGTTATAAAGTTATCTAAAATGTAACAGCAAAACTATTTTTTCACACACCCTTTTATTATATTTTTTAAAAAACACGTAACTTATTTCGCCACACTGTAGTTTCTTCGGACGTTACATCTCGAATTGGAACAATTGTGAAAACACCAAACCAAAAAATAATAAAAATTAAAAGCCAGGGTCTATCAGTTAACATGTAGTTCATGCCCAAAAACATACATTGGACAGACGGGCAGAAAGAACTTTTAAAAAGCGAATAAACGAACATAAACGCAGTTTTTTTCACAATAAACATGACTCAGGGAGGATCATGTGTTTAACGATGATTTTAAGATCATTCATGTAGAGAGTAAAGGCCCTAAATTAAATTTATTGGAAACTTTGGAAATAAACCACCTAAAAGACACAAACTTATTACTTAACGACAAAATAGATCTTAACAATTCTCTTTTACTCAACATTTTCTGAAATTCCAAATACTGTTACTAGAGTTAAAGGTATGGTAGTTAAAAAACCCAGCTTTTGTATCTCAGGACAATTAGGTTATAAAATTGAAATAAGCGACCGTGGACTAGACAGACATTGTTAATATCAAATTAAAATTAGTTTGTAATGTACACCAGAGGAAGCTACAGTGTTAGCAGAGATTAACAACCAATCAGATACCGCGCTCCAGGAATTTTCATTCATAAACTTGATTAATCCAACCCTATTAGCTATGGGAAGAACTCAGAGAGGTACTCGAAATATTTTTATTTATTCTGAGCAAGACCTTAGTAAAATATTTTGTGAGTAATGTTTAACGGAGTTTAATATATTTTGTATTGGAAAATTAGTGTATACATTAGTTATGCACTAATGCACACAGCGTGATTTGAGTTTTTATACATTTATGAAAGAATAAGAGCAAGGTTAAAATTTAATATTATTGTTAGATCAGTTATATCGCTGAACTTGAAAACATTGTGTTTTAGTATTACGTAGAAAGTGTTTTAGCGCATGTTATATTTATTTCTGCCACTGGCGTGCGTGTGAAAAACGTAAATAATATATAATATTATTCTCTCTCACATGTTTATCTAAATGATCTTCTCTGTTCTGTTCCAAGCCATGACTCAGTTTCTTGCTGGAAGATTAGAAAAAAATAATAGTTTTAATGCTAACATGACAAACATGCTTTATGCTATCAATGCGAGCAACACTGAATGCCAATAAATAAAACTATATGTAATCCTCGGTTCAACAAAAAATTATAGTTTAAAATATCTAGAAAATACGCTTTTGTCAGTAACGCCCTAAAAAGTACAAAATAATGTAATTTTCTTAAATATATTTTGTTCAATGACTATGCAAAAAAATGTGATTCGCATTTTCGTTTCTTTGAGAAGTATGTACGTTTAATTAATGCCGACAACATTACATTATTTTGTACTTTTTAGTGCGTTATTGATAAAATGTTGTTTTCTAGTTTTTTTTAACTATAAATTATTTTCTATTTTTTACACACATTAGTGGACTCATCAAAACAAAACAGATTAGCCGAAACTTTAGGTTCGATGGTACCATATTATGTATTGGACTCGTCAAAACAAACCAAATGACCATCGGTACAATTTGGTACCAACGAGCTGATCAGATCAAGTTGGTACCACCCTTAACAAATTATGTATTGGACTCGTCCAAACAAACCAAATGAGCTTAAATACAAGGGGTTTACTAGCTGGTACCATGTGTATAATTTGGTATCATCGAGCTAGTCAGATCAGCTAGCTGCTACCAGTTTTTGATATTGCCATTTAATTTTCGTCGACACAACAATTAGAGGTAGGCTAAAATCGATTGGTATCATCGAGCTGATCAGATAAGTTCTATAGTGCTAAATTTTATTATTATTCGGATTAGATATAGTTACAAAATTTCAAATCCATACAGTTAGAAGTAGGTTAAAATCGATCGGTACCATTTGTTACCATCGATCAGCCCGATGGCACCAAATTATTATATTATCATCCGAATTATGTACGCTTGCAAAATTTCAAATCGATACAACAATACAATCAGAAGTAGGTTAAAATCGACTTGCTATATTTATTCATATACATAGTTACATACAAGCGAACCTAATAAAAGTTCATTAAAAACAAAATTTAAACTAGTGAATGAAAATTTTACAATACGTATTTACATGACATGCA
Source organism: Kuschelorhynchus macadamiae (assembly GCA_030620095.1). Classification (NCBI taxonomy): domain Eukaryota; kingdom Metazoa; phylum Arthropoda; class Insecta; order Coleoptera; family Curculionidae; genus Kuschelorhynchus; species Kuschelorhynchus macadamiae. The sequence continues at coordinate 1,515,693 of JAUTXW010000322.1, forward strand.
AATTGCCTCTTTATGAATCTTTCATTAAGAATAGTGAAGTGGGACTCAATAATTTAGTTCAGTGCATAGTCATTTAGCACCAGATACATACTGTCTTGTATGATTTTTAAAATATTTTTTTAGACCACCATTTTGTTTTGCTATTTTAAATTTATACCAAATGTTACTAGAAACGCTAAAACGTGAAGATATGTAAAACCTGAGAGGGTATTTTTTTCACGATTACTAACATATAATATAGACGCCATTTTATTCCGCCATCTTGAATTCGTACCAAAATTGTAAAAGTTGAAATGTAAAGATCTGATAAAATCTCGGAGAGTGATTTTTTCACTATTACAATACTTTATTAGAAGATTTACATACAATATGAGGCCCAAATAACAAATTTTAATATTTTTAGACAAATCAATTAAAAGATACTGAATGAAAAAATAATTCCTGCAAAATCCCGGGATTAAAAACGCAATCTGGAAAAATCTCTACAATATTTAAATTTAATTTATACTTTACTTCGGTGGCAGGAGGCGGGCGCTTCCAAGAAATAAAAAACGCCGCTACTGCACACGACTACGTTTGAAGCAATAATGCCAGTCTACGGCCGACCCAACGCTGCTGAGTTGACAGATTCTCCGCCCAAATTGTGGTTATGTGATGATTTGTTTCGACGAACGAAAGTGCGGTTTCTGTATTAATCTGTGGTGTTAGCGAAACGCGTTGTGTAAAAACTCTTTATATGGAATTTTCTGATTAGTATATTAGTATTTCACTTCGTTTATTGTCATTGATTTGAATGAATTGAAAATATAAACTAATATCTATTATTTATCGATAGTGAATCGGAAATCAAATTGGGTCTTGTTGTATCCAGTTTTATATTTGAAAAGAGAGTCATAACAGTTTAAAAAGCTTAATCCCATTATTTTGGCAGGGGCTAATTCATATACTAATTTTTGGCTCAGCCTTCGGTTAATGGTATCTAAATTTAATAAAGTGCTGCGGCTATATTCCGTATTTAATTAGGGTGACAAAAAACTTTGGAACAACTTGTGGAAAACTTTATTTTAGGGTACGTAGACCGAACAAAGAGTATTTAAATATGGAAATTTGTCCAAGTGCTTTCTTGCCCTCTTTCGAATTTTCGCATAATTTATGATTATCGCACGAGCTGCCAATCTGTATTTGCGATATTGACTGCTCATTAGCACTTTCTTCCCTTAAGCAGTAAAAACATATTTAATTAGTTAAATATTAAAATAATGTAGCCCTTTTATTGATACAGCAATTTCTCCCATAATTTTTCAAATTGATGACTTTTTTAAGTTTTGGAAGACTTAGGTTCTGAAATAATAGGAATACATATTTTTTTACACATTTAAAAAATTTTTATATAAAATAATCGTAAAAAAGATGGTTAATTATAATTTAATGTTTGAAGTTCTTTTTAACAAAATCTGTTTAATATAATTATGCAAACAAAACTATTTTCTTCCATCTCGCAGTGACCAATTTTGTATACGAGTTATATTTCCAAAGACATCAAAGCTCTCTTGGTAGAGATTATCAGTTCTCATAGCAAGGAGAGTACATTAATTAGGAGACTTTCCAGAGTATTTTAAAATAAGTCGCTAATCCACTCCTACTCCTATCTTGTTATTCAGTTTTCGTTCTAAAATTTTTACTCAACGTGACTAAATAATTTTTTATATTAGGGAAAATATTAATTTTTAGTTGTATAACTTTAGACAAATTCGCTTACCTGGAACTGACTTTATTATGCATTTTTCCTTTTAATAGGAATAGTGAAGCGTGATCGGTTAATTCCACACATAGTCATTTAGTAACACATATATATACTGTCTTTCGTACTAATGTTTTTACTATTTTAATATTCTCATAAATTTAATATTTACCAATATTTTACTAGTTTCTGCCTATGCTACACTTGATATTTGGGTATAATTTAAAATAAATCGAATTAGTTTTTACACTGATTTTTTAAATATTTTATTAGACCGCCATTTTGTTTCGCCATCTAGGAATCGTACCGAGATATTACCATTTTATTCCTAAGTAAAACTTGATTTTTATCCCTGTAAAACCCTTATTTTTTGACCATAATTTCATGTCAATTGGTTAGTGTTATCTAAATTTAACAAAGTGGTCCGGCTATATTCTATAATTAATTAGTATGATAAAAAACTTCGAAATAACTTTCGGAAAACTTTATTTTAGGGTAAGTAAACCAAACAAGGACTATTTAAATATGCAAATCTTGTTTAAGTGTTTTCTTGCTCTCTTTCGCAGAATTTATGATTATCGCGTGAGCTGCCGCTCTGTATTTGCGATCTTGACTGTTCTTTAGCACTTGTTCCCTTAAACAATAAAAAATTTTTAATTATTTAAATATTAAAATAATGTAGCCCTTCTATTGATACAGCAGTTTCTCCCATCTTTTATCCGATTGTTTACTTTTGAAGTTTTGGAAGACTTATGTTCTAAAATAACAGGAATACGCAATGTTTTACACATTTTAAAAATGTTTCTATAAAATAACCGTAAAAAATATGGTTCAATTTAATTTAATATTTGAGGTCCTTTTAAGCAAAATCTGTTTAATTTAATTAAACAAAACAAAACTTTTTTCTTTGGCCTTGCAATGACCAATTTTGTATACTCTCATTCGCATATTCGGGGTGAAGTCGGACTGTGGGGGCGAACTCGGACAGACCGATATTGATCAAAATTTTCTTCAAGGTCATTTACTTATTACACCGCGTAAAAAAGTACCCAACATATTCCCGTCAGCTGAGTTCCGAGTGTTGTTGATAGTGTGCCTTTTCGCATTCAATATTGAGCACGGAGTGAGGATGTTGTAAATTGTATTTTTTTTTTCAGAATTTGAAAACTGTAAAAGAAACTGTTGCACACAAAGAGAATACCAAAAACAAAAAAACCAAATGAGTTCTTTTTTCTGATGTGCTCTATTATTAGTAAATCCATAGCAATTTCATTAAAAGATATTGTTTTTTTTAAATAATGGCGGTTTAGTAAAAAAAGTCATTTTATAAAGTGAAGGCGGACACCATGGTTAGGCAATATAAGAAGAAAATCGGTATACATTTTAAGAATTACAATGAACAACACATGGCTTGGGCACTCGATGATACTGATAACATCGAGTCTAAACAAGGGAGAAAAAGTTTGGGACAGGCAGCTGATTATTATAGAATTCTAAAATCCACCCTACACGATAAGAAAAAGGGAATAACAACGAAAAAACATGGCGGATAGTGCGTAATTTCATAAGATGAAAAAAGTCTCAAAGGATTATAAAATTCATTGAGTGGGGTTTTCCTGTTACCAGGCAGGATATGAAACTACTAGTAAAAAACTATTTAGACAGAAAAGGAGAAATATTTTTTTTATTATTTTTTTATTTATTTTATTATTTAAAAACAAACACCCAGGAATTGACTGATTTTATAAATTTATGGTTCGGAATAAAATATTAACAGAACGATTTGCTCAAAATATTAAAGGTTCAAGTTCATAACAACAAAAATAATAGAAAGGTATTTCGTAAATGTAGACCAAACAGTTGAAAATATTCCAGCTTCTAATACAATAAACTATGATGAAAGCAACCTTTCAGACGATCCCGGGAGAGTAAAGGTATTATGTAAGCGAGGATCTAAAAGAAGATCGTAGATTCAAGTAAGTTAAATACATCAATTATGCTGGCTATAAGTAAATCTGGGATACTTTTACATCCTTATGTTGCCTACCGTTCTTTTGTATCCAACCTGGATAGAATGGATAGAAGGAAGCCCTGATGGTACTGTATAAACCCGCACCAAATCCGGCTGGTTTGATTCAATGAGTTTTGACGATTGGTTTGATAGAATTCTGCTACCCTATTATAAGAAGCTTCCAGGAAGAAAAGTCTTGGTAGGGCAGCTCACACTTCGATGCACGTTTTATGGTGTTGCGAGCAAAATGACATTACTTTTGTGTTATTGTCACCGAGTGGAACACATTTGCCACCAAATGGAACACATTGCTTAGACGTGTCGTTTTTCGAAGACTGAAAACTGGAAAATAAAGGATGCATTGTTTAACCGGAGTTCCCTACGCTTTTCAAAAAAGCCATAGAAGGCATCGATCATATGGAAATGAATATTAACTGGCCTGCGGAATTGTTCCGCTATCACCCAATGCCTCAACAAAATACCTGATCCCGAGAGAAACGAAGGCGAAGATGAACAAAATGAACAACATGGACTAACGTTCTATAGGAGTTCCTTCCTGAAAGTAGGCTCAAGACATCACCAAGAAGAAACGTGGCAAAAAATTGGAAGTGGCTGTTGACAAATGCATTTCCTTAAGGTATATGGATATGGAAACATCTGAGAGTGAGGAAGAGATAGCCTTAGAGGATACAAGTGAAGATGATGAATAACTCGAAAAAGTAAGTGAAAAGGTCGATGAAAGTGATGAGGAAACTGTAGAAATGCAAAATGATATTGGTGATATTAATGAGACTGAAACTGCAATTGATGTACAAAATTACATAGTAGTTAAGTTCACTAAAAATATCAAAAAGAAATACTATGGCTGTGTTACCAAAATGATCTCAGAAAGAAACCAAAATTTTACTTATTCTACATTAAAGATGAAAACCTCATAGAGGAAGATCAAAGAATATTAGAAAAGGTTAAATATCTAAGGCGCCAAAGATATCATTTCCCAGATTTGTCTTATAAAATAGAGTAGATAGAGTTGTTTCCGAAATATTTTTAAGACGTTTTTGATATCAATGATTGTTAGTTATTTATACCAGGATCTATGTTTGTGTTCTGTTAGTTATTTATAACAGGAATTATGTTTGTTTTCCCAGATTTGTCTTATAAAATAGAGTAAGTAGAATTGTTTCCAAAATATTTTTAGAGAAAACAATATTTTAATTTACATGTTTTTCTTTTTTTCACACAATATTTATTAAATTTTGCACAAAAAAATATATATTTTAATTTGTCTTGTCCAACTACCATTTTTAACCCTTAATAAAAGATCGTCCGTTTTAACCCCACACATAGGGTGAAGGCGGACACACTTTACTTAAAAAAGAGAAGGAATGAACATTCCATTGGTTTTATTATGGAATTCGACAAAGGAGGATTCTAAATTATTCTTTTTGGAAATTTTCTTTAGAAAATTATTATTTTTATTAACAAAAATCTGAAAAAATTGTCCGACTTCACCCCGAATAGTGGCACGAGTTATTATTTCCACATGCCTTAATGTTCTCTTGCTAAAGATAATCAATTATCATGCCTAGGAGATCTACTAGAAGAATACCAACATTTTGTCTGAATGGTAAAGGGATGCAGTATTAAAAAAAAATCTTTTTAAATACTTTCTTATGAACATCTTTATAATTAAAGATAGGCATATAGAATTTATTTGTAATTGCCTACATGGATATTTCACTTACTGTATTATGTCTACGAAAACGAGACGTTTACAGCTGTCAAAGTATAAAGTTTTTAGATAGCTTTGTAGGTTAAACTATTTTTGTACACATATTCTTAAGCTGTTATGCACGCAATATTAATAAGGAAGGCTCAGGGATATAAAAAAATCTTTCAAACAGATAATAAAAAAAAAGTCATTTATTCAAACCAAACAAGAAAAAAGAGAAACTTTAAATACTGCTGATAACAGAAATAAACTATAATATATAGCTAGAGAAAAACCCAATATATTGGTCAGATAAGTGATTAAATAACAAAGTGTTAATTTAGATTGACACCCTGAGTTATCTTTCTATATTTAGTTGACTTTAATGCAGCTAGTGCAGAAAATCCCGTTTCGCTAAGATAAAATGGAAAAAGCATATGAAAAGTCCTTTTTGCGATTGATGGATCGTCCAGTCCAACCCAACATTGAAACAGTTATGTATCAATAAGACCTAGTTACTTGCCGTGAAGGCTACATATAGTTCTCGTACTTCAATTAGGAGATCTTCGGGAGTATTTTAAAATAAGTCGCCGATCCACTTCTACTTTTATTTTTTTATTCAGTTTTCGATCTAAAACTTTTACTCAGCGTGGTGACTAAATAATGTTTTATGTTAGTGCCCATGTTGTATTTTTTGCTGTATAAAATATTGATTTTTAGCTGTGTAACTGTGAATAAATTCGTTTATCTGGAACTTTCCTCGCTATAAATTTTTCCTCTTATTAGAAATAGTGTGATCGAATTAAATCTGCACATAGTCATTTAGTAGTGCATATACACTGTCTTTCGCACTAATATTTCACTATTTTAATATTCTTTAGTTGCGATAAGTTTGAGTTTCATTTGCAAGTATATTTTACACATAATTTCATTTATTAGTTAGTAGTTGTTGCGAATGATAAATAATGTAGTTCCCTGAGAATTAAAGGAGGATCAAGTTAAATGAGCCAACTCCCAACTACATTATTTACGGTAAACTCTACTATAAAGTTTAAATCAAGTAAGAAAAGCTCAACTGGTTAAAGGACATTACTTTAACTAAACATTAAATCCAAGATTCGCTTATTAGTTTGGCACCAATTAAAGAGAGCAATTGAACTGATAGATTTTTGTCAATGTTGAATTAATATGTTGAACAAATCTAATAATCATATATAAATAAGGATTTTTAATAAGTTCGATTTTAATATCTTGTCTTGTGGGGAAATCAAGTTATAAAAAAATAATTATTACTTTATGAAAGGAAGTATTCACATAATCATGAGTTCTGTCTAAAATTCTACGAACTTTTTATAGGTTACCATATTCGCTAAAAAATCAAAACAAAATAATGTCTAAAAAATTTAGTAAAAGTCACAAACAGGTTTTTTGCATGAATGAAAAAGGAAGAAAATTTTCTTTAAAAATTATCAACAAAAATGGAGCACGGTAGACCGATCATATTATTATACTAATCCCTGGACACATAAAAAAGCAACAGGTAGTTTCTATGCGACAGAAATTTGTATGGGATTTTAAAATTTGTAAAGATACATTTTTTATCTGAAGCAATACTAAAATTGCATAATTTGGGAGAAAAATATGTTTATTCTAGATAGCTGAATGAAATAAAGACGTAATAGAACACAAAACTCTCGCTAGTTCTAACATTTTTTTTGTTAGTCTGTAGAATCTTTATTTGTAAAGAACGAATTCACGAATAATTTGACTCCAACCACTCGCGACGAAGTGCACGGGGCATATTTTTTGGTAACGTTGCATGAATTGTTCTATTTAGCCAAGAAAACTGTATAGAATAATAATAAGCCCTTGCTCAGCAAGGAGTACCTTTTGCTTATTGTAACGTTATTCAGCCACTTGTCTATGAATTTTATTTCGTTAATACGTTGTCACTTTTGAAATTTTGTTCATTTTATAGAGGTAATGATGTTAAATATTATTATAAAATAATTCGATTTATAGTTTTTATTCTGGTTTTGGATAATTGATAATTGCTTAATTGCTTTTAAAAGAGGCAAATATTATCTTCAAACATTATAATATTTAGTATTCGGGAACATCAATGAAATCGCAAACATGGATCTAAAATTACTTAATCCAAAAATACAACAGTTTCCTTGTTAATGCATTCTAAAAGCATATTATTTATATTTTGTGACTTCTCAAGCAAAGAAATCTAAAAAAATTATATAAGAATATAATGCACATGTTTAAAATTTTATATAGAATGCAGGTATCCAAGTATATTAGTGTGACATTGCATTTTTCATTCAACAACCAGCAATATATATTTTTTATAATACTGTGGTATATCAATAATTTTTCAATCATTAATGTGTGTTAAAACATTTGGAAGCTGTTAAAAAAATGTCAATTTCAAAAATTTGAACATACAAAATGGACATTATCGCACTCATTCAAAAATATTAAAATTAATTTTCATAACAATTTTGACAGCTGGTAACACCTTGAAATGCATAAAAAGTTTTTTTATATTATTGGTCTCCTTGTTTGTCTTAGTAATACAGGTGTTTTCTCTCACTTATGATTTTCTAGAAATCGCCGTAACTGTAATATTTTGACAGCTGTCCAAAATGTTGACAGTTACTATTGAATTTCAATCAGATGTAATAATGGTCAAAATTTTTCATAGAAATCGGTGAAGTTGAAGTAACTGAAAATCGGCTACTAGTTCACTGTATGTTCCACCATACAGGGAAAATAAAAAAAACGTTTTTCTAATTTAGACATATAACGTGTCTCTTTTCAAAACTGCTTGACGTTTTGAAACGACTTACTTTTTGTAAATAGTTTAATGTTCTTTCACCGGAACTGGTACCAGGCTTTATTCTTTTACTTTGGGTTATTTGAAAAGAAATCAAAACATAAATTATTAGTTAAAAAGCAGAGCTATGATATGCGCAGTAAAAACTGTGGTCTTAAAAAATGCGCTTGGATTTAACCTCTCGAGCATTTTATGTTCCTTGTACTAGATATATTTTACTTTACTTGGAAATAATAACACCATCGATAATTACTATTCGACAGGATGGATTTTCAGCATAGTAAAGTAACTTCCTTATAGAGGAAGAGGCTCGGAAGACTTCTTCGTTTAAACGAGTGGTCGTTGGCTACACAGAAACTGGCATTTTGGGTATACGCGAGTCTGAACTGAACTGATTAGATCAGATCGTCTCCTAGTTAGAAGAGATGCCATTAGTCCGGTCTCAATAGCCTCTAAGAGGATTAGTGTAATTGTTCCTGACAGAGAACAATGGGGGGATTCCTCCCCGTCCTTACTTAAACCGAAAAGCCTTGCCTGATTTACAGAGGGATCCGGGGCGGGAATTTTTGGGGAGAAATCCAGGACAAGAATTAGCCTTGCTTTTGGACAGTACGCAAATGTATATCAGGCTGAGATTACAGCAATCTTGGCTGCGTACAGGAAAATTATTATAGAGGATATTACGGCAACCATATCTATATATGCTGTGACAGTCAAACCGCGATTAACACTCTGTCCTCGAGAAGGATCAATTTGTTGCTAACACTTAAATGCAGGAGAGCCCTAGACAGGCTGTGTGAGTCCAATAGCCTCATTTGTGTGTCTGGCCATCAGAGCATTGGGGGTAATGAGGGGCGGTTCAGCTGGCTCGAGAAGGTAGCAACACTGCATTCACTGAGCTGGAACCTGCTCTTGGAATTGCTGCTTCAGCCGTCAAGGCTAGGATTAAGAATCGTACTGTCGAAGAATTCCGTGCAAAATGGCACGAGCTAGCAGGCCTCAGACAGTCTAAGGTCTTGATGTCAAAGCCCTTTTAGCCGTTCTGATAATAATAGATTTCTAAAATTAAATAGAGGCCAACTTAGAACTATTACCGGGTCCCAATTGGACAGTGGCTGCTGAAATATTACCTGCATAAGATTGGATTCGGCAACGATCTATACTGCCAGTTTTGTGCTGAGGTAGATGAAACTAGCGAGCACCTGGTCTGTCGATGTGACGCTTTAGTCAGCGTCAGACCGTTTTGCTTGAGTGACACCTAGTGGAACTCGAGCTTGTGGGGTCGATCTGAAAGGATCCTTTTCTTTCTAAAAATGAGTGGGTCCTAACCTAAGACGTCTACTTGGTGAGATAGCACAATGGGCCCCAGTGAGCCTAAGTGCTGCCCATGTCGGGCTACCCCTATGTCTAATATCTAAAAGTGACTTTTCTCTGCATCCACTACAAGATGGAATATTTTGGAATAATATTTAAAAAATACCATTATATGGTCATATGAATCTTACTATATCATAGCAAGCCTAAAATAAACGACCCTTCAAATAAATTCGAAGAATAGTCGAAGTTATAGTTCAGGTGAGAAAATAAAATCGTCTATATTCATTTGCTCTATTATTATTTATTATAAAGTTCTACACAAATTAAATTTCTTAAGGAAGATTCTTCAGTCAGTATATATTATGGCATCACCAACTATTTGTGTACGTGGGTTAGAAATAAACAAACATGTCACCCTATATCGAGTTCAGACAAGGGCATTTTGAAAGATTATAACGAATTCCTAATGCATAAATATGCATGGGCTCGGCGATTTAGATTTAAAGGTGAAACCGCACGCAGGATGGATCATTTGCAAACCTTCCGCCGCTGCAATATTATGTTAAAGCAGTGAGAGATATTTATTAGCTTCAAAGTGATTTAAATAAGGAAATATGTATAGTTCGACGCTACATTCGCATTTTTTATGAAAAATCAAAACTAGAATGATAAAATAGAAGTAGATTTGTCCATTTTCGACTATTTTTTGCCCACTTTTTGACGTAAATTCCGTCGGATATAATTTTTTTCTACAAAATGGCTCTGTACTGCCTTGCATTGATGCTTCGTATAAATAACTGCAAAATTTGAAAAGTTAAATGGTACTCATTTTTGCAGCGCGTGAACCCTTTTGAATTCATTTTTACCCGAAATGACAGCTACCCGATACCCAGAATTGATGACACCTGAACCAGTTTGTCAGGTTCTAAGTGGTTTTCTACGTTAGATTTGAAGAGCGGATATTGGCAAGTGGCTATTCATGAAGACGATAAGGAGTAAACTTATTTTACTACGGGTAGCAATTTGTACCACTTTAAAGTAGTGCTTTTAAGCCTGTATAATGCTCCTATCGCTTTTAAAAATTCTTTGTTAAACAGATGCTGCATTAAAATGACCTATGGAAATGACAAATCTAGAACAACAGATAGCCAGATGGCTAATAAAGTTAAAACAGTCCAAATTCAAAATTAAGGATCGACCCAGAGGAAAACATAAAAACGCTTATGCCTTATTCAGCTAGAAGACGCCGACATGAAACTAGTTTTGCACGAAACAGAAAGTATCGAAGTTAGATAAGAACGAAGAGAAATGTCTGTCAGAAAACCCGCGTTCAAGACGTTGTGGGCTTAATGAGATTTATTGGTCATGAGGATGAAATGCTAAAACGTATCCGGAAAAGTGTTGCTGGGAAGATCACTAAAACTAAATTAATAGTTCCTAGAAAAACAATCCAGTGCACATAACAAGAATCACATGGCGGAAAATCTGGAGCGTACCTTCGAGTAAACAAAACTTTGATATAAAATCCGCTATTATGAAGGAATGATTCCGAAGATGTGATCCATGTTCAGCAAGTAAAGGCACCAGAAGAAGATCTCGGGATCAATAAAACAGTATAACGTCGGCATACGATTCAAAAGGATAACAAAAAGCACTGCTAGGCCATTTTTAGAGTCTGATCGAAGTAACAAATAAATATATCCATATTTTAGTAAATAACCTGTAGCATTTGATCTCGCGAACCAGGAAGCTACAGAAAAATTTTGGTTGAAGTCTTCAGTAGAGATGAACTTCAATCAGATCAAGGACAAAAATTAGTGGAAAGTTTTAAAAAATCATTGGGATACGAAAAACTAGAACTACCTCCCCTCAGAAGGTCCTCAGATCAAGGACAAAAATGAGTGGAAAGTTTTTAAAATCATTGGGATACGAAAAACTAGAACAACCTCCCCTCAGAAGGTATGGTGGAATAGTTTAACTAGTCTAGTTAGTTAAAATATAAAAAGTTGTTGCTAGAAATCAGCGCGACTGGGATCAACAATTACCCTTGTTTTTGTTGGCTTATAGAACAGCGGTTCATAATTCCATGGGTCAGATTCCAGCCACAACTGTTTTTGGAAGATCATAACAGCTGCCTTGTGATTCAATGTTTGGACTGCCTAATCAAAAAAACAAAAGAAGCTGATAAAATCCACAAACTACTTCTTCAACATCACCAGATAATACGTGACCACATACACTCATCCATCTAGTGATCGAATGAAGGCCAGATATGATATTATTTATTATTTAATATTTCTATAAAAACGACTTGGTTTGGTTGGATAACCCCACGAGAAAAAAAATGTTTATCTTCAAAATTGCCTCAATGAGCGTACATAATATTAAAGAGTATTTACTTACAACAAAAAAGCTGATCCGGAAGATCAGAACTAGGAGGGGTAGTCTGACAGTGTACATTAAATAAACACTTCATCCTATGCCGACTCTAGTCAAGGGTTTTACCATTCTAACGACTTGCAAATGTATATATAAGAACGACCGTTGACCATTTAGATTTAGTCTTATAATGTATGTTTTAACGTATAATAGTCGTGTTATATTATAATGAGTATTTAATAAGTTTAGTGTTTGTAAAGAAGTGTTCATAATGAACCCGTAACCATATGAATACGCAGTTAGCATTTGATTGTATATATCCGAATTAAAAAATGTTTTTGATGATCTAGAGAACCTAAAACGCAAAGATCCTCAAAAATTTCGACAGATGTTTTTTCATGATTTCAATACTTCTCTCCTACGAGGGAGTTAAAACATAAAAACTAATAAGAAAATCATTGAAAAAGAGATTTATTATTTATTAGGTAAGTGAGTTATTAAATAAAAGTCATGCAGGGAAAGTCCTTCGAACTCATGTGGAAATAATCTCAGTAACTACTGGTATAATAACTCCCTCTCTCACATAATGCATTTTGCAGGATTTTTCTTAAGCTAAAAGTAGAAAAAAAAGTTTTTGTTTTTTGAAACAGAAATCACAGTCAAAATCAAGAAAAATTAAAGTCTGTCTTCAAACGCACAACCTTCACGTTATCAGCAGGATAATCTAATTATTTTAGCTATTAACGGCCTTATAGCCAACAGACTTTAATTTTAGAAATAGACAACACAATTAGTCAATTTGCACTTAACTGAGAATTACAACCAAACAATATTGTTCTTGCCTCTTCTACATGACGAATCCATGTTATTATCCATACACTAAGCGGAGTCTACGAGGCCTTAAGTTTGCGAACTATTGGCAAGGCTTACTCTTTGTTATTATTTGAATATTGTAACTAATTTAACAGTTTTTATACTTGTTGTTGATCTTTTATAAGTATTTTGTAATACTATAAACTTTTGTTCCTATTTAAAAAAAAATATATATTTTTGATTATCTAACATTTGATAATACACACAATAAAATACATTATTATCAGTTGTGTCATTTTGTTATAAACAAATATATTTGCGAACTTGATTTATACCTTCCATCATTTAAAAAAAGTTTTTTTTTGTTTAATAATTTCGCATAATAACTCAATGGTTTTTATTTTGCAAAATCCATTATTGAATTTAAAAAATCATTCTCTAGCTCAATGAATCGATCAAATTGTAAATTAAATTCAATTGCAATTGTGCAGGACGTAAAGGCCGCGAAAGTAAACTGATCTAATTTAAGCGAGATTTTCACTACAAAGCTTTCAGCCGTATAACGAGAATTTGTGCTTTCAAATTTGCAATTAGTCATTTTAGATTGACGCCGCTGTGGTATTATTTATTTATTTTTACCTTTACCATTTTTGTGGGACAGTTAAAATGAAGTATTGTGCGAAAAATAGGTATATTTTAGGGATATTTATTGTCAAACCGCAAAGCGTAGTTATTCTACAAATTATGGCCCACACGTTACGAATGTTCTATTTGTACACCTCGAAATGCGTTAATATTGCAGACATTTTTTTGACATCGTACTGCTAGCGATATATTTGAATAGAGCCAATATAACTCTTACGATTAAAAGTTTAAATAATTGTTAAGAATTTTTTACTGATATTGTTCAATATCCAGCTGTAATGATGATTTATTTCAACCAATACATCAATAATCGTGAATTTGGACAATATCTTAGTATCATCAATGATTCCCGATCACACTACTTGCATTCTTGCCAAACATTTTAACACAAGTTTAGTTGCCAGGTGTTAATAAATATAGTGGATATCATGGATGACACTCATGCTAAAAAGTGGAAGGTTGTTACGTCTGCCAGGTTCATAAGTTAGTTTAGACGGTTCAGCGTTTTATTAAACTTGTTTTATTGAACATTCGATTGTTCTTGGTTTTTCGATGTTTTTTCATTCATCGTTAACAGTTAACGGCATTGATATTTCTGTGCTTCGGATGCCTTGAGAACCATATGACAGTTTCTTCTTCATATAAATTAAGTGATATCACCACTGCCTCATTTCACAATTCCATGTTCACCACATAACGTACTAAAATACATTAGTTACCTTAAAATTTAAATTTTACGTAATCCACCAATCAAAAACAAACGACAATCAATTCCTCATTATCCTGTCAAGTAGCTTGAGCAAACTTAAAAGTCATTAATTCCTTTGACGCATGCGACAGCCGATGAGAAGCAAGCAAGTACCGAATGAATTTTTCTAGACCATTCACGCAATATGTTGCGCACCAGTCATCTGATTGTACCTTAAATGTAAATTACGATCAAAATGAACAACCTTCCTTCTTGTTAGCATGCCAATATTAAATAATTCTGGGTGATTTTTTATTGGAAAATAATTAGACCTTTAAAACAAAGCACAACAAATAAAGTAACTTTATATGAGAGAAATTTGTAAATTTATTTGACATATTTGGACTGTTTTTTCTTGTCTGTTTCTTGTTCAAAACTCAACTAAACCTTTTAAAAATTTTTGATTAATATTGATTGTTCCAATCTTCTCTCCCAAACATATTATAATGGAATAATTTAAGTCTATCTACCGAAAGTTGTTCAGTTAGTACAAAATATAACACACAACTATTGCTGATGTGTAGAAAAAGTAAATTTAAATCCCTATACGCTAATACATGATTTACGTTATCGCACATTGGTACAATATTTCAGGATACTATTTGTATCGTTTTAAATCGTTTCTCTGGTTGTCAGTTTTATCCTATATGCCGATTTCCAAATATCTAATTTTATAGCAGATTGGTGGCATAAATAATGAAAAATAATAATAACTTTAAAAAAATTAATAATTAATTTTTTGGTTCAGCTGCCGAACTAAAAAAATATGCTTACGTTACCAGTGGCGTAACAAGACAACGTGGGGCTCTGGTGCCAAATCGTAAAACTGGGCCTCCTCCCCTCTCTATAATAACTGCATATAAATAAGAAAAATAGGAGAATTCATAAATCGCAAAAAATATTAACATCTTGTTTTAACATTCAGAGTAGCTCCAGCAAATCAGATAGGTATCACAGAAAAATGAAACAAGGTTATATATGAACCATAATATATTCCATATAAAGTATAATAATAATTGTAATTACACCGACTTACGATTAGATGACTGACTGGTGTTACTTTTGTCTATAACTTGAAAAAAATTGTCTATTTTTACATGCTTTTTCAATTTTGCTTCGTTTTCCGCAACTTTTTTCTTTTAGCTGCACCCGATTAGTATTGTAATTCATTTTATCACAACTAATACGCTGAATACTCACAAAAGAAAATATAAAATCAGTGTCACTGCAATTATACGCCTGTTTTAGTCTTGCACCCAACCACATCTGCAACTTTTGGGGCCCTAGCCTCGCTTGAGATTACGGGCTCCTATCGGCCCTATCCCCTAAAAGCATTACAGCCAGTGACGGATTAATTATTTTCGCTCAAACGTATTTACGGGCCGCAAGCTCGTGGGAAAAAATGATGATCAAAAAAAAAGTCCTCTCTTTCATATAGCAGACGTATTTGTCCCCTTATTGGGCCTTATTTTCGACAGGCGCCAGGTTTTTTTTGTGACTTTAACCGGGCCGCCGGGCATCTAAACGCTTGGGTCCTGGCGCAGCCGCACCACTCGCACCATTGTAGTTACGCCACTGTACCTTACATTGACAAGAAACCAGTTCTAAACCTGAAAGCATCTCATTTTGATAACTTAAAATTAAACGAAACTCATTTTTTTGTGTCCACGTCCATGTTTTATATTTATATTATTACATTCCGATACCGCCCCCAAAATGTTTTCGCCTTATCAGTTCTATAGTGGAGAAGTTGCAACAAAGGGGGTCTATGTTCATCGTTGCGCATCCAATATTCTAGATGTATAAAACAGACATATTAGAAAGCACAAAGTTAGACGCAGAGTTCCGTCGCTGCGCGTCTGATATTCGAAAATATACAGGTAAAGAGAAATTGCTGGAAATTATTTTCAAGTAACTAAGATGGCCATTAGGGGAGTAACACTAATGGTAACTGCAAAAACCGTGTTTTCTCTTTAATTTGTGTGTTTAAGCTATATTAAAGATACCAGCTTTACAATCTAGAAAAAAAATTAATAATTTTGCTTTAATATTTATTGCTTTAGTTAGTCTAGTTTAAATAAAGTGGTGAGGAAACCTGTTTTTTAATTGTAAGTATTATTAACATCGGTTTGGAATATTAAAATTTAGCATTTTTTATCTCGTTGAAAACATCTTCTATTGCTCTGCAATTTGCTTTACAAGTTAATACTTTTCTGGTCTTTGCATTTAGAATTTTGTATCTCGTTGAAAAGATCTTCTATTGCTTTGCAATTTGCTTTTGTTTAGCCTATCTGGTCTTTGTCGTGGTCGCTGATTGAAAAAGCCACACATTTTACGTTTTTTCTCAAGTTTTCAAATACAATGATATATATTTTTGAAGAGGCTAAAAATTGAACAAGTCATACCTTTTTTTACGTAGTAATTAACTACAGTATCATCATAATTACAACTCAAAGCAATTTATTCTGTATTTTAAAGGCCATTAATTAGCAAAATCCCTACAGAGTAGGAAAATGTTTTTTTTTGTTAATTATTTATAGTATTAATAATCATTAAAGACCATGGAAACAAATTTCTGGTTCGTATTCATTTTTCAGAAAATGTCATGTATAGGAACTCATGAAAACATATAGTGCTAGATTAATATATATATATATATATATATATATATATATATATATATATATATATATATATATATATATATATATATATATATATTTGATAAAATTAATTAATTCTCTAGTCAATCTGCAAAGATCTTTATTCTCGAAGCTGTAGGAGATGTGTATATCAGAAAAAATAAATAAAATAGTGACCTAAAAATGTAAAATATGGAATGGGAAGGAAATAATTTGCTGACCAGAATTGTAAAGCTACTGCTATGCTAAATTATTATGTAGTCGACAAAAAATGTATATTTGTAATACCTATTAATAGAATTTTATGCCGCCATTAAAAGAAATATTTTAGTCAGCCCCTAGGCGGTACTTCACTCTAGAGAATTTTATAAAAAATGTGCCACTACCGTTGTTTTTCCGCCAATACCAACTATAATCATAAGATCAAACGAACTTACCAAGTGATGTTCGATCTTGATTATATGAAGGCCTCGTCGAAATAAATAAAGACAAATGTAGTACCTCCGCCTCTAGCCAATACGTCCACAAGCATGAAAGCTAAGCAAAAAAGAATCCCTTCGTACCCTGGCCTAACTCTGCCGATAGTATTCAGTCTAGTTTAAAGTCTTTGTTGCAACACAATTTTGGTTTTTTTTTTTTTTTTTTTTTTTTTTAAATATAAAAAATTGGGTTGGGTTGGGACTTTATTTATTTCGACGAGGCCTTCATATAATCAAGATCGAACATCACT
Organism: Kuschelorhynchus macadamiae; assembly: GCA_030620095.1. Lineage (NCBI taxonomy): Eukaryota > Metazoa > Arthropoda > Insecta > Coleoptera > Curculionidae > Kuschelorhynchus > Kuschelorhynchus macadamiae. Next base: position 1,533,275 of record JAUTXW010000322.1, read on the forward strand.
TGGTAAGTTCGTTTGATCTTATGATTATATTCGGCCTCGTCTCATAAATAAAGACATATGTAGATGTTTAAAGAAGTTAAAATGCAACATTAAGGAACATAAAACAAAACATATGCAAATCAACAGTCTTTTCCAAATATTCTAGGAGAGTCCTAGAAACACATATATTTGGGTTTTCATTAAAAAATGGCAAAACTATAAAAGGCTGACTCTTATTTCTGCCTGATGTCTTAATTCGACTTGGAATTTTTATTTCAATTCTCTCTTTTTGAATTATTATATTGTCAATATCAATCAGATTTAAGGTTTGAATACGCTGTCCCGTTGCCAATGCCATCAGACTTACTAGTTTTTGGGTAAGCATTTCCAAACTAATCTCACTATTTTTAAAGTTTTTTAAATAATTTATAACAATACCTGGGTCCCAGGTATTTTCATATTTAGCCAAGGTTGGTCTTTTCCCAAAAACTCCCTTAAACAACCTTTTTAACCTAAAATCTTGCCCCAAGTCCGGCCCTGCTATTTGTGCAATTGCAGATCTGTAATTATTAAGAGTTCCATATGAAGCCCCTCTCTTAAAATGTGTGGTTAAAAACTCTAGGACAGTTGGAACTTCAACTTTAAAGGGATTTAAATTATTTGCTATACTAAACTCCCACCATAACTTTAAGGCAGCATTATATTGCTTTAATGTTGCGGGTGTAATTGAGCTTAAACATATATCTAAAGAATCTCTAGGCACCTTTCCTAACAATAGCGCCCTCCTGATAGTCTCCCCGCCACCAGGGTAAGGTTCTGCCAAAGGGGGTGTGGTAACCTATTAAAGGTAAGTAAAAAATTTTTTAGGATTAAAGATTAATGGTTCACCAACTAGTATTGACTTAAAAATAGGATACCATGGTTGTGAGACCCAGAGAGGAACAACTACTATCCCTTCCGCTCGATCTTCAATTATCTTTTGAAGCACCTTTAAAATCATACAAAAGGGTGGGAACGCATAAAAATTTAGTTTGCTCCAATCCAGTGTAAAGGCATCTACTTTATGTGCCTCTGGGTCTCGCAACCATGATATAAACATAGGACACTTTCTATTCAACCTACTAGCAAATATATCAATATCTGGTTGTCCAAAACAATTTACAATGTTTTGAAAGGCTTTATCTGATAAAGACCATTCCGTCTCCTTGTGCACCTGACGAGAGGCCCTATCGGCTTCTATATTATGCTTTGTATTTATGTAGCTAGCAAAAATTAAAATATTTCTACTTTCACAAAACATCCAAATTTTTCTTGTTATTTCATTTAATTTATTAAATCTAACACTCCCTTTCTTATTTATACAGGCTACAGCTGTAGTGTTGTCAACACGACATAAAATATTGCAGTTTGATAATTTTGAAACAAAACACTTTAATCCAAAATACAATGCCAAAAGCTCTAAATAATTTATGTGCTCTACCTGTTCTTTATCTGACCAATATCCCAACGTTCTCTTTCCGTTGCAAAAAGCCCCCCAACCTGATCTTGATGCATCAGAAAATATCTCTAAGCAAAATTTATACTAATATTATTGGAAGTATTTATGTTATTTATAAACCAATTAATGTCAAAAAATAACGTCTCTGGTATTTTCATCTGTACATCATAGCAACCCTTAGCCTGTTTTAAAGCGATATGTTTACAACGTTCTAGGGATTTTAAATGAAAGTACCCATATTTTATCGCTGGGCATGCTGAAACCAGTATGCCAATAAATTCTGCAAAGTCTCTAATCTTAAATATTTTTAATTTTAAAAATTTTTTGCAAATACAAGATATTCTAACTTGCTTTTCAGTTGGTAATGATAATTCCATTGAAAAAGAGTTATAGATAAAACCCAAAAATTTACATATTTTGCTAGGTATTAGACTGCATTTTGTATGATTAATTAAAAAACCTAAATATGTTAGAGTCTTAATTGCTAAATTTGTATTTCTGCTACATTCATTATATGATTTTCCAAAAATCAAAAAATCATCCAGATAAACTACTAAAAGGATCCCAAGTTCTTAGCATACTAACTACAGGTTTTAAAATTTTTGTGAAAATGTAAGGTGCACAGCTGAGTTCAAAAGGTAGACACTTGTATTCATAAATTACATCCTGGAATATAAATCTTAGGTATTTTTTGATGTGCTTCTCGTACTGGGACCAGATAATAAGCATCTTTTAAATCAATGCGACACATAAAAAAATGTTTTCTTATTAGCCGGGCAACTACCTTATTATCTTCTATTTTAAAATGTTTGTTTTTCACAAAAGAGTTAAGTTTTTTTAAATTTAATATTAATCTATAGGTCCCATCAGGTTTTGGTAGAAAAAAAATTTTTTGAAATAAATTGTTTTTTACATTTCTTGACAGCTGATATTGCGCCTTTATAACTTTTTTAAAATTAAATTTTCTTTTTGAGACCATTTATTCTCAGTGGGAATGAACTTTTGCACGGGATTATTGGTAAATGGAATTGACAGTCCATTAATATAAGACCTCACTGTCCTATTTATAAATAAACTCTGCCACCTATGTACAAAATGTCTCAGGCGTCCGCATGGTTTACTAACCTGAAAGTCTATATGCGATGACTGCGCCTTCTGTTGCTCGGGTTGCTCTGCGAGTAATTGTTCTGTCGGGGAATTTGACTTTTCCGGTAGGTGTTTCCCCTGCGAGGTGGAGCTGGAGCTGAGTGATAGGTCCTTCTGAAGGGAGCCGGTGTTACAAATCCATTCCTCTTGGCTCCTGCTGATCTCTGTGGGAATGGAATTTTGTAGTTTTCCGAATTTATCCTGCCTGCAGTCTTGTTATAAGGTTGCTTCTTGGGCCTTAATTGTTGGCCCGACTTTTCCAAGTCCTTGGTGGTCTTGATTCGCTCCTCCAGGTTATTTCCAAAAAGCAAGTTTGATATTGGTGTACTTACTAGCGTATCCTTTAACTCCTTGTTGAGATTAAGGGCAATAAGGTCCCTTCTAGATCGTGACTCCGAATAGTGGATATTTGATAATAATCTACCTGCATCACTTAATATCTGCATCTGCTCTTTCTTTTCTTCTATTTCTGGTTTTTCCAGCATCTTTGTAAGGGCCAGACCGATAGCTGATAAGCTAGCTGCAATCTGTTGTTGTAACTGCACTAGCCTTTCGTCTCTACGTAAAATACTTTCCGAGATAGCAATTTTTACCTCGGGGTTTATTGAAGGTGGATTTATTAAGGTACAATTTTCTGGAGGCAAATATTTTTCAATTAGACAATTTCTGGTTTCGTCATCCAGGCCACCAGTTAAAATATTATTCCATCGCAAAGCTATATCTGCATGGATGGGTTTTCCGTACGAGTTCTTGGCTACCCCTTCCTCTCCCAAAATGGATAAAATTTCCATATTTAAATTGTTTCTGGATTCATCTGCAAGAGAATGAACCAGTTTAGTTAAATTCTCTTTAAATGTATTCATTGATATCACAACCAATAAAAACTATTATCAAGTAATGGGAAAGAAAAGGCCACATAATCCATTTTCCACAAGTGGATATGCGTTCTGCTATCACAAACAGGTAAAACAACGATATACACATAATAGGGAATCTGTTATCATTACAACAGAAAATATGTGTCCTGCTATCACAAACAGGTAATACAAAAAAAATATTATTTATTCCGTTATCACTAACAGAAAGACTGGAGGGTACCTATACCTGTTATCACAAACAGGCAGGTAGGTTTTAGACAACAAACAAAATAAAAAAAAATGTTGTCCAAAAAATAGGTGTCTTTTAAACAAAAAATTTGGGGGGGGGGTAGCAACAACTCTTCTCCCTCAATGCGCCCTTCTAGGACTTATCCTTTTTCACAAAACATTGGAATTGAAATATATTTTACTTACTATTTTGACTTTCCCTGTGCCCGTCATTATCAGCTGTTCCACTTATCCCTGAAGCAGACGCAGGCGCCGTCGCGATAATACCAGGATTATTGATTATTTCCCTATCGGAATCAACAACAACAACTCTCACAGGCTGTACGGTGTCACCATCATCTTTGCTATCCTCATCCGATGAAGTCACAGACGTATAGTTGTCTACTCTCTCTCTACAAACAGAACGAGACCGAGATCGAGACGGAGACCGAGAACGGTCTATCTCACTTTCGCTGTCACTGATAACACGACGTACAGGTGCCCGTATTTTACGACCACGACTTTTCTTAACCTTGCATTTTTCTTCAAGACTATTAAGCCTATTATTTAACTTCTTAAACAATTTATAAAAGCCCGACCGTTCTACCGACTGACTACGACTTCTTTTTCTATGTTTCGGCATAATTTTTACGCTTTTCTACAAAAAAAAAAAATCTGAATTTACACTATCGATTTCGATGATTCACTTGCGACGTGAACGTATCAACACAAAAACGAAGACTGAATACTATCGGCAGAGTTAGGCAAGGGTACGAAGGGATTCTTTTTTGCTTAGCTTTCAAGATTGTGGACGTATTGGCCAGAGGCGGAGGTACTACATATGTCTTTATTTATGAGACGAGGCCGAATATAATATATACTACTGAAACGTCTTTCCCAAAGAAGGCTTCGAAAACAATTGAAAAAACCAAGGGATATTTATTATGTGTCAAACATATTTTATGACAGTTTATTACAAATTGGCTCATTTTACAACTTCTACGTTTTTAAAATGGAGTTCTCAAATAATGAAAAGACAGATATGATATTTTTTTATGCGAGGGCATTTCGTAATGTTACTAACGCGCTTCAAATACATCCATATTTATACTCGGAAAAAAGAATGCCCATTCCCAAAATATTTGCAAGATTAGAAAAAATAATGCGAGAGCACGGATCTTTAAACAAGTCTCAAAAACGAATTTCCGCTGTTAAGTTGCAAGGGCGAGAGAACGAGATTAACGTGTTAGGTATACGTTTGCTTTAATTAAAATGTATATTTTTAATAAGTACACTGCAATATTTTTTTAGGATATGTACATTACAAAAATGTAAACGGTGAAGTTTCCCTAAGTAAATAGAAAGAGAAACTGGTGTATCTATAGATTCGACAAAAATAATACTGCATCGCAATAGATTTAGACACTATCGCTGTAGAAAAGCTGCAGTATTTAAGGCCATCTAACTACGCAAAAGGAAGGATATTTTGTCGTTGGCTTTTAAGGCGTCGAAGGCAAGACCCGACTTTTGTAAAAAAACTTATGGGCGGATGAAAGTCGATTTTGCAATAATGGATGGTTTAACCGCAATTTACCACCGAGAAACAGCTTTCCAGGAAAGGCTCGGTATCAATGTGTGACTCGGGATATTAGACCGAAACTGCTGATTCCGTTTTTCTTTCAAGAAAATTTGACTGGTTTAATTTACCTTGACTTTTTGTCTACATCGATTTAAGATCTTTTAGATAACCTTCCATTGGATGTTCTTCGCAATTTTAAGTACTTCAAATAAGATGGTGCGCCGGCCCATCGAGACAATGGAAGTGTAAGATTTTTAAACAATTTTAAACCCAACAGATGGATTGGCAACAACGGGCCCATACACTGGCCAGCGCGATCATCTGATATCCCCCAATGGATTTCTCCATATGGGGTATTATTAAAGATAGGGTGTATCGAAGTGCGCCGCAGAATTTAGGTCAACTGATTATAATAATTCGACAGGCAAGTAACGAAATTACTCCTAGGATGTTAGAAAGAATTAAAAAAATGTAATTGTAAATTCGCAAAAATGCTTACGAAACAATGGTCGTCATTTCCAAAACTTATAATAGTTGCGTTTACCGCGAATAGTTCTTTCTTGTAGTTTTTGTTAAAAGTAATATTAAGCGTTCCTGTAATTTTATTTAAAGACTTTAGAATTTCTGTTTTAAAAAACCGTGAAAATAATAATATAATATATAAAATAAAAATAATATTTTTATTATCAATAACCTCAAATATTTTAATTTATAAAAGATATGACAAAAAGACGGGGCCGTACAAATATGTACGAATTTTTAAAAATTTACCGATGATGGATTTTCTGGACAGAAACGTAGGGAATCATACTCGTGTAATACATGACTGTGCAGCAAATTAAACTTCCTCTTAAAATCTGGAATAAAAAATCCAAGTCCGTATTTAAAAAAATTAAGTCGATAGCGGTAGCCAGAACAGGAAATGTCAGAAATGAAATGTGGAGATACCATGTTGTAGAGGGGAAAAATTATAAAGCTTTCTAATATAAACTGTGTCTCGAAAATGAATAGCTTTAAAAATATTCAACAAAATTAATTTAGGCGTTTTTGACACACTCTGTATCTCAGGAACTAATAGGAATTTTGCAACACGGTAAATGGATCTTGAATGTGTACTAAAACGGCAGGTTTTTCTTTAATTTAACTGAATTCGTAGCACTTACTGTTTCGGAGATACCAATTGGAATTGGAACTTAGCACATGCTATTTAAAACACCCTGTATTTAATTAAGTCCCTAAGGGATACTTTACTATTGGAAATTTTATAATGAAATTTGCTACCATCGTTATTTCCCAACCAAAATCAACAAAATTTTAATTTTTAAGTAAATCTTACAAATGCTTTATGCTGCCATAAAAGAAGAAAAGGATTTAAAAAAATGTGCCACGATCGTTCTTTCTCATCCAAAATCAACGAAATTATAAATCTTATATACAACCTTAAAAATACTTTATGTTGCTATAAATCAAATGTTTAATTAAGCCCCCCAGGTCGAACTTTACTCTTCGGAAGTAAAAAAAATGTTCCCCCACCATGTTTGCTCATAGAAAAGCAACGAAATTTTAGATCCTAAATAAGCATTATCAGTTCTCTACGCTAACACAAAAACAAATATTTAATTCGACCCTTAGAGAGTACAACGGTAAAGGCACATTTTTTTATAAAATTCCCAATTATAAAGTACCCCCTAACATCTTAATTTTTTTCTTTAAGTGGCAGCATAAAGTATTTATAATGTTTGTTTAGGAATTAAAATTTCCTTGTTTTTGTATGAGAAACAACGGTGGTAGTACATTTTTTTATTTTCAATACTAAAGTACCTCCTAAACGTTTAGTTAAATATTTCTTTCTATAGCATTTATAATGTTTATTTAAGATCTACAATTTTGTTGACTTTAGATAAGAAACAACGGTGGGGACACTTGTCTTTTTTAATTCTCAAGAGAAAAGTACTCCCTGGGGACGTAATTAAAAATTTCTTTTTATGACAGCAGTCAAATTCCCCTTAAGGGTGTAATTTAATATTTCTGTTTATAGCAACCCAAAACAGTTATAAGGTTTATTTAAGATATACAATTTTGTTGAGAAACAACGGTGGTGGCACAATTTTTTTTAAATATTGTAGAGTAAAGTACACTCTAGGAAGTGAGTTCAATATTTCTTTTAGTAATATACTGCCACTAAAAGAAATATTTAACTCACTGTTACTATTTTTACGTATTACAAGTCTACTTTTTTTGTCTATTACTTCATAATTAAGCATGGCTGCAGCTTTTCAGCTATGGTCAACAATTTATGCACACCCTATGAAATGATATTAAATATTGAGAAGTAACCCAAAACTAATAAATTAGAGGTTTTATTTAGAATAACATTTGATCGCTTCAAGTTTTTGTTCCACCTTCTATACAAACTGTTTTACCCAAGAAACATTGTGCTTACTAGCTATAATTTTTATAACTAGGTTTATAAAATTAACATAGTCGTGCATTTATAAATTAGGCATTAGTTTGACGCCAATTTTAAAAAGACAAGTTTCAAGATGGATGATTTTTTGTTTTAAATATTTATTTTTGAAGTCAGCGAAATGTTTTTATAAAATATGAAATTTTATTTTAAAATTGGCTTATTATCAACAGCTTATGTGCGAGTGAAAAATTCGACTTTTTCACAAAATTTAAATGATAAAATTCCCTAAACCGAACTTGGATACCAAAAAACGATATAGAAAATTTAAGAACATTTTACAGTTAAAAGTATATCTTTCCTCTAATTTTCCAACTGATGTAGAATTTTCCAATCTGGCATGTACCTGCCTCTGTATTCAGATATTTCTTATCCGATTTGTTGTTTTTGTTTTGGAAACAATCAAAAAGCAAACGTTGGTGATAATTATTTTTAGATTTGGTAATACAATAAGCTTTCGCTCTGATGTTTTACCGGCTTTTACGTAGTATCCTACTCATATATTTTAAGCATATAAATATAATTATCAAAAACAAATAAGTTTACCATACGAAATATTTAAAGAATTTTCATATTATTCCTAAATCTACATACAAAATATACTACCGTACTTTATACGGTGATATAACCTTAATTATACTAAAGCATCGCATCTTGCAGCGTATTTGATAGCCGAGTTTAGTAATATTTTCTACTACTTTTGTTTCTGCTTTCCTGTTAAAAGATTTGTCCAGGAGCATTCTGCTGCGTTTAAATTCGAAAGCGCAACACAAAGGCCGACACAAGCGCAACGTACCGTGTGACATATAACGGACAGGAAAGTCTAAAACCGACAGCAGACGAGGAGGATTAGAAATTTTGTCCGATCTGTTTCGAAAACTTTTGAAATTAGGTAATTTTTAATTTGATTTACTACTTCCCCCGTAAAAGGTAAGTATTGTAATCGTGAAAAAATCATCCTCCCTCATAAGAGTCACATGGAAATGACCTGGCAACATTTTGGTAAAACTCCAATATAGAGGAACAAACTGGCGGCCTGGTGAAACGTTAAAAAACTGTTAGTAAAAAACAAATTATCCAATTTACTTAAAATTTTACACAAAAATAAAGTATTACGTAGAAATCAACTGGTAAAATTTTGGTACGAATCCAAACTACGAAACAAAATGGCAGCTTAATATAATATTTAAAAAATAGGCCTAAAGAACACTTTTTTTCAAATTTTGTGTAAGTATATAGAAATAAACTAGTAAAATTGTGGTACGAAGTGAATATGGCTGACAAATAAAGTATTTAATAAACAAAGAAAAAATCTTCTTATTCAGTTGACTTGAAATTTTGCACAAGCATTAAATGCGTGGGCGTAATTTCAGCTTTTTAACTGAGATGGCGGGGCCTGCCGGAAGATTTGGGGGGTCGTCCTCCGGAATGATTTTTGAAAAAAAATTTTAAAATGATTGTTTATAAAGCTTCTTTAACCACGACATAATTGCTAACATATTCTATTTATGCTAAAACATTCATTATTAGTCACTTGAATTATTAATATCCGAACCACTAGTAAAGTAGATACGCTCATCCACTTTATAATGTACAAGTTTTGAACATATATTTTATTTTTTTGTGCTAAATTAGGCATAATTAACGAAGAATCAAGAATGGATGATTCTATAAAATTGTATTTTCTAATTGATCTAAATTATTGCGATTTTTACTTTAACATTTTGCCGGGTTGGCAAATTCTGGAGTGGCAACTGCCACCCCTTGCCACTCTCAAAAATGATACCACTCATTAAATGTGATATGAACTGGTACGAATTATAAAAATTTGTGTAAAAACTACTTATTCAATTTATTTTAGATTTTGCCCAAAAATGAAATGTGGCGTAGGTAGAAACTGTTAAAATATTGGTACAAATCCAATATGGTGGAACAAAATGGCGACCAATAAAATTATTTGAAGACAGTATATGTATATGTGTAGCTAAATGACTATGTGGGGAACAGTTACACTTCACTTTTTCTGATAAAAGAAATATTCATAACAAGGGATATTCCTGGTAAAGAAAATGTACTAATTCAGTAAACATCAGGATATATATACACAGGTCCTCCAGGCTTATATAGAAACTCCTATTTGTGGGGCAACTGCTCTTCCTCTCAGATTTTTTAGAGATGTAATTATGATTACAAAGGAAGGGAATTCTGAAGTTTTGCATTTTAAAATGATAAATATGGCATAATTGTTAGTAAATTGACTCCACTATATTGTTTAATCTGTATTCTACCAACCAACAAATAACATTTGTCCATACTATAAATACACTCCATCGGACGTTCTGAAGAACGATGATTAGTTGTTCTACTGTAGTAGAACATTTAAACAGTAAAAAATGACAAAACCTCGTCACGAATAGTCCAAACATAATATTAACTAATTCAAACCAAAATAAGACATTCCTGATAGATGTAACTGTCCCAAATACTAATAATATCCAAGAGATGATTCACAATGATTGTCTATATATGCAGATTTGGCAGGCGCGGTTAAACAAAAATGGCAAGTATCTTACGTCAGCATTTACTGACCTACTATTCTTAAACATATCAGAATAATATTGGTATTCGTTATTTTCAAGTTTCTGTTCACCTAAATTATAAGTCCATTTCTACTTAAAGGAGTTAATACTATTAATGAATTTACCTATGTACAAGTCGATATTTATTATTTGAATGACAACAAAGGTCAAAAATTAAATGGTCCTAATCAAGCAATGAAACATTGCGAAACGTGGAACAGCTAAAAAGTTTCCTTTCTGTTCAGCTCCTCACCCCAAAATAAATTCTACTTTAAAATAATAATAATAATAATAATAATACCTTTACTGTTACACTATTGTAGATGACACGTACTCAAACAATGTGTACCTACTTATATTAGTTAATAAATAAAAAGATAAGCTATTATAAAAGGTTCGTTATTTAGTATGCACTATATATTTGCAATTTAGGAATGACTCTGTATTTCAAATAACTTTAATTTACACCCAATTTTTGTTATTATTTTAATTTCTATATGGAGCGACGGACGGATTTATATTAAATAAAGGATGTTGTGAGTGGAAATTGAGGTATCTACTGGATTATATCAAGTAAGTTGATTATAATATTTTTCATTCTATTTCATTTGCCAGTCTAAGTTTCGGGTGAAATGAATACAGGGGCTTTCTAAAAAAAATTCAATCCATTGAAAAAATATTGACAATTAAAAGTATACCTCACAAAAACAACCTGTAAACCAAATATCGAGTCTATATTTGTCACATAATTTTGCTTGTAAGTGTTTTAATAATTAATTTTGTGATAAAAAGAGCTTTTTAATATTTTGTCAAGAATATAATCAGAACGCTCGATTAACTCACAAAATGAATTTGGGTAAAAAAATCTGTAAATTTCCTTTACCCGGAACTTCCCTTGTTACGAATATCTTTTTTATTAGGAAAGGTGAAGTGTGCCGTCATCTTTTTCCGGCTTATTTGATTTTTACCAAAATACTACCAGGTCATTCCCATATGACCCTTATTTTTTAATTAAGAGAGGGTGATTTTTTTCAGATTACAAAAATTTGGTTTGGGCGCCATTTTGAATTAGTACCACAGTTTTACTAGTTCATCTCTATTAGTTAGGCACACAATTCGAAATCAGTTCATTAATTAGTTTTTAAAGGCTGAAATTTTAAATATTTTATCAAGCCACCATTTTGTTCCGCCATCTTGTATTCGTACGTATAAATTGGATAATTAGTCTTTTAGTAGTGATTTCTTTTAACGTTTTACTAGACCGCCATCTTGATGCGGCATGTTGAATTTTTTCCAAAATATTACCAGGTCATCACCATATGAGCTTTAATTTTTGCCTAAAATTTGAAGTCAATCTGATGAGTAGTTTTTAAGCAATGCCGCGAACTGTCAGACAAACAAACCGACAGACGAACCGATGGAATTGATAAAACATATTTTTTGGCATCTATAGGGACGTTAAAGGGCGAAGATATGTGAAACCTCAGAGGGTGATTTTTTCGGTACAAAAATTTTATCTAGTCGCTATTTTGTTCCGCCATCTTAAATTAATATCACAGTTTTACTAGTTCATCTCTATACCACAATTGGTTATGGCACACAATTTAAAATTAGTTCATTAAGTAGTTGTTTCAGTCTGAATTTTTAAATATTTTATTAAACCGCCATTTTGTCCCGCCTTCTTGGATTCATACCAAAATTCTACCAGATTATTCCTACATAATACTTGATTTTTATGCAAAAGTTGGGATACATTTGATAAGCACTTTTTGAGTAATAATTTTTTTAGCATACCTCAATTTTTGTTTTGCCATATTAGAATTTTACCAAAATGTTACCAGCTTATCCTTATATTACCAGCTCATCCTTATATGAGTCTATTGGGAAGTAGTTATAGTAGTATATGAAAACAGTTTCTTCTTTTATGTTGAAATTAGAAGAAAATAGGACGTTTGTTTTAATAACTCAATCTAAAAGATTTTGAGGTCTTTTTCAAATGAATTTATAATCAGTTTAATCCGTATATGGCTACAGGTCGGTGAAGTACTGATTTGCGTATGCTATATCAAAAAGGAGGCAGTTGAGTTTTTTATTTTTCCCCATTTGGTTTTTCCTTGATGTTAACAGTTTCAAAGTTGTAAGTAGAAATTATGTTTGAGTGTTGGGAATTTGAGCGAGCAAAATTCAGGCATAATACACACATAGATATTAAAATTAATACTGAATAGTTATTTTACATAGTGCATAATTATTACAAATATACTTAAAGCTATAAAGAATTAATAAAAAACAATACTAATTACAGATAAAATACGAAAACAAAAAACAAATAAATAATATTATTTTAATGAGATGATTAACTCATTTTTGTATTTTTCTTTCCATTACCAATATTTATATATATTGCATTAAGTTTTTATAATTCGATCCGTAGGTTCATGGTGTCTGCTAAATTGATGTGAATCATTTCACTTGCTTGCGTTTGTACTAGTTGTTCTATCTGTCCACAATTTGAACATGCTTCCTATTTATTTATGTTATTATGTATTTTTTTTATGTTTACATTGTTTTCTTTCAGTGCTTGAAAAAGTGTCAATAAAGTTTCGAAACGTCGCACACAGTTTGATTTTTGAGCTTTCTCCTAACACACGACAAAATATTAAAAATATATGGTGATAGAATTGATATCATACATTAAGAACTCTTGTACACTATAAGACATTTCAAGTAAAAGAATTTGGGAGGGTAATATTTTATTACTTAAAGTAATCTTATTACCTATAACGAAAATTCTGAGCATTCTGGTCTATCCTGCGTCTTCCTAGGCGTCAGTAAAGTTCTACTATATTATTGTTTCGTTTTATAACTGTGAATAATGCCTCTGTGAGTGTTCATGCTGTTTTACCAACCAATGATTTTCCAAGAGTAAAACTTAAGGTAAAGTTAAGATTTTAAGTTATTTAAAAATGGTCCTACAAGGCTCTTGATACATCAAGTCAGTCAGTACTCTCACTGCTCTCCGTTGCGGATCTTCAATAACTTTTAAACACCGTAAGCCGAGCTAAGAAATTAATGTTAATACAAGTATTTTCAAAATAAAAATTTATGATGTTATCCGATGGTAGTGATATTAATTTTATGCAAAAAAATCGCCTTAAAATAATTAATATCACTTGTGGTTTCAGTTGGCAAAACACAATTGAAGAGTTAAATGTTTAAAATGACTTGTTCAAAAACAAATTACACAATATGAAAAAACAGATGAAAGTTCAATCGAATTTTTCAAATAGAGCCATCATAAGTCGACATTCACAGATACCATTCATCAAAATAGTGATTTAATTTTTGGAATCGCAATAAAAACCTATTAAACCTATCGAATTTTCGCGTAATTAGTCCCTTTAAAAATGGAAAATAAACATTAAACCGGGACGGACACTCATATTATGGAAATTGCGTTTTAGGAGCTTTTATTTTTTTTTAATTTAGCCCTGTATGGGATTGAACATTTAAAATTAAAGTGGCCTTTGGATATTTATTTGAATATATGTAATAGAAATGTTAAATAGAAAATTAAATTAAATATCTATACACAAGAATAAATAGTAACAATATTAAAAGCTAAAATCACCAAAAAAAAAACTTTTATTGACCTTGTGGGACTTAGCTAATAAAACCATGTATTTGTTTGTATTGGATATGGCGTCACAGATCACATCAGGATGAGGAACAGTTTTGAATGTATTTTCTTTTCTAATGGATGACGTCAGACACGAAACTGTTTCAATTCGCTTTAAAACGTTCCTGAAGACTAATAAACTGTCAAATTCGGATTGTGATTCGGATAAACTGACTTTAGTTTGTTGTTTGAAATATTTATTAATTACCATTACACTATTGCAAATTATTTATAAAGAGCGAAAAAGCACGAGATAATGTATTACTTGAGATGGTTTTGTTCAATTATATAATTACTGTGGATTCTGAAACTGCAAAGAAGACTTTCAATAGTCAGGAGAAACTGAGACCACTATTTATCAAATATCAAAACACGAAAAAAAGCTGGGAAACTTAACCGAATTGTGATTGTGAATGAGAAGTAAGTAATCGAAGAGAGACAGAAAGGCAATTTGATATTTCTGACTGGTTCAACCTAGTTATTTGGTAACACATGCTATCTTTTCAAATATTTTTATTGGGCGTCCTTTTGTTCCATTATATTGGATTCCTACCATTATTTTACCAGGTTCTGCCTATACTACACTTGATTTTTAGACATATTTAAAAAAATTCAATTAGTAGTTTTTACATTGACACACACCGCCATTTTGTTATGTCATGTTAAATTCATACCAGTTTATTCCTTTATCATATTTAATTTTTATGCAAAATTTGAAGTCAATTAAATACGATTTTTTTACGTTCAATTTAAAAAAAATATTTGTCCGCCATTTTATTCCGCCATCTTGAATTCGTACCACCACTTTAGTAGTTTATTTCTATATTACGCTTAACGCTTGCATAAAATTTTAAATTAATTTAATGAGTAGTTCTTTAGGCCGATTTTTTAAATATCTTAATACGCCGCCATTTTGCTTGGCTATCTTATATTTATACCAAAATATTACCAGTTCATTTCTATGTAACACTTGCTTTTTGTGCAAAATTTAGTCTTTTAGTAATAATTTTTTTAACGTTTCACTAGGCCGCAGTCTTGTTCCGGCATATTGGTTTCTTTCCAAAATAATACCAGGTTATTCCCATATGACCTTTGATAAACAAACATATTTTTTGGCATCTAGGGACGCTAAAACCTGAAAATATGTAATAGCTGAGAGGAATTCCAAGCAGTTCTGCTTGGAAGGCGGCCACCCTTTTGCCTAGGGCTATACTAATTTCCAGGTCGAGTTCTGGTTCTTGCACTCCCAGGCCAGCCCCAGATTGGTTCTTCGAACCGTCAGTATAGATGTGTATATTTTCTGTGTTTTCCTGGTTCTGTTGAGCCAATTGATTGTCAATTTCAAAGTTTTTATCGAAAATGAAGCATATTAAATTTGTATGGATGACACTTATATTTCTTCAAGATCCTCTGAACGTGAACGTCAGCTTTTGGCACACCAATTTCCTTCTCAATTTTTCTAGGACGAGAGTGTTGCTTTCATTTATCCCAAAATATCTATCTCTTTTCTTTCTCTGTTCTCTTTGTTGTATGTTTTAGGATGCTAAGTGAACAAATGATCCGTGCTCAACTAAATTTGCTTTTAAACGAGCAAATATTTCAAAAAACGGTTGCCTTCTTTCTGAATATCTAACAAGCAAAAACTTATAATGATTATACAGATTTTCATAGCCAGCCATAATAGCTTCCTTACCTTTGGAAATATAATATGGCTTCTTCAGAATTCTCATTTCTCTGTATAAAACATACCAGCATATCATATTTTTCATAATTTTCATACGCTGCCATTATTCGAAGAAATTGATAAATATCAATTAAATAGAAATACCAAAAGAACGTTTATAAACTGCTTTATAAACGAAAAGTCTATCCAAAAACCATGATTCCTGACATTTATTTTTGTTTGTTGTCACAAACAATAGCCATAGCCTACTATTAAATTATGCATTTAATTTCAGAAAATTGTCATTTGTTTGCGTGTTTCTAAGAAAAAGTGCATACTATTATATATTTTTAAAAAGGTAAAGAAAGATAAATTTTATAGTCTATAAATATACAGTATACTAATTCCAAAAGCGGAATTGAGTTTTACGGGAAAAGCTATATAAGAAACAATTTTCACATTTTGTGTGTTGTGATAGTTGAGATACGAGGGGTGCCTGAAATTCAACATTTTCAATTTAGTCCTGTCTCTTAAAAACTAAAAGTGCTACGAAAAGTTTGTTAACGGCATCTTTAGTTTTACGGAAAAGTAGCATAACTGTCGCAAAAACCTCAACTTTCTATTTATAAAAATAACGGTCATATCCCGCAAAAGTACCCAAAATGGGACACCCTGTACTTCGCATATCCCGTTATTTACGTTAAGACTATAACAACACACTCTAAAGTAGGTAATAAAACTTTTTCGAATTTTCCAAACATTACTCGCATTTACTTCAGCTCTTCAATTTATGTCGTGAATTTTACATACGTCGATGTAATTTTACATGCGTCGAATGTAATCATTTTTAACCCTTACATCTGAGAAACTTATTGAGATAGCGATTTCAGTTTTTGCTTTCTAAAAGACAATTAATTGAAAATTAGTCCTGTCAAATTTTAGACGATTATATTAAAAAACAAAGGAAAGGTGAATTTTTTGATATCAACTAAAAAATCAGTTCCACGCTAACGATGTTCTTTTAACCGTCGGCGCAGATTTTCCAAATTTGCAAGTGGTTCCAGTCTTTAAGTGTACACTTTTTCTTGAAATGCATTCAATACCGACTAGTCTCAAGGATTACAGATCGGAGAATTAGGTGGCCATTTCTTTGTTCGAGTGAAATATGGCGTCCTCATTGGTCAGGTACAATCGATGAAGTTTCGATAGTAAATCATCTCGTAAATGTATGTATCTATATACGTTTATCTTTGTTAAATGAGGATCAGTAAAAATAGGCGATTCTTTTTCCATTCCAGGATATTACGCATGAAACCATGAGTTTCTTAGAAAACCGAGACTTTCTACTATACAAATATTCCGCTTCAAAAGCGTTCTTTTTGGTTGTCAAATAAACCCTAGTATTTTGCATGTTTTGAGAGACTTTCGTCCCTCAAAACAAGAGTTGTAGGCCGTGATTCGAAAATTTTCTGTATATACCTTTTGTAGAATTTAATGCCTACACGTTTCCGAATATCTTGTACAACCCTACGACTGATAATTGTTCTGGCTACTGTTGAGATAAATGAGTACCCGGTTGATTTTCCTGTGAGAACGACAATACGAGTGCAGTTACAGGTCTTCCACTTCCGAGTTTTCTCTTAACGGATCCGGTTTTTACAAGCCTTCGAATAGCGCGATTTATGCTAGAAAGTGGCCATATCCTCCCTGGAAACTTTCTCGCAATTCTTTTTCTATGCAATTTTTTTTCTCGATATCACGTTGCAATGATCTCTAAATCGCACTTCGCTAAATGAGGTGCCATTATTACAAGATATAGTAATTTGATTGCCACGAAACACCACTAAACTAATTGCAAAGTGACATCTAACTGCAAATGTCACTCACAACTTCAATTGTTTTAACAAAAGGTTGCTCCGATTTAAGATTATTAGCAACGAGTAAATCTAATTTTAAACATTAGCTTTAACCTTTTCTGTTATTCGGTTATTAAAAGACATATACACTTGTGAATTTTTTCACACATTATTTGCAATTCTTTTTCTGCTAGGAAAATAAATCAGCTTGATATTTCGATGCATTTCTATAAGATAACTATGGAAACAAGATTCATTTTTTTCTACCCACGCAGTATATTTGGAAAAGCCTTTACGTATAATAATTCTAAACTAATTTTTTTGTAAGAAAATTTTTCCTTGACAATTTCTCATTATAACAGAGCAAAAGCATTGTAATGTCTAATAAATTTCGGGTTTAATATATTCTCTCTGCTTCTAAAGCATCATAATCACCGTTAATGGATAATATGCCTGGCCAGTGAGATAACTTGAGACAGCCTCCATGAGTAGAACGGTAGAAACAATAGGGTGCTGCATTGATTAAGTTAAGGCCCATGGTGCAATTTAAATTAATGTGCGTTACTGATCTCAAGGTTTAAATCGGATATAAATTTAGGTACGTTCCTAAACTGTTACTCAAAATAAATGAATCACCAACTTTTTAGGAGACATTTGAAGTCAAATATTTTAAAAACATAAAAATAAATATCAGTACGTGTCTGCAACCATCTCGTAGAAAACTTTCTGTAAATAAACTAGTGTCATAATTTTTTTCCAAATTAATAGTTAAAACATGAGTTTTTCTTCAATATTTATAAATTCCTCGCATGTATCTGCAAACATGTTTCAAATGTTTCTTCTAATATGTTTGTTGAGAGGGTAACTTAAGAGAAATAACTCGGTAAAATTCGTTTACGCGAAACTTCCCACGTTATGAATTTTTCCTTCTATTGGGAATAATGATGTGTTTTTTAGTTTCGCACATATTCAGTTAGTAACACAGTAACATATATATATATATATATATATATATACCGTCTTTTTTTCAAACATTTTAATAGGATCTCATTATGTTATTACCGTATTGGATATACTTTACCAGTTTCTACCTACGCCACACTTTTTTTAGACAAAATTAAAAATAAATTGTGTATAGTTTTTACACCGAATTTGTCGCGTCATGGCAAATTCGTACGAGTTTATCCCTATATCAAATTTAATTTTCCTGCAAAATTTGAAGTCAATGAATAAAAAGATTTTTTTACGTTGATTTTTTGAACATTTTATTTGGCCGCCATTTTGTTTCGCTGTCTTGAATTCCATTTTATATCTTTCTCACACTTAATTATGGCACAAAATTTGAAATCAATATGTTAAGTAGTTTTTCAAGCTAAATTTTTAAATATTTTATAAAGTGTTAAAATGTTACCAGTTCATTTCAATGTAGCATTCGATTTTAGTGCAAAATTTGAGGTAACCTAGGTCATTATTTTTGAGTAATATTTTTTAACATTTCACTAGGCTACCATTTTGTTCCGCCATATTGGGTTTTTACCAAAATATTACTTGGTCATCTCTATACTCTCCATTTTTGACCAAAATTTGAAGTCAATGGGGTAAGTATTTTTTTTAACTACGCATCAAAATAGCCAACAGACAGATAGACCGAACCGATAGAGAAACCGCCTGAATTGAGAAAATATATTTTTGGCATCAAAATTATTTCACGATTCAAAAATTTTATTTGGCCGCCATCTCTAAATAGTACCACAATTTTGCCAGTTCATTTATATACCACAGTTAATTCTTGCACTCAAATTGGAAATCAATCTCTTAAGTAGTTTTTTGAGGCTGAATTTTTAATTATTAAGGCGCCATTTGGTTTTGCCATCTTGGATTCGTACCAAAATTTTACTAGTTGATTCCCACTTGATATTTGTGCCAAATTTGAGATAAATTGGACCAATACTTTTAGCAACAATTTTTAATCCACCACCTTTTTAAACTAAAGCATTAAGGTGTGTAATAGACAAACAACCCCATTTGCTAAGAGTTATCTCTTTTGATACCACGTTGTGTAATTTTATGTATACAGGATGACCATGAAGATGTGCAACCTCAAAATCTAGTATTTTTTTGTTAATAGGGGCTTAGGAGATTTTTGTTTATAAATTATTTCCGATTTTTTGGAACACCCTGTATAAATTTTTTTAAAATATATATACCTGTTCAAGCGTTTTTTTTTTGAAATACTAACCGTTTTTTAAATTAACAATATTGTAATATATAAGGAGCGATTTCACAAGTTTTTTAAAATATGTAAAATAATCAAATAAAATTTAAGCGTTTTTCCGAAAATCGTTTTTTAAATAAAAAAACTTGTAATATTTAAGGGGCGGTTTTACCCCTTATCTTCTACATCCTACTATCATATATATATATATATATATATATATATATATATATATATATATATATATATATATATATATATATATATATATAAGTTTGAAATACATAATACAAAAGGGTTCAAGAAAATTTTTCGATTTTTTATGTTTCAACTCGAATAATTGTTAAACAAAAGTCATTAAAATTATTTCGCTTCGTGGAGACTTTACTACCACAACTATATTCTATGAGATTATGAAATTGCCATGATTTTTATATTCTATTAGTTATTAATATTCAAGTTAACAAAAAACTAAAAAATTAGCTTTTTTTGTTAACTTCAATTATTGATAACTAATAGATTATAACAATTAAAAACATGGTAATGTCATAATCTCTCCACAGAGCGAAATAATTTTAGTAGCTTTTATTTAGCAATTAGAATTATATAGTATTAAAGCGTGTTTTTTTAATTCTAACAATTTTTAAAATCTTGAGGTATTCTTTTTAGTGTAGCTGCTAATGATGAGTTTTATAGGGAAAAATCGTTTATTTTATGTTGCTTCATATCTTATCAAAGAGGTCGATTGCAAGATTTCTTATTTGATGTGACTCTCGAAATTTTTCTTTCAGGTTCTGAGAGAGACTGTAAAATTGGAAAGTGATTAATAATAGAGATAGAGTTCCGGAAGTCCGGTCTTTTTTATTGGAAAATTCTTCCACTTTAAGAACATTTTTTATTAATTCTTAAATTTTAAAAGTTTCCGAGATATTCGCAAAAATCTAAGCTCCTTTTTTTACCTTAATGTGATAATAACTCCGTTTATGTGCGGGTTCGAAATGTTAAAATATTTTTCTCATTCCAAATCCAATGAGCCCTCACTATTATTTTTACTGGTAGTAGCAAAAATTACCGACATTTTGAGTTTGTGAACTAAACTAATATATAAATCGACCTTACTCTGAGTTTGTTGCTTATTTTAAATGGTTATCAGTATATCTATAATCTATATCACACGAATTATGCATATTTTTAAAATATCGTTAGATATATCAAGACAATGAAATGTTTTTAAAAAAATAGAACCAACTTCAAAAAAAATTGCTAAAAAGTAAAAAATAATATTTTATTTATTCCTTACATATATACATTTTTAGGTGGTCGCCCAAAGCAGCCTCACCCAGCCATTATAAAATATTGTTGATGTATTTTATATTACAATACATATAAACAAAATATATGGCTATCCCTACATCTTTTAAAACTGATGCCCGAATCACTTATCCTCAGGGCTCCTTCGTGAAACTGCGCAAGCGCAAACTGCTATTTCCATCCAATCCAGCGCCCAAAATCAAATGGCAATATTGACTTCCTATAGGACATTTATAATTGTCCAAACAGACCAATAACGAATTCGCATTTCGAGACATGTGCAGAAATATTTTAGGGGCTTTGCAACTAGTCTAGGTTAGTGCATGAAGATTTTATTGACGGCCCTGTTACAGAAAATACACCTAGGCAAACTAAATGTAAACTATAAAACAACTCCAACCCCAGCAGCAATCAAACTTACTCCGTAGTTCGACTTCAAAATAGTGACGTGACCCTCTCTGAATAACATATTAAAATCGGTATTAGGTTAGTAAGTTTAAGGTTCTAGTGAGTATAGGAAATACGTGTATGTATATTTTTTTTATATATATTATTACAGATTAGTTATTATTTGGACTTCAAAATGTCTATATTTAAGGAATAAATAAAATATTATTTTTTACTTCTTACCGATTTTTTTCAAGTCGGTTTTCTTTTTATATTTTAATTTTCACTTTTTTAGTGATATTATACATGTTACATTTTTAAGAATATTATAATTTGTAGTATATGTATATCCTATTTTATATAACATAATATAAAAAGTGACGAATAGAGAACTAAACGACACTATTAAAATTAGATTTTACTGAAAAACAAATAAAAGTAAATCATGTTTGACAGCTGCCTTTTTTGGGTTAAACATATTTAAACCTTTAGAGATATTTTAGTTTTCATTAACTATTATGATAATGGTAATAATATATATGTACCTAAACCTAATTTAACTCGTACTCGCCAAATACTAATTTATTAATTTGAAAATTAAAACTCAAGAATTTCAATTAAAAAAAAATGTTTAAATAATGCTGATAAAACAGCACAAGGGTCAGTTCAGTCACACACCACTTTGCTTTTCGAAACGATTCCATGATATCCAATTTTACGTACCCACTATAGCTATGCAGACTTTAGAACCAAATAAAGTTCCTAATAGTCCTCAAGATAAAAGAGCACTTGTAGAAATACAACAATTGAGGGAATTTACATAAGATATATTATAACGAGATTTTTCCTCTAACTATTTTTGTAAATAAAATAATTTAAATATTAATATCAGTGCTGTTTACTTAGCTATTTTTTTTATAGTGTCATTTAATATAAATTACTGTCACATGTTTCTTTTACCACCACACACATCGGTTATCCGTATTTCAAATTTATTTTTTTTGAAGAATTTAAATTTGAATTTTTACGTCAATTTTTTAAACATTTTATTTGGCCGTAATTTTATTTCGCCATCTTGAATTCGTACCATTATTTTACTAGTTTATTAAAATGTGAAAGTAATTTAAAAAGGCTGATTTTTAAATATTTTATTAGGCCGCACTTTTTGTTTGGCTATCTTGGAATCGTATCAAAATTGTTACCAGTTCATTTCTATTTAACATTTGACTTTTGCTCAAAATTTGAAGTAAACTGGATAATTAGTTTTGTAGTAATATTTCAGTAGGCCGCTAGTTTATTCCGCCATATTAGAATTTTACCAAAATATTACAAGGTCATCCCCATATGACCGTTAATTTTTTACCAAAATTTGAACTCAATTGTTTAAGTAGTTTTATAGCTACGTCGCGAACTGAGAAACAGAGAGATGGAACTCTGGGGGGGAGGGGGTGATTTTATTCACGATTACAGGCTGCATTTTATTAATTTCATTTTTATTAAGCAGCCATTTTTGTTCACCATCTTGAATTCGTACCAAAATTTTATCAGTTGATTCCTACGTAATATCTGATTTCTGTTCAAAATTTGAGGTGAATTGAGTAAGCAGTTTTTTTAGTAATAATTTTTTAACATTTCACTAAGCCGCCATTTTGTTTCGCCATATTGGACGGGCCGACGCCGACGGATCGGCGGAACTGAGAAAACATGTTTTCGCCATACAGGGATCCTGAAACGTAGATATCTGAAAAAATCTCGGAGGGTGATGTTTTTATCGTTATAATACTTCCCTTTTACAAAAGAATTGACAAAAACTCTAAAAAAAATAGTACAATAGTTTTTGTGAAAAAGCAGTGAAAAATAGTTTTTTCATTTTCTAAATAATACCATATTTATTTTTCAATTTAGTGCCGCGCGGTCCTCTATAAGATTAAATTAAAATTATATCAAGAATGGAGATAGAGTTCTAGGACTTTTTTATTGGAAATTTTTCCTCTTGAAGATTTTACTTTTTAATTCTTAAATGTTAATAGTTTTCAAATTATTTCTTAAAAAACTAAATTTCTTGTTTTTAATTTGTTAATAACTTTTGATATCGTTTATCTGCGGATTAAAAACTTTTGCACATCTTTTTAGATGTCATTCCGAATCCAATGAGCCCTCACACAAGTTTTTACTAGCAGTAGCAAGAATTAACACCAAATTAAGTTTGTGAATGACACTGATATTATATCGTCAGCGTATTTTAAAATATTATATCGTCAGCGTATTTTAAACTTTTAATATTCGAAAAAATATACATAAACGAAATTTCTAGATATCAATAATATTACGTAAAATTATTGCCATATAGAGTCAATAAGCTCAAAGCAGACATTATTAATAAACCGTCAATATCGACATCCTTTTCGAAAATCCTACACAAACAATGACTGTTAAACAAGAGAACAATATATTTGCAGTAGGAAATTCTAACAGTGAGGCTTTGATGGAACAAAACCCTGTTTAAATAGGTTCAAATCTAGATGAATCCAGATTTATAAGGTACATTCAGTTAATCAACCTGTATAACAGAAGCTTGCTGCCCTGGCGCATACCTAATTTAATTACCACCTTGTATAAAGTTGGGATTGATATTAATGCTGTATGTCTACAGCCAGAATAAGGAATCTTGTACCTAGCCCTAAACAAGTATGATTACAGTCCTTTTAATTAGAATATCTAATTGCATTACTTAACATATTTCTCGTTTAATCTCTAAAAAGTCGGAAAATTCGTTTAACTCGCAATCGGAACTTTCCTTGTAATATAGCTTTCCATTTATTAAGGGAATGAAATATAATATAATGTGTAGTATATATACAAGACGTTTGATAATAAATGAAGCTCCCCTGAACTCTTCAAATGTTGGCTTTACAAAAAATGTTTCATATGAAATATGTAGATAAAGGCCTGCATGTTTTAAATATCTAATATATCCCTATGCCGAGTGTAACAAAATTGAGTGGCAACTCAAAGTTACATTTTTCAAATTGAACGCCCTGTACATTTTTACACTTTTGGAATCTTCGGGGAATTATCGTCTTTTGTATGTGACACCTTATTTTTCCAAATTTATTTGCTCTGAAGTATTTTCTTTGAAAATGGCGATTTTTGTTATTTTAACTGCCAGTAGAATCTAAATGGCTCAACTTTTTTGCGAAAGATGCCACAAACAAATATTTCAAAACCCCCTCCATTTCTGATATACAGGGCAAAATTTAAAATAATGCATTTTGAGACATCCATCGTATTTCGTTATCGGAAAAGTAAAAACTGGATCTTATACACTTTTTTACGCAGAATTTAGAGGTGTTGTAGTCAGATTTTTCTTGTGAGGTGTTACAATGGGACATCCTGTATATTTGTAAATCATCTTTTACTGTTTTTTTTAGATTTTCAAAAATATATAACATACATATTTATGTTCCATGTTAATTCCAATACTTACTACTTCCTAATTGAAAAATATATTTGTTATTAATAGGCCAAGACCGATATTAAAACAAAAAAACACAGTCATGTCCTTCGACAATTTGTTGAATTTTTGTCAGAATAATGAAAGCCTCTGATTTATTTTTTCTAGTTTGTGTTAAAATTTTGCAACGACACTCGACTTTTTCTTCATTATGACAGTCAATGTAATTTTTGAAAATAATGAAAAATGACATACTCGTTTCTTATGTTTAGTGCAATAAAAATAAATCAGAAATATGGTTATACCTTAAGCATTTCCCATTCCATTTAAACCACGATGAAAAATATATTATCTTCATATAAATACCAAGAGAAGAAACAACCGGAAAAAAAGGAGTTTCCAAAAACAAGATCAAATTTAATCCAGCACGGTTCATTTTCTAAAACAAACAAAATCGCGATATTGAAGAAATAAATGCGTTGGCTTCTGTTGAAGCAATTCCAACTAGTTCTTGCAGGAAAATAGAAGATTTCGGAGTTTCCACACCAAAGATTCAAAAAATATAAAGAACATAAGTTTAAATCTTATATATAGAATACTAGGTTTTGGTTCCAAGACAATAACCATGTTGTATTTCCAAGGCATGTTTGGTTCTTTGCGTTTCATGCTTTATACTCGGAAGCAATATCATACATAACCTTTAGCTATGGACGTGAAATTGTGTAACACAAGCACAGAGGGGTTTCAAAGTTGTCTCTTGGCGTTTGATTCCCACCTAGATCTGTGCAAAAATAAAAAAAAAACACAACACATGAAAAAATATTCTTTGGTATTTTTCAATTTTTTTTTCTGTAGGTTGTTTAATATTTTTCAAACATGCAACTTGGGCATATAGTTGATGAGCATAGACAACCCCCAGATCAGTACACTTATTATTCAACGTAGGTAGATATCTTACGATCAACAGAACAATGTTTTCTGTTGACCTTTTTTATGTTTTCTACAGCTTGCTCAGTTTCTATTTCTAATATATCCCGGATTGCCAATGTACTTGTCTACCTAGTCGAGAAGTCTTTACGCAGTTTTTTCTATTAGAAAAATAAAAACACAAACACATTCGCTGCAGATATGTCCATATGCCTAAGACAAATGGCAACAGACCATCACTGTATTCTTCAATCAGGAGTATAATTTGTGCAGTATTGAGCCAGACCACAGCCAGGCTTGGAATTATTGTCGAACCTAATTATTTCTGGTTTGTTTACCTTTGGATCTTGATCTGCAACCAAATGTATTGATCAAACAAGCAACATGGCCTTGCGAAACAACATACTATCAGATTAAAAAAATATATCTACTAAAATTAAAGCGAAATACTACAATAATTAATAACTTTTTACTAACTTTTATTTTTGTAACGTAACCACAGATAAGAATCAATCTGGCCCAGAGACGTCCACCGGTCATTTCAAAACTCAATTACTCACACAAACGACATCTTAAGCCTCCATAAATTTCACAACATACTGACCAAGGTTCGTTTTCGTTTCATATACCATATACTCGAAATGACGACTGCAGAAGAAGGGAAACCCTTAAAAAAGTAATAAATTTGATTCGAGGAGATTGATTTCCATCTATGTTTAAAAAATATCATACTTGAAGGCAACCTTACTGCAAATAAGCCCGAGAGAAGAGAAAATGATCCCTTGGCACATCTTAATTACTTGTATCTGCAAAATCCCGCTCACAAAGCGCAAATTGTAAGTGCCTATCTGGATACTAAGTTCGCAGACCACTGAGTTGAAACAAAACTTTCTGGATTTCTATTTGTGGGGATACGTGGAAAATACAATTTATAACTTCCAGTACCAAGCAATGGGAGATTTATGAAATCACTCCGAAAGAGCCTTTAGAGAGTTAAATGCCTTAAGGCTAACTATTTGTAAAACAGGAGAACAAATTGAACAATATTTATGGGAAATTTGCCTATATTTTCATGTTCATAGTGATTTTTATGTTTTTTAATAATAACTAAGTGTCATCTGTTTAATATCATTGAATATTAATTGTTAACATGATTAAATTTGATCGTGCTACTTTTTTTCGGGATCAATTTAAAAATCAAAACAATTTAAATTAAAATTTGGTATCGAAACTGCGGCCATGGCAGCGTGTCGAAACAAAACTTTTGACATGATCTAATCCCAAGAAACATGATTTCTTAATTGACCACACCCGTAAAAGCTTCTGTTCTAATATTTATACGTATTTAAATTACGCACTTGATATACGATCGCTGGCAGTATTGCTTATTAACAAAGAAAAGTTTGTCTTTAGACACCTTTTTATATTTTTTTGGATATACAGGGTTGTTCAAAAGAAACGTATAAAATTCATATCATGTGTATGAGTTATTTTTCACAAAAACGCTGGAACACGTGAGTAATTTAAATGGTTGTTCGTCTTTTTGTAGTATTTTAAGCCCCTCCTTACAAACCCTTAATTTGTAAGCATCCAAACTTTTTTTTTAATGACAATCTATGAGAAGGCCTTCTAAACTGAATCCTATACAAGAAACAAGTTGTTTAATTAAAATTTATATTCGAGGGGGATCTTTAGCTCTCCTCTGATTCGGCTAATGTAACAAATGCTGAAAGTGATCTCCATCTCCTCTCGAATTATTTCGGCTGGTTAATTAGTAACCTCCATCCTTATTTTATCTTGTAGGTTATCAACGCTGTTTGGTCTAATTTTAAATATTCTCCCTTTTAAATTCCTCTATAGAAAGAAATCCAATGGTGTAAGGTTCGGAGACCTTGGTGGCCATTCAATGGGACCCCCTTGAGCTATCCACCGATTTAAAAAAATTTCGTTCAAGTATTTTTGAACATTTATATACCACCTTATTACAAAATAAGGTGGTGCGCCATCTTCCTGAAACGATATTATTTCGTAGGGAAAATGTTATTTTCATCATATCTTATCATTTCTTCACAGAATTGTAATCTCCTATCTAGGTCTTCAAGAAGTTCCCGTACAATATGCATTTTATACGGTTGATACTTCTGGTTCTTTAGTAATTTCAGTACAGAAGCTCTGCTGACATCGTTATTTAGCGTTAAGGTATTAGTTGAAGAATTTGGGCTTTATTGTACTGATATAAGTATATGCCTTTCTGAAAGCATCACAATTCAAAAATGTCAAAATTCCAAAATACGAACACTAGCTTACAATTCAATGATTGGACTGAAAGATTAACTGAATTCATTATTTTCTGTGTTTAGGTATTTACCAAGTAAACAACCAAATGTGGGAAAAACTGTACTAGAATTTCAAGAAATTGGGTATCTTTTTACCTATATTTTGCAATGTGAAGACTTGTGATTTTAGGAAGTTGCTTCTTAAAGTTTGGGGCAATAATAAATACCACTATCGTTTAATCAATCCTCTTAACTATGAGAATTAATTTTAATTAAAAATGTATGCTGACTCGCTTTACTCTAAGGAGATGAGCAGACCCCTAATTTGTTGCTAGTAGATGATTCAGTTTTAAAAGACCTTCTCATAAAGCCCTTACATGACCTAGGTCGCCATGTGAAAAAAAAAGTGGGTGCCTACAAATTAAGGGGCGGTATAAAAGGGGCTGAAAATATAGAAAACCTGAAACTGTTCAACGATAAATTTTTCTGCAAGCCTAAAAACTTACTTATGAAATTTATGAAAATTTTCTGGAAGCCGTTGATAGCTATTTGAAACCAGAATTTCTTTGTTTTTGGAAAAGAGTTGCAGACTTTTTTCGGTGGTCAAAAAAAAGCTCGATCGTCTTTTAGACTCAAAACGGATAGGCCTGTTATCTAGGCTCTAGAATAGTTTTGGCACCTCTTTTCCAAAGAAGTACACATTCTCAATTGAAATAATTATCTATAGTTTCCAGAAGAATTTTTACAAATATCAAATGTGTTTTCCAGCTTAATTTTATAACGTACTCACAATCAATCAAGACGATATTAAACAACCAGATAAGTAATAATTGACAATTCAAGCCAATAAATAGAAATGCAAGAAGTAAAGATTTAGTTATGATAGAATCAATCGCCGGCATTTACCGAGATACTAAATGCATACTGCCGGCTGTTAAAAAAATTGTTTTCGCCGACATAAAAATAAATAAAAGGAGAACGATTTTCTTTGTATAAATTAGGAATACCACGGGCGATTGGCTAGCCGGTACCTATAAGTTAATATTCAAAATAAATTAAATTTCCGCGTTATACAGATTCAAAAGATAATCATGATAAATGCATCTATTATTAAAAAGGTTGTACGAGCACAGCAAACAATAAATAACTAAAATATAAAACAATACTATTTTTAGCGATGTTAGTCAAACTTTTGGAAGCAAATTATGCAACTGATAAGAGAAGAATAAGTAGGCACTTTACCATTTTAATTACATACGTACTATTGGAATATTAGATGATTTTCTTGCCACGTTCTTCTACTTAATGGTAAGGCCACACTGAGGTGCTGTAACTCAAAAGATTTATGATGTAGTTCAGTGTTTTTCTACCTTCTTCTAGATCGTTTTTACATTTTGTCCTATCGAATTCAACTGCCACTTTTTCACCATGTAGCTTGTTAAAAGGAAAACGCAAATTAGATACCAGAATTTTACTAGAGCTTCGTAAACTCTAAAATTGAAATATATGTCTAAAAATTCCTGAACTGTTGCAGTACTGTTGTCTGGATACGCGACGCATTACTGATTCATTCAAAATCTTTTACTTCCTGTATCTAAGAGTCGGGCTCAAATTTAACAAAATGTAGATCGAACTGTGATAAAAAAAACAACATTTATTTTTTAAAACTACTTAGCAACGTTTTAAAGGAAGGAAAATGTCTGCTTTTTATTCTCTGAGCGACGCGTTACGTTCTAGGACCGGTTGCAAGGAACCCCCGTCTCCAGTTATTCCTCTCCTTATTTCTTCCCTCCTATAACCTGTCATGCTTTTGACAGTCAAGAAATAGTTGAGTTAAGTTAAAATCCATACAAATATTATAAGAAAATTTTAAAAATTATTTTCTTCATTCTAGTCAGCTAGTCAATAAATATTTTAGCGTCAGCGTCCAGTTAATTTTTGTTTTTTTTTGTCTTAATCAATTTATTTCATTTATTTTAGTTAATAATACAATTTCTAAATTTCCACAATTTTTTAAATTAGGATCATAGTCCCCATCAAATATTATCTCCAAAAAGAAGATCTGCTGTCAAAATCAGAAGGACTTTTCAATTGCTGAAATCAAAACAGAAAGCACTTCTCTCAGATACGGAATAACGAGGAAGCGACCCTAATCTCTAGCGTAAGTAAATGATAGAGGAATTTAGATATAGGGTATACAACTTCAATTTCTTTGCACTGATCTTTCAAATCTACTAATAATAAGATGTCACATTAAACAATCATATGCTCATTTTTATCCATCCGGTATATAAAAAATTATTCTACAAATCTAGAGCGAAATGTTATACATTTTTTGTAAGATTTACTGTATCCCCTATAGCATTCACACACTCTACGGCTCTTTTAATAAGTCGTGACACTGCAGTTAAACCATGCTCTTGAGTTGTTCCTTCAGCAAATGCGTCTGCTGCCTTTACTTCTTCTTTGATTTTCTCACTAAATGATGATGTATTAATAATATAATAACAAGCTGCTTTATTTGTGTCGAAAAATACAATGCAATCTTTACAATGATATGGCTAATATAGTTACACATTTTATATTTAATTTAATATGTAGCTAACTTAATGAAAAGGCATCTGTATACTAATAACAAATATTAATCTCCTGTTTACTTTGTTTCTTTTATGATATGTTAATTATTTATTTAAACATTCATTATATCATTGTTTATATGTGACATAAATAGACAGTGTGTCGCCTAGCATTTTAATTAATAACAACAACATAATAATAATAATAATAATAATAATAACCGCGAGACACAACTCAGCAGCGAAGGTCGTTCATCAAGCATTAGCCACAACATACAAACTAACGGAGAACACAGACCCTTACTACCATTACACACCAACATCTATATTTGAGAACGAAGACTACAAGCTCTACTGGGACACTGACATCCACACAGATAAAACAATCCCCGCAAATAGACCCGATATCACCTTTCAATCCAAAAAAGAGAAAATCACTTATTTGACATGGCTGTCCCCAACGACGAGAACATCCAAGCGAAATACAGTGAGAAGATCGCCAAATACACCGACTTGGCAATGGAAGTAAAAAGGCTGTGGAAACAGGAAAGAGTCATCATTGTTCCTCTCGTCATATCAATAACACGTCTCACCCCAACAACGTTTACACCGCATTTGGCTCAATTAGGAATTAATACAGACATTCACAGGAACATCCAAAATCGGTCATTTTCAAAACATGCATCGTTAGATCATTTCTTAATACACAATAGTTGTTTTTTTTCCATTTTTTTTTTATTTTTATTTTTTGTACTGACTTGGTATAATCCCGTCAGTATAAAATACAACCACAGGAATACTGTGAGATAACAAGTCATGAAAATAATAATAATAAGTAAAATCCTAAAGACCATCAACGAACACATAAGTCCCGAGTACATAACGAATGCGAGCACAATTGAGGACATTCATACAGTGATCTACGCAGCAGCTATAACCACGATAACACAGAACAATGAGAAACTCCCGCCACGACATAGAAACACCAACAACATAAAACCAAAATTCAAATGGCAGATAAGGATCAACAAGTCAAAACGTATCACACAAAGTGTAGAGAAAATAAAATCTGCATCTCCTGATCACACGCTTACAGAAACCCTTGACACTCTGAAGCAAAAACTAGCCGTGTATGCCGCAAGACTCCGAAGATACAAAGATTCAAATGAAAGAAAGGACGCTAACAACCCGTTTCGAAGAAGCGACAAACAGTTCTACCAAAAAATCATGAGCAATGAGGAGGCACGAGTAATAAAACCACCGACCAAACAAGAGATTACAGAATACTGGAAAAGTATTTGGTCAGAACTGAAACTACACAATAATAACGCTTTATGGATTAAAGCGGAAGAAGACAGTGCAGACAAGTGCTTGGAGGAACAAGAGGACTTTGCAATGACAACACAAGAAGTTGCAGAAACAATCAAATACGCGCATAACTGGAGATGTCTTGGAATAGATAACACTCATAACTTCTGGTACAAACAGTTTACCTCCACACATGAAGCTTTCACTCGCCAAATTAGTGAAATTATTTTAAAACTTAGCACACTCCCTAGTTTTCTCACCCAAGGAATAACATACCTTAAACCCAAAAATTCAAACAATAAGGACCGTCCAACTACCGACCTATTACGTGCCTTCCAACCCTATATAAGATCGTCACAGCCACAATTACCAGGAGAATAGAACAATATCTAGCAAACAAAAACATTCTAACGGCAGAGCAAAGAGGGTACAGCAAAAACAGCCGAGGATGCAAGGAGCAGCTAATTATAGACAGCGTCATCATGGAACAAACCAGGAAAAATTATAGAAATCTTCATAGTGGTTACATAGATTATAAAAAAGCCTTTGATTCGATACCCCCCAGTTGTCTAACCAGAGTGCTAGAATTATATAAAGTCAATAAAAATATCAGGCAATTTCTTACGCAAATCATGAGTACGTGGAAAACTAAAATCAATCTGAGAACACAAAAAGAGCACATCGAAACAGAAGAGATCTACATCAGACGAGGTATATTCCAGGGAGATTCACTCAGCGCTTTGTGGTTCTGCCTCTGTCTCAATTCACTCTCAAACACACTGAATAACACAAACTTCGGATTCCAAATTAAACACCAAAAAAATAACCTACACAAAATAAACCATCTCTTGTACATGGATGACATAAAATTATATGCAAGCACAAAGGCACAGCTAAAGGAACTCCTTAAAATCACAGAACTGTTTACCCTGGACATCAACATGGAATTTAGTATAAGTAAACGCAAGCTACTTCATATCAACAAGGGACAGTGGAAAGATCATCCCACGAGGGAAACAATCTGTCAATCAATATGTCTCTTTGCGGACGATACCAGCTTTACGTGGAGCCACCCAGATGTCACGGACCTACATAGGATTGTATCTAATGACCTAATCACCATTAAATCCTGGTGCGATTCTAATCTCCTATGTTTGAACATCTCTAAAACGAAAGTCTTGTCTTATAAAAACACGCTGCAACCCTTTGACCTTAATGGCACCACTATTGATGTCGTAAACTCTGTAAAATTTCTAGGGCTTCTTGTAGATGATTCTTTAAAATGGGATCCACATATCGACGCTTTATCAGGGAAGTTAGGTTCTGCTTGCTTTGCGTTAAGATCTGTTTCCGAGGAGCTTAGCTTTTCTACCTCCAGAACTGTTTATTTTGCTCTTGTTGAGTAGCACCTCAGATATGCTATTCCATTCTGGGGTACATGGTGTGCGACTCAATTTGATCGAATTCTTATACTACAAAAAAGAGCTGTTCGTTACCTACTGAGACTTAACAGTAGAACTCACTGCCGAGATTTCTTTAAAAGATATAAAATACTAACCTTTCCTTGCTTATTCATTTTGGAATCGGTTTGCTTAATTCGTAAGCACGCACCTGCTCTATTAGAGAGACCTTCTCACAACTACCCTCTCAGAAATACTGAGCACGATCTCTATCTTCCAACCCCACACTCAGAGTTAATTAAAAGATCAGTAATCTACAATGCAAAAAAAATGCATAATCACCTGCCATTTAACATCAAATCCATAATATCTCTGACTTCATTTCGCAAGGCTTTGAAATCATTCTTACTGGAAAGAGCCTTCTACACCGTAAACGAGTTTTACAACACATAATTTTATCCTTATGAACCCCTAGTGTGATAGTTGCCATTACCAACCATTTTTACCGAACTTTGTATATGTATTTTTTTAATTGTTCCGTACTTTTTTATTTTTTACTTTGCTTTTTTATTTTTTTACATTATATTTATGAAAATGTTTATAACATAGTACGCCTGACAAAGTACATTTCAAATGTACTTCTTTTAGGATTCTATAATATTAATATTCTAAATTTCTGATTTAAATATTATTTTTCTATAATATTTATGATGTGTTTTTGTCTTGTTTTGTTTGCTAATTTTGATGTTTGTAAACTATTTTTTTACAACAGCTTTGTGCATAAAATTGTAAAATTTTTTTGTCAATAAAGCATTTATTTATTTATTTATTTATTTAATCAACAATGAAACTATAGATAACATGCTCAAAGAAGAAACATACAAATACCTAGGCTATTCTTACGTATTCGTTTGGTATCATTAAATGGTCACCCACAGACATAGAAAATATTCACATTCTCATACGTTCTGAATTCACTAAACACAGGAAGTTACATCCCAACGTATGCAAGGAAAGACTCACCATCGAGAGAAAAGAAGGAGGGAGGGGAATTATAGATATACAATCGCTAAATAAAAAACAAATTTACGAACTCAGAAAATTTTTCCACATCAAACAAACTAACCTCCTCCAGGCAATAGTGAAGGCAGACAAGAATTATACACCGCTCGACCTGTCTCAAACGAGCCACGCACCAGACGCACACAGTCACATCCAATCATGACTAGAAAAGATGAACATCTGGTCTCAAAAAACACTTTACGGAAGACACAGATACCACATAAAGCAAGACCATATACATAAAAAGCTTTCGTATACGTGGTTACAAGAAGGGCAGCTGTTCTCCGAAAGAGAAGGCTTCCTGCTTGCCATCCAGGACAAAGTCATAGCAACCAGAAACTACCGAAAGCATATCATCAAGGACATAACCATTGAAGACGAGAGGTGTAGTGTAGGTGTCACTAGCAGAGAGAAACTATCGATCACATAACGAGTGGATGTAGAATAATGGCCGGAACTGAATACACCGCGAGACACAACTCAGCCGCGAAGGTCATTCATCAAGCATTAGCCACAACATACAAACTAACAGAGAACACTGACTCTTACTACCATTATACATCAACATCCATACTTGAAAACGAAGACTACAAGCTCTACTGGGACATTGACATCCACACAAATAAAACAATCCCCGCAA
This sequence comes from Kuschelorhynchus macadamiae, assembly GCA_030620095.1. Lineage (NCBI taxonomy): Eukaryota > Metazoa > Arthropoda > Insecta > Coleoptera > Curculionidae > Kuschelorhynchus > Kuschelorhynchus macadamiae. Next base: position 1,568,362 of record JAUTXW010000322.1, read on the forward strand.
ACAGACCTGATATCACCTTTTAATCCGAAAAAGAGAAAATCACTTATTTAATTGACATGGCTGTCCCCAAAGACGAGAACATCCAAGCGAAATACAGTGAGAAGATCGCCAAATACACCGACTTGGCAATGGAAGTAAAAAGGCTGTGGAAACAGGAAAGAGTCATCATTGTTCCTCTCGTCATATCAATAACACGTCTCACCCCAACAACGTTTACACCGCATTTGGCTCAATTAGGATTTAATACAGAAATTCACAGGAACATCCAAAAATCGGTCATTTTGAAAATATGTAGCATCGTTAGATCATTTCTTAATACACAATACTTTTTTTTTCCATTTCCTTTTTTTTATTTTTTGTACTGACTTGGTATAATCCCGTCAGTATAAAATACAATCACAGGAATACTGTGAGACAAGAAGTCATAAAAATAATAATAATAATGATATAATAAGGACAATAACAATGGGTGATATATATGTACTTAAACATGCGTAAACCACGCAACTGACACTTAAATCACAATTCATGAACATCTTAACATCCTTGTTATTAATTTACGTATTCCTAATATTAATCAATTTAATAATTTGAGCTCTAGATCTCTGTCTAGTTCAGCTGTCTACTTTCCTTTTAAAGAGTGTAGATGAATTAACTCTGCTCTTATTTCTGATTACATGTGGCAGCACATTATATGCCCTAGGAGCCAAATACGTGTGGCATATCTGTCTGGAAGTTCTTTAGACTCGGTACTTTGAGCAGGTTCCCACATTGACGCGTGCGGTAGTCCTGATTTACTACGTTATCTGTGTGTTTGTTCTTATGTTAGTTAATCGTCAAACTTCTAAAGAATAGTTGTCGTGTGTCGAACATTCCACTCTATATATATATATATATATATATATATATATATATATATATATATATATATATATATATATATATCATCGCTGGGAAACATGTAACTTTTATTAAAAATAATTTTTAAATCCATTTTTGGGTTATTTCGAGTCGCTTCAAATGCCCTACAGGAAATTATACCGAATACAAAGTTAGATTATACCAAGGAAAAATAAAGCGTGTTTAGTTGTATTTCAAATAACTGCCTATAGTACGTAAATTTTGGAATTAAACTCCTCTCTTAAGACATTTATATGTTTGTCCCATCTTAGATGACTATTTAGGTGAATGCTAAGATATTTAATCGTGTCTGTAGCTCCCCCCACATATTCAAAGTATTCAGATTTAATATTTAACTTATTGAAACTTGGTAAATGGTTGGCGTAAGAAGTAAATGACATAATGTGGGTTTTATTTCCAATTTATTGTAAGTTTCTCTCTAACATGATTTCATTACATCTAATTAAATAAAGTAAGACATGTTTTTTAAAAAATGTAATGAATATATTTCGGAGACCTTGTAAAATATATTTACTGTATATAATATAAATATTATCTTAAATCGAGCTTTTTAATTTAATATGCGAAGCGGTTAGAAAAAATTTTTAAATTGCATAAAATTCCACCTGATTTTTGTTATTTTATTTTTTTTTTAGTTTATGTAGCCAGTAATACTCGCAATACTATTTCTAATCTTTTGGCACCTCCCACCTTATTCAGTAGAATCCACTTAGCCGGGAAAGAATATAATCTCGCTGGAGCATATTCTATTAACTGGACAATAGCAGGAAAATCTATGTAAGTTTTAATATGACAATGTATAACTGGCGCCTTTTAGTAATTCCTTTTATTTTGAGATTTGATTGTACAGAAGACAGAAAGCTAATAGTTACCTTTTTACTTTTTCGTGCAGAAGATTATTCTTCTTTTCTTTTTAAAAAAGCAGCAGTACCATATGCTCACCTTTATAGCTTTCACTTCCCTCGTAAAAGGGAAAGTATCGTAATCGTGAAAAAATCACTCTCCGAGATTTTTTCGAGTCTTCACGTATCATGGTCCCTAAATGACTAAAAACGTGTTTTCTCAAATCCGTCTGTCTGTTTGTCTGTCTGTTCGCAACGTAGCGAAAAAACTACTTACCCGATTGACTTCCAATTATGGTCAAAAATTAAAGGTCGCATGGGGATGACCTGGTAACTTTTTTCGTAAAAATTCAGTATGGCGAAGCAAAATGGTCGAGTAGTGAAATGTTAAAAAATTATTATTAAAAAAGTACTCATAAAATTTATTTTAAATTTTGCGAGAATATCAATTATTATGTTGGAATCAACTGGTAATATTTTGGTACGAATTCAAGATGGCGGAACAATATGGCGGCTTAACAAAATATTTAAAAATTCAGTCTGAAAAACTGCTTCATAGTTTCATTTCAAATTATGTGCCATCATTAATTATGGTATAGGGATGAACTAGTAAAATAGTGGTACAAATTCAAGATGATGTTTGTAATCGTGAAAAAATCACCTTCTCCGATTTTAAACATCTTTAATAAGTCTTATCAACTCCGTCGGTCCGTCTGTCAGTCTGTCTGTCTGTCTGTTAGTTCGCGGCATAGCTTAAAGACTATTTACACGATTGACTTCAAATTTTAGTCAAAAATTAAGGGTCATATGGGGATGACCTGCTAACATTCTGGTTAAAATCAAATATGGCGAAACAAAATAATAGCCTAGTGAAATGTTAAAAAAAAATATTATTAAAAACGATTCATCCAATTTATCTCAAATTTTGCAAAAACATTAAATATTATGTTGGAATCAACTAGTAATAGACGGCGGAACCAAATGACGGCTTAATAAAATATTTACAAATTCAGCCTAAAACACTACTTAATGGATTGATTTCAAATTGTGTGCCATAGCTAATTGTGGTATAGGGGTCAATTAATATAATTGCGGTGGCGGAACAAAATTACGGCTAAATAAAACGTTGGTAATCGTGAAAAAAATCACCCTCTCACGTTTTACTGTCCGTCTGTTCGGTGCATAGCTTAAAAACTAATCCGATTGCCTTCAAATTTTGACCAAAAATTAAGAGCCATATGGGGATGATCTGGTAATATTTTGGTAAATATCCAGTGTGGCAAAACAAAATGGCGGCCTAGTGAAATGTTAAAGAAAATATTATGAAAAACTACTTATCGAATTTATTTCAAATTTTACATAAACATCAAGTATTATGTTGGAATCAACTGGTCAAATTTTAGAACGAATCCAAGATGGCGAAACAAAATGGAGGTATAATAAAATACTTAAAAATTCACCCAGAAAAACTACTTAATGGATTGGTTTCAAATTGTGTTTTGTGTGGTTTAGAGCTCAAGTAGTAAAACTGTGTTACTAACCCAAGATGGCGGAACAAATTTGCGGCCAAATAAAATTTTTGTAACCGTGAAAAAATCACCCTCTCAGATTTTACATATCTTCACGTTTTAGCATCCCTAGATGTCAAAAAATATGTTTTATTTTAAAATTTTTGTTAGAGTGGTATATTATTATTATTCAGTAAAAAATACAAGTTTATATTTTGCATAAAACTCATATTATCAGTCTTTATCTACTACGATGGTTCGCAGATATTTTCCAGATATTAAGTTTCTAAATGTTTTCCGTTAATGATCCTCTTGTTTTTATATTAGAGTGGTGTATTATTTAGGGTTAGGATCCAGAAAAGAAACAAAAGACGTTTTTAAATTGCCGACGTTTCACAACTTTATTGTTTCATCCTCAGGTCACGTATAGAATCTATATCCTGCATGAAACCCATATTATCATCTTTACCTACTACGTTGGTCCGCATATATTTTTCATATATTAATTTTATAAATGGTTGTCGTTAACGATCCTCTTGTTTTTATGTTAGAGTGGTGTATTAGTAAGGGTTAGGCTCCAGTAAAAAAAAGTCTTTTTTTTAAATTGTCGACGTTTCGCTACCTTATTACATCCTCAGGATACATATATAGGATAGATAGATCTCCTGCATGAAACCCATATTATTAGTCTTTACCTATTACGCTGGTCCGCAGCTATTTTCCATATATAAAGTTTCTAAATGTTTTTCGTTAACGATCATTTTGTTTTTATTTTAGAGTAATGTATTATTTGGAGTTAGGGTCGAGAAAAAAAACTAAAGTTTTTTTTAAATTGTCGACGTTTCGCAACTTTATTGTTGCATTCTCAGGACATATATATAGATTTTATATCCTGCATGACATCCATATTATCAGTCTTTACTTACTCCGTTGGTTCGTCCCAGGTAAAAGAAATTTACCGATTTTTTTCAATTCCATGGGTAGCTATATATGCTTATTTCCGTAAAAATATTTATTTGTTGAGTACTAAGGATGTGTGTAGGGATGTGTCTTGAACTGTAAGTAACACGACTGTATTTTTTCTGGTGCAAATAACCCTTCTGGAAGTACTGTCCCTAGACAAATTTAAAAATAGATTACAAATTGGAGATACATTTCAATAAACCGCAAACGGTATAATACTAATCGGTACATGGATCTACGAAATGAAAAATAATTTCGTCCAAATAAAGCCCTCTGTATGCAACCGTAACACAATATGTAATGACTTTCCAGAGAACTAGAATAATATACTCCTAATCAATGAAAATGCCTGAACATGCTGAACAGAGACATTACTTGCCTATGATATTGGTATCGGAGTTGTTTACGTTAACATACGCCAATTAGCAAATGCTTAGGAATGGATACGAAGCTGGCCAGTATAGCCTGTGAAGTTATGTTACCAATAATTTAAGATCGGGCATGCAGATTAATTCAGATTGCACCCTTAGCCTCAACTTAATGACTAAAAGTGTTTGCCGAATGAGCTCACCAATTTATAACGTGCAATTTTTACAAAGAGGGCAAGTGCATTTTCTTGGAAAAAATTGTAATATTATAACTTTATTGTTTACTTTTGGATACCTTTATCATCATAACAACGACTCATGACGGGCACGATTTATTAAGAAATAACTCTTTGCCACTAGCGTCTCTTACTCTTATTTAAAAATTTAGAATAATTTCGAAAAAAGTGATTTTGTCAACTCTGAGCCACTCTATAGACAAATTAAGGATAAAAACAAAAAAGTAAGGAAGCGAAATATCTCCGAACCGACTGTTGAAATTATGACAGATCTAATGGCGAGTTCCGCTGCCAAGTTTACCGTTTTTCTGTACTAAAATAGAAAAAATATAGAACATCCTATATTATATTACTTTTTCAGAATATGCCTAAATTCTTAATACTTTTTATTTAGAGCACTTTTTAAGGAAGTCAACAGTTTTTACTAAAATAAGGGTCTAATATCGATAATTTAATGTATTACCTTTTATTAGAATACCTGCACACAAAAGGTTGTCAATCAAATTATTTTTTTTAACAAAGCAACCTTTTTTTTAATGGAAAAGTTAACAGGCATAATTGTCGATATTGAGCCAAGAAAAATCCACATTGGATAAATGAAAATCATACCCAGTTTCCCCAAAAGATAAATGTTTGGTGTGGTCTAAAGGGTGCAAAAATAATCAATCGGTCTCTTCTTTATGGAAGACACATTAATTGAAGAAAGGTATTTGAATCTTTTAAGGACCGAAACTATGCCAGCTATTGCAAAACTATTTCCGAATAACAGTAAGTTCCTTACTTTACCCGTTGTATTAAGTATTTAAACTTGATTTTTTAAGGTAATGGTGTACCAAATGATGAAATATGACTTCAGCAGGATGCTGCGTCACCGCATTTTGCTCGAAATGTTTGGGAATATTTGGACAATGTTTTTTTTTTTGGAAAATGGATTGGACGTAGGGGTACAATAGAGTGACCACCTCGGTCTCCCGACATGACGCCCCTCGACTACTTTTTGTAGGAACAACTTTAAAATGTGGTGTATAAAACTAAGCTCAATAACCTCGAGGATTTAAAGGAGCGAATAGAAATCGAATGTAGATAAATCGAGGAGGCTGGCATTCTTTTTAATGTATTAAATATTTTCCCACAGTATTTGACCTTCTGTCAGGAAGTAAATGGACTTTTAAAGCATTTTAAATACCTTACTTAGTTTCAATAATTTATTGTTTGTTTTATAAGGTATTTCTGTTTCGTATTACATTGTTTCCGCAGTTTTTTACAACCTACTTTTAAAGCTGAAACGGTGTTTTCTCTAGCTAGTATTTTTAGTAGCTATGATGATTATTGTGTTTTCCAGTCTGCCAGAATGCACAGCATCTTTTACCTTTCAAGTTTCACGAAATGTTTTGTTAATTTTCCTTACTGTAGATTTAGTTATTGGATAGAATCCTTAATAATATTAACATCTTTATTTAATTTTCTCTACGCAAGTTTATTATTGTGGTCTCAAATCACGATAATACAGCCAACGTTGCCAAGTAAGGGGTTTTGTAGAAATATAGTTCAATGACTGACAGGTAATGTCCTGTAAATCTGCAGGATTTGTTATAGGGACAGGGCACAGGAAATCAGCTATATCATTATTGTCTTAAGTCTGAGTGGAAGAATCCTCAACAGGCTCAAGACCAAACAGTCACAGGTGGAAGTCATATATGGATTCAGTCAGCTGTGATATTGGGACGCAGAAGACAAAGGAAACCCACTGCATTTATTTTTTAAGAGAACTACTGAAACATATAATAATTCTACATTACCACTTCGTAAATATCAACAGTTTGGCATGTGGTCATATACAGAGCCAAAAACATCTTAAAAGCACCTTAGGCAACATTTTATCTTTCTCAGACCCTAAATACGCGAGAAAGAATGGCGCAGCTATAATTGTACTTTCAGTTTATGAGATAGCAGTGCTGGGTTGCAGTGGAGTAAATGGTAGAATCATGCAATTCAGAGTGTACCTAACGTACTGTAGGAAGTCAGAACAAATTAAAAATCACATTCTTCGACTCGAAGCTACAGTTGTGCTCTGGAATTTCAATGGAAAGCTAGGGAGCAGCATCGGATTAAGATTCAAACCTTTAAAAATCTCGATCTTGGTGATAAAAACGAGAGTGGTAAATGTTTTCTGGATCAACTAGCAGTTCTGGAGTTTTGTTTTCAAACAACATCTAGTCAGGCTGTATATCTGGAAAATGCCAAGTAAACGCCAAATTCTACCCAGGAGCAAATCGTAAAAGTGCTACTAAAAATATAAGTAGTTCGAAACAAACATAGCAATGTTATAAAGAGTTTTGAGGAATCTCTGAAAATATGGTGACCTTACTGCGCTGATCTTTACAAGCATAAACATGGGCAAAAGATACGTCGACGATTTTCATCAGATAGATCTTAGAAATAATGCTATCTAAGATGTAATAGAATCCTAAGAAAATTGCTGAGATTTGCAATAAAATATGGAGTAACGGAGTTAGGCAGGAGAATTGGCGTTCATCTATTTGCGTTTCTATACAAAAGAAAGGCACTACAACAAAATCTGGAAATTATCGACCGATTTCAATAATTTGTCATGAAAGTAAGATGAAGTTGGGTCTTGCTAGAGCGCTAAATTCTTCAAAAACATGCTGTTTGCGTAAAGGGTAAGGGTAGTCAAGATTTTAGATATGTGACAGATCATTGAAAAATGTAGTGAGTTCCAAGTTCCAATGTTTATCCATATATATATATATATATATATATATATATATATATATATATATATATATATATATATATATATATATATATATATATATATATATATATATATATATATATATATATATATATATATATATATATATATATATATATATATATATATGTTATATCCGTTTCCCATGACCTTATGCCTCCAGAATGTCGCCACATATTATCACACAGTTGCGTCATTCACAGAAACCAACATCAGCAATTCTTCAAAAACATGCTGTTTGCGTAAAGGGTAAGGGTAGTCAAGATTTTAGATATGTGACAGATCATTGAAAAATGTAGTGAGTTCCAAGTTCCAATGTTTATCCAATTATATATATATATATATATATATATATATATATATATATATATATATATATATATATATATATATATATATATATATATATATATATATATATATATATATATATATATATATATATATATATGTATATATATGTTATATCCGTTTCCCATGACCTTCCACGTGCCTCCAGAATGTCGCCACATATTATCACACAGTTGCGTCATTCACAGAAACCAACATCAGCAGTTTCCAAGAATTGCGACAGTACGCTCAAACACCGCCAGCAGTCTCCATGGAAGCCAGCGGATGCTTGCCGGTTTCCCACGTACCTCAGCAAGATTTTTAATATAAATAGACTATGTAGATTTTATTAAGCACAGTATAATATTATTCTTTTAAGTTGTAACAATAATTAATGTCCATTTGATTTTCAAAGTTGTGAACATATTGTTTTATTTTATTTTAATAAAAAGTGTTTTTTTTTTAAAAGTGAATTTTTCAAATAGTGAGATAACAATTTGGCGCAGTCGGTAGGATTCGTTTAAACGCTATTAGAACAAGAAAAAGGTCTAACTGGTAGCGGCGGATTCCAATCCCTTAACGAAACAAAAGGAACCTGAGAAGTCCTCACTCGTAAAGCTTGGAGCCACATCGAGAACAAGACAACCCAGATGCAGATTACGATTACGTAAGAATCGTCTCGTATTTGATTTTATTTTTCTATACTGTTCGATTTTTCAAATAGGATTTAAACATATTATTACTTCCCTTACCATTTGTTTTCTTAAATTACAAAAAGGAAAACTATTTATTATTTTTGTTAAGATATTCTTAATAACTTAACGTTTTCATTTTACTCGTTTTTGATAAAACCTTTTTATTTTTAACGCATCTACATTTAAAATTCAAAATGTCTCTCGATAATACCCAAACAACCATTGAAATTGAACCTTATAAACTTTCTGAAATTTTTTCCATTGTACCCGAATTTGAAGGTGATCAAATTTCTTTAAGCAATTTTATAACCGCATGCGATTGTGCATACGACATGGCAACAACGCAACAAAAAGTGTTTTTAGTTATTCACATAAAAAACAAGCTCCGTGGTAGAGCAGCTCAATTAATTAGTTCAAGGAATCCAAGTTCATACCTTGAAATTAAACAATTGTTAAATTTACACTTCGGTGATTCAAGGGATCTTACTTCCCTTATACACGATCTGCAGCGATTAAGACAACTTCCTAATGAGTCGCCCCTTACATTCTTTAATCGACTTCAGGTCCTGAACGCTAAAATGCATGCCAGCATACAAAAGTCACTCCTACATTCAAAAGAACAAAAAGATGCTCAGACCATGTTAATTGAAACTATGACTCTTAATACACTTCTTACCGGTCTAGAGCCACGCCTAGGACAACTTATCCGTGCTAGTAATCCAACGTCACTTTTAGAAGCACAATCAAGAATTCGGAGAGAACTTCAGCTTTCGTATTTCGAAAATCAAAAAGTTAATAAACCAACTATTCCGAAACCCAGTCCTCAGTTACCTAGACCACACCAGCCACAACAATTAAAGTGTTCCAATTGTAACAGAATTGGTCATACAATATCTCAGTGCAGGCAACTTTCTTCTAATTTTCCCCAAAATAATAATTTCCAACGACCCATAACAAATTCTAATTTTCAAAGACCCGCAATAAACTCGAATTCCCAAAGATCACAATATCAACCAAATTTTTCGCAACAAAATAGACCAAATAATCCTAGCCAAAATACAAACCAAGCACAATTTAGGCCATCAATAATTCAAAGAAATCCCAATTTTCAACCAGCTAAGACGCATCATGTTAATACAAGACAAGAATGCTCCTCAGAGAATTATTTGCCCGAATACGATCAGTACACCGCCGAAAACGGCAATCCCGGTTTTTACGATTTTTTCCAACCAGAGGAAGAATCTTACCAAGATATAAACTATTCAAATGACACTAGTAATTACCAGGATTTTCTTACACCCCTTACGAATACCGACCCTCCAGACAATTCACCCCAGAACCCAATGACCGAGATCCAATCGAGAATAGAAACACTAAATCTAGAGAATATGGATCCAAATCTCAATTTCCCGGAACAAGCGTTTCTTTAAGTCCTCTTCTTACTGTAAATTCCAAGAATCTATATTATATCGATGACGCATCAAAACAATTCAAACTTCTCATTGATACCGGTGCAGGCATTTCTATATTTAAGGAAAACACCGTACAAAAATTTCCTACACGATTTCCCGAAAATGTCACTATTCAGGGAATTACCGATGAAAAACTTTCAATATCTCAATCTACACTCATACCTTTTACTATTGGTGATCCACACAAAGTGTATATTTGCAATTTAGATATAGATTTCGACGGTATATTAGGATTGGATTTCTTGGAACATTATGAATGTATTGTAGATCTGAAATCAAAACAACTTATTACAAATTTTAAAACTATGCCCCTTCACAAAGTAACCACAACTACAGCCATATCAGATGTACAAGAATGCATTAAAAACCGTAATAAAATTTCTATAGAGGCTAGAACTGAAAAAATTTTCAAACTCAAGTGCGAACTATTTAATACGGATGCTATACTTCACGCATATGTCAAAGAAAATGTTAGATTGCCAAATGCCCTGGTTAAGGTTAATGAACGCGGTGAATTTTTTACATCTATAATTAACTCAAATGCTATAGAAAAAACAATCGACTTTTCAAATTTAAATATCGAACCTTTTGACCCTGGAATTGATACTGAAACAATTTTTAACTTAAATACCTACCCTATACAAAACGCAGTTTTAGATAGGCGCTCAATTATTAAAGACCAGTTACGCACCGAACATTTAAACAACGAAGAAAACGATTTAATAACTAACCTATGTCTCGAATTTTCCGATATCTTTTATTTAGAAGGCGATAATTTATCTTTTACCAACGAGATCAAACATTCTATAGATACTAATAATTCAAGGCCCGTATTTACCAAATCATATAGATATCCTCACATTCATAAAGAAGAGGTAAAAAGCCAGGTAAATAAAATGTTAGAGCAAGGAATTATTCGCCAGTCCATCTCTCCATGGTCCTCCCCGGTTTGGGTTGTTCCCAAAAAATTGGATGCCTCCGGAAAACCCAAATGGCGTGTAGTTATAGACTACCGCAAGCTGAACGAGCTTTCTATAGCTGATAAATATCCTCTTCCGAACATTTCCGACCTTCTCGATCAATTAGGGAAATGTCAATATTTCACAACCCTCGACTTGGCTTCTGGTTTCCACCAGATCGAGATCAATCCAAAAGACATCGAGAAAACTGCCTTCTCTGTTGAAAATGGCCATTACGAATTCGTCCGTATGCCATTCGGTTTAAAGAATGCCCCGTCCACATTCCAAAGAGTCATGGACAACATCCTTCTCGGTATTCAAAATGAACGTTGCTTAGTGTATATGGATGACATCATCGTGTACTCTCCAACAATACATGAACATATTTCAAGACTAACAGAAGTCTTCAAGCGTCTCCGCAAAGCCAACTTAAAGATCCAACCTGATAAATGCGAATTCCTTCGAAAGGAAGTTGCTTATCTAGGACACCTTATTACCCAAAGTGGAGTAAAACCTAATCCAAGCAAAGTTGAATGCATTCAGAAATTTCCTATGCCAACAAATCCTAAAGAAATAAAGTCATTCTTAGGTCTTGCTGGATATTACAGACGCTTCATCCCAAATTTTGCCAAAATATCAAAACCCCTGACCAAGTTATTACAAAAGGACGTCCCATTCACATTCGACGCGGAATGCAAAACCTCATTTTCTGACCTGAAAAAGGCACTTACATCGGACCCAATCTTAATTTACCCCAATTTCGAAGAAACTTTCTTGCTAACCACAGACGCTAGCGCATTCGCTATTGGAGCCGTCTTATCTCAAGGTCCCATCGGAAAAGATCTTCCGATAGCATATGCATCTCGAACTCTGTGTAGTGCTGAAACAAAGTATTCTACCATAGAAAGAGAATTATTAGCCATTGTATGGGCTGTCAAACACTTCAGACCATATCTTTTTGGTCGAAAATTTGTTTTGGTAACAGATCATCGCCCTTTGACTTGGCTATTTTCAATTAAGGACCCCGGCAGTCGCCTAGCTCGCTGGCGCCTTAAACTCGAGGAATATGATTACAAGATTGAATATAAACCCGGCCGAATAAACAAAAACGCAGACGCCTTATCACGTATTAAAATTAACCATTTTAAAAATTGCTCAGATTTTCAATCAACCATCGCTATTTACGCCTCAAATGAAGACGACTTTAATAACAGACCCTCGACCAGCAAACAAAATTCATTTTCAGAAATAATAACCGAAAACGATCTAGACGATAATGAAATAACCGACGAATACAATAGATTTGTTAATTTATACAAGACAAAATCAATCATCGATTATTCCAAAATCGAAATTTCCAATGATCAATTTTTGGACAAATCAAACAAAAATATTGTCACTTTCTTTTGGCAAACTAAAATGGAAGATTTTCATTTTAAAATTATAGAGGACCTATTTGAGGAAAACTATGATTTTGCCCCGCTTACGGTAAACACCCTGTCTAGTAAGAGTGTAAAGGACCGCAAATATTTCATAATACCCTTGTCGTATAATACTGATACCGTAGTCCAGCAGCTTTTCTATATTATCTATAAATGTCAAGATAAATTCGATCTTTCTAAAACCTATTGTATCGAAAATAATTTACAACTTCCCATCCTCGAAATTTTTTTCATTTTCTCTGATAAAGATATTAACTTAAAAATATGCCATAACCTCGTAAGAACCCCAGACCCGGATGAAATACCCACAATTTTAGATCAACACCATACTGGCAAAAAGAATCTTCATCGCGGTATTAATGAAACTGTCAAACGCATTCGACAAAAATACAATTGGACCGGACTAACTAAAGATGTCGAAAAACTCATTCGAAGCTGTGAAATCTGCCAAAAAGTTAAAATCTGTAGGAAAAATCTTAGTACGCCCCTAGTCATAACAGAAACTCCAAAAACTGCATTCGAAAGAATCAATATTGACATCTTCGAGTATCCAACTCGTAACTATGCCCTTACGATCCGAGATGAGCTAACCAAGTTCACACAGGCGTACCCAACGTCGGATAAAAAAGCCTCAACGATTGTCAATACACTCCTGCTATTCTTTCAACATTATGGAACTCCCCTACGGATCCACTGTGACCATGGCCGTGAGTTTGATAACACATTAATGAAAGACCTGTGCACACTCTATGACGTCAAGTTAACCCTTTCAAGTGTTAGCCATCCGCAATCAAATGGATCGCTCGAAAGATTCCACGCCACTTTAACCGAAATGATTAGGATTCACACAGCAGAACATCCCGAGGAACACCCATTCAATATCCTCCCCTATTCAGTCATCTGTTATAATAACACAAAAAACAAAACTCATGGATTCACCCCTTATGAGCTGATATTCGGCCATACGTCTAGCCGACCCCCAGAAACCTTATATAATCAAGAACAACTTATCTCCAAATACATCCGAAATCTAAATAATAAAATGGAAACATATTACAAAATCGCACGAGCTAGAACAAACGCCCAAAAGGAAAAATCAAAAATCAGATTCGACAAATCAGTCTCCAATAAACAACCCGATTATAAAGTTGGTGACAAAGTATATGTCAAAGAATCGCAAATTAAAGACAAAAGTGAAAATAAATTCAATGGCCCCTTTCAAATTATCGAACTTTACCAAACTTCAGCTAAACTTAAAAACCTTTCTACAAACCAAATTTCCAAAATAAATTTTGATAGGCTAAAGACATACTATGACTAGTCTATTTTTTTTTTTTCCAGACTCCTTTGGCTTATTCCAGCCGTCTTCTCCCAATACTTCTTCACACCAATCAACAATACCGTTGGACTATTTTACCATGAGGAAAATTTTGTCAAAATTACTAACGATAAGTGGACGTTACTCGTATACAAAGATTTACAACCCCTTAAAGAAACTATACAAAACAACGACAAATTACTTACTACACTCAGTGACGTGTTGAATGACCCATCCCCTAGAACTGTATCTTTTAAAATAGAAATTAAAACACATTTGAGCTTATTAACCCAAATTTCAAACGCAGTTAATCAAAAATATAGAGAAATCATGGCAGATACAAAAAAGTTATCTTATAGGAACAAACGCGGATTAATAAAAGGCATTGGTAGTATTTTTAAATCTATCACAGGCAATATAGATTCAGCCGATGGCGAATATTACAATGCATGTATAAACAAAATCACGCGAGATGAACGCGAACTTGAAAGCTTACTTAAAAATCAAATATCGGTAACTTCATCTGTAATTAAAAACTTCAATTCCACCATTCAAAAGATTCAAATTGATGAAGAAACCTTCAACCAAGACATAGATATTATACAGAGCGCTATCATGAACATATCTGATGACTTAGCGTTTTACGAAGGGCAAATTAAAACTCTAAATCTTTGCGAAGCTTTAATGGAAAGTTATGTTTTTCTAGAAGATTCTTTAAACGATATTATAAATGCCATCACATTCGCTCGTTTGAAAATTCTTCATAGTTCGATAATAACTCCAGGAGATTTGATCACTTCTCTCCAAGGGATATCGCGTTCTCTATCAAAAAATAATCTTCCTCTCCCTATATATTCATCAAATATTGCCAATTATATTGACTTAATTGAATTAGAATCATACCAGTCCGATAATAGGATTGTGTTCGTTCTTAAAATTCCTCTAACTGAACCAGAATCATACACTTTGTATCGAATTTTTCCTATTCCTATTATGGACAATCGAACAGGTCTTTTTCACATAATACCAACAACAAAAAAATACATTGCGCGAGATGACGACACCTTACTATATGTACTACCACAAGACATCTCCAGCTGCAAGCCACTCGAGACGCACACTAAGATCTGTTCAGACCTTCTGCAATATCCAATCGACAGTGATGCTATCTGCGAAGCACAGCTACTCAGGCAGCAGAACATACTACCGAAAACCTGTCAAACATCGATATTGCTAGTAACCGATTACCACGTCCAAGAGATCTCCACGAACTACTGGCTTATCTCAGTTTCCGAGCCACTTCCTGTAACCGTAAAATGTGGAACCAGGAATATAGAAACCCAGATCCTGAAGACGAACTCCCTTCTTAAGTTACAACCAAACTGTAACGCTTTTATTGGAAGCACAAGAATTCATTCCAAGTACCTGGTGGAGGAATATAAAAATGTAACCTATAAAAGCCATCCTGTTCAGATTCCTTTCGAATGCTGCAAACAGTTCCCAGAACAGTCTCAAATCCCAAAGCTCAATCCCTTGAAGCTCAGCAACATCAATGCCGATGACCTGAACGTTGCTCAACACCGCCTAGACCAATACTCAGAAGAGCTAGACAAGTTGATGAAAGAACCCTTCATAACCAAACATATCCATTGGTTTACGATACTCACAATATCAATGGTCGTTGGAATGGCAATCCTCTACATCCTCTGTAAGTGTAGACGTAAGAAGCCACTGAAACTGTCCATAACTGGTAGTCAGGATCCTCCATCACCTCCCAGGCCTAGTCCGAAGCGCTTTGCCCCATACCAGTTGAGAAGACTAATACCAAAAAGGCGAACTAGCATCCATCCAGAAAATACACAAGAAGAGGAAGAAGCATTTGAACTTCAGTCCTAAAAGTAGCTGCAAAGCACCAACTTTTCACTAAAAGGGGAAGCTGTTATATCCGTTTCCCATGACCTTCCACGTGCCTCCAGAATGTCGCCACATATTATCACACAGTTGCGTCATTCACAGAAACCAACATCAGCAGTTTCCAAGAATTGCGACAGTACGCTCAAACACCGTCAGCAGTCTCCATGGAAGCCAGCGGATGCTTGCCGGTTTCCCACGTACCTCAGCAAGATTTTTAATATAAATAGACTATGTAGATTTTATTAAGCACAGTATAATATTATTCTTTTAAGTTGTAACAATAATTAATGTCCATTTGATTTTCAAAGTTGTGAACATATTGTTTTATTTTATTTTAATAAAAAGTGTTTTTTTTTAAAAAGTGAATTTTTCAAATAGTGAGATAACATATATATATATATATATATATATATATATATATATATATATATATATATATATATATATATATATATATATAGTTCGCTTCGTACAGATTTTTGATGAGAATAACAAGATGCTTAAGTGTTTGCATTTGTAATAGTATGTTCACTGAACACTGAATAATTCAGAGTTTAGGTCTCACAGAGCAAAGATCCCTAAAGTTGCCGAAGGCAAAACATCGAATAGTAATTTTAATTTGACGAGGTCTAATCCCAACAACCATTTTTTTATACATACATTTGACCACATTTCGTTTCAACCTCTCTCAGTATCCGTCGAGCCTTGTAATGTGTTGTGTTTGTTTATTTAAGCTTTGTGTGACGTGTTTTTCAATTTTAAAGGTACTGTTTTTAATTTTAGTTGCATTTAGTTATTAGTTAGGATATATTTTTCTGATATAGGTCTATCGGGCGAAACATGTGTAACCGATCATCTTAAAATAAAAAACATATGACTGACACCGAGACTTAATGTTTGTATCCTGTTTAATTCAAATCGTCCCTGTTTCCGAAAAGGTAATTTAGTGTTATTGTATATTTCATTAGTTGTCTTGAGAAATGAATGCAGTCAGTTATTTCCTCTTGCCTTATGCGTCGCAATATCACAGCCGATTGAATCTATATGTAATTTCTTCCTACGACTTTGTTGTCTTGAGCTTCTGTGCGGATTCTTTCACTCAGCCTTAAGCCAGGAATGATATAGCTGATTTCCTATGCCCCGTTTTTATACCAAAGCCTGCACATTTACAGGACATTCCTTATCAGTCACTGAAGCTTACTAATTTTCTACAAATCCCGTTACATAGCAACTTTGGCTAGATTATCGTGATTTCAGACTCATTAATACACTTGGGTAAGAAAATTTATCTTGCTAAAAATTATAAGGAATTTACTAAATTTGGGGAGTGTGTGTGTAAAGTGTGAGTACGCTGTGTAAAACCGCATCTTATTAATCATAATTAAAACACGTTTCTTTTAGGTAAATAATTAGTAAAATATTATGGTCATTATTAAATATTGTAATACGTTGCGCAACGCATCGAAAACGAGATTCAATTGCCCTCAAGAGTACTAGAATGCGCCTCGATAGCAATTCGCTAAATTATCCAGCCAGCGGACGTGGCGGTAGTAAAGTTCACGCAACTCCACCTCTTTAGCCCCTTTTCTTGTCGATTTTTGAGTCTAGGTAGACCAATATTACTTTGGCATCTAAACCTCTACATGCGCTGTACGAGTAAAAGTATGGCTTTAATGATGGTTTTATCGACGAATCTGTCGCTAAGTTACCAGGACGGGTCCACCTAGTATAGATTTTGTTAAAAAATCCTTCTCTTAATATAGATACACATTTTACATCACTTAAAAAAAAACCTAATCAGGGTTAACCAAAACGAAATAAAAAAAAACTAAAAAAAAGTCATCGCCGGAACTAAATTACAACACACGTTCATTGCAATACAACCAAAAAACCCTATCACTGGACGACCAGGCTCACAGGGAAAATTTAGCTAAACTTGTTTATATTCTACCGATTGACGTACTCTAAGCAATAGCTCGTGTGGAAGCAAAATAAAAATGACCTACCTAGATGCTTCTTGAATCTAGCCTGATCGCCATTAGGGATGCAAATTACCAAGTCAGTCTACCGATCTACCAGTCAGCCAGCGCAACCATTGAGGTAAGCCAGCGCAAGTAGATGAAATAGCTAGAACCATCTCCCCTCACCGCATCCTGCCTCCTCCATGGATTGCTGCCATGCTCCCGGGTTCTAGTAGGTATAAGGAAGGTAATAATAGGTGCTATATTAGTATAGGCACTTTCTCTCATACACATATTTTACATAGATTATCTCTCTCACGCACGTCTGTATTCAATCTTATTTTCTCTACACTTTCTCTCTCATATATACCAACTTTTCTTCACATACACTCATACTTCCTTAAGCAAGTTTCCGAGTTGTTTAAAGGGCTGGTTTTTCCTTCCTTGGACCGTTGCTGGGTTGCCGGTTACGGGATTTAATTTACTCTCTCCCGTTTAGATCAGTTGCTAGGTTATCGTTTACAGAAAAAATTGAATTGTCTATTTAAGAAAAGGAAAAGACTATAAAATAAGAACTAACTAATAATACCAAAATAAAAAAGTACATCTCAAGATGTATTTACAGGTACGGCAAATTTTTTTGGTTATTACGTTTAAACTTTTACTTCTGAAGTCAACCTGAATCTTGATCCTAATCGTTTATATCGCAAATTTTGGACGGTTTTAGTGTATCGGATTGAATCGGGTTTGCCCATTAAGAACGCAGTCGGTTAGGCAGGCAGCAGACACACATATTAGTAATATATTCATTTCCCAAAGTAATAATTTCTGGTGTTTTACTCAAAGGGTGCGACAAAAGACCTTTGAACACGGGCCCTTAGTATATTTGTAATGCCACTAGCATACTACGATTAAATAATTAAATAACATAAATATACGTAAACTATAGTGTTACAATGTTTTACCCCATTTTAATCGTTACCTTTTACCAGTTCTTAATATTATATTTGATTTTTTTTTGCAAAATTTTTGACAATATATTCTATTCAGTTATTTAGCACTTCTTCTTCTTAGAAGGCAGCAAATAGTTTCGCATTTGGTTGAAAATTGTATTGTTATAAAGCCAAGGTTCACAATTTTTTGGTTGTTGAAAATTAGAGGATTTCTCATTTTTAGAATTCTTAGAACACATTGCAATTATTGCACACAGGCGCGTAGCCGGAAATTCAGTTCGGGGGTCCGGACCAGTCATCATCATTTCAATTCAATATAATTGAATGATGATAGCTCAGAAATAAAATTATTACTTATTATTTTTGGTTAACTTAGTGGACTGATTTTCTTTTTATTCTTTTTTTTTATAATTATTTAAAGCGGAGGTTATATTTTACCTAAGATATCTAAAAACAAATTTTAATTGAAAAACCATATATAGCGGCGACCAGTGAATCAAATTTTAATTATGCAAGACACTTACTTCTTAGGATCTGGTCATCTTCATGAGGGGGCCCCCGATTGGTGTCTTTTTGGTGCTTCTTATCTTATCTGCAGCAGCGTGGAACACACACACAAAAAAAAAAAGGAAAATATATAATTTGTACGTATATCCTTTAGTGCGGACGACCAAACCTGAAGTCGTCGTTAAGTTTTGCATGATATCTATGTAGCCTTCGCGCACGTGCACATCCAATCATATTTCTGCAGCCCATAATAATCTTGCGTTCTTCGGACATTGCCAATGAGATGCACTGGTTTTAAATGCACGAACCGCGAAGTTTAAATTTAGATTTCTTAACTTACGATATAATAATAGTATTAATAAAGTTTATTATTATAAATTACCCAAAATATTTATATATAAAAAAAAGTAAATTAAAAACAAAAAACTCTGTAGTTTCAAGAAGTATATAACTCTATAAATGTGCTTAAAAAATAATTACAATTATTTATTTAATAAAGAAAACTAAATTAGTGAAAACTAAACATTCCGGCGCCCGAAAATGCTATGCATTTTCCGAGGAGGAAACCGGTAAAGGACACAACTTGTTTAAAGGTCGCTTTAAAATATTATTGCTAGTTTTGATAGTAGCTACACGCGCAATACCATCACTACCGAGATTAAAAGACAATATACGACCTAATTTCCACTGAAGAGGCGGCAATATGTCATCTTTAATTAGTACAAGAGTTCCAACAGGAGGAGAAGCAGTGCGGTCTACCCATTTATTTCTCTGTTGGAGGGTATGGAGATACTCCCTTTTCCAGCGCTTCCAGAAATCTTGGTGGATTCTCTGAAGTAGTTGCCATCGAGAAAGGCGATTTAATTTAATAGCTGATAAGTCAGTGTCAGGCGCGGCGGTTAGCGGTTCCATGGTAAGGAAATGGCCTGGGGTTAGCACCGACAAATCATTAGGGTCTGTGCTTAATGGGGTAAGAGGTCTAGAATTTACGATTGCCTCAATCTGACAAAGAACAGTTGAGAATTCTTCATAAGTTAGCAGTTGAGAACCGGTAACTTTAGTCAAATGTAACTTTACGGACTTAACACCGCTTTCCCAAAGTCCGCCAAAATTTGGACTGTGAGGGGGGATAAACTTCCACGTAATAGGCTTATCAGGATCAAACTGAAGAAGCTGTTTATTTGCGCATATAAAATTTGTGGCGTTGTCGGAATATAAGTGACTACAATGACCGCGACGCGAGACAAAACGACGTAGGGCCGCAATAAACGACTCAGCAGTAAGATCACTGACCAGCTCCAAATGTATAGCCTTTGTAGACATACACACAAATAAACAGACATAAGCTTTTAAGGTTTTTGAGCCTCGAGTTTTTGACATTGTTATATTAAAAGGGCCAAAATAATCAACCCCTGAGTGAGAAAAACATTTCAATTGAGACACACGCGGTGTTGGTAAATTACCCATGTAAGGAGTAAGCGGTTGAGGTTTTACTTTATAACATTGGACGCATTTCGACAAAACGCCGCGTATAGTCCGTTTAGCCGAAACAATCCAAAAATTTTGATTTAACAAAAACATATAAGACATTGGACACCCGCATGTAAATATTTTATATGAAAAGTAGAAATAATCAATTCGGTTAATGGATGTTTTTGTGGCAATAAAGCCGGATATTTTTTGTCATAAGTTAGAGAAGAAAAATGTAATCGTCCACCAACCCGTAAAACATTTTCATTATCTAGAAATAAGTTGAGTTTCTGAAGGGGTTTCGATAACTTCTGTTGGGAGCGAATTAATGCAATTTCGTTAGAAAATACAACATGTTGAGTATGTTTCACCAAATACAACAAAGCATTATGTAATTCGTTATAACTAAAACCATTAGAACTTTCAACAGGCTGCTTTTTAATTTTACATTTTATGTTAGAAACAAATCTTAAAATATATGCAATCACACGCTTTATAAATAGTAAAGAAGAACTTTTTGTTAAAAGTATATCAAAGATATTATCTGAATTAGGGTTAGGTGTAAGAGACACAGCGTTTACTACAACAGGATTTTTCTTCTCTTCATCATATATCTCCGAGGGAGGCCTATAACTAACTTGCGGCCAGAAATTTTTAGAGAGTTTTAAAAAATTTGGACCTTCGTAAAATAAAGTATGATCTCGCAACTCGGAAGGAAAAGCTCCTCGAGACGCTACATCTGCAGGATTAGAAAATGTACAAATATAATACCATTGATTAGGTGCGATTTTTTCTTGTATGATGCTGACACGATTTGAGACAAATGTCTTCCAACGAGAGGGATGAGACGTGATCCACGATAAAGCGACAGTCGAATCTGACCAAGCAAAAATGTTACTAATTTTTATGCGACTTTGAAAATATTTAAAACGAATTCAATTAATTCTGCTAAAAGAAGTGCGGCCCATAGTTCAAGTCTAGGTATAGAAATGGTTTTTAAAGGGGCAACTCGAGTTTTGGAGCACAAAAAATAAACTTCAATAGTATGGGCGTAAGAAACCCGTAAATAGCACACTGCGGCATACCCAATACTACTTGCATCACAAAATCCACATATTTCATAAGTGGCATTAGGAGAAAAAGTGTTTATAAGGCGAGGCAATTTAAAATCCTTTAACAGAGGCAACTCAGCTTTATAACGATTCCACAAATTATTTATTTCCGAAGGGGAGGACTGTCCCAATCTAAATGCAGTGCCCAAAGCTTTTGAATTACAGATTTCGTAAAAAGTGTTATAGGGGAAAGAAATCCCAATGGACCGAACACACGCGCAATTTCAGATAAAATATGCCTTTTTGTGCAAGCCTGTGATTTGGGTTCAACCATGAATGTAAAATGATCGGAACGGGGTTGCCACCGTAAACCTAAAACTTTAGTGACGTCATCTGTATCCAGAGAACGGGCCACGGGATTTATGATATTTTCTGGCATATCTTCCAGAAGACGGGGGTCATTACAAGCCCACTTATGAAGATGAAAACCTCCCTTTTTTAGGAGACGAATAAGATCATCACGAGCATTACGCGCGTCTTCGAAAGAATTACTGCCAAAACAAAAATCATCAATGTAGCTATCATTTAAAATAATATGTGCACCGAGCGGAAAATTATTTTTTTCATCATTGGCTAATTGAACGAGAACTCGTAAAGCCAAGTATGGCGCAGGCGCAGTGCCATAAGTAACAGTTTTTAAGCGATACTCTGAAACAGGGTCACTGACATTAAATCGAAAAAGAATTCTTTGAAAATCTTGATGTTTAGGTAAAATCAAAATTTGACGGTACATCTTAGAAATGTCAGCAGTTAAAGCGATTTTGTGCAAGCGAAAGTTAAGAAGAATGGAACCAATATCCTGTTGTAATTTAGGGCCAACTAACAAGGTGTCATTCAGTGACAAATTATTTTTTGTCTTGCTAGAGGCATTAAAAACTACGCGTAAACTAGTTGATATACTTTCTAGCTTTTGTATACAGTGATGAGGTATATAAAAAGTATTAAAATGAGCATCTGGATTTTTTATAAGTTCCATATGGCCCAGACCAAGATATTCTTTTAAAAACTCACAATATTGGTTATATAATTCAGGGGATTTTAATAGTCTACGTTCAAGGCTTAAAAAACGTTTGTAAGCGATTTCTCGACTACCCGGAAAGGTAGGTTCTACGTCCCGAAAAGGGAGCGATACAATATAGCGTCCCTCAGAATTTCTTTCAACATTATCCAGAAATATTTTTTCGCAGAGGGTTTCCTCTGGAGAGGGTATGCGAATATTTGGAACATTTTCCAACTCCCAAAATTTATTTAGCGAGTCATGAAGAGATGAATTATTTAATTGCGATAAAAAAGAGGTATATGATTGAGCGGGAATTTTATTGTAGTTTCCCATAATTACATAACCAAAAATGGTTTTAAAAGCAGAGGGTTCATTTTCTTTACCTAATATTTTGCCGTCTTGCAAAATATATGGTAAGAAATCTACCCCCAAAAGTATGTCAATCCCAGAAGGCTTGTGCCAATTTGGATCCGCAAATTTTAAATTTTTTAAATGCGACCAGTGGTCAAAATTAATATTTTCCGCTGGTAAATTAGAGCAAATGCGAGGTAAGATAATAGCGGTACCACTTAATATACAGGTTGGATTACCTGACGGGCGAAATTTAATCTCTACACTCCCCAAATTCGAGTCAAGGGTGTATAAACCTATACCTTGAATATTTAATGAATTTATTTTGTTTCGAGATAACCCTAACTGATTAGCACATTTTTTAGTTATAAAACTGACTTGAGATCCAGTGTCCAATAATGCGCGGACAGGTTGGTAAAAATTTCTACCACTTAAAACTTCCAAATTAGCCGTAGCTAATAAAGAACAATTATTATCAGGGACCATGGATGAAAGCGTAATATTTTCATTATTATGATTATTATAATTGTTGACCGGGTTGTCACCTTGTAGCGAATTTGGAGGATTGGGTAGGTTTACATCAGAAGTGTTTTCTGGCGGAGTTGGTTTATTAAAATGTAATAACGTATGATGGCGTTTTTTGCACACTTTACAGCAAGCACTAGATTGACACTTAGCAGTGCGATGTATAGAGCTGAGACAATTTATACAAAGCAATTTATTTTTTGCCCAAGTAAAGCGATCCTCTGAAGATTTGGACTTAAAAGACGCGCAATTATACAAAGTATGTTTTTGATTACAAAATAGGCATTTTGTAGTGCCTGACGAGTGGTTTTGATTTTCGCCACCCATATTATCCTGCTCCTGTGGGGAACTAAAAAATGACATAGAACTTGACGGTTTATGCGAGTCGCGAGGAGATTTATTATGATAATTCTTTTTAATAGGAAATGCGTTTACAGTAAACAAAGCGTTGCAATGATTTTCCAAAAAATTATAAACAGTTTTGTAAGCAGGAATTTCCCCTAGTTTTCCATGCGTGACTTCAAATTTGGTAACAGTTTCTGAATCAATTTTTTTTAAAAGCATATGACATAATATAAAATCCCATGCATCAGGATCTAAATTTAGTAATGTAAGAGCTTCCAAGTTTTTGGAAAAAATATCTAAAAGATTACGTAAAGCAGCAGGATCGCAGCAATTTACAAAAGATGCGTTTTCAATAGAAGACCAATGCGCTTGAGCCAAAAGGCGCTTATTATTATATCGTTTAATTAAACTATCATAAGCAATCGGATAATTTGCCGCCGAAAGTGGCAAGCATTTTACCATGTTTAATGGAGGACCCTCTAAATATGACAACAAATATGAAAATTTTTCAATAGGAGAAAGAGATGAATTTAAATGTATAAGATTTTCAAATAAATCGTAAAATGCGGGAAAATTTTTTATATCTCCTTTAAATCTAATAAGCTCTAGTTTAGGAAGATTAATATGTTGAGGATTTATTGAATTCGAATTATTCGCAGGCAAAGACTGACGAGATACCGTCGAAAACAGGGCATTGTGAAGGGCACAAATTTCAGCATATACATTTTGAAATTTATGAAGCTCCGCGGTTGCAATTTTGATTTCCTCAAAATCATTGAAAATTAAATTAATTAAAATATTATGTTGTTTGTTAAATTCTTGACGTACCTCTTGTACATCCTGAAAATGGACATCGAAAACACCCTTTCTTGACGCGTCTGTCTTTGCTGCATTTGCAATTTTATAAATTTCATTTAATTTTGCATTTTCAATATCACGTAAAATTTTAGCTTTATTGATTTTATCTTGAGCCATTGCTCTTTACTTAAAAAATAGGAAAGAAGAAAAATACAAAATAGAAAATATTTATTTAAGCATAGACCATGAACGGCGTAAACGTAGTCAACACTTTTGCTGCCCCAACAGCTGTTTTCAGTATTACACGAATAACAAATACCTGTACTCGGTTTGGTACAACAAAAAACTCGGCATTCCAAACCGGCTTCCTTGTTGCTTGTTTACCTGTGATTTGCTAAGGAACCAATTTAAAAAAAAATGAATTCCTTCAAAACTAGCAATAATTTATGCGATCATGAGAATAAATGATTTAGGAAACATATACTAAATTATCTTAATTGTAAACTAGAGAAAAATAATAATTATAGTTGATTTTAATTTGATAAATATATGCACATTGTTATTTTTAATTTAAAAAATTAAGTTCATCCGATGAGAAGGATCAATGAATGGTGATAGCTCAGAAATAAAATTATTACTTATTATTTTTGGTTAACTTAGTGGACTGATTTTCTTTTTATTCTTTTTTTTTATAATTATTTAAAGCGGAGGTTATATTTTACCTAAGATATCTAAAAACAAATTTTAATTGAAAAACCATATATAGCGGCGACCAGTGAATCAAATTTTAATTATGCAAGACACTTACTTCTTAGGATCTGGTCATCTTCATGAGGGGGCCCCCGATTGGTGTCTTTTTGGTGCTTCTTATCTTATCTGCAGCAGCGTGGAACACACACACAAAAAAAAAGGAAAATATATAATTTGTACGTATATGCTTTAGTGCGGACGACCAAACCTGAAGTCGTCGTTAAGTTTTGCATGATATCTATGTAGCCTTCGCGCACGTGCACATCCAATCATATTTCTGCAGCCCATAATAATCTTGCGTTCTTCGGACATTGCCAATGAGATGCACTGGTTTTAAATGCACGAACCGCGAAGTTTAAATTTAGATTTCTTAAGTTACGATATAATAATAGTATTAATAAAATTTATTATTATAAATTACCCAAAATATTTATATATAAAAAAAAGTAAATTAAAAACAAAAAACTCTGTAGTTTCAAGAAGTATATAACTCTATAAATGTGCTTAAAAAATAATTACAATTATTTATTTAATAAAGAAAACTAAATTAGTGAAAACTAAACAATAATCAATAAAAAAAAAACAAAAAAAAAAAAAAAAAAAAAAAAAACGTACTTACCGGTGAGTCAAATTTTAGGAAAACAGGAAAAAGTAGAAAGCACGCCTGGTTTTTTTACTATTGTTGTCAGACCTATGGCAACAATATATTGCGAAACAGTTGCAACAAAATTTGTTTGTTGTCAATATCTGCTAAAGTATTGCAGTTCGGGCATTTCAGGTATACACTAACGACCGTGGCAGTACCACCGCGTTCTCTATAAAGGTACAGTGAAGTGTAAGTGCACGTTTCGGTACTTGAAGAACGTCGAGGGAAGTTCCGACTCTTGTAACTGGAGTCACTAAAAAACGCAACCACGGCTGTATTATTCATGCCTCAGGCCTTAGTGGTATGTCCAAACATACAACAAAATATCAAAATATAAGTTTATCCTGAGCAAATATGACTGATGGTATTTTCCTAAATGCGATAGTGAAAACGTGAAATTAGTTTTTACCTGCAAACTTTCCTAAATATAGAAAAAACTCTTGATTTTTTTTGTTTAAAATTCTTACGGTTTTACATATTTAATCGCATTTTCATAAATAATTGTTTAATCAATTTATCTCTGTGGTGTTACCTTCCATAGATGCTCTGGAACCGCATTGTTACATTGAAAATCTTGCTTTCTTTATGTGGTAAATATTCATAAATATATTCACCTTGCTTTTTAGTATTTTTTCGGAATCCAAAAATATCTGATAATATAATCGCCCGCAAATATAAAACGGTGTTGCTCTATATTTAGCACATATTTAGTAACTCTAGAAATCTTGAAATGTCTACTTTTATGAGAGTTTTAATTTTTCTTACAAGTTTTTCATTTTTTGAGAATTTTAAATATCCCTCATTGTCAAAATCGCACATTCTTCTAGGTTAAATTTTTAAGTCAAAGTTAAATTCACAATCTTCATGTTCGTTATACTGATCAATGTGTTTTGTTTACGTGAAGAGAAGAACTCTTAAATTGAGTAGAAATAGATCACCCTGTTTTACTTGCAAACTGTTGAAAATGTTTAGTTTCCAGGTAATAACTAATTACCATACCTTGTAGCCTTAGATTTCCCCTTTCAAATTTATTTTTAGATATCAATAAAAACATTTATTAAACAATAGAAACGACTTCAACAAAAGCACTAAAAAGTAAAAAATAATATCTTATTTTAGATTGAAAAACTGTCTTTATGAAGTTCGCGTTAAACTAATTCTTAAATACTTAATCAGCAAATAAAGACTAGTTTGGCACCGACTTTATAAAGTGAAATATTCAATATATAATAAAATATTATTTTTTATTTTTAGTGCTTTCGGTCGGTTCTATTTTTTCATAAAAAAAATTATTTTATCTTTTTTAGTCCCGTTTATAGAAAGTTTCAATTTATATGGCTTAGACTTAGGTTAAAGTTTTAGACGTCCCTAATAAAATAAATAATTAGGCACTGGGTCCATTGAGTTTGAAATCTTGCCAGAATCCCCGTTTAATATTATATAAAATGTTCCATCAATAAACATTTATAAAAAATTAATAATATACATTGTAAAAATCTAAAATGATGAGTAAAACTAAAGCTCGTACCATTAAAAACACCGAATACTACACCATACTAATATGCATACTTTTTCCCTGATGATTCGATGAACGCAATATATATTGTCCCTGGTGCTCTCATCAATTAACATGTTTTTGTATTGCTGGCTATGAGACCACTCCGGCAATATACTGAAAATTCCCTGAGAATTGCTTCCAGCTTGGTCAAGCCATAGGAGTAATCGATCTACATACACAAAAAAATACATAGGGTCGAATTGACAACCTTCTTTTTTGAAGTCGGTTAAAAAAATAATATTTTAATTATTATAAAATTAGTCTCGGGACGAATTCACATATTTAAGAATTTGCAATTGACAGAAATTATCGTATTTAAGTCAAAGTATTACATACAGTTTTATTTAAGATATCCTCACCTGAATGCTTTACTTTTAAGTGATTATTCTTTCTGAAATATTTTGTCAAAAAATTGTTTTTTGCAACATGTTTGAACTCACGGTATTTAGCAATGTAAACTTTAGATATTTTAAAAGAAAGTCGGAATTTAAAAAAAAAATTACTTGTTTCTAATTTTTCTAATAAACATAGCCAATACGAAACTGTTAATCAGCAGTTGGAATTCTACTTTTATAGATTACCTTATGTAAAATATAAGCAAAATAATTTCGGGGAGGACGGGGAGTCTAGTTTAGGGATGGGCAATATTAGATTTTACGTATTGATAGGCGATAGCACATTATCTATAGATATTTTTTATTTATTATTATTGAAGAGCAACAAAAAAGATACTCATCTTTTCTCGGCTACCTCTCGATAATATCAGCTACTGATCGGCATTATTGCACACCTATCGGCACTTATCGATAACTATCTGTATATCTACATTTTTTTATTTACCTATCGTTATATGATATGTCGCTAACCTATTCTTAACGCCCGTCCCTGTCTACACTGCAATCGGACACCACAATATTTTTCTTTAAGTAAAAGTATACCTAATAAACTGATATCTCTTTTAAATCAAACAGATACGAAAAATGTACCAATTTTGGTTTGCCCGTATTTATTTAAAAGTTCTCTAGCATGTGCTCGGTTTACAAAATTCGTGCATGAAACTGTTCTATTTATTTAACAGCAAGCATTTTGGAAAGTTAAACACGAAAATATTGAAGTAAGGGATTAAAAGTTTAAAATCTAGGACTGGAATTAGCAAAAGTAAATAAGCTTGTTCGGAAATTGTGTTGTGCATGGGGTGTTTAGTTTTTAAAGTTTATTTGAGCCTGTTACAAATTTAATATTAAGATGCAATTTATAATATTTCCTTGCCTTTATTTTTCTGGATGTCAAATTGGTACGTCTTATTTTCGCAGAGAATAGATCATCTTTCAAGTTTGTTATTATACAATAATAATTATGTGCATGTTGTCGCTGTAAGCTGAGAATTCACGTAACAAGTCCGAGCTTTGCAGGCTTGTACTATAAGTAATTATTTGAAGTTTAAATTCTAGCAAAAGAAGCATGGAAAAGAATCGTAAAAACTAAAAGCATATCATAAATTTTGAAACTTTGAATGCCAGGGCGCTAAAGTAAAATGTAAGAGACAAGCTCAATTAAAAAAATTAACTTGTATTGTAAAAATAAAATGTTATTTTTATAATATAAAACATATAAGATTTTTTTAAAAGTAAAACAATCTTATTTTGTTGTACCAAGTATTAAGAATTTAAATTATTTTGTTTAACAGTGCCACTAAAATGATAAAGGTAGAACTAGCTTAAGCTGTTAATTTTCCTTATATGCGGGTTCCAACTATGGTTTTTTAAATTTTTAATGTTTTTTTTGAATTTCGTATTGAATTGTGCATATTTTTTGTGCAATATGCCATGTACCAAAAATTAACGGTTTTCGAAATATATTTGAAATCTGCAGTAAATGGTTAAAATATATACGAAAAAGATAAAACATTTTATATAGTGTTTAAATTATGTTTACTAAATTTGGAAATAACATGGTACTAATTCAAACTTATAATCAAGCATAAACAAGAAAATAACTAAAACCTATAATGCGTAGCCTAAGGGAAATGCTCTGCATGTCCCATAATAATCCAGTCCCATTTATCATATATCCTTTTTTGGTATTCTACTGCATTTTAATTGCTTCACAATCAAGTGTGTTTATATTTCTTATTTCTTCAACAATTTTTCTCTGAATATCTTCTATATTATTGTTTATTTCTCTGTAAACTATATATTTCAAATAGTTTTAAAATAGGGTATCCATGGGCGTTAGATCGGGGCTGATCGCGGTCTAGCTCATTTTTCCATCTTCCTATCCACACTTAGTAATTATTTTGAGGAAAGGCTCTTGCTGCCACAATATTATGGGCTGGTGCCCCATCTTGTTGCCAAATTATATTTTGTTACGTTTTAAGTGGTAGTTCACCGATAATGCGTTCAATTTGATTTTCCAAAAGTTCCAGATATCTTAACCCATTTAAGTTGCCATGTATAAAAACGAAACCTAACACCTTATGTCCCAAAATGCCGCACTAAACATGTATTGAGGATTGTCCTTGAAAAACAATTGGCAGCTTGTGGATCTTTATCGGACCAAATATGGCAATTTTTCGATTATAAATACCGACAGTGATAAATACCGCCTCATGGGTCCATAAATTTTATTCTGGATAATAATCTGGATCTTGATTTATACTTGCTCTTATAATTTCTACAAATGCATGTCTCCTTTTTTGTTCGTCATTAGTTGTTGAACTGGCCTTATTTTAAAATCGTGGTATCCGTTTTGCTTTAAAGTTCTCTGAACTGCTTCATAACTAATTATCTTTATCTCTGATACAGTCTTTAATAGATTTTCTTGGACTTATTTGCAAATAAAGTATTATCTGTGTTTTGCCCTTTTCTAATTTCTTAGAGGCGCTGTTTCTTGCAACAAGTTCTTTGTATCAATTATAACTGGTACAGATGGTATTCTCTGGCCCTTCTGAATATAATTTCTATCTTGTTCTCGTGCTCTTGTGGTGTTCGTATTATTCTTGTAATAAAACTCGACAAGTTTGAACCTTTCAGTAATCGCATAGCTAACTTTTTAAGTATTAGCACAACAAAAAGTAACAATGAGTCAGGCAGTAAATCAGACTTCATATATTAACGCGATGACATTCGAAGAATGACCTTTATCTCCAGATAGCACCAGGTATCTAAATAAGTAAGCAATTATATCCGAAAAATCGCAGAATTCGTAATTCTAAAACCATCCATATTTTGAGAACCGTTAAATTTTGTAACATGGTTTATTATACAAAAAATATGCAGAATTTAAGGTAAAATTCAAAAACATTAAAAAATGTGGCATATATTAAGAAAACAAAGTTGATTCTTGCCTTGCTTTTTTGAGACAATCTGACAATAAAATATAAGCATATGAAAAAGCAGATCCAATTAAACAATTTCTGTTTGGAAAATTTTTTTCTTCAACCTCAAAAATAACCGAGATATTTCCATTTAAAGAGTTATCTGGATCACTCTATACAGGGTGGCTCACGTAAGATAATCCAGTACCGACCTTATCTGAAAAACTATATTTTTGTATATACAGAGTCAGTCTTTTTCCTTATGTCTCTATCACCTTATCTGTTTTAAGTGTAATATATAGAGAAAACACCCTATATAAAATGTATTGTATCAAATTCAACTTGTTGCAATAATGGGCAACCACGCAATAACCTGTTTTGCTATGTCAGCAGGTCAACCACCTTCCCGAGCGTATATGGCAATTAGATTGCATTTTAAAAAAGGATTGAGAATATACTTTGGGTAATGTTAAGGTGAACATGCAGTTTCATTTTGCTACCCTTTGTTTCAACCCTAAGTATTACATGGCGACCCTGCCACTTGACGATTTTTTTGTGAAGTTATTAAGATGGGTAATGCCAAGTCCAAAGAAGAGATTGTAATTAATCAGGCCTCCAATGGCGATGCAAGGGGTGAAATAGTTGACCAAAATAAGGGATTAAGCTTAGCAGAGATTTTGCTTATAATTTTGGTTGTGGCAACGGCAATTGTTGCAGTAGTATGGGCCATTAGACATGTTCAAAGGAAACTAAGGCAGACAATTAGAAGAGAAATTTATAAAAATGAGCTGCGAAAATCCAAGGATGATTTAAAGATGGAAGAAACTTAAATTTTTTTTTTAGGGCGGTATTTTTCTTGTAGAAAAAAAAAAAAAAAAAAAAAGAAGAAAGAAAAAGTAAAGACAATTATAAATGGAGTTAGAAAATTTGTTATGTGTTAATGTAACTGAAAATGTAAATAATAATGCAGGCATGTAAGTTTAATTATTATAATATTATGTTATTGTTTTATAATTATAATCGCAAAAATATGGACCCAATTAGCAAGTTTAATAAGTGAATTAAATTTTTAATTTCATGGGAGACAAACTTATTGAAATTTTACATTCATTTAAATATATTCGAACAAATTTGGTAAAATTAAATAGCGAAAGACGAAAAAGCCCTATTGTCGAATCAAAAGTTAAAGTGGCAAAAACTTTATATTCTCAGTTAGGTAAGGAAATTACTGATTTAAACGTAAAAATAGAAAAGTCTGAAATAGACAAAGAAGATATTTTGACTTTTAATAACATAATAACAGAAATTAAAAAACTTTATAAGGAAATTTTAGAGTTTGGAAATAAAAATATTAATAAAGATAAATTAAAAATGTCTTCTTTTGATCTAAAAATAGCTACAAACCTTTTACCGGTCATGGATGATACAGAATCTACAACTTCTAAATTAATAGAGGCTTTAGATTTTTATTCGTCAACGCTTGATAATGATAGTCAACCTTCTTTAATTAAATTTGTTTTGAAAACGCGTATTTCTAACAACGCCAAATTACGATTAGGTTTGACTTATAATTCTGTAAATAATTTAATTCTAGATATGAAAAAACATCTCTTAACTAAAAAATCAGATACGGCCCTTCAGGCACGCTTGTTCTCTGCTAAACAGGGTGAAAAATGTATAACGGATTTTGGTAAAGAGTTAGAGGATATTTTTGTAAATTTAACCATTACGCAAGCAGACGGAAATGCCAATGCTTTTGATATTCTAAGACCTATTAACGAAAAGGTTGCAATAAAAAGGTTTGCATGCGGACTTAAAAATCAAAGGCTGGGCACAATTATATCTTCCAGAAATTTTGAATTCTTAAAGGACGCAATAAGGGCAGCTCAAGATGAAGAGCTGGGTAATCAAAATAATTCAGGACACATTTTTAATTTTTCTCACAGAGGAAGGGGAAATTTTAGAAATTTTTCCAGAAGACCAAATAATAGAACAGGAAATTCTGGTAGATATAATAATTATCAGAATTTTAATAACGGAGGAAATAACAATTCAAATTGTCGACGAAACGCTTCGACTAATCAAGGTAATTTTAATAATCAGCGGTTTTCTAGAAATCACGGTGGTCGTACATTTACGAGCGGTAATAGGAGAGGATCTCGGGCAGTAGGTCACCGAATGCATTTTGCGGAGCACACCGGAAATTCAGAACAATCCTCAGCTGATATACAAGATTCAACATTTTTTCGTGCCTAAAAATACTAAAAATAAACAGTTTAATAATATTTTTACCTATTCAAAAAACTACTCGAATGCTGTTTCTTTTTGTGTCAATGGTAAAAGCTTAAAATTTTTGGTAGATACGGGTGCATCATTAAGTGCCCTTAAATTAAGTTGTTTAAATTCAAAAATACAGTTACACAAAGAAAATATTGAAATTAAAGGCATAGGAGGTAATTTAATATCTGTGGGATATGTTTATTTAGATCTTTGTATAGAAAATGCGATATATAAGCAAAAATTTTATATTTTTAATAATTTACCATGTCAAAGTGATGGCATAATTGGAGAAAATTTTTTGAAAACTTTTAAGGCTAAATTAGATTACGAAGAAAATACCTTAACTATTTTAAATCAGTATAATAAAAAAATACATTAAAATTAAATGCAGATAGTGAGAATATATTAAGTGTTCCCCCTAGGTGCGAAATTATACAGTATGTTCCTACAGGGTTAGAGGATGAATGTGTACTTATGCAAGGTGAATTATGTGAGGGTGTGTTCATGGCTGGTGTAATTGCACAACCGATAAATGGTAAAGTACCAATTAAAATTTTGAATACAAGAGAGACAGAGGTACATTTGAGAAATTTTTCGCCAAAAGCGGAAAGTTTAAGCAATTATGAGTATCATCAATTTAACAGCCAAGAAAATTCGGCTACTCGAGTTAAAGAACTATTTAAAATTCTTAAGCTTAATCATCTAAACCGCGAGGAACGAGATTCTATAGAGCAAATTTGTGCCAAATTCTCAAATATATTTCATATGCCAGGAGATAAGCTTACAGTTACTAATTTATATAAACAGTCAATTCAAGTTAAACCAGATACTCAGCCGGTCTATAGAAAGCCATATAGGTTACCTCAAGTACATAAAGAGGAAATAAATAGGCAAATTTCTCAAATGTGTCAGGATGGAATAATTGAGAGTGCGCAGAGTGAGTGGTCTTCACCTTTGTTGCTTGTACCAAAGAAAAACGATACGAATGAGGGAAGAGCTAGGTTAGTATTGGACTACAGATTTTTGAACCCATATATATTAGATATCAAATTTCCGATTGCGAGTGTAGTCGATATTTTAGACTCCCTAGCAGGTGCACTTTATTTTTCACATCTAGATCTTAGCCAGGGCTATTATCAGGTCGAATTAGAGGAAGAAAGCAGAAAATACACAGCTTTCACTACAGATCGCGGTCAGTGGCAAATGCGAAGGTTACCAATGGGGTTAAAAATTAGCCCTAGTGCCTTTTCAAGGTTAATGACCATAGCGATGGCGGGCTTAAATTACGAAAAGTGCTTTGTTTATCTTGATGATCTTATAGTATTTGGCAGAAACCTTAATGAACACAATAAAAATCTAATAGATATTTTTTCTAGATTGCGAAAAGTAAACCTAAAATTAAATCCTGCTAAATGCGATTTTTTGAAAAAAGATCTGGGTCATATAATAAGTTCTGAAGGAATATCACCTGACCCTGATAAAATAAAAGCTTTAAAAGATTATCCTATTCCAAAAAAGGCAGATGAAGTTAAACGCTTCGTGGCTTTTGCCAATTATTATCGAAAATTTATACCACATTTTTCAGAAATTACAGTTCCTCTAAATAAATTATGTAAAAAATACGCTAGGTTTGAGTGGACGGACGAATGTGATAAAGCTTTTAATTGTCTTAAAAATTCGCTGATTAAGCATCCGGTGTTAGATTATCCCGATTTTTCGAATGAAAATGAATTTATTTTGCAAACAGATGCGTCTGCTTTTGCTATAGGAGCAGTGTTATCAAATAAAAATAATAAACCAGTGGCGTTCACTAGTCGTAGTTTAAATAAAGCAGAAATTAACTACCCTACTATACATAAAGAACTTTTAGCAATTTATTGGGCTGTAAAGCATTTTCGACCATATCTGTATGGCCGTCGTTTCAAAATTTTAACCGATCACAAACCATTAATTTATCTTTTTACGCAAAAAGACCCTGGTAGCAGATTGACAAAATTTCGTTTGTGTCTAGAAGAATATGACTTTTATATCGAATATATCAAAGGAAAAGATAATGTTACAGCCGATGCTTTATCGAGAATAATCTTGTCCTCAAACGAATTAAAAGATATGAATGAAGGTATGATTGCAGTTTTAACCAGAGCACAGAGTAAACGTAGAGACGGACAGGAAGACGAGTTAATTAAGAAAAGTACTGAAAATATTTGGCTTGATCACCCGAATATTGTGGAAATTCTTAAGCAACCCACTAACTGTACCGAATTAATTATAATACCATCCTTAAAAATTAAAAAATTGTCAAAAGATGTCACTCAACAAGTGGGAGACTTTTATTATATTCCATTACATTTTACCTTATACTTAGACCAAAAAGCTTTATCACCATTGGCGCGAGACGAAATGGTGAAAGATTTGGTAGAAATAAGTAAAAAGGCTGAAATTAAAGAATTAGTTATTAATAAAAATAATGATAATACAGAGTTTATTAAATGTATTGGTAGTAAAATAAAAAATTATACTAATTGGAGGGGCCCCCGTATAAATGTTGTAAAAGGTATTAAAAAAGTAATGGACAAAGACGAAAAAAGAGTAATCCTTAATGATTTTCATTTACTACCAACCAGTGGTCACGCTGGAATAAATAGAATGACAAATAATATTAAAAAGTATTATTTTTGGCCAGGTCTGGATAGTGATGTTCGAAATTTTGTAAAAAGGTGTGACATGTGTCAAAGACAAAAACATTCGAATCATTATACTAGAGAGCCAATGGTAATAACTACTACAGCTGAAACAGCTTTTCAAAAAATATATTTAGATATTGTTGGTCCACTTCCGGTAGACGTAAATGGATTTGTTTATATTTTAACACTTCAGTGTGAGTTAACAAAATATGTAGAGGCCTACCCTCTTAAAAACAAGGATTCCGTATCTGTGGCAAGATCTTTGGTGGATAACTTTATCTTAAGATATGGTATCCCTCAGGAAATTGCTTCAGATAGGGGTACCGAGTTTATTTCTCACACTATGGCAGAAACATGTAACTTGTTAGGTATAAAACAGATTCATTCTACGGCGTATCATCACGAGAGTATCGAGAGTTTAGAGGCCTCTCACAAAGTTCTAGGTGCTTATTTGCGAATTCAAACTCAAAACCATGATTCTGCATGGAGCACATGGCTTCCGTACTGGTGTTTTTCTTATAATACTGCAGTACATACGGAAACCAAATACTCTCCCTTTGAACTAGTTTTTGGAAAAAAATGCCAATTACCAAATAATTTAAATAATGAAGTTGATCCTATTTATAATTTTGATAACTACCCCATTGAATTAAAATATAGGTTACAAACAGCTCAAAATGATGCAAGAAATAACTTAATACTTTCTAAATCTAAAAGAAAAGAAAATTTTGATTTAAAAGTAAACCCCATTCAGTATAAAAAGGGCGATAGAGTTTTAATCAAAAACGAAACTGGTGATAAAATTACCAGCCCTTGCTTCCTGGGGCCATATTTAGTGGTAGAAGATGTTGCACCAAATGTAAAAATAATTAAAGATAAGAAACATATTTTAGTCCATAAAAATAGAACTAAGTTGTATAATAGCTAATTAAAATTAAGTTATAATAATAAGGGCTCCATATTACTATACTATTGCATGTATTTTCTAATAACCTTTTTCTAAAAGACCTATCTATTTTCTTTCCTACTTTCACTATATGACGCTATTTTCCTTCTCTTATATCTGAGTTTTTATTTTTCTTTTCATATATTTAGATAAATAAGATAATATTAAAAAAAAAAAAAAAAAAAAAATGGTTTAAATAGTGTATTGTAACATTTGTCTCTAGTAATTGTATTTTATTTACGAATTTCAAATTTTGAAAATAAATTGAAATTCTTTTAATTGCCCGGGGAGGTGAAATATATAGAGAAAACACCCTATATAAAATGTATTGTATCAAATTCAACTTGTTGCAATAATGGGCAACCACGCAATAACCTGTTTTGCTGTGTCAGCAGGTCAACCACCTTCCCGAGCGTATATGGCAATTAGATTGCATTTTAAAAAAGATTGAGAATATACTTTGGGTAATGTTAAGGTGAACATGTAGTTTCATTTTGCTACCCTTTGTTTCAACCCTAAGTATTACAAGTAAGTTATGTAAGATACTCTATATATTTTTACACTTTTAAATTCTGCAATAAATTTTCTTATATCCAAATTCATTTGTTTGACATTTGATATTTTGAGCACTTTAACCATCTATAAAATCTAAACAGTTTGATTTATTATAAAACGGTTTGCACTTTCCTGCCTTAGTTTCTAAATATTTATAAACTGATATTAACTTCTGATTAAACCGGAAGTTCAAAATTTTCATCTTCATCAAGTTCATGTCCATTTTTAAAAACCAAGACAAGAAAGTGCGAACCGTTTTATTATAAATCAATCCGTTTAGATTTTACGGTTGGCTAAAATGCTCGAAATGTCAAATTTCAAATGTCAATACCATGAAAACAAATGGTTCTCCGTATAGGATATTTTACATGAAATGTAATTAGAATTCATTTTAGGATTGAAGAATGGAAAAATATATAGGTAGTCCCATATAAAATAAAAGAGTTGAGACTGACGCAAGGAAAACGACCTACCCTATATATACAAAAATATTATAAAATAGAACTTCGTTTTTCAGCATTACACTACAGTTATTCTCCTATAGTTTTCTGGATACGGAAGCGAGATATCTTACGTAAGCCACTCTGTACAGTTTTGTTTATTTCTAGAACAATCTAAGACTAGATATTGAAATTGTACACATAGTGTAAGAAGCAATAAGAACTTCTTAAGTCAACTGCCCTATAAAACCGATTCTTAGTCTTTTTAAGACTCTTGTCATAAAGTTTTTCAGAAATTGTGCCAAACTCTTTTGTCGTTTCTCTTAATTATAGGACATGGTCACAGCACTTTACCAAGTTTTAAACGACACTGGCCTCAAGCTGAGCGCGCTGTTAGAGCATAATTACATGTTATTAAATTACTTTGATGTTACCTTTTGAGTTCTAACACTAAGTTTATGTCTTAAGGGTGTACTGCCGGTTAATTAACACTTGCTATTATGTAAGAAGTGTTAGATCTTTAAAAAAAATCATTATATATTTTTAATAGTAAATGTGCGAAAAAAACAAGAATATCTGCCAAAAAACTTTAATTACTTGGATAACGTAAAGTGCTGTTTAGGATAATAAGTAACGGAGTTGCGTTGGTGAACACATAACAAATAATTAAAATATATTAAGAAGAGAGTTTTCGTAATTCAATAAAAAAAAAAACGAAGCAATTAAAAATTATAAAATATTAACGTTTTCAAGTGCCGTTGATAATTATGAAATAGCGTAGAATATGCAAAAATTCCCAAGTATCTATATGTTTGTAAAAAGTAAATCTAAACATAAGAAAACAAATAACATGTAAATAAGCATAAAATTGAAGTTAAAAAATGTAAAAATAATAAAAAACAAACACTGAAAATTTAAAATAACATTTTAGGACCTTAAAAATGTGACTTATGAAACTTAACTAATAAACAGAGAGTTCATGAGATATTAGATCATGTTATTCAAAAGAATGAATTCTTAACGAAAGCAACTGATATGACCACAAGAGTCAAATTTTTAGGGTCGCTTAAAAGGTTATTTAATTTTTTAGTGCTTTTTTGAAGCCGGTTTTGTTTTTTTCGAAATTTGTTTATTATTATTTTGTTATATTGCATGGCCCTTTTTTGATTAACTTAGTTTAACGAACTAATATATAATTGAATAAAATATTACGTCAAGCCAACCCTAAGTGATTTGTGATTTACTAACTTGTTTCTTTAAAACATTTTATTAATTTTAG
This sequence comes from Kuschelorhynchus macadamiae, assembly GCA_030620095.1. Lineage (NCBI taxonomy): Eukaryota > Metazoa > Arthropoda > Insecta > Coleoptera > Curculionidae > Kuschelorhynchus > Kuschelorhynchus macadamiae. Next base: position 1,607,582 of record JAUTXW010000322.1, read on the forward strand.
TTTCAACGCAATAGGATAGATAATTTAAATGCCAAATTTTAAATCTTTAAGATGATAAGTATGGTGGCTTATTTAAGTTTTTGAGAAAGTTAGATCTGATCTTTTCTCGGGTCTCGTCTCAGATCTCAACCCGAGATCCGATATGAGAATTGTAAAATTTTACACTGTTAGTGAGGAGATAGTGTTTCCAAGTGCTCTGTTGAGATTTAAATCTATTATTTTACAGTTTATTTTTTTTCTCCTCGGTATAGAGTATAATAGTACTGATCTGTAGACTAATTCCAAATATTAAATGTATTGCTTTGAAAGACTAAATTAATACCTCGCAATCTTGTAAAGATCACGTTAATATTTTACTAAATAGTTTAAAGCGACACTATTGAAACTTTCTCTGGGATATGCATGAATCTGTATGATTTTTCTCTCGACGTACTTACAAGCGAACGAACGTGTTCGTAAGCAAAGCTGTGCATTCGTCGTTTATATACTTTAAGCCACGTACTCACTAAGCGAAAAAATACGCATGGTAAGAAACGCATGTGTTCGCTTAGTGAGGACGTAAATGATACGTGCGATCAATGTATGCGGTTGCTTGTAGATAGGTTCGCTCGCATGTTGATACTTGAAAGTGAAAAATGGTTGTACCCTGTGATTTGTATACAATTTTTTTTTCATACACTACACATACGTTCGCTAAATGTAGACGTTAAAACAAGTATTGAAATCGTTCTGGCCTTATTTGTTCCCTAAGTGAATACGTATCATAAAATACGTTAATCAGTTTACCATATCTTAGCTGTGCCCAAGGTCCGTTAATCGATCTTGCCCCAGTTTTATGGGAGATACAAAAAAACATGCTCATCAACACATTTTTGATGTCTGAATGTGTAGTGTTTGTACAGAGTAATTCATTATATTTGACACCCACCTACAGCCTAAATTATAGGGTTTAGAAAAAATCTTTAAATTCAAAAGTTTTAGGGTTTTATCTTTTGGATACTTCAAATTTCAAACTTTCGCAAGTTAAAAAAATTACGACATGTATTTTTAAATAGAGTACCCTGTATATTATTAGATATAATGAAAGGCCTTTTCATCGTTATTATCATTCAACGCCCATTAACTCTATAAGTTACCTCGATGGGCAGCTATCGGGCGAGGGAGACGCGCGGGTGACGCGCAAATAGTGACGACGACTGGCGACCGATCTGATAAGGCTACCAGTTTATTGCTTATTCAGCTTGACGTTTTCATTGCCATAGTTGTTGGTTGTGTTTTTCGGAGTATTTTTTTACTTCCTCAGTGAAAGGGGACCAAATAACCGAAAAACTATTGAAAATAATTAGAAATTAGTGTTCTTAAGACACAGGTTATTTATAAATATGAAATATTTAAATGAACTGGCGAAGGAAAAAAAAGGTAAAAAAAGAAGGCTTACTAAAGTGGATACCACGAAAAGCTGTATAAAAAAATTACTAACTGAATTTTTAATTTGTGACCGTTTAAGCATAAACTGTGTGCTGATTTCCTATTATTAAAAAATATGTTTGAACAGTTAATTCAAATTCAAAATAAATCAAGAAAGTGCAAACCATTTTGTTCTAATTTGAACCGTTCAGACTGTTGTTCAAAATTGAAAATCCCAGTTTTTAAATGTCATTATCTCTAACACAACTTAAGCTTAGGCCTATGGACAATATATGAAGTAGACGTAGAACTTTAGATAAAATTGAATAAAAATGAAAAACTATTTAAGTAAGTGTATAAGTCATCCTATATACTAATATTTATATTTAAATTTTTTTTCTATCTCTAACCATTATCACCAAAACCGAGAACACACTACTGGGACACCTTGTATAAAAAAATGTTCATTTTCTAAAGTTACAAAACTATTTGTCATGCTAAAACTTTTTACAAGAATATTTTTTTGAGACTTTGAAAATACATCATATATATTTTTTTAAATATGATAACTTTTTGAAATGCACTCTGCAAAAAACCTTAGTTAAAATTTGAACCGACATCCCTAAACATAAGTTTAAAATTATAATAACTTATATCTTGATGGCTGCATTTTATTGTAATAAATAGGTTTAAATTTTGAACAAAAAAAGATTAATATATGGAATTAAACGCACACCGAAGAGATATAGACAATGCCGTACTAAAGTAAGCCGGTCGCCGAGTGACGTAGATCGCTCACACCAAGTTGGGATAGGTCAAGATCGCTCGAGGCAACCTATAGAGTTAATGGGCCTTGATTATCGTTATCGTTTCGGTAAATGAGATTTCAGCCATATTCTCGTTAATATGGTCAAGTCTGCCTTGGTCATGACTATGATGCAAACATGCTCTAGATGCCAAATATTTCAACAATTGTAGTTATGGCAATCAAATACATAATTCTCCACTTTTCTGTCATTTATGGATTAATGTGTTTGATATTAATTATTTAATCTTGATAAAAATAATTCAAATGAGTTATTCTGAGGGAGAAGAATTCCTTCAACAATAAATACAATTAAGAAAATAATTTAATCGTTTCGAACAACAAAATTCCGTTCAAAGAAAGACCAGGAAAATAAGAAACATTTCTAACAATGAAATACCATTCAGCCAAAGAACACATTTTAACAATAATTAATAAAATTAACTTTTTTAAACGAAATTTGAAAGATACTTATAAAACTACATATTTCATACATAGCCTTCATTACTTTCACAACATTTGCGAATGCTTCTCAACAATTTTCCATTTATAATATACGTATATAAAAAATTTGCGTGCTTTATGTTTAATTTTGAAAATTCACTATTTAGTTTCTCTATTATGGCTTGTAAAGTTTGAGATCTATTATAATAAATCTTGTTCTTCAAGTATCCCCACAAAAAATGTACAGTGGATTCAAATCCGGGCTGTTCGCTGAATATCTGAGAGTTTTTCTATCCACAGTATCCACATTCAAGTGATCGGTGACTAATTGGACATTGTGTGGAGATGCATCGTCTTTTTAGTTCAAAATATTGCTTGACTGTGTAACAGAATAGACTGTAACAACGGTATGGAGTATATATTTTTATATATTCTAAATATAATTTAAACAATATTTTACTGAAACTGTTGGTTCTCACGCTAACGCCTAAACAGGCTTGATTATTTCACAGGAATTATAAGTGGATTTGTTTAATATTAGTTTCGAGAATTTTAAACCCTAAATAAAGTATAATATATCCCAAACGCTATATTTTAGACTATAGACAGATTTATGTATAAACGTTCTGAAAAGGTTACAATTTATGCCTACCTTTTCGAGGGTTTATGGTCCCATATGACCCCTGTCTCATGGGAATCTTTCTTTGACCGTTTAATTTAACTTGATGAAAATATTAATTGAAACATTTTATTTGGTTCGTTGCAATGATAGTACATGGTCAATTTACTATTGTAAAAATACAATAGAGTACTTTGTAATAGGAACATTACCGAAGAGCCATGTTTTCGGAGCATAATTTTCCCTGCAGAAAAAATAAACTGAAAAGGTTTTTCGTGCCTTTTTTTTGCCATGACTTTTCGGACCCATAATGTGATAAGTTAGTATAGGCATATATATTAAATTATTTACATAATCTTAGGACTAAGAATTGAAGGGAATATTATTTTAATCTATTTATTCACTTTTTATTATCATGGGTGACACCTCGTGTCTCTAAGAAGAAGTTTTGAACTTAAAGTATAGAGTAGGGACTTAAGCTTCACCATTCACAGCTTTATTCGTTTCGTCCTGACTAATAAAATCAAAGAGGGGATTGGTCTAAGGGGTGGATCTTGTAATAGCCTGAGCTAACTTTGTATTTTACGGGAAGACTAAAAGTCAGTCTGTGTCAGAGTTTTGTTTCTTATAGCTGTTCCTAAATTCTTCTTTTGTGGTGGTTTATGGGGCTTTACGTATACAGTGGGATATTAAAGTTGAGGGATTTTCAAAGATATTTTATTTTTATTCTATGATTTACCTGGGGAGTAACTGGTTTTCAAGAGTTAAACTTACGTTTTATTTAAAGATTTTTGTTTTCTTTTCTTTTGAACTAAGGTTGGGGATTTTAAGATAATTCCCCCATTTTCTAGATTTAAATACTTTTTTTTGTTATTAGGTTTAAGTAATATTTTTGTACAGTATTTCACTTCCTTTACTTTTGTTAATAAATTTTTAAGTTGTTTTTAAAAACCAAATCTTTTATTTAAATAAACCACCTGCTAGTTAAAATAAATATATATTCAAGAAGAAGATACCATCGTTGTTGCAGTTTGCTGTTGTTCGAGTTTATATGGCCGCAGAATTGGTGAGATAAGAGGTTTAATTCAATTTGTACTAACAATTATATTTCGTTACAATGTAAATTATAATTCACGAAGAAGCCTACAGAGTACCTTTGATTTTACTTATTATAACTTAGTTAATTTCAGTATTGGGTTGCGCGCTACGTCTCAAATAAATAAATAAAATAAATAAATAATTTTAAATATAATAAATAACCGCTCGATAACCCTGCTACAACTGGAATCTCTTCTAGCAATTGCTCTATTTCTTGTTCAGTCAAATATAAATACCTTTGGCCACTCAGAGATCTCTGATATATCATTTGTACAATTACCTTATTTTTGAGCATACCACACCACACTAAGCGACTTTTGTCCTTGTATTCCGACCCCTTGTATTTTGTGGGAATTTTTTCCTGTTATATACACGGGCTGATGTGAAAGACGCCTCATCGGTGAATATGATATTGTTCAAAATACTGTACTATATTGTTTTAGAAGAATAAATAATATTATGGTAATTTTTCACGAAATTAAAAAACATACTCAAGTTTACCTTGAAAATGCAGTAAAACGTTAATTAACGATTAATTATATTCTTGATTGTATATTTTATTGAAGAAATTCTTCCCGGGTATATTCACCGATATTCGACTCTAATTCTTGCAACGTTATTATCGTTTGAATAAAAGAGCTTTATTATTTCTCGTTTTTCTTCCTCAGAATAACCCATTTGCATTATTTTCAGCAAAATTAAATAATAAATATCAAACAAATGAATCCATAACTGACTGAAAAGTGGAGATTCATGTATTTGGTGGCAGTGGCGGCTCGTAGTGAATTATATTGGGAGATCAATAACAAATTTAAAAATAGGCATACTTAAAATAAAAATAAACATCTTAATCTTTAAATTGAGCTTTAAATTCTCTTGAAGTTCAGATCTAGTCTTTGTTCTTTAGAATTGCACGCACATTCCTTTTATAAACGATTCCTCGATACTTAACATCGCTAACGCGGATAGTCTATATTGGCCCCACTCCTGAACAAAATTTATAAACCCTAGAAAAACCCCTGGATTTTCAGACAACGCCGTTTCATCATGGCCACGTAGTGCCAGCTCGAATGCCCCATAAAATTTTACACAATCTATAATTTTGTTTAAAATATAACAATTTTTGGATACATTTTCATTAAGATCTCTAAAGAATTTTCTATAAGCTGTGTCTACACTTCCGACCGTAACATAGTTTACCGAACATTTCATGTGATCTGCAGAAAACGCATGTTGTTTTATTTTTTCTTTTAAGTATTTTAAGTCTTTAACACCGGTTTTGTTCCATAAAGAGTCCGACGAGTCTTTAGCAAACAACAAACAAACATAACAGTAAAATGAGTTAGAGACTTCACAACCACATATCCAGTTAGTTAAATCGTACATACTTCTGCGAAAGTTTCGATGAACCTCTTTATTTTTGTCTTTACTAGTTTGTCGTATACTAAGTTCTGGTAAATTGCGACCTTGAATTCGGTTATTCCCACAAAATTAAGTTCGTTAGCACTCTTTAGTTGTTTAATTTTTTGCACTACCGACATTTTATTTCATCTACATTCACAACTTAAACATGACCACCTTGAAATTGGTTGTTTTTGCAAAATTAAGTTCGTAAGCACTTTTTAGTTGATTATTTTTTTGCACTAGTCTCTACCAACATTTTATTTCCTGTATATTTCCAACTCACACATAAATCATAAAAATAAAAAAAATATATATTACAAAAAATAATATATAAATCAATATTCATCGATTAAAAACGTCCGAAAAAATATACAATTAGAATATCGACCGCGCGACCTCTGAACAATTGAACTTCCGTATGCCGACGTGATGACGCGACCGATCGATCGAATTATAAAAAGAGACCGGCTGATGAGCCAAATCGCGATTTCATATTCCATTTGCTATCACGTTCGGCTGCCGCTCGGTAGCTGTGAAATCTTCGGATACTTCCGTCAAGCTCTAAGGTAATCAGGGCAATTCGGACAGCCCAGACTAGCTCAGTATAGCGTATTTTATTATGCCTAAGGAATGCAACAAAACCATTCGAACCGCCGCGCGCGGCTAATAGTGTAGCGTATTTAGCTTTTCCTAAGGTTCGCGTTTTATTACAACTATTAGGAGGGACGGTCAAACGAATAATTTATTTTCTGAAATATTTTTGGGGGGTCATTGACCAAATGACCCTATGTAAGAGCCGCCACCGTTTGGTTGCCATAACTACAGTTGTTAAAATAATTGCTGTCTAGCTCATTTTTTCATCATAGCGATAACCATGGCTGACTTGAATCACCGAAAATATGGATGAAGTCTCTTTTACCGAAATGATAAAGTTTAAACTCAAATATCTCAAAAACGGCTGCATCAAATATCAACAAACTATATATTTTTGAAATCAGGATGAAAAGACCTTTCATCCTAGCTAATAATATACAGGATGATTCATTTGAAAAAAAAATACAAAAATTATTTACAAAATTTACATTAAATTTTGCACAAAAATCAAATATTATGTAGGAATTAACTAGTAAAATTTTGGAACGAATCCAAGATGGTGAAACAAAATGGCGGCTTAATAAAATACAAAAAATTCAGCCTGAAAAACTACTTAATAGATTGATTTCAAATTTTGTGCAAGAAATAATTGTGGTATAGATATGAACGGGTAAAATTGTGGTACGAATTCAAGATGACTGATCAAATGGCGGCGAAAAAAATTTTTTGTATCGTGAACCTTCCCTAGATGCCAAAAATGTGTATTCTTAGAGTCGTCGGTCTATCAGTCTATCTGACAGTTAGCGGTGTATCGAAAAAACTACTTTCCCGATTGACTTCAAATTTTGGTCAAAAATTAAAGGCCATATGGGGATGACCCGGTAATATTTTGGTAAAAATTTAATATGGTAAAATAAAATGGCAACCCAGTCAAAATTAATAATAAAAATCTGATTATCCAATTTACCTCAAATTTTGCAAAAAAAATGAAGTGTTAGATAGGAATAAACTGGTAACATTTTTGAACGAATCCAAGATAGCAAAACAATTAAACTTTCGAAAGTTAATTTTTTGTATTTAAAGTTTTTTTCTAAACCCTGTAGTTACGGCTGTAGGTGGGTGTCAAACTATAACGAATGCCAATACATTTAGTATAAAGGGTGTACACTAAATGTATCGACAGAGTGTTGTTTACTTTTAAAAAAGACTGTAGCGGGTTTTACTTGTGTTTTTGTGCATTATACAGGTTTATGTATTTTAATTGCTTGATTTTACAATTTTGTTTCTGAGGAGACATATATTAGTTGCAGAAGTAAACAGTTATGCACGATGCGACGCTAAATCATAGTGGTAGCGTATTAGGTATTGGACAGACTTGAATAAAAATGAAATAGGAATATAATTTTAGGCACCTTAAAATGTTTTTGCAAGTTGTACCTCCAAAGGCTAATTTAACACCTTCGGAGTTATAAATAGTTATCCCAATTAATAGAAAACAAATATTTTTCGGAAAACACAAATAACTTTTTAGAATATCCTTAAGAAAAACAAGAGCTTCATATTTTATCTCACAGTTGTTTAAAAAAAACTTTAATTTTAATAATTTTTTTAATTCCAAAAAAAAAGTGAAATATCCTAAAAGTCATTAAAATATGGTTTAATAAATAAAGTGGTAATAAAATTAGAGACAAATAAAACACACAAATTTTTGCAGATGTCTTAAAGGTGGTAAATGTTATTACCCACCATATTTTTATTTCATATATCACAGTTTGAGGGTACTGTTGGGTATATAACCGTATCGCCTTTACTAATGTAGATATTGACCAATACTCCCAGTCTTGTACCATTTTTGCTGATCCATTGACGTAAAAATAATTGACATTGATGTAAAAATAATGACACTAAGCACATCCAAGTCGTTATTACTCTCAAAGTTCTACAAATCGTTATTATTCGAAAAAGTATTTATTATTCTGGAGCTCCTCATGCGTTTGTAATAATTATTAAACTTAAGTAATAATTATTTCTTAAAAGCCCCGTCAAAGTTGTTATGTACCTAGAGAGTTCAACGAAGAGATGCGGTGCCTAAAAAGTGACAGCAAAGCCAAGCGGGTAGATAGCTCTACCAACGTATGATTTATAGGACAATATAGATCACACCTATGTTTTTATAAACCAGTGGTTTCAATTCACAAATCGCACAAAAACAATTCTTTTGTGACTTTTGTGTAGCTTTTTATAATTTCCTAAAAATTTTAAACAATTACGCATGTCTCTTTTTTAACTCAAATATTCTTTGATATTTACTCCCACTATCATAGATTTGCTCCATAAAATCAGAACATATTCACTTCGATTTTAAAACAGGTTTAGCGCAGGAAGGGGGTTGCGATAAATCGTGCAAACATGACCCTTGCCAATCTATCAAAATTATGCAGGCAAGTTTGAAAATATCTTGGCCAAATTACAACATAAAAATTTTGGTATTTCTGGAGCAGAGTCAACATATAAATACTTAGTTTGATATGACAATATAGATGAGACTGTACAGTCAAGATTTTGCTGCTTGGGTACTCCACAAAGGACGTGTGAGAATGAAACTAGCAAAATGTTGTTGGTTTACTTTCCTAGTTTCATTTTTCAACTTAACACTAAGACTTACTTTTGCTTGGTGAAGCTGGAAACTTTGGAAAGTAAGAATTGCATATACGTTTATATACATATATTTAATACGATTGGTCAGTGGCAATTAAAATAATATTATATCAAAAGTATAACACAAGAAGTATTTTCCACCTCTACTATATTTGTTTGAAACAACGTGATATATATCGCTGCACACTTCACCGTTACACTTCGAATTCGGGATATAAGGTTCGCAAAAGCTACTATGTAGCCAAACATATCATGTTGTTTTATGCAAACAAAATGAAAGTGTGAAAAAAGTGTTACATTTTACGTAATATATCCAGATATTTGTCTGAATTGTAATCAGATTCATAACCTGCTAAACATAGGGCGGTAATTCTTTTTTTTATATATTTTCTATAAGCAATATTATTATTTTATCTCCAAAGCTTTATTAAAATTATTAATAGCTATTTATGTAGTCGTTAAGATTTAATATCTCACCTTGTCATATTATCATTCCGGTATCTTCAGTGACAAAAAATGCCCATATATTTTAATCAGCACAGCCGAAAGCTTTCAGATATTAAGGTGCTTCCGTAACTTTTTGGTAATGAGAAGTTATTAATTTTCATTTCAGATGTAGGAGGTTTTGAACATTTAAATTCCGGTTTTTGTTTTGACAAGAAACAGTGGTTTTTTTTCTTGATGGATTCGAATTATGCTCTACTTTTTCATGTTTTTTATTCTTGAATATTGGGGTTATCATAATTTCTTAAAAAGCGTTTATCTACGATCGTGGGATAAGAAGCCATTACCGCATTGATTTTAGTTAGGTAATGTTAGATATTACCACACTAGTGCGGTAATGATTCCATTGCTGCACTAGTATGGTAATGATATTTACTAATATTAAAATTAAAACAGAATAAAAGAAAATACGTTTATTTGTGTTTAAACTACAGCATTACAAACTATTTATTGCAAATATTAATTACACAACTATTGCAGTTATTTAAATTAATATCAGATGCACTTGATGAACTTGACTTAACTTGCATTGAACTTGCATTAAATATGTTCAGTTTTTAAATACTAGTTGCTGCATTTCCTTTTATTTACGAGTATACTCAGAGCAGTCTTCTTTTATTTTCTTCCGAAGCCCCAATGTACCCTTATGCAACTGTATTTGACCCCCATCCCCCGTGCCTCTTTACGGTCAAAGTATCCACTCCCGTGTTGGCTGATAGTGAGGCAGGAGATCTTCTAAAGCAGTGGGCGGTATATTCTTCTGGATTGGGTAATTTTATAAACAAAGCAATAGTCTTAGGCATACCTCCAAAAGTGTTTATTCCCACTGGTCTTTATTTTTATTTACAGTTCTTATAGCGCACGATAAAACAACCATGATCAAAGGGCATATTACAAATCGAAAACACGCACCTTCATCTTTTACATTTTCCAAGAGTAAGTTTATCAATTCTTTTCTTCTACATGTTCCTGCTACTCCAATAATAATTGCTACTTTCACCATAAAAAACTTGTTAACATCAGCTTCATGCAGAAAAACACCAATATGGTTTTTCGTTAATATTTTCGATTTTGTAGGTCTATATCCTCCCGACTTTCTTTTAAAAATTTAATTAAATGCGAGTATTTATTACTATCCACATTTTTCTAATAGACATCACACTCCCCAACATTGAAAAATATGTCCAAAGAGAGGATGGTTTTTTAATTTTGGATAGATCATTAAAATATTTTTTTGTACTTTTCTTCACAGCATTTCTGATATCGGGAGGTAGCCACTTTTTCGTCTGTGTCGGATGGAAGATCTGAATCTCTCATGTTGAAAATATATGAAACTCGTTCCGAACTTTGTGACAAATTTCAAATTGTTTGACATTATTATTTTGTAATGAGGAGGGAAAACAGTGTACGTGCATGGCTGTGCTAGATTTCAGCAATGCGTTTGGTACAATAAATCATACTATGCTTCGGGCCAAGTTAAAATATTTTGGTTTGGGCACAATTTCCTTTTTTAAATCTTACCTAGATAGATAATAGATTTCACTCAGTCTTATTAAAAAGCAATAATATTTTTAAACAATCTACATATCTTGAATAAAAAACTGGTGTACCGCAGAGCTCTATAGTGAGCACTCTTCTATTTACAATTTATGTAGCAGATTTGCACACCTCTATTGAACATTCGGAGTTGCAACAATACGCTGACGATTCCCAAATTTATATGCATTTAAATTTTTCAAATATCAATATTTCTAAGCAAAAAATTAGCTAGACGTTCTAGGTATAGTTGAATATACCAATCAACATAATTTAAAAATTAATCCTGTCAATCATAGTTTTATTTGGTGTTAATTCGAATACTTTAATATATGTCTGGGAATATTAATATTGAGATTAATGGGGAAGTAACCAAAATATTGGGGTTAACTTTTGATTTAAGGCCATAGGATACATGCGCCTAAGAAATTTATATAAATATAAAAATGTGCTTAGTAGTAAAAGAAAACATTATCTTTGCGATAGTCTTATGCTTTCATTGCTCGACTACGGAGATATTGTGTATCACGATTCCTTAAGTTTGGAGCTTTCTAGGTATATACAGAAGTTACAAAATAGTTGTATAAGATTTTCATTTAATGTTGCATATCGGAACCCATTACGCCTTATTAAAATTTATATTTCATTTTAAACATGGAGAGACGGAGAAAATTGCATATGTACACTCCAATAAAATTATTCATCAGATATGCCATCCTATTTAAATAAATTACTTGCAACTTTTGCCCATCCTCACAATTACGAGTATTGTTCGTCGTATCGTTACCCCCCTGCCCCTGACCCACCGCTATGCCATACATCGAATATGCTTTCATTTCCTTTAAGCTGTTTTTTCCCATACTCTGTGGATGTTGTTTGTAGTATTTTAGGCCTGCTTCATGTAGAGCCATTTTAATGCCGATGCGTTATAGGTTTCTTATTCGCGAAGCAGTACCTTTTACCAAGTAGCAATTATTCTTACAGTATAAAATTGTATAATTCTTTAGTAATAAATCCTTTTGACTTTGACTTTGACTCTGACTATGCCACATTTGATTTTTTGGAAAAATTTAAAATAAATTCAATAAGTGGTTTTTACATTGACACACACTGCCATTTTGTTACGTCATGTAGAATTCGTATCAGTTTATCCTCGTATCACATTCAATTTTTCTGCAAAATTTCTTGTCAACTGCTTCTGAAAAAATAAAAGTTTTTAATTTTGCACCGCTCACAACACGCTTATGATAACAACAACGGCCACGACGTTTTTTTTACGAACCATGCTATACACTAATGTCTTTCGTGACGGCAAAGAGAATAATATAAAATATATAAATTTCCACAGCTACCTACACAACAATATCACTGTAGCACAAAATCTTAGAGTCCGAATAAGTAAGAAAAAATAAAATAGTTTTTTGTTCAACGATGTTATGTTTTTATCTGTTTGCAGTACCAATTTTAAGAAAAACACCCTGTGCGGCGATTTCCGCTCGGATCGTCGAGCTAAACACACGTGCCGGGTAAGGCTCCCTGACGGCGGAAAAGAAGCGTAGTTTTTCGTGGTGTTTCTAGGTGTCAGCGCAACGATCATCGGGGAAACATTACTGGGAAAGGTCCTTTATAACGGACCATTCGCTGTGTGACAGAGATTCCTAAGGGACATGGGAATTGTGAATCCTTTCTCTGGACAGGCTTATCTTATAAGTCCAAAGGTAGTGCGTTATCCAGAAAATTCCACGGGATTACGCAAGTTCGGCGCTGCTTTGATAGAAAACGTTATATGTCGATAACGGTAGAAATTCTAGGAGTTAATCATTTGGTAGTAAAAACCAAAAAAAAATGTACTGTTTAACTATTTACGGAGAGCACTGTTTGTCAAACCGTAGTCGTTGCCTTAGTGTGACTGCATAGTTTGAGAGAAAAAAAGAACTTGAAAAAGATTTATTCCATGTTGTGGATTGCACGTTCTGAAATAAGGGTCATTCAATGGCAATTTATTTTTCAACTTTTTGTCTATCAATAACCTAACAATAACCTTAGTTATTGAATATTGAATAAAATATTTACTAATGTGCTTAAAAAAACAAAAAGTTTACTATTTATATCTTTTTTCTCAGTGTCAAAATATGTATAGTAATTTCCTTGTAATATATTTTACTCTTATTGACAAAGGGACATATTCATTAGAAGGAAACTTCTGTCAAAAGAACTTACCTCATAGTATATCGTTTTACGAAGAAAAAAGAAACATATTACAACGAATATAATATCTATAAAGATATCACAATATAACGATCCCCATATATAAACCATGTCATCTGTGTGTATGGTGGAGTTAGTTACAAAAATTCCCGGGCAAAGTCTAAAGCCAATTTACCGATATTTTTAATATTTCTTCTGTTGATAATTTTTTTGGCTAAATTTTCGTGTTCTTTGTCAAGCAGAAAGTCTCGTTTTCTTAATAATACCTACACCTTTTTCATACATATGTCTACCAATCATATAGATTGCTACGAATAAAAGTGTCTTACCTTCGCGCCTTCTATCTGTAATTTTTTTAAAATCCAAATCTAACATACATATATACAAATACTGATTTACTTAATATACCTACTCAATAATAAAATCACTGCTTCCATATTTTATTATACGATTTTCTTCCATTTAAGTATTTTTTATTATTATTTAATTTTCCTAACATTTTCACATAGTTTTAAAAAAGCAAATTATGTTTTTATTTATTTTTTTCCGTAAAAAGAAAGTTTTATTCCAGGAAATGAAATTTTAAATTTTATTTAAGATTTCATTGGGCTGCCATTTTAATTTGCCTTATAGGATTAGCACTAATATTTTACTATATTTGTCCATCTTTTACATTAATTTTTATACACCCTGTACAAGATTTGAAAAATAAATATTATTAACACGTGAATAATATAAATCTGTTATGTTTTATTCACCTTTATACAATAATTTTATACACCCTGTACTGTATTTAAAGATTTGAAAGATAAATCTTATCCAAACGTGAATAAAAAATATATTTATAATAGAGGGGCTATTATAAATAGTTTTCTTTCGTATAACACAGGTCTGTGATGTTTTGTTTACGTTTTCCCATTAATTTTTATACACACTGCAAAATATTTAAAGATTTGAAAGATAAATCTTATCTGAAAGTCAATAAAAAATAAAGTGACGCCAGAGCGGTGCAATTTTTTATCTAGTATATAGTATAAGTCTGTAAAGTTTTATTGATCTTTTTACATTAATTTTTATACACCCAGTACAATATTTAAAGTTTTGAAAGATAAATCTTTTTCTAACGTGAATAAAAAATAGAAATTTTAGTATACTATATATACATTTTTTTATTTAGTTGATGTGCTTAGATGGACGGTTGAGTCTGGTTGCCCCAAAAGGCGCAAGTGTTGGTGAAATGAAATGCGGACGGCACATTTTTTTCGCATGTAAAGTATTAATATATAATCTCTTATTCACCTTCTTGTATCAATTTTTATATACCCTGTAGAATATATCTAGTAATAAAAAAATAAAACTTCATATTTAACGTTAAATTTGTATTATGAATAGTTTTGCATTCATTCGAAAACGCTCTATATAACATATCTTAATATTAAAAAATAAGTTCTATTATTTTAATACTTACACAATCTGTATAATATCTTTCAATATTAACATTTAGATTTTACTTTGAAAGTTAAATATTCTCAATTCGTAAATAGAAACTATATCTAATCATTTCTATAATTTTGCAATGATATTACCTTTTGCATTAATTTTTTTTTACACATCCTGTATAATATATTTTTAGCCACTTTTTGCCGCTGCATAGTATCGATCTGTCATATTTTAATTACTTTTTTTCAACTAATTTTGATACATTCTGTTTAATATTCCGATTATTCAATCGCTTTTTTCATTATTATATCTTTTTACACCATGTATAATATATCTGAACACAAATCTTTGCGTTTTACTAAAAAATAATTTTTACCTTAAGAGATTCCTTGCGATGCAATCATTTTCCTGCATAATATAAGTCTGTGAGGTTTTATTCACCTTTTTACATTCATTTTTATGCACCCTGCACAATATTTAAAGTTTTGAAAGATAAATCTTATTCAAAAGTCAGTTTTGATTTTTGTGCAAAATTTCAATTCAATCTGGAAAATAATTTTCTAGTACTGTTTTTTTAAACATTTCATGATTATACCAAAATTTTATCAGTTTATCCTTAAATTATTCTTAATTTTTGTGCGAAATTTGAGCTCAATAATTGGATAAGTAGTTTTTTAATTATGATTATTTTAACATTTTATTTGGTCGCCATTTTGTTTGGCCATAGTGGATTTTGACTAAAATATAACCATTTCATCCCCATATTACCCTTGACTTTTGAGCCAAATTTGAAGTAAGTCTGATTTGCAGGTTTTCAGCTATGAATCTTGGAAGACAGACCGACAGAAAAGGGATATCATGTTTTTCGGGATCTAGGGACCCAAATACCTTTTTACGAGGCAAGTAAAAACATAGAAAGCTGTGTTAAAGATATAGCCGTAGGAAGAAAACTATTTTTGGGTTTTACGCCACAAATTATACAAAATTAAATATACTAAAAATAGTTATAACAATTTACCTTAAAATTTTAATCTGTGGTATTTAGTTCTAGGTCCACTGTGAAGGTACTCGAGGAACGACTCTGAAAAAATTTACTTTTTGTGACGTTTCATGAAAAACTAAGAGCAGTATATCACTTATGTTTTATATCATATTTTTAACCTGGAAAGGCTAATCTCTGTCAGTCAAAGAATGCCAGTTTAAATTTAAATTGAAAAGCTTTAGTTTGGTATAAGGTAGAGAATAGGGGAACCACCTCATCGACTAATGAATATAGAATAATAGTATAGTAATAAAACTTTCTTAGACCACACAAAAACCGCAGCACAGATGTAGCACACAAAATATTTATTGTAGCAAAATTGTTTTTCTTACTATCGATTATTCTACGGTCTCCCCCTACTCTTCTGCATATTAAAGTTTGTAAATTTTTCTGAATAAAATATGGTCAACGTTTGCCCTATTTAAATTTACTTAAAATTATTTTACATTTATATCAGTTTTGTGTCTCCGTCTCTACTAAGTAATGAAGTTATAGTTATATTGTTGATCATAATGATAAAAATATATCTCTTTGTCCTTTCCTTTGTTTTGCTTAATCTGGAAACTAAAGTAATTAAGGGTTATTGATGACTATATTTACTTAGTTTCGGGTGGGTTAGAGGACGTCAAATAATCTAGATAAATTTGTTTTAACATCTAGGACTTTATCTCTGATATTATTATTGGTAAATAATTGGCGAAAGCATTAGAACTAATACGATAAAGCGATAAAAGGAACGTGGTCAAATGTCCTTAATGACCGTTTGCCATGAAGACATAGACTCATTAAGGGTCCGTTATCTATAGAGGTAAAATTAAAGTATATATACTCCCCTGAGAGCGCAATTAATATATATATATATATATATATATATATATATATATATATATATAAATATATATATATATATATATATATATATATATATATATATATATATATATATATATATATATATATATATATATATATATATATATATATATATATATATATATATATATATATATATATATATATATATATATATATATATATATATATATGTATATACATATCTTGTTTATTTATAATGACTGGATGGGTAGATAGCTCATGTTTGCTTTAATGCTTCAAATTAATGAGATAACCTCAGCCAGGTTTGGTTCCAGGAAATTCCTGTTTCTGACATAATGCTATTAAGCCAGTAAATTGGTGTGTCTAACATGTATAGTGTAGCAGATACTCAAATGTTAGGCTTGCAGCTTGTTTCGAGGATTTATTTGCTTAGGAATTATACGGGCAGTGCGTTAGAATGCTACCTAAGTAGATTATAGCTCATTTGCACCTGAGCTGCGGCAAGATAACTTACCGCATTTCCTGTTTTAAATGGTACAGTTCATTAGCTTGAATATTGCAGCTCTACTGCGAATTCTTTATTTTTTTATCGATACAAACACACATATGAATTACATAACACAAGATGTTTTGAAACATTTGTAAGATTGCTAATTTTGTATGTCTTAAGCATTTATAACAAGTAGTTGTAGATGCCCCATAAAACGTTTCCAAATCGTGTGATAAAATAATGTGACATATTTCTTTGTTTTTATAATAATAAAAATTCGTAACTTTTTAAATAAAGTCAGAATAAAATTAACAAAAAGTAGAATTAATTTTGTGGATCTTGTCCAAATTTTGTTATCACATATATTTTATGATACATTTTCTTTACCATATGAACGTAATTATGATAAAAGCCATAAGTCGTGCTAAACATGACATAGGGGTTTCTTCGATATACTTATTTTTATTTATTTTTTTATATCAGGTAACCACACAGAGTGAAGTGTCACTTCTTTAAGTATGTTTTCTGGTTTCTTTTTCTATATTAATATATTACTGGTGGGGTTTTTATTTTTTTTTATAATTTATATTTCTTCAGTCAAATTATTTCTATAAAATAATGTTGAAGTTGAGACCATGTAGGCTGAAAGTGGTTGTATGTTAATAAAAATTAAGTAAATCTTCATTTAAGTGTTTTTTTTTTAAATAAAATATTTTTCTTGATGATGTATATCTATCGTGAACAAATTAGTCTGAGTGTTGAGATATAAAACTTCATTATTTATTTATTTTTTACATTGCAAAAAAAAGTGTGCTACGTACGATGTTCTCTTTGATAGACTTATCGAAAGCTCTCTTATCCAATATTTCAGTGGGCCCTCTTAGTAACAGTTTAACGCTGGCAAAATGCTATGTATTTATACAGTATTCTATTGCACTATCAAGTGGTTATAGAAAAATAATGAATCAATTAATTTAACCTATTTTAAAACAAGCTAAATGCTCTTCAAATACTATTTTGTTTATTTTTGATAGGTCAGTTTCCCCTCTTGGTTTTTAATAAAAAGGACACAAGAAAATTGACGTGTTTCGTTGTTTCTTGAACACATTTTATTTTTTCGTTTTTATGAAGACGCCTCATCAATTTAGAGCTGCCCTGTATGCAAAAAAGATTAAATTAAAAAAAAATAAAATAAATTTGACGTGTTTCGCCATTTTTCCAATATCAACGCCAATGTCTGCCACAATTTTTCGTCCAAGCCTTTACCTCAACTAACTATTCCTGATTTTAATTTAACTGATATCGGATTGCGCGTTCTTAAAATACTATTAATATACGATTTTCTATTCCTTAAATATATCGAAGATCTACGCCCATATATATGAATAATATCTTAAACAGTTCATCAGGTTGGCACTTTGTTCTGCCAGGTTGACTTTACACCAAAATGTTACCAGTTATCCCTTTTCTAGACCTTTTTTTTGCAAAATTTGAAATGAATTGGATAAGTAGCTTCCTTAGTAATTATTTTTTTAATAATTTAATAACCGCCATTTTGTTTCGCAACACTGGATTTTTACCAAAATGGTCTCCAAATTACCCTCAACCGGATAAATAGTTTTTGAGCTATGCCACGAACAGATGGACAGACCGATAAACAGACAGAAATACTTTCCGACATATAGATCGAACAGGTTAACAATGCTAGAAAGTTTCATTGATATTTTTTTACTACAAGAATACCAGCACCGTGTAAAATAAAGACAAAAAACTTTCAAAATTATTTTCTCGTATATTTCGGATTTGGATTAGTGCTTTACAAAGAATAGTTTAATTATAAACCAAACTCTACATGTAAATCGCTACTTATTACCTAATTACTTAGCCACTTATCTTAATAATACTAGCTCCAAATAAATTCAATAAATTGCTATTAAGAATTTAAACAATAACCTGTATATTTCTAGAGCTTTGAAATTTGTAGACTATTCTTGCACGGGCTTGCTTATTGTATATATACATAATTTTTTTTTTTCAATATCTAAAAGGTATCTTCAAAAAAATCGGCCTTTACCTACAATTTCTCTCGCACATAATTTAAGTACCTACGATGCACATTCTATACGTAGGTATAATTATTTGGTAATAATTTATACAAATCCTATTAATTGTAATTTATTTAAGTTTTTAATTAATTTAATGTTATTGTTCTGCCATTATGGATTTATACATCATAAAGTATACGTATAAGTCAATCGGATAAGTGCTTTTTGAGCCATGCCGCGTAAAGTTTGTACGACAGTCCGACAGACTGACGGAAATGGAATATACAAATACAAATATTATATTACTTTTCTTTACAGTTGCTGTAACATTTTTTTGTATTTTCTTAATGATAATTAACATTCTAGGATAAGCATATGGTGCACCTAGAGGACTGAACCCTCGTATGTGCAAAAAGATACAATGTCTAACAATACAATCTTATATACAACTGTAACTTAAAAATAAAATAAGCTTAAGATTAAAAGAGACTATCAAACTTATTATAGTTTTTATAAATGAATTCCCTACAAGCAATGCTAAATTTCTTTAAGTTATTTAAGTCTTTTATATAAACAGGAAGTAAATTATAAATTTTTGGAGCCAGATAGCTGATAAATCTAATATTAATGTTTCTATGACTATTTGGTATTGTTAAATGTTGGTTTGTTTTATTACGGGTGTCATGAGTGTGACTTACATAATTTTTAAAATTTGAGGTTTTGTAAGCAAATACAGAAGTTGATAAAATGTAAAAAGATCGAACATTAAAAATGTCTTCTAAATATAGCAAATGAGTGTGACATAGTTTGCCCTTTCTATAGATAATTTTTAAAATGTAGTTTTGGACAATATTTAAAGGCTGTAGTGAATTTCTGTACAGACCGCCCCATACGATTATACCATATCGTATAAGAGATTCTACTAATGCTTTATATAAAGAAATTAACAACTTTATTCCTAGAATTTCTCGTAGAATGTAAAATTTATGAATAAGCTTCTTAATACTATTTGTAAGCTTTGAAATTTGTGGTCCCCACTTAAGATGTTTGTCAATTGTAACTCCTAAATACTTAATAGATTCAACTTCCTCAATACCACAATCTAAATTGTCAATTTTAAGGTCATGGAAGTTTGGACGATTCGAGGCTGTAAGAGAAAAGGCAATATATTTTGTTTTGGAAGTATTTAAACTAAGTTTAAAAGAATCTAACCAATCCTTAACCTTCTTAATACCGACTGAAGCTACTGCCCTCACTTCACTCCATGTTTCACCTATGAATATCATCGCTGTGTCACCAGCATATGATAAAACCACCCCATTTAATAGTTCTATATTTGTCAACGAATTGATGTAGGTAATAAAGAGAATGGGACCCAGAACAGTTCCCTGTGGAATACCAATCTTAACTGTCATTGGATCACTCAGAGTCTCATTAATTTTAGGTATCTGTTGCCTATCGTTTAAATAACTCTCAAATAGATGTAACACGGTCCCTCGTAGCCCATAGCCATTTAAAATATTCAGAAGCAAGTGATGAGGAACAGTGTCAAATGCCTTTGCTAAGTCCAAGAAGACAGATAGACATTTTTTGTTGTTGTCAAGTTGGTGTGTTATATGTTTTGTAAGTTCATAGATTGCATTTTCAGTGCTAATACCTTTAGTAAAACCAAATTGTCTACTAGATAGGATGTTATTACTTTGGAGATAATTGATAAGTCTATCTTTGACACATTTTTCAAAAATTTTTGAGAAATTATTAATTATGCTAATAGGTCGATAATTTGTGATATTAGTTTTATCACCTGTCTTAAATATTGGGGTCACAATAGAAGTTTTGAATTTACTTGGAACGTTACCTGTTTTAAATATCAGATTAATAATATGTATTAAAGGGTCAATTATAAACTGATGAATTGATTTTATTAGCTTTACATTTATATTATCAATGCCAGAGGCACAGTTATTTTTTTAAGAGTGAATATGTTTAATAATTTCATTTCTGTTGACTGGTTTTAAAAACATTGAGGACTGCTGTTGACAGTTAATATTGGCTTGAACTGTGGGAGATTTTATCTTGTTATACATATCAAGACCAATATTTATAAAGAACTGGTTACGAAAGTTAGCCATATCTGTTTTATTTAAAATAAGAGAATCATTGTTCTTTATTTGGATCAGTTTATTATCTTTAGCTTTATTTTCGTCAGTGACCTCAGATATTATCCTATAAATTTTCTTGATATTGTTTTGATTTTTTCCTATTTGTGTTTTGTAATAATCATACTTACATTTATTTATAATTCTGCTAAGGCTATTTCTGTAGTCCTTATATCTTTTACCTTCAAGTTCATTGTAATTTGTAAGTAATTTTTTTTTAAGTTTATCTCTTTGTTTTATAGAGTTTATGATTCCATTTGTTATCCATGGCTTTAATTTATTTTGAATTTTTACTTTATACACTTTTTTACATTAGATTTATTTATAATGGAATCAATTGTTTCATAAAATTTTTCTGTAGCCAATTCAGAATCATTGCATTCTATGACGCTTAACCAACTTTGTGCTTGAATCAATGTAGTGAGAGTTTGAAAATCAGTTTTCATAATAGAATTAGTTGTATATTGAGGCTGTACATGGTTTTTTAAATTTTGTTTATCAATGTTAATCATTATTGGAAAGTGATCAGTGATTGCTGAGTTCAAAATAAAATATGAATATTTTAGAGAGTTAGTTTTTAGTTTTTTTTCTGATAAATACATGATCCAAGCAAGAAGAGGTAGAATCAGTTATTCTTGTAGGACTATTAATTGTCGATATAAATCCAAAATGATTCAAGAGAGAAATGTAAGAAATGACCTGATTATTCTCTTGATCACATAAGTCAATATTGATATCCCCTACTAGTATATCAATTTGTTTGGGTTGATATTCCAAAAGATATTTCTCAAGGTCTTCAAGAAAAGATTGTAGATGTGTTGAGGGGGGTCTATACAGACAGAGCACTCCAAAACCAATGCAATCAATTTCAAAATTTACCTCCACGATACTCACATTAGACCTATACAATTTGATGTTAATGATATTTACATTCAAGAGTGACCTAACAAAAACAATTACTCCATCACTTTTATTAATTTGATTTTCACTAGAAAACATATTATAACCAGGAATACTATATTGCGCATCAATATACCAACATTCAGACAGTACAATCATATCACAAAAATTTAACTTATAAGCCTCAAGTAAGGATACTAATTCATTAAAGTTTTTATTTATACTGCGAATATTGATATGCAAAATGTTGAGAAGTTTATTACCTAAATTCAGATTATCATCGAGTTTATCACAGTCGATTCTTTTTTCTTGAATATGGGATTGAAGTAAGTCTAGTTCTTGTAGTACATTGACTTCTGGATATTCAGTTCCCATAACCATAATCAATCTTGCTTTTCAACACATTAAGTAAGTACTGATAAGATGGACATTTGAGATCACTGGCTTCATGTTCAAGATTATAATTAAGTTTATATTTTGAATTTGCCTTTGTGCAGTTATTGCACTTTTTTATAGTTTTAGGACAGTCTGATATGTTGTGCTCCTCAGCACAAAATTCACACACTACATTGTTAGAACAAGAACTGCTCTTGTCGTAATGATCTTAAAACACCTCTGGATACTTAGATCTTCATATACTGGACATCTTTCCCAGCCCATATAAACTCTCTTCGCAGTCATAAACTTATGGAACAAACCAGGAGAACATTCGTCAAAAACTGTTAGTCTTCCTTTATG
The DNA here is from genome assembly GCA_030620095.1 of Kuschelorhynchus macadamiae. Taxonomy (NCBI): domain Eukaryota; kingdom Metazoa; phylum Arthropoda; class Insecta; order Coleoptera; family Curculionidae; genus Kuschelorhynchus; species Kuschelorhynchus macadamiae. The sequence goes on from JAUTXW010000322.1 coordinate 1,630,510, forward strand.
TGGCTGTTTCTTAGGATATGTTATTGTTAGTTCATCAGATTCCATTATAAAACTATTCTGTCCTCTAAGACATGCTTCAACTTCTTTTTCATTTAAAGCTCCTTCATAGACTGTAATTTTGAATCGTGGTTTGTTCAACTTTGTCACCAGTATTTCATAGTTATTTATTCGGATTTCTGCTTCACTCCTTAAGATTTCTATATCCTTTTTATTTTCACATTTAATGACAATGCTGCCATTCTTTGTTGTACGTGTATTCTTTACTCCCACTTTCAGTTTATTAATCTGAACAATTTTCTTTAAGTCGTTTTTAGTCTTTTCGGTATTTTGTTGTGCTTTTGGCTTGATGATTAAACTGGGAACGCTGTTTGCATTGTTCTTTGGTATTTGAGCTATCTGGCTATATGACGCATTTCTCTGAGTCAAGTTTGTCTCTTTACTCTCCAAGTCTTAAATCTTCTCCCTAAGCATGGCAATCAATTCTTCCTTGTTGGTAATTATGTTAACCTTATCTTGTATGATATTCTGCAGTAGCTTATGAGAATCGAATGTGCTGCATTTTTTGCAACAAAATTTCATTACCCTTTCTTTTAACTGTATAACTTTAACTTCTGAGGAAGTTAGTTTAGCACAAGTTTTGCAGTAGCCCCTCTTATATCCATCACATGCAAATATGTTATCTTGTTTAGATTCCTTCAAGTTACAGACGTCACATTCCATTATTAATTAAATTTTTTCCAAGAATTTGCGTGTTGATTTCTATTTTATACTGTTTTAAACTATTTTAGTACAATTTTTTATTGTTTATAAAAGCTTACCAGCTATTATACTGGAACTGTTTTGATTTGTACTATTTTTCGTATTGTAAATGTACTAATATGTTTGGCAACATTGAAGAGTCGTTCACGTTGTTTACGCTTTATTCAAAGCAAAATTTAAAAAAAAGCACTTTCAAAAGATGCCCTTCACTTTCACTGGTGACTTGAATGACAATAAGCCGTTTACAGTTAATTTTCGCAAATTTTTGTTAGGTTTCCGACCGAAAAGTTGAAAGTTAGGCGCACAATATCAATAAACTGTCCGCCATGTTGCCGCGCTCTTCAATCAATGGAATAATGTCGCGTTATTTCTTCTTTTGCGTTCTTTCCTTCTTCTTTGATCATTGCTGGGCGACATAATTTTTCTCAATTGAAAACAACTTTTGCACATCATTAACAGTTGTTAAGATAACATCTAACTGAAAGTTACATAGTATATAAAAGTGTTTAAGGACACTAAATTTTTAGAAAACATTACTTCTAGTGATACATTAAAGAATGACTTTATTTAATATTTTCTATAACATGTTGTATTTTTCAAAATTAAAATACTTATAAAATATTAAATGCCTTACGCTACACATTGAAACGGTAATGTAGTAAAACTTAGACATACCTATAAACAAACAAAATTGTATCACCAACCTTAGTTTTTCGCCATACATAAAATGTATCTACTCAAATTCAATACTTATCTGGTGAAAAAAATCAACTCGGTTTTGATAATATTACCAAGTTATTTAGAAAGAAAATTTCCCCTATTGCAAATTGCCCAATTCTTTTCTCAATACTCAAAACACACTGTTTTAGGCAGTTGGATGAAATAAGGACAAGTCTTGTCAAAATTTGATATTTTTTTTCTAAATTGTACAAAAAAAAAAGCTCCCCATTCTTTCATTTATCAGTAAAATCCTTCTCGTCTGATAAATATATTGCCTAGTAGTTGCCTAGAAACTAAAAAAATTTCTTTCTTGAAAAGCCTGTATTTTGTTTTGCTCACAGGTTCCATAGAATATTGTGCAGCATTTTACGCCGGTATGTATCTAAGTATTATTATTTTTCTCCGATTTACATTCAAAGTGGCATTTTGGTGTCTTATAACACTGCTAAATATCAAGTCACAACTAATACGTCATATCAAACTACTAGACCCAATTTCTGAAATCTTTATTTTATTATATCGCATGCAAAATAGGCCAAATGTCTCCTAAGTACTTCAAACTTGTAACTCCAATGGTACCCAGAAGCCCGATATAGTAAAGGGAAATCGATAACACTTATTTGCAACATCGCGAGCCTAACAAACTCTAGAATGTTTTTACCTTAAAACTCAGAATGATATTATATCTCAGAAAATATTTTTAATATTATATAATCATGAATTAGTATTATTATTAATATCATTACTATTATTTCATACTATCACCTATCTATCATCTTTATCATCAGAAATTTTAAATTAGTTTTTTCTTATACGTCTTAGAAAACCTGATATATTCTCACCACCAGATTTAGTAGTCCAGGAGCTCGTAACAAAAAAAAATAGTAAAAGTTTTATAATAGCTCATATTTCAGTACGATGTAATATTAAGCAGATGCATGAGTCAATACCTACTCGCAAAATCAGGCGCTTTGAAGTATGTTAAATTATTACGTTGCAAGTGATTCATAATAGTTAAAAATTGTCTATAGCATAAAAAACACGAGAAAGTGGTCAGACAGAACAGTTATGAAACGCGGCAAACCAGCACGTCGCACAAGTTGTCGTGATAATGTCAGCACAAGAGTTTTGTAACATCTGAAAATTTGTATACTACTTAACTAACATATATAATTAAAAAAAATAGTCAGGCCTCATTTTAATGGAACAGACGCAGTCAGCAGTTGCTTGAAGTCAGGATATCGAACGCAAGACACTGCGTCCCACTACCTGACCTTGCGAGTGGCTGCTGACTCATGTACGCCCTTAATACGGTATTGTATTAACATACGAGCCATTACAATACTCTTACAGCTTTTTGTCAATAGCTCTGGAGCTATAGATACGTTTAAAAAATATCTAACATTTAATTTTGTAGGATTTCATGAACTTGCTCTATATTCTTAAGAGTACCCGATATTCTTAATTTCTTGTTTCATAAAGGTTTTTTTAAACTAGCTGCATTATAAATTCGAGGGGTCAGTCTTTCATATCATAACGAAATACCAGAAAGGTATATTGTTTTTTCTTGTTGATTCACATTTTAACTTTGTTGGTTTTAATTTTTTATTCATCCTGTATAATATATTTCGCGTTAGTAGTTATATCTAACTTTTATAATAGAAAATAATGTTTGATAAAAATAATATTACTACTTCTTTTAAGTTGATTTTTCAAGATATGAATGCTATTAAATTGCATGTCCAACAGATCCCATATAGCCGCTCCAGCAGTGTGCTCCAGCAAATTCTGATTTTTAACGTAAATACATATAATACATTGATATAAGCGCGAAGATAAAGGTCCATCAATTTAAATTGAAGTCTGATGAAATGTGTCATTGCATTGTTTTATTTGCAGAAGTATTATCTGAACTCTCCATTTAGTGCTAAAGCAAGTATACTTAACACCTCGTCAGTAATGTCGGTACAAGCGATTCATGAAAGTTACCAACTTTAGCGATGTTACAAGATAAAGTTCGAAACTCTTTAAGGATGGGAATGGAAAGGCGTCTCTAAAAGTAGCATTAAGCGAACGGGGATCGATTATCTTGTCATTTGCACTCAATGTATATTTTGAATCTATTTGAATAACTTAGCTTAAGGAATTTAAAGGGTCAGAAGAAAAGTGAGTTAGCAATAACGGAGGGATTTAATATTTTGACAGAGATTGCAACTACAAAATATTATTTGCATATGAAAAAGAGTTTTAAAAGAAAATTAAATTAGGTTAGATCATAATGAAATAAATGACGCTGAAAGTTATAATTTTATGTAAATATACGTGTTGGCTCCTAAGTGCCTTCCCATGTTTATCTCTTTTAATACTGTGTTTTTTAACATTTTCATTGGCGCTCACGGGGCTAAGAATATGAGGTTCTGATAGCGTCTTCTTTTTTTATTAAAGGACTTTTCAAAAGCAGGAACAACCAAAAATGCCATATGAAGGTTGGTTACCTCTTCTATTTTGGACGGATAAATGTATTATTTTTTTTGAAAAAGAAAACGAGATCATTTTGTTGCAACACTCGACTCAAACTTCGAAGATGTTTAACTAATTACTAGGCCAGCGTCATGGTCTACATTTTATCTATTTTTGACACTATGAAATTAACTTATAAATCATTTGCAGCAGGTTATAAAAATATCTTAGGTTTTATTGTAATATTTATTTAATTGATAGTTGTAACACAGCTATCAATTAAATAAATTTAATTTAAAATGTTCATTTGTTGGCATATGAAAAATTATATAAATTGGAATGGGGCGGATTTGTATATTTAGAAAACAATTTGCTTTTGGCTTTATTCTCCATATAAACTGAATTATAACTAAAACTGCTATAAACATGATCAGCATTTTAAATACATTAATTTTACCTTGGACGAGTTAATGTGTTTATATCGAATATGATTCAGCAATATTTATTAATTTTTAGTTTTCGGTTCTACTGAAAAAAAAACATAATAAATACGTTTTCGAGAAGATAATGTTTGCAGTTGGCAATTAGTATACTAGAGGTAAACCTTGTAACATTTTTTAAAGTAACATCTTATATTAGAAAAGTTAAAATATTAATATCTTATATTAACTGAACAAAACACAATAGATTCATTTTATTTAAAATCATTACGGATTTTGGCTTGGCAGCATTCATAGCGTATAGCATAAAGATTCGTACTTGTGAAAAATTCGTATGTTAGACAAGGATGGCAAGGAATATGGCGGCTTGTATACTGCTTGTGATTGGTTGCACCTAAGGTCGATAAGTAAAGTTGTCTGCGATGATAGCCTTCACTTTCCTTCATAGATATATAGCCAAGAAGAGATATATCTATTTATATTTTATAAGAATCACACATCACATTTGCTACTCTGCGTGTGTTTCTAATCTATTTTCGTAATCCAATATGATTTTCTATGAAATAGTGTTGTCAGCAATATAGATTCTAAATTAAAGAATGTTTTCATAATTAAGTCTTTACTAATAAAACACTTTTGTATTTGTAGTTGCATTTCCGCAAACAGAAATATTTTGTATATATTATCATTAAATTAAATTGAAAGTTTTTTTTTTATGGTAATAATTTCTACTCATTTATTTTCAACTCGTGTGTTAAAAATTTCGTCCAATGGTGGCAACGTCGCGCGCATGTTTCATACATACATCAAGATACCTAATATTAATTCATAAAAACTCCGTAGAGTGGTTTATAGTATTTTATATTGTGCATTGTTTTTTTTACGTCGGAATTTGTGTAATTTTTGCAAATATTTATTTTGTTTTGTATTTTTTTGGTGAGATAACTCTTTGAAATTACTAAAAATGGTTCTCCAGTGTTAAGTTTGTCTAAAACTAGATACTTTTAAGTCGGAATTGTCCTTTCACGGGTTGGTTAGGTTAAGGTAATGAAATGAAATGCAAATGATGAGAAATTATTATTCTTTACAAGTCGTTTGTTTTGCAATTATGATACCTATGTTAGTAGATACAACTGTTAAGCCCTTTGATAAAATGGACTACAATAAAAACAATTTAATGATTTTTTTTTATTTCTCGGCGGCCAGAGTTAGAGGTTTAAAATATCAAATGTCCATATTTTCGTGACAAGTAGAGAATTTCAGGTCCATGGTACATTTTTACTAAATACCAGCATTTCTTTCATTTGTTTTGCAAATAGTATATTTCAGTACGATGACAAAATCTATACATTTTTTAATGCCCTAATTTCGTGAATCATTTTAATAGCAGATTTACTTGGTATAATTTAAAAATAATATCTGACAGAGATTGGGTCATAAACATGCTTGAGAAGGGGTCAGATATATTAGTTATAAAATGTATTTTAGTCTGAGTCCGAGATAAAGAGCTACTGCAAGAGTCTATTGAATAACTCAAACGTTAAGCTCGTTTTTAAAATACGGTAAATATTAGATTTTGATATGCTATTTTAGAAATTAGGCGTGCTGTTGTTAGTATATTTTCAAGAACTGCCGAAATCTAGGGTAATGGCATGCTTTATTTGTTTGTTATTTGCAACTAATTATATGCTTTATTAATATTTTAAGATAAAATTACTATATTATTTCAAATAATTTTTAAGCAAAATTTATTTTTCTATAATTCTAAGACAAATTATGCAAAGCGCTTACCAGAAATACCGTTTTAGTGGAAATTAGGTCGAATAAAGACAAAAATATGTGAAAAAAATCGCAGGTTTTACATACCCTATGTTTAAGTTTGAGCGTCCCTAAATGCCAAGCAATATGTTGCCTCAATTCCATTTGTCTGTCGCGTCGTAGCTAAGAACTACTTACCCGGTTGACTTCAAATTTTGCACCAAAACCAAGGGATCAATCTAAAATATTTTCGTATGAATCCAAAAGAGCAAAACAAAATAGCGGCCTAATAAATTATTTTGAAAAAGTCAGTATAAAAAAACTACTTATTAGATAAATTTAAAGTTTCGGACATATATTAAGAGTCATATAGAGAATAACTGATAAAAATGTGGTACGAATTCAAGACGGATAAACAAAATGGCGGCCAAATAAAATGTCTAAAACAATCAATGTAAAAAATCTTCTTATTCATTTGGCTTATTATCTTGCAGCAAAATTGAATATGATACACGGATCAACTAGTATAAATTCAAAATGGCGGTCTTAAAAAATCAGTGTAAAAAAATCGGTAAACTTCCTTTACACAGAACTTCCCTCGTTATCGTAGTCCTTACTTTTAATCGAAATAGTGAAGTGTGGCCAAATTTAGTTCAGCACATAGTACATTTAATAACACATATATACCGTTTTTTTAAACATTTTTATTGGACGCCATTTTGTTTCATCATATTGAATTACTATCAATATTTTACCGATTTTTACCTATGTCACACTTTATTTTTGGGCATAATTTAAAACAAATTCAATAGGTATTTTTTACATTTTACACACACCGCCATTTTTTTACGTCATGTTGAATTTGAAATTAATCTAATGAGTAGTATCTTCAGGCCGATTTTTTAAATATTCTGTTAAGTCGCCATTTTCTTTTGCTATCTTATAATCAAACCAATATGTTATCAGTTTATTCCTACGTAACACTTGTTTTTTGTGCAAAATTTGAGGAAATTGAATAATAGGTTTATTTAATAATAATTTTTTAACAATTCTCGAGGCTGCTACCTTGTTTCGGCATATTCGATTTTACGAAAATATTACCAGGTCATCCCCATATGAGCCTTCATTTTTTTTATTAAAATTAGAAGTGGCTCTGATGAGTAGTATTTAAACTATGCTGCGAACTGTAGTCAACTGTCAGACTGCTTTGCTTGGGTGACACCTATGTGGAACCCGAGCTTGTGGGACGTGCGCGACCTGAAAGGGTCCTTTCCTTTCTAAAAAGGAGTGGGCTCTTGGCCTGACACGCCTACTTGGGGGGATAGCACAATGGGCCCCAGTGAGCCTAAGTGCTGCCCTTGTCGGGCTCCCCATCTACGTCTATGTTTATGTCTATGCCGCGAACTGACCGATAACCGATGGAATTGATAAAATATATCTTTTGGCCTCTATAGGGACGGTAAAACGCGAAGATATGTAAAGAATCAGAGGGTGATTTTTTCAGATTACAAAAATTTTATTTAGCCGCTATTTTGTTCCGCCATCTTAAATTAATGCTACAGTTTTACTAGTTCACCTCTATACTACAATTGGTTATGGCACACAATTTGAAATTAGTTCATTAAGTAGTTTTTTCAGCCTGAATTTTTAAATATTTTATTAAGCCGCCATTTTGGATGCGTAGCAAAAATTTTACCAGTTGATTTCTACACAATACTTACTTGATTTTTATGTAAAATTTGAGATAAATTGGATAAGTAGTTTTTTAGTAATAATTTTTTTAATATTTCATTAGGCGACCATTTTCTTTTGACGTTTTCGATTTTATCCAGAATTTCCTCGGTCATTGTCATGTGACCCTTAATTTTGGACTATAATCTGAAGTCAATCGGGTAAGTAGTTTTTCAGATACGCTGCGTACAGAAGGATCGATAGACAGACCGACAGAATTGAGAAAACTTATTTTTCGCAATCTAGGGACGCTAAAACCTGAAAATATGTGAAACCTGTAATTTTTTTACGTTTATAAATATTTATTTGGCCGCCGTTTTGTTCCGCCATCTTGAATAAGTACCACAATTTTACTAGTTCTTCTCTATACCACAATTAGTTATGGCACACAATTTGAAATCAGTCCATTAAATAGTATATTAAATAGTAAATATCTTGCATTCGTACCAAAATTTTACTTGTTGATCCCTACCTAATAGTTGATTTTTGTGCAAAATTATAGATAAATTGGATAACCATATCTTTAGTAATACATTTTTTGACATTTGCCTACGCGGTTATTTTGTTGCCATATTAGATTTTTACCAAAGTGTTATCATGTCATTCCCATGTGACCCTTCATTTTTGAAATTTTGAAGTCATTCGGTTAAGTAATTTTTTAGTTATGCCGCCAACAGACAGACCGACGGATTTGAGAAAACATGTTTTTCGGCATCCAGGGACACTGAAACGTAAAGATCTGAAAAAATATAAGAGGGTGATTTTTTCACGATTACAATATTTCTCTTTCATGACGAAAGTAAAAAATCAATTTATTTTAAATCATTCCCAACATATAAGGGTTGTTCAGGTAGAAACTGGTAAAATATGGTGGTATTGGTAGAACAAAATGGCGCGCAATAAAAATATATGAAAACAGTATATTAAATGACAAGGTGCGAAACTAATTTGGGTTCCACTTTACTATTCCTAATGAAAGGAAATATTCATAACAAGGGAAGTTCCGGGTAAAAGAAATTTACCGATTTTTTTCTGTTTTTGTTGCTTCAGAAATTTAAATGTAACGCGGCGTTCGCGTGTAAATATTCTGATACACTCTATCATGGTTTTATTATAGAATCAAAAATACTGTCAAATAAATGTAAGCATAATAAAGCATTTTAATACAAAACATGTTGAAGTTGAATTTAATTTAAAATTTATATGTTGCTCAAAAACCGCTGCTGGCTCCAAAAACTCTCTGGGCGGAAATTTTCCACAGCGATGTTTGAAGTTGGAATTTTGACTTTCTCTCTTTCATATGTCTCTGTCTAACACATGGGCAATGATTGATACACAACAAACGAGGATTTATGAATGAAAGGTTGTGTCTCTCCTTGCTTATATGTTTATGCTTCCCTTTCTCATATACTGGTCATCCTAGGAGTACAGCAGCATGGGTTTGACGTCACCAGAGGTTTTTAATCTGTATTTATGGAATTTTCAAATGATTTCATCAATTTCATTCGAATTTTTGTGACGCTGCTAGCCCGGCCTGAAGATCGAATGAACTACGCAATCCTTTCTTGTTCATCTGGTTGAAAATAACACTTGTTTACAGTACACCTAGAGCACGTAAACTACTTTATTTTGTTGTTCGTTTTTTTTCTAAGAGAAGATTCGGTATCACTCAAGTGAATTAGGAAAAAGTGAAGAAATGTACTTATGCTGTATGTGCTGTATTTGATTACAAACTAATTTCAAGCTTTTCGGGAGTAGGGTGTTAGATCTGCATTAACAACTTGGCTTTTATATATTTTGCTAATTTTTTAACTGTTCGTTTAGTGCAAGTATTATTAGTATGTATCTGTAAAGTTATCGCACAAATATTTTACTTCTGGTTACTAGTACCAGTCACGACGGGTAAGAAGGCTGGGGGTCGAAAGATTCACCTAGGATCCTGGTTTTGAAGCTCACGTTATGGTGCAGGTCTCATAGTGGAAAGTAGACGTTAATTATTAAAATAAAGCTAATTTTACACATCGACAACGTGTACATCTCTTTACACTTCTATGCAATGAAAAGTTGTAACTTCTTCCTGATAATTTCTGATTTCTGTTACCAGAGGTGCTCGTAGTCATTTTCTTACTTTTTTGTTCCCTACTGACACGGATACTGGTATAGAAATCTTCACTAATGCCAGGCGATGTAGGAGAATATTACCGATTGGTGGAATTGGACTGTTCCTCTTGGTATTTACCAGAATTGGCTTGTCTATCTCCGCCGAACTTGATGAATGACATGTAAGGGTAACAAAGCGCTATTTAAGTAAGAAGTACTGGAATAGACCAAAAGAACTCTGCCTAGTCCTTGAGTTGCCAACTACATCCATTAAACTGAGTTACTGATACTGCTACACTTGGTACCCTCTCAGCTCCTGTAAAGGCGTGAAAAAATAATACAAGTTGGTCCTCTATTAATGGCTGATAGATTGTGCGTTGGTTGGTTTTGATAGCGTGAGTGTTTTTACTAATATATCTAGAAAAAGAGCTTTAAACATAGTAAGTTAAAACTTAAATTTGAAGACAATCTTGGTAAACTCGCAATATTAAGCTTTAACACTATTCAATATTTACGAACTTTTTATGGCTATGGGGTTAACTTTACCTTTTTTTTAGTTATATTTTTATGGACAATTTTGAATTAAATTTTGTACAAAAGTTCTAACATAAAGTACTTGTTTTGTTTAAAAATATTATTGGAATTTTTTGTATTTAAAAGGCGATGATCAATATTTAAAAGACTTTTTATATGATATTAACACTACTGATCGCTATATCAAACTTGATTTTTGTGCGAGATTTAAAATCAAACAAGTAGGTAGTTTTATTAGTCTGATTTTTTAAAACCGTTTAGTAGTCCGCCTCCATTTCGTTTCTTCATCTCGAATTAATATCATAATTTTACCAGTTCTCCTGAATATCACACTTTATTACTCAAAATTTGATCACAACTGACTAATTAATTAAACTTGAATTATATGCAACATATATAATTCTTGATTTTTGTAAAAAAAATTGAGTTCAACTGAGTAAATAGTTTTTTACACTGATTTTTTAAACATTTTATTATAATGGATTTTTACCAAAATCTTAGAGCGACGAAACCATATGACCCAACATTTAAAGTCAATCGGTTAAGTAGTTTTTTACCTATTCCGCGAGCAGACAGTCAGTCAGAAAAAGGAAAATTTGTTTTCGGCATCTAGAAACCCTAAAACATGAAGTTGTGTCAGAACCAGTGAGGGCGATTTTTCACTCTCTTAAAAGGGAAGTAAGTATTTACTTAGAAGCGTGCTTACAAAAATAAAACCATATATTGAATAATTTCTGACAGAATGTTTTAAAAAAAACTTATCTAGAATATGTTGGTTTTTTATTGCAATTTGCTGTATCCTTTATTTCAGTATTGAGCAAAATCAGTCATGTGTTATTAAAATTAACTGAACAAGATACTACACAACTATCTTCATTTAACGATATTAAATCACCTGCGAAATGTTGCCATTTTTGGAACACAATTCTTTTTTAAAAATACTAGAAGCATTCTAATTCATTTTGTGATAGTTATAAAGTCCATGTTTCCAAATGTTTGATTTAGGAAAATCCCTATTTTTTGTGTAAGTTCTTAGATCCTGTCTGAAGAGAATAGACCGTTTCTATTGTCTGACGAGACAGTCATCTTCGAAAATGTAAAATATGATATTGGCGAAATATCAGCAAAACTAATCTTTTCAGAACTGATAGCGGCTCCTCCATTAGGTCAAATGGGCAATGACCCCCCAATAAATATTTCCAAACTTAATTTATATTTTTTCAATTTTTTGTAAATTTGGAAATTCCCTCTATTATTCAAAGCGTATAAACTCGTTGACCGTCCTCTTAATTCCGCGACACACTATCCATGCTTCGCACTGCAATTTCCGGGAGGTTTCGTTTCATTTGGAATTGATCACGGCTGGCGGCCTGCGTTGACCTCGTGGTTATAAACGGAGCTGACTTTTTCCCAAGTGTTCCCGATCAAATTCGCATAGCGCCCCTATAGCGCCCCAAAATTTGGGCAACAGCCACGCCGAGGAAACTTAAATATTTTTTTCAGTCGATGTGTTTAACGTGGATCGTGTGATAGGTTGTGGTTACGATTACATATTTTTATAAACTTTATTTTCAAGATTTTTCATTTTCTTTGTTGATTTTGTGGTTTAAATTAATGTTTTAAAGAAAGGTAGCGACAGTCTTTTAGAATATTAAGATTTTATAAACCGTTTTCAATTATATTGGCGAGCTGAACTTTGAGAAACGACTCGACCTTTGCCGAAATTTAAAATTCAGCAAACAGGTAAAGACAAAAACAAAGAAATAAATCGGTATTTTCGTAGAAATATGCACGATTTATGTGCCTGGACATGCGGTTGCGAAGTAACAAAGGCATTTTATTGTTTCGTGTGTCTGATTTTTTCAGATGACTCTTTGTGGCTTATATGTATTGACTATGCGTGAATTAAAAAGCGTTTTCATAAGTTTTATGGGGTAGCTATTTTGTATAAGCATTTCTTTAGCTTTTTTAATAGCATTTTCTTGATAAATTGGATCACTTAGTTTTAGAGCTCCGACAAACGGATACAAAATATATTGTAACATCTTAAACTATTAATACTAGTATTACAAAAATCCTATATTAATCATTTTCCACGACTTGAATAACATAATAAATATAAAATTTTAAATGTCATGTACATATAAATAATAGTTTCTTGCAACCGATCTTTTTTTTAATAAAATAGATATTCAGTACCGTTTTAAATGTGTAGTAATCTATATATGTCTGACTGTTACTCAACAGCAAAAGTTATGGTTAGAGCAATTGGTTAGAGATCCAAAGGTGCAGGTTCGATCCCCGCTTATACCATAACTATTGCTGTAGATTAAATATGTCTAAAAAAATGTATAATGATATTACATAATCTGCAGTGGACCCATTTGTTCAACTTGACTTAAAAATTTAAAAAAAATAAAACGAACTTTAAAAAGATGCAATAAAATTAATATTGTACTTCACCTGGAAAATTCTACTCTGTGAACTCGGCCCCAAACTAATAAAGACAGTACTAATTTTTAATTAATTAAGAATGTTTGGCTCCGACTTTACAGAGTAAAATTTTGCAGATAGAATAAAAATTATTTTTTACTTTTTAGTGCATTTTGTTGAGATCGGCTTTGTTTATTTTATAAAAAATTTTATTTCTTGTAACTGTTATCGGAATTGACATATTTGCAAAAATGTGATTTTCTCCCTTAACGCAAAGTAGAGGCGGAAGCGGCAGCAAAACTCATGATATTAATTATACACCAAAAAAGAACAACTATGCTAAGTATATTCTTTTCATGACCTTTTACAACGTTGGGCCTTTTATTTGCCTCTAAATAAAGGACTACAAGTGTCGCATTTTTATTTTTTTATAAATAAATATAATTCCCCAAGTATCCAACCGCGGGACGGTTGCCCCGGTTTCTTTCAAACGCAGCGAAAGCCTTAAAATGTACTTAAAAATCGCCTCTTAGCATATTTTTTACTTTAGTAAATCAGAGACAGGGATCTTTATGGCTAGCTTTTGGGGTGAATTATTTTGCATAATAGAATATCTTCATGTAACACTTTCTGAACCTTAAAGATATATGGTGAAAATCTGCCAAGGTGCTTTTAAATTTTAAATGAGCTTGGTAGAATAATTTCGCTTGAAGTTGTGGGATAACTTGCATTATAAAAAATGTATCTAACATTATTATATAAAAGCAGCGATTACAAATTTTTATTTTTTTTCTAGAACTGCGGTAGTTATTTAAATATATTTATTTTGGCAAGGAAATAGATTATAGAGATGCGGGTTTATTACTTCCAATCAAAACTCTCGTTTAGTATAATAACCTTTCAAAAATATTTTTTAACAAATTGTAAAGTAACAAATAAAAATTTTGAAAGTTTTGTTTTGTTATAGATGAAAAAGAGAATTTTAATTCAAGAACCTTCGTTAAGCAGATGATATAACTTGGTTAGCACCATCTAAGCAAAAACTGTAGATTTTATTAGAATACTGAAACCAAATTAAAAGTTTAAAATACATAACAATACTTATCGGATGAGATAATATTATAGCAACATATCATAAAAAGAAAAACGGAAGAAATACTGACACCATATAATAGCCAAACATTTATCATAAAAAATAAACCTGACTTTAAAATAAAGCCTTAGAAAGCAAACAAAAAAATAATATTTTATTTCAACTTGAAAATTTTACTTTATAAAATAAGTGTCAGCTTTAAACTTTTTGAGGCCTAAATATGGGTTAAATAAACCTAACTAAATAAACAATTAGCTAAGGGGTCATTGTCTATGAAATTTTACCAGAATCAAGATTTTAATATTAGAAAAAAGCCCCATCTATAGTATATATAGAAAACCAGCAATACACTTTGTCAAAAATTAAAATGATTAGTAAAATTGAATTTTGTGCAATTAAGATTCTCAAAAACCATGATCATTTATTAAGATTTATAATAACAGAAATAGCGTGACAAAAATATTTTTTCTCCTCTTAAGAGTACCTGAGGGTACGGGGAAATTATATTTATGGTTAATTACGTTAAAAACGCCAAATTGCAAGGCAAAATTTTAAAGCATTTCCAATTCAAAATCGAAAAAATTGAAAACGGCACCATTCCGCTTCTTTTATTTTTTTAATATCCTTGCTTTGGCACCAATCCGGCACTATACTGAACACATCCTCAAATTACATACATAAAAAAATCGGTAAATTTCCTTTAGCGGGCACTTTCCTCGTTATGAATTTTTCCCTTTATTAGGAATAGAGAAGTGTGACCTAATCTAGATTGGTAGATAGTAACACTTGTATGCTATCTTTTCAAACATTTTTATTATGTGCCATTTTGTTCTACCGTATTCCAATATTTTACTAGTTTCTACCTATGACACGCTTGATTTTTGAGCATAATTTAAAATAAATTGTACTTATTCAAGTTCTTACGATGACAAAACCCGAAATTTTATTGCGTCATGTTGAGTTCGTACCAGTTTATCACTATATCGTATTTAATTTTTCTGCTAAATTTAAAGTCAATTGAATGCAATTCTTTTTACTTTGCTTTTTTAAACATTTAATTTGGCCGCTCTTTTGTTTCGCCAACTTGAATTCCTACCTTAACTTTACCAGTTTATCTCTATATTACAAAAAATTTGAAATAAATTTTATAAGTAGTTTTTTCAGGCTGATTTTTTAGATATTCTACTGGGCCACCATTTTTTTTTTCATCTTGAATGTATACTAAAATATTATCAATTCAAGTAACTCTTGTTTTCGTGCAAAATTTGAGGTAAATGTGATAATTAGTTTTACAGCAATTTTTTTTTACGTTACACGAGGCCTCCATCTTGTTCCGGCATATTGGATTTTTAACAAAGTGATACGAGGTCGTCCCCATAGGACCCTTAATTTTTTATTAACATTTCAAGTCAATGTGGCAAGTAGTTTTTAAGCTGACGCGAACTAACAGACAGACAGACAGATAGACCGACGGAGTTGATAAAACATATTTTTTGACATCTAGGGATGTTAAAACATAAAGATATGTAAAACCTGAGAGGCTGATTTTGTCCACGATTATAAACATTTTATTTGGCCGATATTTTGTTCCGCCATCTTGAATTCGTACCACAGTTTTATCAGTTCATCTCTATTCCAGAATTAGTTACGACACAAAATTTGAAATTAATCGGTAAAGTAGTATTTTTAGGCTCAATTTTTAAAGATTTCTTTAAGCCGCCATATTGGATTCTTACAAAAATTTTACCAGTTAGTTTTTACATAATACTTGATTTTTGTGCAAAATTTGAGGTAAATTGAGCAAGTAACTTTAGTAATAAATTCTTTAACATTTCACTATGCCGCCATTTTGTTTCGCCATATTGGATTTCTACCAAACTGTTATCAGATTATCCCCATATGATCCTCAATTTTTGACCAAAAATTGAAGTAAGCGGGTAAGTATTGGATTTGAAGGCAATGGCAATGGCTAGATTATATTTTTATTTCATCGATTACACATAATTTTAATTTCAACACAAAAATCTGCAAGGTTTTAACTTATACAATAACTTGTGTGTTTACATTTGATATTGGTAATCGTTTAATTTTTGAAAAAATATAATTAGAAATTATATTAATCTTTCCGATTGGTAATGTTCAGTAATGCTAAATTATACTAACATAGTTGGTTCATTAACTAATTGTAGCCAAGCTATGTAAAATCTATATTTATATTTACGAAAGTAGTATTTGTTAATTATTAAACACTATGTTTATAAAATATTCTAAAGATACACAATTTCGCATTTTAATTAAATGAAATAACATTCTATTATAGTCCAAAATAGATACACAGTAATCAATATCATTGTAGTACAATCTACACTGCATTAACGTCAGGGCTCTATTTGTACGGATAAGATCTCTCGTGCGACAATGCACGAAATTACGGTTTGCTAAAGTACTTTTATCAACTAGATAAAATTTATTGAGGAGCAGTCAGTCACTCACGAAGGACCTAAAATGAAATAATTATTTATTTTGCCATTCAAAGTATAACTGCATAAAAACTTTTTATGGGTAAACAATTAATTTTTCGCACGCTTTAATTTCAAATCCCCTATTTAATTGTTAATAACCAAATGTTTAGTTTAAGTACATAAGTATCACCTGGCTATACTTTTATACAGGGGTGGTACCCATCATCTTCTTTTTTTATGTTATTACTCGAAATTATTACAAATTATGCATTTGCTGTAACTAGAAATACCATGTAACCGTTCAACACAAGCCGATAGCCTGGCTATACTTTTCATAAGATTATGTAAAGTTAAGAGGCGCATGTTTTTACTGGGTTTAAGTTGCTCTAGCTCATAGACGTTTTCATGAGGGCAGACATTACATATTTTCAAGTGAAAACTTTCTGAAGGAAAGAACTGATTTTAAATCTACTATCAGCTGCAGATATTTGACAAGCTGGAACTTCCGGATACTGAGTTGGTTAAACATAATAGATATCAAACTCATTTTAACGATTTTTTGAAAATATGTCGATGTCGAAATATGCATTAATTTGAACATGCATGTGAATTGATGAATTACATCAACAAATAGCACTCTGACGTACCACATCACGCAATGTAAGCTAGAAAAATAGTACAAAAATCATTTATCGCTATTTTTGCTATACGCAAAAATGACTGTGCGATGTATTAAGTGCATATAAATAATATTATTAAAATAAAATCAATTTAAAAAATAATTGGGAAAAATGTTTAAACAATTGCCTAAAGTGCCGAAAATTGATTTTTTCTTCTATACTAAAATGGGTAGGACCTATTTAAAAAATGTTTTTCTGAAACTTACGAATGATTCTTCTTTCTATCTTTTGAGATGTATCCTACGAAGGCGTATTCGGGCTACCCTATTCTTTTATAATTTTAAGGCTAATTCCCAGTCTAAATTGGGAATTAGGACTAATTCCCAGTTTAGAGTGGGAATTAAGACTAATTCCCAGTTTAAAGTGGGAATTAAGACTAATTCCCAGTGTAAAATGGGAATTAGGACTCATTCCCAGTTTAAAGTGGGAATGACGGCCTATTGTCTGTTTAAAGTGGGAAATAAGGCTAATTCCCAGTTTAGAGTGAGAATTAAGCAAGCTTATTTCCCGGATTAAAGTGGAAAATTAAACTAATTCCCAGTTTAAAGGGGGAATCAAGGCTTATTCCCAGTTTAAATTGGGTATTAAGACTAATTCAGTTTTAGTGGAAATTTAGACTAATTTCCAGTTTCAAGTGGGAATTAAGACTAGTTCTCAGTGTAAAATGGGAATTACGGCTAATTCTCGGTTTAAAGTGGGAAATAAGGTTAATTCCCAGTTTAGAGTGAGAATTAAGAAAGCCTAATTCTCAGATTAAAGTGGGAATTAAAACTAATTCCCAGTTTAAAGGGGTAATCAAGGATATTTCCCAGTTTAAATTGGTTATTAAGACTAATTCCCAGTTCAAAGTGGGAATTAAGACTAATTCCCAGTTTAAAGTGGGAATTAGGACTAATTCCCAGTTTAAAGTGGATATTAATACTAATTCTCAGTTAAAAGTGGAAACTAGGTCTAATTCATAGAGTAAACTGGGAATTAGAACTAATTCCCAGTTTAAAGTGGGAATTAAGATTAATTCCTAGTTTAGAATGGCAATTAAGTTTAACTCTTTCGGTAGGGTGGTGGTAAACGTCAAGGGCTTAGTAGAAAATTAATTTATTCAAAAAAAAAACAATATTTTTATCACCATCAATCGACCAATGTATCCTTAATATATAAACATTCCCTAGGTAAGGCGACAAACGACAGGGGAGGAGTAAAAAATGTATTTTTAAAAATGCAATATCTCTTTTATCATTACCTCAAATTAAACAAACTATATATATGGATTAATATACACTTAATATACGGTATTTCGATAGGTAGGGTAAGGGGCGAAATATAAAAGCAATTTATTTTTATAACATTTGGGAACGGATAGACTAATATACATTTAATATATGGTCTTTCGCTAGGGGGGGGGGGGTGGCAAACTACAAAGACCGAGTAAAATATTAATTTATTTTTAAAAATATATTTCTTACTTTAACTTGCAATTTAAAGATTTTTTTAAATAGATGAACCATTATACCCATTAGGCGTGGAGGTAACACAGGGACGGAGTAAAAAATTAATTTATTTTAAAAAATGGAATATCTATTGTATCATTGCCTCAAATTTAACGAATTTTTAAATTCATATGATCTAATATATAATTAATATTTGATCTTTTCTAAGGTGAGGAGGCAAACGAGGGACGGGCTAAAAAACTAATGTAAATAAAAAAATCAAAAATTTTTTTATCATTACCTGAATTTTAACAAAATTTGGCAAACAGATGTACCAATATACATTTTAAATATTATCTTTCGCTAGATGAGAAGGCAAGCGACAGGGATGGAGTAAAAAAACAATTAATTTTAAAAATGATGAAAAACTTTAAACATCTCTCTTACTTTATCTTGAAAATTAATATTTTTTTAATGGATGGACCAATATATCCTTAATATAGGATCTTTTACTAGATGAGGTGGCAAATGACAGTAACGGTGTAAGAAACTACTGTATTTTTGAAAATGCATTTTATCTTTTATCATTACGGTAAATTTAACAGAACACATAGAGTAATACACACTTAATATATGGTGTTTCGTTAGGCAGAGTGGCAAACAACAAAAGTGGATTACTTCCACCTATCTAAGGACAATATATTAGGTGTATATTAGTCAATCTGTTACCAATATTTTGTTAAACTTGAAGTTATATCACCCCACCTAGTGAAAGACCATATATTAAATTTATATTAGTCCATCTGTTCACAAAACGTTGTTTATTATGTGATAATCATAAAAGAGAAGTTCCATTTTTAAAATAAAATTAATTTTTTAG
Source organism: Kuschelorhynchus macadamiae (assembly GCA_030620095.1). Taxonomy (NCBI): domain Eukaryota; kingdom Metazoa; phylum Arthropoda; class Insecta; order Coleoptera; family Curculionidae; genus Kuschelorhynchus; species Kuschelorhynchus macadamiae. The sequence continues at coordinate 1,649,987 of JAUTXW010000322.1, forward strand.
TGCACTTCTGGGGGTTACCACCCCACCTAGCGAAAATCCATGTGTTAAGGTTATAGGACCAATTCCCGCTTTAAACTAGGAATTAATCGAAATTCCCACTTTAAACTGAGAACTAGTCTTAATTCTCACTTTAAACTCGGAATTTGTATTAATTCCCACTTTAAACTGGGAATTAGTCTTAATGCCTACCATATTTTCCCTAATTATTTTTAGATGGCTTTTTGTAAAATAACAATATTTAGTTGAAGTTATTTGCGTCCCATTACAGGTACTATTTTACTGGCCTATAGTGACCAGCGTGCTTATCAGTTAACATGAACAAATATCTTTTCAACACTATTGTAGAAATATACAAAATATAAAATATAATTATATTTCTATTGAAAATTTTGAGTAGTTGTCGAAACTATAGTGTACATTACTTCTGTGAAACTTTTTGTTTTCAAACGCTAAGGCTTTCCACACTCGGGTAGCGTCTCATGCTAAATAACTCCTCGTTTGAGAAAGTACCAATTTCAACACTTGTTATGTAATATACTAATTTAGTGTCCTAGAAAGTTTTTCACTAACAGGCAAAAAGGCCAAACTGTATAATTAATACTAAAAACAGTATCAAATATTAAGAATTTAAATTTTAAATAAACGTAGAAAAACTTTAAACATTGCTGATTTTTATATTTAATTTCATAATATTTTAACTGAACTACATATTTCAGTAGGGATATTGTTATCGAACAAAGTCTCTGCCTGCGGTTAATAGAAGGCCCCAAAGCATTTTCCATGACTGATGATGCATACATAAACATATAATTGGTTATATATCTATGGATGCACTCTCGGAACATCAGATGGGTCCATTCAAAGCGCCTCCATATTAGACGATTGATTGTAGTAAGCGTTTTAAGGCAAATCGCATAAACCTTTTAAAACAATGTTGTTTGAAAACGGAAATTAACTGAGAATGTTTTCGAAGGAAAACATATCCGCTATGATATACTTATTACTTGGCTTGTATAGAGAATTTGAGGAGCATGTAAAATAGGTGAGACGAATTTTAACGACGTCAACAGCTTTATTCCCCCTAACGGGAAAAACGTCTTTCCTCTGCCTAAGGCGTTCTCTGTTGCTTTTCACCCATGGTTTTCATCGCGACTAGCAATACTTTTTATTGGCCAAGCCGCACATGTTTCAAGTCACGGAAAAGTTAAATCTGTGCATCCTGTTATTCCTGCTAACAAGTCATAATTACGTGGTTTTTCTTGCAATAAATTAATTATATTATTGATATATTTATACAAGAGAAACAAGAAGGTACACCAGAAAGAATAAACAGGAAAGCAACCAAACATTAAAGGCAAGTATGACAATGTAAACCAGCATTGTGATTTTTGAAAATTGTATATAATTTAACTCTCATGCATAATATACTAAAGGCAACCCTCCTTCTTCACAGGTAGCTTCACCTTCCCTTCTATACACGTGGTATCGCCACATTAGTCTTTTATGAAAGTGTGCCTATAGTGAATATAAAATAATTTATGTTGAGAATTTTGTCAATTTGACTTTCCAAGTTACCTGCGTATACATATAGTTATTTATCAGTGTGCAAAATAAAAAGAAATACATTCAAAAAACTCTCGAAATAATATTATTTTTCAATGCACTGAGTAGCTCACAAACGCGTAACATGATATATGGTGTGCAATGTACCGTTAATTTCTATTAAACTACAAAAGAGATATTGCGCCTTTACGCTGAGAAGACATATTCTCACGAAGTTGTCGGGAATATGTTCTGTTGGAGCAAATATATCCTCAATTAGGAAATTGTAATTCATGTCAGCATGTAAATTTATATCAATACGCATTAAAATTGAATGCTAAATCACTCTTAACTATATATATTTCGTAAATTGTGGTTGGAATAAAAACAATAAATGACATAACTTATTATTAATTTATTATCCTGAAGTTTGGCCATAGCATATATTGTTTTTATTGTCTATTATTAAGTTCTATCGACTTTTGCCAAAAATGAGTAAATAAGAATAAAAATATATAGCTTTTTAATAAATTTATATTTAATTCATAATATTATGTTTATTTTAGTACTAACTTATGGCAGATACCAATAACGATGGGGCATATGGTCCAGGTTTAGTTAGTGCAGATAACTTTTAACTTCCTTCTTGATAGGAAAGTATTGTAATCGTTAAAAAGACATCCTCCTAGGTTTTTACAGATTTTCACGTTATAGGGTCCCTAGATCTAGACTAGACCCGATTATATTTAACTTTTGTTGAAAAATAAGTGGATATATGGGGATGACCTGGTAAGAATTTGGTAAAAATTAAATGTAGCGAAACAAAATAGCTGCCTAGTGAAATGTTATAAAAATAATTACTTAAAACTAGTTACGCAATTTTTCTCAAATTTCGCACAATTATAAAGTATTACGTACGAATAAAGTGGTAAGATTATAGTACAAATCCATTATGGCGAAATAAAATAACTATTCAATAATTAGTAAAAAAAATATTTGTAAGAAATTTATTATACAATTTAATCAAACTCAATCATAAAAATCAAGTGTTGCATAGGAATGAACTGGTGGAATTTTGGCGCAAATACAAGACGGCAATATAAAATGGCAGTCTAATAAAACATTTAAAAAATTAGCACGAAAAAAATTACTTATTAGATTGATTTCAAGTTTTGTACAAGAATTGAGTGGGAGTGAATATATCGCTATACTGGTAAAATTGTGGTACAAATTTAAAATGGTGGAACAAAATGGCGACCAAATAAAATATTTAAAAAATCAAAATTCAAATACCTTATTCAATTGACTTCAACTTACAAAAATTAGATGTTATATAGGGATAAACTGGTAAAATTTTGGTACAAATTTAGCGTAAGGAAACAAAATAGCGCTCAATACAAATTTTGAAGACAGTATTGTATGTTTTACTATATGTGGAACTTAATTGGGTCACATTTCGCTATTAAACAATAGATCTTTTTATGTATTCAGTTGATATAGATGAAAATGCTTTGCGATATCAAGAATACCATTTTCGGTGTCAGCAAATGAAAAACTCGGATTGTGAATACACTGTATATTATTTACAAATATAAGCGACGTGTGTGTTTGTCGGAAACGGAAATCCCACTAAAACTGAAACATATATGCCTTTTATGTATATACATTCATAAAAGATAAAAAATAAAAATGTTTTCTTTAGTTGTATACGGGGTCTTTTTTCATTATTCGCCACCTCAAATATGTTCTTAATTTTAAGAAATAGAAAAAAACTTCAATTTTAAAAGTTTGAGGGTTTATTATGTAATTTAGAGAAATGTATTATTTATATATAAAGGATGCCTCAAAAATGTGTAGCAGATGGAACATACAACACCATAAGCATCATTGCCATTCTGATTTAATCTACATCCACTATATATTAAATCTCTCTCTCTTTAACCCATTAATTGCCTTTTATGACAGGGTTTTATATATAATATGCTGGGTGTTCCGTTCAAAATCTATGTCGTGCCTGCCACATGTTCTGGACAAGCCCTGTATACGTAAATAATTGGTTTCTATGAACAACGTAATAAATCCTGAAACTTTAATATTTAACATTTTATTTCTTAAAACTAGACCAATAGTGAGTTTAACGAATTATGAGAAAAGACCCTGTAGATTAAAACGTGATTTAAAAATTTGAAAATACTTTAATAAAACTAAAAAATAAAAATATTATTTATTATTAATTGGACACTTTATTTAGATATTTTTAATGTAAAGAATAATTCAACTAAGGATAACCCAAAATGTAGATTATAACTTTTTAACTATTTTATATATTTTGTGGCGTAATGCCCATAATTCTTTTAGAAATGAAACACGTTTCAACATTTAAAATTATTTGAGAGTTCTGTCACGAGCGTATCGTTGAACAGCTTTAAACTGTAAAAGTTTCTTTTTAAGTTGAGGGTAAGTTGTTCTGGGAATTGTTAAACGCGTTTCTTAAACTTTGTTGTGTTTGTGAAAACCGTGTCGTTATATAATCCTAAGAGAAAAACTTTCTTTTATGCTAAAAACGGTCCTATTACAGTAAAAATACACTTTTGTTGGTAAAGCGTTACGTTTTTTAAATATTTTCTTAGTAGTTTCTTTTACATTGAAATATAAATGGAAAAGAAAATGTATGAAAAAATATTTTTTTGTTAGCAGATAATTAGTTGTATTGTAAAATAATGTCACTGAACTAAGGCAAATAAACTACCGATCAGAAAGAACGGTAAAAGGTTTATTTGACATAAGTTTTAAATGTCAGAGGTTCGAACATTTTCTAATCTCTTTCATTAAGCTTTCCGGATTGTAAAAACTTGTTTTCTGTAGAAATAGCGGCATGGAGTGATTTTCTCAGATTAATAGTAGTGGCACGTTGTTATAAGAAGTGAGAGGATGCACCCCGAACAGGTCAAAAGGCCTACTCGTAAGTGAAAGCACCTATTTTTAAACAAGTTAAGACACGTGGAAAGCCCAAAATACGAAAAGGTCCCTACAAACAATCAATGGCATTTTATCCGTCTACCAAAATTCAACAAATTTTATTAAATCATATATTTTAACCCTCTCAAAGTTATCCATAGACGCAAAATAATCCTATGCCTACCTTTTTAAGATACAGGGTATAAACTTTGAACAAAATCCCTTATAAAAAGCATGAGGAAAACATGATGACACAGAATATACCTTTTTAACATAATTAACTTATATTATTTCCCAAAATAAAGAAAGTTTTATATAAGCATAGGTCCGCTTTATTATCGATATACGGGGTGTTATATTGTAAATCTGATTCTCATCATATCTTAGAATAAAATGTTTTGAAACCAATGTTGACAAAAAAACTTTTTTCTTATTTTGAGTTTTACTTTTCATTAAATATGTCGAAAAAATCTATTTGGTGTCATTCCGTTTTTCCTAGGTATTTTGTATAGGATTTAAGAATGTTTTGAGATAACAGTTGTTATCTAAAAACATTCTTAAAATCGACATGTTTATATATATATATATATATATATATATATATATATATATATATATATATATATATATATATATATATAACATGCATGTCGATTTTAGGAATGTTTTAGAAAATAACTGTTATCTCAAAACATTCTTAAATTCTGACATTAAGTGTTATATTTGCAAAGTGTCTGTTTCATACTGCCTGATAATAAGTTTCAGTACAATTCCGAAATTATTTTCATTGCTCAAGTTCTTCTTAGGATTTCAATAATTTTCTTATGTTGGACACAATCAAATGCTTTACGATAGCAGATCAGCCATGCGAAACACGTTAAAAGGGAATAGTACTTCAGGTTTACCATACTCCTTTCGGAATTCAACCCTAGTATACAAAATTTTGGCTTACCAGTTTTACCTGTATTACTAAATGCAAAGGGCATACATACAAAAATATTTGCCTTTACTTATATATACATATTTTGGCAGTATTATTATATCAATACATAAGTTCAGTGACGGCTCGTGAATTTAAGAACTGGTGAAGCGCAGCGTAGCTAGGTGCACAGCGTAGTAGGGAAAACTGGCGCCGGCGCCGCAGGCGAACATTTTTTGGGGTACCACGTCCAAAATGGCTGTTTTACCCTTTTTATGATTTTAATTATCCACAGCTTTGGAGCGTTTTTTAATACTTAGTGGAAATAATATGAATTTACAAGATTTTAAATATATTTTTTTGTTCTTAAAAAACATTTATGTACCTATATCCTAAAGCTAATTTCGATACGAATTGATCGATGCAAAACTCTTACGCCTCTGATGATCCGAACGCACTAATTTACATTAATTCTATAACAAGGGAACAAGCGCCTGCAGCCTGCAGCAGCAGTTTTATGCCGCGCCCATCTCTAGTTGGCTTACGGATATTCACCATTACGTTGCCATAGCAACTGCCATAAACAAATCTGAGCGTGAAAGCCGGCGTGAGGGGGAGTGTGATTAGGAATTTGTTACTGCTGATTGTGATTCCTCAACGGGTTGCTCTTATGAAAAAGTGTTCCGCGTGCTACGTTTTTAAGTGATTATTACTTCTTGATTATCTAACGCACTAGTTTTGATAGAAAATAATGGTATAATTAAATAACTAATGTGAATTTATATAAAACATACTACATTTTTATAATAAAAATGTAGATTATAAAATGATTAATATTTTAAAAATATTTTTATTTTTAAGTAAATTAATTGGAAAATGTAGGTGCGCTTCACCCGCGTCCCCTGGCGAGCCGCCACTGCGTTAGTTAACCTGCCAGGTTTTGTTAATATATATATATATATATATATATATATATATATATATATATATATATATATATTTACTGTGTGGTAACAATCTTCGGTAAAAAAATATACCTTATGGACTTTAAATTTAAAGTTTTAGTATATAATTTGTAATGTGTTAATAATTTTCATAGATCTATATAACGTTGAGCTACGAGTATATAGCATTATCCAAATGTCGGTTCAACATATGAATTATTTAAGATTTTTTAGGCTATTTAACAAATCTGTTGGCAATTTATATATATTTTAATAAGCTTTGTTCGTCATTCCGTAATGCGGACAAAAAAATTAATTTGGAAGATGGTAAATGGAGAAAATTCTCTCCAAAATTCTAAATCGCGAGAGAGGCTACTTTGTTCCGGTAATGGAGCCAATTTATTTTGAGCGAACCAAGTGCTAAAATTTAATTAAAACGACTCTGTACAACATGGAATTTAACAGCAATGCCATACCAGAGAAAAATACCAGCAATATTTCTTTAAATTAATTTAAAAGAACTCTTGATATTAAAATTGTAATAGATGGCTTTATATATATATATATATATATATATATATATATATATATATATATATATATATATATATATATTGCTGTTAATCACTAAAACCCAAAGCTGTTTTAGCAAAATACTTAGGTTTGTTTTGATGGACTGAAGATTCTGAAATAAATTAATTGATAAAACATGTTCAGGCTATTCATAAAAAAAGTAAGATCTAGAAATTGGTTTTAAAAAATAATAATAAGTTTTATAAATATCTGGAGCATTTTCTAAATATAGTTGTTAGAACAGTAGACTATATATGCTAAATGTACAAAAAAAAAACAGTAGGTAATCTGCAAACGCTTCATCTTAAATAAACTGAGTATAGTTTTTTAGATACATTTAGAACATTCTAAACGAGGCTTTAAGGTAAAATCCCTAGTCTGTTCTGTAACTTTCAGCAAAATGCTCGTTCTGATATGTACTTTTACTAAACTCCACGCCAATAAGTTCCAAGCGATAGTAATTTTAGTTAATTCGATAACCCTGTAACTTTTTCAATTGTTTTCCGATTTTAATAAAATTTTAGCTGAGTGTAGGCCTGTGTTTCAGAATGCCACCAGAGTATTACTTCTCAAAAATACTGATGGCTTGATCATTATACAGGAAAAATTAAAACTTACTTGTTTCCCCTTAAATTCTTAAGGCCCCGTAGAAAAACTGTGCGGTAAAAATTAGCTTTATTACGATTTCGTTGAAGGCTGATCTTTTCTTTACAAAATGCTTTTTGAATCAAGTCAATGTTTGCTTCCTAAGAGAAGATACAAATGTTTAAAGAAAGTATTGCATTTGATCAACTTTATTAACAAATTCAGAATGATTACAATATTAAGTTATTGGGGCTTTGTAAACTAAATAACAAATAACTAAACTAAACACACATCAAAAATCAATAACGCATACTACCACCTCGTGCTCCTGTCAATTCTATCATGCGACGTGGCATGCTTTCAATGCAATTTGCAAAGTCTTCGTAATTTCGGCAACGTTTAGGCGTTCCGATTGCAAACACGTCTACCAAGCATATCACATACGTGTTCAATGGGATATAAATCCGGGCTTCGCGGGGCCCACTCCAGTCGCTGAATATTAATTTGGTCTTAGTATTTCATGCAACCTGGGGCCTGGCATTATCTTGCATGGTCCGACGAGGTGGGCTAAGTGCATGATGTGATCAGATAAACATATATAACTGTCGGCCGTTAAAGACCCATTTTTTTTCGATAAGGACTAGATTCGTACGGTCATGTAGTGATACCCCAGTCCATTCCATGACACTACCGCCTTCAAAAGGGATTTTTTGAGATATGCATCATTGTGTAAATTGTTCACTTGTCCTCCTCCATATACGTTCACGTCCGTCAGGGGAACGCAGGCAAATCATCGCGATTCATCTGTAAATAATACATTCGCCCACCCCTCTATCCTACAGTTTCTGTATTCTAGAGCAAAATTTAGTCTCCCTCTATGGTGGACTGGAAAGTAAACAAGGACATGCATCAAGTCTTCTGGACCTCAATCCCTCTTCTAGTAACGTTCGTTGGATGATCCGTGCAGATTCTACGGTACCACGTACATTGTCATTCAGTGCAATAGCTCGTGCAACATCTTCTGGTCTCATCTTCTGTTCAACGAAAAATTTGTGACGAAAAACTTTAAAAATTTGTAATGACAGTATTGTGTAAATTTAAAAAGAATACTCTTAACGTTACTATAGGCAACCAAATACTATACTTTCTTTAAACATTTGTATCTTCTCTTAGGAAGCAGATATTGACTTGATTCAAAAAACATTTTGTTAAGAAAGGGTTATCAGCCTTCAAACCAAACTATAATGAAGCTAAATTTTACCACATAATTTTTCTATGAGGCTTTAAGAAATTAGGGGGAAAAAAATAAGTTGTTCAGGGTGACGTTCCGAAACACAGGTCTACATTCAACAAAATCGGAAAACAATTGAAAAAGTTACAGGGCTATTAAATTGACTAAAATTATGCTTGTCCGGAATTTATTGACGGGAGTGTGTTTTTCTTATCTTCTGACTTTTCTCTAGATTATTTACGTTAATTCAAATGGAATTAATTTTTGGTTGATAAGTTTTAAGGATACTTCAAAGTTGGTGCCATTATAGACACTAACTGGATAATTTGTATTGTATTTAAAGTAGCGCAAAATATGTATGGTAATAAAAACTAAGACCTCGTGGCGACGAGAAAGCTGGATTGTCTGGAAAGCTTGGAAGTCCCGTCATTTTAGATTATCCCATGGGCATTAATTGTGGGTTCCGACTGGCATTAATTGTGGTTCAATTTGTCGTCCCGTCGCATCGGGGCGAATTTCTAGCTTCTTGAAACTCCCCCCTTCTTTTCGACATAGAAACGTACAAAAACAATTGTCTTGAATGCTGAACAAGTTATATTTGGCTATACATAAATTAATTCTAAGTTAGGAGCTAATGTTAGTAAATTATGACCAAAGTGCTTTGGTATGTTGTCAACCACGTAATTTTTTCCCAATTTTTTGAGTTAAGCTTCTCTATAAGTTGGTTTTTAGTCAGTAGTCTTGAAAATAAAGATCATTTTCACGTAAAAAATCTTGAATTTTCCGCTTATTTGACGAGCTATTTGGAATTTTGTGTTTTTGTTTGGAAGGAGATGGTATATTTTCTATAACGATTACACAATAAGGTTTTAAATCTGAGACCAGCTTGTAGCCAATCGAGTCCAATATGATCCAATACATTATATTTTGCAATTTTTTACCACACAGTTTTAATCGATTTTGTACCTACCCGTCACAAAATCCACAATGTAAAAATACCATCAGGGATCCTCGGATTACAGGTACTCCTTTCAAAATACGTATTCTCTCTTTTTGAGTCTTTTTGCCGTATCATGTGTCTCGTACCACGTGTCATCTAAATAATAAATCCGTCGACTCTTTACGTTTTTGAATTTGAAACCAATTATTTTGAGCAATCGTCTGAATGCTGCTTTTAGACACGGTTTTGCCATTCTTATTAGTATCTTTGAAATTATTTCAGTTATTTTTGGTATTATATTATCTCTAGTAAACTATGCTTCTCAAAAGTTTCACAGTACCTGAATCATTTTTTTTCGAGACACGCGAAACTTCTTTTTCGTGGTCTTTTTCTTTCCCTAACAAGCTGAACATAGTTGAATAAAGTACGTTAACGTCAATTTTTATCATAATGCATTTACTATTCCTGATTTGAGGACTCTTTTTTAAATTGTTATAGATATTAAAACATCTCTTTCGTTTGCTGGTTAAGAAATAAATGTTTTTTTGGAATGCATCACTGACATACATACTTACAACATATCTATTGCATTTAAAACTGTAAACACTCTTAAAAAACATTTAGTTAAAAGTAAGAATAAGACTCACTCGAATACACTCCAGATTCTCAAAATCTGGAGCAGTGGCGGCTCGTGGATTTAAGAACGGGTGAAGAGTAGCGTAGCTAGATGCACAGCGCCGCAGGCAAAAATAGCGACGGAGGCGAAATTTTTTCGGGGTGCCACGCCCAAAATAGCTGTTTTTTGGACCTTTTTATGATGTTAATAATCCATAGCTTTGGAGCGTTTTTTAATACGTAGAGGAAATAATATGAATTTATAAGATTTTAAATATATCTTTTTGTTCTTAAAAAGATTTATGTACCTATATCTTAAAGCTTATTTCGATTCGATTCGATCGAAGCAAAACTGCTTCCGCCTCCGATGATCCGAACGCACTAGCGCCTGCAACCTGCAGCAGCAGTTTTATGCCGCTCCCATCTCTATTTGGCTTACGGATATTCGACATTGCGTTGCCATAGCAACTGCCGTAAACAAATCTAAGCGCGAAAGCCGGCGTGCGAGGGGAGTCTGATGCGAAATTTGTTACTGCTGATTATGATTATTTGTGACTCCTCCACGGGTCGCTCTTATGAAAAGGTGTTCGGCGCGCTACGTTTTTAAGTCATTATTATTTTTTGAGTATATAACGCACTAGTTTTGATAGAAAATAATGGTATAATTAAGGAAATGCTTAATATTTTTATTTTTAAGTAAATTGATTTGAAAAAGTAGGTGAAGCGGTGCTTCACACGCGTCTCTTGGCGAGTTGTTGTTTTAATTGTATTAAGGTAGCTATACTTAAAATTATTTTTTATTTATTATATTTTGTAATTAGTAGGTTTTTCCAATATTGTAGGTCCGATGATGCTCGCAAGAGCGAAACACGTATTTCCTTGAGTTTTTTAAAATATTCGTTTTGACTGAGACCAAGACTTTGCGTTTTATTTAATAGAATTATAAACATTTCTTTTTGAGAAATATGGAGGACTTTTTCCAATACACGCTTAGTTTCTACATCTTCTAAAGTCAGCATTGCCAAATCGATGCCCTTCATTGTAACTCGGCTTGTCAATCCCTCTAGATTATCCTTGCCTAATCAAACAACCAAACGGTTGGTATAGCAAGCGAACTCAAAAAAGCCCGCCAGTTTGTCAGTTTGTGTAATAAAGTCCGAGGCACGCATAGTATCTGCGCAGCACGTAAAATGCGGTGGCTAGTTAGACATTTTCCGGAATTCGAATAAAGGACAGTATTTGTTCAGTCTTTGAATTATAATTTCGTAAAAGTTGTACGTTAATAGTAGAATGTTTTAATTCTGTATTATTATACAGTAGTGCAGTTTAAGGCAGCGTTTTTGTGTGTCTGGGTGTGTCAATCAGGAATCTTTTTTCGATTTTAGATGGATTTTTTAATATTTATGATGACTTTCTATTTTTAAAAACGTTAGAATATTGTACATACAATTATGTACATCGGCAATACGTCTATATTGTATATTTCATGCCGATTTACTTATTTATTTATTTATTTACGCAACAGGGATACATACAGATACAATATTCAAAATAATATCCAAGGTATGGGTAGAGATACAGTGGAATAATATTATAATTAATTAACAAATTTCACAAAATCGGCTTAATCCAATAAATCAATAGATACAAAATAATTTTTTAGTATATTTTTGAAAGTGGGCAATGACATTTCGAAAACGTGACTGTTATTACAACATATATTAAACGTTTTTATTATTCTGCATATTGGAGAATGTTGACCAGAGGTAGTCTTTCGAAATGGTGTTATAAAATTCTCGTTATGTCGGAGATCTCTTACTGGTTCATATAAAATTATTTTTGCAAATATGTCGTTACAATCTAATTTACCCGTTATTATTTTATAAAAGTTAATCAAATCTGAAGCTTTCCTTCTGTTAACGAGAGAAATCATAGAGAAGTGCTTCAAAAGTGGAAAATAGTTTTTACCAATTATCAAAATGTTCGCCTTTAGCGCCAGACGCTTTAAAAATTAATTTTGTACGCTTTCCAATCTTCTTTCATAAGTGACATACTAAGGATTCCAAACCACTAAGGTAAAATTAATATGGTTGTGAATAAATGCGTAGTACAGTGTTAGTAATATTTTTGGATTATTGAAGTTTCTGCTATTTCTCAGAATAAAACCCAGCATACGATTACATGTATTAATGACCTTTTTAATTTGAGAACTAAAAATCATCCTTGAGTCTATGATTACACCCAAGTCTTTAATTTCCTCAACTTTCTTAAGAACATTATTTTTAATGGCATACTGATGCTAAAAGATATTTCTATTTCTTGTGAAAGTTATTGTAACACATTTTTCTGGATTAAGAAATAAACCAATAGATCTACAAAAGAAAAAACACGTTGTTGAATTATAATTCATTTTTGACATTGTCAAAGATTTTCTTATGTATAATTTTTTCCAAAAGTTTACCAAATATACAGAGTTTGCTAATAGACCTTTAATTATATCCTGTCTAGACCCACTTTTGTGGAGAGGCATAATAAGAGAAGATTTCGATTTAGCTGGGAAGCAGCCTTCTTGAAGACACATGTTAAAAATATAGTGAAGAGGTGTAACTAAATTATTTTTGCAATTCTTTATTAATATGAATATTGTCAGGACCTGGACTTTTTTGGCTGTCCAGATCGTCGACAACGTCTGTAATTTGTTTTTCGTCAATAACTAATTGGTTATCTAGGTCGAAAAAAAGAGGATTGTACACCACTGGGGGGCAGGGAACATAAACACTCTTAAAAAAGTTTCATCACCATATACCATCTTTCGAAGAATGTTAGCGTTACTTTTCCTATTGTTTTTAATGAATTTTCTAAAAATTCGTTGAACTCGTTTTCATTTCGGACTCTATGTTATTCAAATATTGTTTGTAATCTCTTTGAATTAATTGTTTTGATGACCTTTAAAGATTGACAAAATTGTGATAGTGATTTTGTCCTCCATATGTTTTGTATTTTTTGTGTTCTTTAAGTTTGTTTTGAATGGTTCTATGGGAACATTTTCTTGTATAATTATTTATTTTTTCATAAAATATTTCAACACTAAGATCTACGTTTTCGTTTTGAAATATATTTAACCAGGATACCGCACTATTTATATTTTCATAATTAGCCTTTCGACAATTATGCATAATTGTTTTATTTTTTTTTAGTAATTGTAATTGAGTATATTAAAAAATCAATCAGCAATGCTGGATGATGTCGATCTTCGGGAACAATGGGATCTATATTATGTCTTATGCCGTTTATAAATAATTTATTGTAGAACACTAAATCTAATTTTCTATTATTTATATTTCAAATATTATTAAATTGCATGAGTCCTGATAAATCTATAATATCTGAAAATTTCTGTTCCCAATTTAAAGGCTCAAGAAACTACTCGTTCCCATGTTGAACCCATTCTACCGTAAAGAAATTAAAATCGCCCAGTATGTTTATTAATTACGTCCTGACTAGTACGTAGTTTAGAAAGAAATGAATAATATGCTAAATTGTCATCTGGTGGTAAGTATACACAGCAAATGAATTTCTTTTTCACCATTCTCACATTTTATGGAAATCCACAAATCCTCAGCATCTGACTGCATGCTAATGTGCTGCTCAGCGTGAATGTCCTTATTCACCGCTATAACAACACCTTCTTGCTTTTCACATGCGCTATCACTGTCACGTCTATAAACTTCGAAATTACTATCGAAAATTTCGACAGTTCAAATACTATGGTTGAGCCACGTCTCTGTGAGGCAAATAACTGAATGTTCAGTTATTAAAACGTTATAAAAGATTGATTTACTTTGGATCGAATTCCCCGACAGTTTTGGTAATACATGTTCATCCTAAGAGCCATTGCATCAACGACAACAATTAAAGTTTAGTTTTGTACTTTCTCATCTGTATATTGCAGGTTTCTTAGAATCTCCATATTTTTGATCAGCATAATGGGAGAGCCATTTGTCTTCCTGACAAAAATGTTACCATTTTTGACCGAAACATATTTATAATTCTTCTTCCGGGCAGCATCCCTTGCCTCCTTATGCAGTATTTTATTCATCAGTGTTAAATGCTCATTGACGTATATTCTATTAGCTAATCCATCGATGTTAAGACCTTTTTGAGTTGTGCCAGATTAAATTCTTAAAGCCTTAATCGCCGAAATTATTTTATCTCGGTGTATGCGAGACGACAAGGAAACAATAATATTTTTTGGTCTTGCACTTGTTAATGCCCACATTCACAAATTGCCCAATTTTCTTAAATATTTCGATGAGGTTTTAATTTTTTTTTCAGGTATCTCGTGGATTTCCAGATTTCTCTCTTCTCTAGCTGACTGGTCTATATCATTAAGTTTAGACTCGGCGGATTCAAATTTAGATTTTAATTGATTGTTTTCTGCAACCAATGTATCGACCATTTTAATTTTATCAGTCAATTTAGATATCTCGCTCTGGAAATCTGTGATTTTATTGCTACAAAATGACACAGACTCTCTTAGCATACGAATCTCTTCCCTTATTTGCTTTAATTCGTCCAGGACAGAGTCATCTCCGGTCGAATGCGCAGTGGATGTACGAGTGATCGGCACCGTCGCCGTCGGTTGTTGCATGGATGTTACCGGTAGGAAGTGATGCTGGTGCGCCCGATTCATCGAACCGATCAATATGGGCTGATCGGCTTGTGACGGAGGATCTCAGCTAGGAGCTCCGTCTAGCTAGCCGCTCCATCTAGCTGACTTCCTGTTAATCCTAAACACTCGCAAAAACTGCTACACAGTAGACCCGGGTTTTTACTGTTAACTTGAGTATCGCATATTTTACATTGTTTATTCGACGTTTCTAATTGTTTTTCGGAGTATTTACTATAAATTCAAGCCGAAACACAATCTAATGTATGTTTTTTATATTACACCAAGAGATTGGCTAAATACAAGTCGCTCATAATTAATTGACTGTAAGGTTTGAAACGAACAGATAGCTCAAGTAGATTAGGTTAGGTTAAAAGTGAGTGGACCAAACCGACCGTCCACTGCGACTCTGTGGTCTATTGTGGCTCACACCTATGTTTACACTTCCCCAAGCAACTCTAAATCCTCAACGAGTCTTATCATTTTATTTGGGGAGATATTCTTTTCTCGGGCAGTAGGATATCTCTACCGAATATGGGGAACCTGATTCTGTCAGCTGCCGGGCATTCATACAGTACATGCCTGGCTGTCTCGTCATCCTCCATACATAGGCGGCACTCGGATTCGTCTTCAAGCCCCATCCTGTGCATATGATGTCTTAGAACACAATGGCCAATGTATAGGCCTACTGCTGTTCTTAGCTTAATTCTGTTCATATTTAATAGACTTTCTGTTATCCTCTTCTTCATAAGAAGGAGGATAAACGCTTTTGCATGAGACAGATCTGGCAGTCCAAGCCGATAGAGATTAGCTTTTTCCTCAACCAAGTCCAAAATTACGCGGTTGGCCGCTTCGTGGGCTACTCCTAAACCTGGTTCAGGTCCCACGAATCTTGTCTTTGCTCCTTTCTTTGTTAGAAGGTCCGCAGATTCATTTCCCTCCAAATCCGCATATCCTGGTATCCAGATAAGGGCGATTTTATTGTCGCTCTCCAGACCAACAAGTGCCTTTTGGCAGTTCTAAACTGTTTTGGATGTACAATGACTCGCTTCAAGTGCTTTAAGGGCCGCTTGACTATCCGAGAATATTTTTATCATTTTATGTGTTATTTCTTGGTCCTGCATTATTCTAGCACACAATTCGATAGCATGAACTTCTGCTTGGAACATTGAGGTGTTATTGCCCACGCTTACTAACAGAGCAACCTTCGGCCTTAGCTCAAGTAGCACAAATGTGTTATTAATAATGTTAACATAAATTGCTAGATTTGAGTTTCTAATATAAGTGAAATAATATTAAGTAGTTTGTAAACACTTATGTGGCATCTTTAAACATGGATAAGACTCACCATCATAAAACAGTATGGTTATATAATAGTTACATTATAATTGCAGGTGAGACTTATTTAATTCCAAATGAGTATTTTATACATCCTTTATATAACCAGTTTTAAAAAAATGTTAATAAAACCACTTATTAACAGTGTCATAAATATTTTATTAATAACCAATTTGTTTCCATTGAGATTATTATGTCGAACGTGTCTATATTTTGGTTCTCTAATACAGAAAGGTATAGAGAATATGATTTACTTGCTAAGACGGTGATGACGCTATAACTTGTTGTAATGGCAACATAAATGACAATAGGTATCATGGGTTATCAGTAAAAAACATTGCGTGTCAAAACGATTTCCTAAAGTTGAATTTTCCTGCTAAGGTAATTTTATTGACATTATATAAGCATATTCGAGGTCCATTTTTTACGCCCTTTCATTTTATCAAATAACTGCCTTCGAGCAAAATCTTTAGACATTTTAGATTTACCGTAATTATTAATTACTGTAATATCATCTATAAAATTAAATAATGTGTTATTAATAACGTTAACATAAACTGCTAGATATGAGTTTCTAATATAAATGAAATATTATTAAATAGTTTGTAAACACTTATATGGCATCTTTAAACATGGATAAGACTCACCATCATAAAACAGTATGGTTATATAATAGTTATATTATAATTGCAGGTGAGACTTATTTAATTCGAAATTAGTATTTTATACATCCTTTATATAACCAGTTTTAAAATTAACATTTTAAAATGGTATTACTGTACTACAGTTTATGACATAGTCATAAAATGTTAATAAAACCACTTATTAACAGTTTCATAAATATTTTAACAATAACCAATTTGTTTCCATTGAGATTATTATGTCCAACGTGTCTATATTTTGGTTCTCTAATACAGAAAGGTATAGAGAATATGATTTACTTTTTAAGACGGTGATGACGCTATAACTTGTTGTAATGGCAACATAAATGACAATAGGTTATCAGTAAAAAACATTGCGTGTCAAAACGATTTCCTAAAGCCGAATTTTCCTGCTAAGGTAATTTTACTGACATTATATAAGCATATTCGAGGTCCATTTTTTACGCCCTCGCATTTTATAAAATAACTGCCTTCGAGCAAAATCTTTAGACATTTTAGATTTACCGTAATTATTAATTACTGCAATATAATCTATAAAATTAAATATTCATATTAGGTTTTGTCCTATTTCACTAGTTTAATCAAAAAAAAAATGTTTATTTAAACGTTAATTTTAATATTATATTGAGTTTAATTTCAGCATCATGGCCAACTTAAGTGGTCTCCAACTTTTTATAAAACATGGTTTCTAAGTTTTTATCATGGCAGATATACTTATACAACTGATCTGATCAAATATATAATAAGACTTGTTATATAAAGCATATTTTAGAGACAAATGTTTTATTATCAATGAGATCAATAATTAACTATTAAATTGTTTTATTACTTTCACTGTTGTCAAATCTTTGCAGGACATATTTATAGCTTTGCCTGTGTTTCTATTTTTTACCACACATATATACTCTAGACTTGTTTTATTTTCTAAGTCTTACTCTGATTCAAATTGAGTTGTTGAACTTGCATTGTTTTTGGTTCAAAATATCTACAACATCCTTTATCAAGTGTGAACCATCAGGTTACACTAGATCGAACTCTATTGCTTAGATTTATGCAATTTTCTCAGTAACCAACACTTTCAGCTTCAGTTTACATTTGCTAAATAAAGCTAGAGCTACTGTAAATAAATTGACCTAAATAATAGCCATTTACGTCAAGCGTTACATAATAATAGACTACGAATTTAAGAATGCATCTGTAATCTTGTGTTTTACATCGTTTTACATATAGGTTTACACCATAACTCTTTGGTTTGTTAAATTATATAATGTAAAGCACTAAGGTATGGTTGTAGAAGTCATTTTAGACCTGGCAATACCGAATTTCTGTTTTCCCTCACGGTCAGAAATTTAATTTTTAGAAATTTAATATAGCAAGATTATTAACCTCTATATACAGAGATGTTAACATTCTTTTCATTTCATCTTTCAATTAAATCTAAATTTATATTACCAACTTCTTCCTCACTTGATTCCACATGAGTAGAGTCTTGAACACATTCATTGATTTTATTACCATAACTTACATATTTACAATATTGTTCAAATGAAGATCTAGTATCTAGTGCTTGAGCCTATTTGCTATTCAATAATTAGGCTTAAACTAGAAACAGTTGGGCTACCTTAATATTAATTCTGCATCTTAGACTTCATCATTGTTTTAAATCAAATATAAAACTTATTTTGCTTAAGATAAAGTAGTCGAGTAAAATCTGTTACCTATATAACATATATCATATAACACTTTGGTCTAATAATAATATGTTTGTGCGATTTATGAGACAAACTAACAAACTGACAAGCAAACAACCACACAGACAAGTAAAGTAAAATAAAAACTTAAAAAATATATTTTTTTGTAAAATTTTCAATGATGAATATTCACTCAGCAATATTTCTTCTTAAAGAACACTGCAAGACTTTTATGGGCATTTTTCATACATGAGGGAAATTTTCTAAAATTATTTATAATACTGCTGAAACTGATAATGTGTAGGTTAGACTTTAACACCCGTATTCACTAAAAAGGTATAAATTTGAACCAGATCTAACTTTACAGTTATAGGTTTAAGATGACATTTTTAACAATTTAACAGACATTTTTTCTAAATGTCACAATTACAAAATGACAGTGGCATAAGTAAAACATAACTGACAATTAAGAGTTTTAAGTACCATGGCAACTAGACCTTTACACATAAGGAAGGAATGAATAGTTTTTACTTCAAGATGCGTTGGTAATCAAAATAATACAAAATGCAGTTCGTTTACTTACTTTGCTTCATTATATGATATCTAGTTTTGGTCAACTAGGCGAAAATTGATATTTTCACTAGGTTACTACATTTTAGGATCTACTTGGAGTTTAGTTAAGCAAAAGTGGTTGATCATTACCTATTTGGTGATACAACTAGACAAACAAACATTTTTATACAATGTGCATTAAGATATTTTTGGAGAATCAGAAGTTAGACATTTAAAGTTTTATATAATTTCTGCAAACTAATGCAGCGAAAAAGACATCATATACCATTGAATTATGAATAATAAAAACTTTTGATCCCAATGAATTTTAAGGTTAGTTTCAGCATTTTCATTTATATAACTTGGAAATAACGCTTAAGACATTTCAAATAATATATGAAATGATTGAAAAAAGTGCTTAAGGAGAAAAGTTAATCTGCATAATTTTAATTTTAATCGATTAGATAAATTATAAGTTATTTTGAACTGTGTAACAAGTTGAAATTAGGGATATTTTTGGAAATAGCACTTAAACAAAAAATCTACATTTTGTGTTTTGAAATTGGATATCTAACAGTGTATACTTAAAACAGGTAGAAAAACAATTCCTGTTACCTATATATTATGTGTTGAAACTTAGATTGAGCCATCTTGCATGATAAAATAAAAATAAATAAGAAAAATAAAAGATATGGTCTGTACTTAAAAAATGTAACTTGATATTTCACAGTGAAAACCCAGAGCAGATATAAAGAGTTTGTATTACAATTTTTTCCACTCTTATAAGTTTTGACCTATTTCAGAATGTACAATTCGAAAAATGTTGAATTTATTTTCATTATTTTATAAAATAAGGAGGCTAGAACACTGCCGACGTATTTTCAATAAATCCTTAAGAAAACTTATTTAATCGATATCGATAATGTTTAGTTGCATCCAAAAATAAGATTCCTAAAATATGGTGGCTCAAAAATAAATAATAGTTTTGAGATAAAATTTCATTTCAAAGTGTCGGTACCGCCCCTTCTTGTTTTATTCGCATTTGGATTGTTTTTGTTATTTTATCAAAATTAAATAAAAAAAAATTTTTGAAGAAACTTTCGCAAATTTAATCGTCAGTGTGCACATTTGACTGCGACGTCAGGCTAGGATTAAAAGGGTGTTTTATGAGTAATCAAAATAATTAGGGAAATGATTCCTCGATTAATTTCATGACGAAAATGTCAAATAAAAGTTGACTGTGAACTATTTCGTTCTTAAGATACCGGGCGTTAAAATTTTAAATATTCTTTTAGATTTTTTGATGAGCCTCCTACATTTGGAGAGATATTGAATTACAATTTGGCACACCATAAAACATAATTAAGATCTATAAGATAGAGCCATATACAAATATAAAAAATTTTTTAGAGACACTGAATAATTTTGGGACTTCTGTTGAACTTCCTGCTTGATTTTACAAATTTCATGTATCTTGCAACTTTTTGAAGTAATTTAGGGATATGTGTTTAAAAACATAGACAGGGTTAATGATTTTCAGTTTGGAATTTAAATAGTAAAAGTTGATACTAAAACCATTAAAACATTTCGACCCGTATTCACTAAAGAGATTTAAAATGACATAAGCATGAACTGAACAAATAATCTTTCTAAATGTAACAATTAAAAAATGACTTAAGCAAAACATAACGGCCGAACCATCCGTTTTATATGCCATTAGATTTGGTCTGACACTTAAATCTAAATAATTTCAAAACAGCGCTAGATATCAGAAAAGGTCAAAGGACATAAAATGTGTATATAGAGTGATTTATTTTTCAAAAAGCCAAAAATAGTTACAAACTGTATAATTTTCTAAAATGTATTATGGTCATTTGATAGATATTAATTACAGTTTATCACGTGCCAAATGTGAATAAAATATCTGAAGTGTACATCAAAAAACTAAAGCATATTTAAAATTTTAACGCCCTGTATCTTGAAAATGAAACAGTTTACGGCCAACATTCACTTGAGGAAGTACCTATTTTAGATTACTTAGGTAACACCCTGTATATAGTGTTAAATGTGGAACTTTTGCATTTTTTTCAAATTTTTATTTCCTCCGGCAATCCCTAAAACTGAAACTAAACGAAAAGTGAAATATTGGCTATTTTTGATATTTTCATATTTAAGATATATAGTTTTTTATCAAAAATTGCCGATGTTTTTCAATTTTTTTTATTCTAGCTCGGGACTTTCTCTCTCGGACGAGTATTATTCGTTAAATTTATATTAATTATTACAGCCATATAAAGTTCCTAAATACCGGTATTATACAAGGTGAAGCTAAAGAAAGATACGCGGTATCATATATCGGAATCCTATTATTCAGGGCTTAAAAAAAGGATGTAGTAGTTGGCCATAATTTCTGATGCCACTTTTGCAAATATTGCATTGCATATACCAAAACGGTTTTTTTTCCTAAGCGTATTATAAACTTAGTTTTTAGAACCAATAATTTTCGCTGCACGTATCTTTGTTGTGAAAGCTAAATGAAATCATTTTAGAGATAATAATTTACATTTTACAATGTTTTATGTAATTGATCTGTCCTTTCCCTAGTGCCTTAAATCCATACGAAATATAATTTAAAAATAACGCTTAGTGAATGTTTGTATGTGTACTTACATATTTGGTGTGCTTTTACTAGATTGATTTCAACATAGACTGGTTATACTAATTGTAAACAATATTTTTAAAATAGCTACTACAGTAGATTACTGTGTACATTAAGAATTGATTAATTGAAAAAAGAGGCATTATGAAATGTGCATTTGAAAACACACCAAGCACTCAAAATTCGAAATATAAATGAAGTCTAAACAGCAAACTAACCGTTTCTAAATTTTATTAACACCAGCAGCTTAACCATAAAAAATCTAAACCAAGCGATTGATAGTTACTGTGAACAAAAAGGCATATATTGTGATACACTGATAAGAAATTTAAATAGGGGAAGGGAAATTTTCAACTGGGTAACGTCACCATCAGTAGTAGCACGTTTTCAACCAATTGATATTATTTAAATATTACTGGTAATTCTTTTTTTTCCAGCGATTTCACTTCCTTGTATCTAGAGTGATTTTAACATATTTAAAATTTTATGCAAATTCCCTATTACTTAGGTAGTTCTATTCCCAGCCCAAATATCCATTTTGTTTTTTGTATTACTCCAGTTTCTAACTGATTCAATAATTTTTTTATATATATTTTGAATGAATGTAGCTTCTACTGAGTTTATATAGCTTTTGTTAATAATAATATTAACAAACATGCGGGTGCGTATCTAAGTAAATATTAGCAAACTTGTAGAAATATTGTTTAACGTTAGTGAAACGGTTGACCGAAAAACTTAATTGAGATAAAAATGTCGAAGCAAATAAACGGGTTGTAAATCTTCTTGGTTATTAATGTTGCGGTTATTAGACCTATTTTAAATTTGTCCATAAATCATTTTTTACTAAATTCGAAAAATTTCTCCCCTTTATATTACACTACATTAGCTGTGTATTCATGTCACAGGAATTATGAAGCAAAATGGGTTTTTAAAATTTAATGGTGAGAAAAATGCGCGGCGCTATGACATTATAGGGGGTATTTGAATTAGCTTAATGTTTGCCATAAATTAATCCGATAAGGCTGTTTAAAAAATGCATTTTGATGAAAATTTTCAGAAGGATTAGGTATCTGCTGCGAGCACCGAGAATCATCATATGATAATACATAAAATCACCCTGAATATACAGGGCTTAAAAGATAAAGTGTAATTTTATTTTACCACTTATAGAAGTTCCAGAAATGCCATAACGTTTTATTTCTGAATTATCTATAAATAAATAAATAAATACCATGTTTGTTGTAAGCCGATCAACCGATTCCCACTTTTCAATAAATGCATGACCGTTTTCGCTTTCAAGTTTCCATTTTGTCGACATACTTATAAGTATTTTATTATTTTAGTAAAAATATGTATCACTTGTACAACTTTCGTTTACTCTACACAAGAACTGATGGGGATTTGACAGAACCCACAGTAACACAGATTGGTTTACCTCAAGACAGTATTTTAAGCTCCCTCCTCTATGTTATATACACATTTGATCTGGAGAGCATATTCAATAATAATATTAAAATTATCCAATTCGCAGATGACGCATGTGTATACTCAAAGGACAGTTCAATAGATAACTGCGACAATAAAATCAAAACAACGGTTCGAGCAGAATGGCCTCAGCTTATCTGCACACAAATCGAGTCTATGCACTTTTACAAGGAAAAGAACAATATCGAATATACTAACAATAGCGGAAAATCTTCATATTCAATACAAAAATACGGTAAAATATCTCGATCATACCCAAATTTAATTAAAAGAACAGAAAACGGCATAAATATACTAAGAGTCTTTATAAATCAAAAATGGGGATCGCATTCTAATACCGTCCTCATGTTTTACAAAGCATATATTCGATCTGTACTAGCAAGCCATTTGTATGGATTAGCAGCAGATCCCACTTCAAAAAAATCGAACAGGTAAAAAATAAAGCTCTTAGATATTGCGTAGGATTCCAAAGGAGTACACCTATTGTGGTTATGAAAGCAGACACAGGGAAGACCCCCTGTCACTGAGATACAACTTTCTCGGTGATATACTTCTTCTAAAACTTATTTCTAAAGACAGCGACTTAGTAGGAAAAATATATCATCTCATAATTTTCCCTCATGCATATTGGAGATCAAAAAATGCTAGTTACTCTTGGATAACACAAACAAAAGTAAAATATCATTCATCATTCACTTTGCAGCACTTTGAACTTGAAGATATCTATCTTGAAAACATTCCAAGAGTCATACTGAAATACCATATATGGACTAATATGGATATATGGACCAATATATTCTCCGAGGAAATGCCAGAAGTAAATTGACAGGAATTAAAAACAGCACCCAGATCAGATGAAAAAAAAAAGAAAGATGCCAGACGAAGACAAAATAACTACGCAAATGTTAAGAATGGGCTTAGATGTACTATTACAGGCAGTTCAGATACTCCTAAACAAATGTCTCGAAGAGGGCCAAATACCAACTCAGTGGCAAAACGCAAAGGTAATCCTGACTTAGAGAAGACGGTAGAATCATTGCGAATCCCTAGGATCGACTATCGATAGACTACCTTATTGAAACATATATATGCAACCGCGATATTATATATAAATATAAGCGAAACCATGCAAACACACAAAATAAAAATCGAAAGAGGAGTTCGACAGGGAGATACCATCTCCCCAAAACTTTTTACTCTCTGGAAGAAATTTTAATTCGATAACCAAAAGTGGAAAAATATCAGAATCAGTGGGATCTAAATTGATCATTTAAAATATATTGCTTTAAATATTTTTTTTGAAAACGAGTTTTTACAGGGTGAGTCAACGATTGGAAAAAGTTAATTTACGTCGAACAGGTATAATCTGGAAACAAACTGTTTATGCTATGGGATATATATGTAAGTCGTGCTCATTTTAAAAATATTTTAAATTATATGGGGTGCGTCAAAAAAGTAGGTCAACTAAAAGTTGTATTTTTTTAAATGGGACACCTTATATTTGACCTGATTTCTAAATTCTACATATAATTCTAACACTTTTTTGTATATCATGTTATATGGCTAAAATTAATACTTTCTTAAATATTTAGCTTTAAACAAAAAAAATTAAATTTGATGCACACCTATGATTAGCAATATAACGCCTAGTTGTGCCACTAAAAATAAAATATTTTACTTCTGCGCAAAATAAGCATGGAATAAAAGAATGCTTTCGTAATATTGAAGATATCACATACAGGGTGTCCAAATTTAAATGACCAACTTTAACATTTTCAAACCAATTTATTTCAGTTTTTTTAAATGGAACATCATGTATATTTTTATTTAGTCTTGTTAAGAATTAAAAAACAACTTTATTAAACATATTATTTACCTATCTTCAATAGTTTTCAAAATATTGTCAAATTTCCTTTCTTGCGTAATTTAGAAAATCAACAACTCGATCAATCAAAGTTGCCATTGAAAAAACTGTCTATAGCAACGGGCGAATAAATGTATGAAATGTCAAAAACATGTTGTTGTTAGTGCATTGTATTTCGTCATTCGTATTCTCGTCTAATTTAAAATGAATTTTTCACAAAATGAAATGATAGATATGGTCTATATATTGGGTGAAGCTCAAAAAAATTGCCTTCTGGCCGAAAGGCTATATGAAGCAAAAATATCCGATTCGACGCGCACCATCTAAAATGGCCTTTCAATTGGCATGGAGAGATTTAATGCTAGTGGAAATGTGGCATATTCGAAGAGAACAGTTGTCAATAAAATTGCTACAAATCAAGATAAAGAGTTGGAAATTCTACTTCATATAGAAGAAAATCCCAGTTTAAGTGGTCGACAACTTACTAGTTTAACGGAGACATCACAATCTACAGTAAGCAGAACTACAAGAATATATAAATATCATCATATCATATGGAATTACACCAAGAGTTGCACGATGAAGGCGTGTTAACTTTTGCAATTTAATGATAAGGCGAATAGAAGCATATCCGGACTTTTTAACGAATATCATGTTTTCCGATGAAGCTACATGTAGAAGCAATGCAGTTGTAAACAGGCATAATATGCATTATTATGCAAGAACAAATCCCCACTGGGTACGAGAGGAACAAAATCAAAATCACTGGTCATTAAATTTTTGGTGTGGAATCATTGGAAACCATATTATAGATCCGTATTTTTTTAATGAACCACTTAATGGACAAATATATTTAGATTTTTTGAACGTTGTGCTGCCTATTCTTCTCAGACCACTCAGCATAGAAGAAAGAACAGACATGTGGCTGCAGCAAGACGGTGCACCTGCTCATTACCATCGGGACGTTTTATCGAATGGCCACCCAGATCTTTCGATATAACTCCATTAGATTTTTTCTTGTTGGGTTATATTAAAGATCGTGTTTACACCCAACCACCTACAGCAAGTGAGAACATGCAGGAACAAATCAGGGATGTATGCGCCACTATATCACCAGACATGCTAGTTAAAACTAGGCAAAATATTATCAAAAGGTTCAACATGTGTATTCGTGAAGGCGGACGCTTATTTGAGCATTTTTTAAAATATACCTATCAAAACATTTGATTAACTTTTAAAAGCGATTATTTTTAGTCTGATAATGTTTTTTGTGTATAACTGTAAAAATTAGTACCTATTAATATAAGTTTCCGACTATCTAAATTGAAATGTATTCCTTTATTGCAGTGTATTTACTTATTTGACGAGTACATGAGTAGACCCCTTTTTCAATACAATTTTTGAATATTATGCCAGTTCACGGATCCTTTGCTTTGATATGTAAGATTCATTCCAAAAACATAATATTGTCTAAAAAGTTTGGAAATGGTCCTACTCCCCTTATCATTTGGTTTTTAAAATCTTCAGCGTGTAACTCTTGGTTTAATGTAATATGAAATGGATGATATTTATATTTTCTTGTAAGGTTATCATTTTTGTAGCAATTTTATTAACAAATTATTATATTATCTAAATTTTCGTTGGACTAATTTTAGATAATAAACTATTGTATTCATATTAAATACTTTTGTTTTACTGACAGCTACTATGGCTACTTTGATCGAGTTGGTAATTTTCTAAATTACGCAAAAAAAGGGAATTTTAAAATATTTCGAAAACCATTGAAGATAGATATATAACATATGTAATAAAAGTTGTAGATTTTTTTATGCCTAAAAAGAATAAATAAAAATATACAGGGGGTTCCATTTAAAAAAACTGATATAAATTGGTTTAAATATATAAAAGTTGGGCATTTAAATTTGGATACCCTGTATGTAATATCTTCAATATTACGAAAGCAGTTCTTTATTCCGTGCCTGTTTTGTGCAGAAGCAAAACATTTTATTTTTAGTAGCACAACTAGGCGTTATATTGCTAATCACAGATGTGCATCAATTTTATATTTTTTTTGTTTAAAGCCAAATATATAAGATAGTATCAATTTTAGCCATATAACATGTTATGCAAAAAAGTGTTAAAATTTTATGCAGAATTTAAAAACCAAGTCAAATATAGGGTGTCCCATTTAAAAAAAATACAACTTTTAGTAGCCCTACTTTTTTGACGCACCCCGTATAATTCAAAATATTTTTAGAATGAGCGCGAGTAACATATGTATCCCATAGCAAAAACAGTTTGTTTCCAAATTGTACCTGTTCGACGTAAATTTACTTTTTTCAGTCGTTGACTCACTCGGTACAGACAAAGAGATTTTAAATTGTGAATTATAGCAAAAGATTTCTTGGTACAAATTAAGATATTGCCATTAGAAAACTGGCTTTAATGTAAGATAATTTAAACAAATTGCCTCTTAAATCTAGAAACAACATTCACGGTCAGAGAGCAAAATAATAATTTGGCTTTTTGTTTTAAATTTTAGCATTTTAAAATAAAGCAAGTTCTTTCTAATCTAGCCAAAAAAAATGTCATATATTGATTTCTTTGTTATTTTACGATTATTATTATTTACTTAACTTAGTACCTATTTCCTTATTGAAAGTTGTTATTTTACGATTATTGTTATTATTTACTTACCTAAGTACCTATTTTCTTATTGAAAGTTGCTCATTTAAAGTAGAGGCCTTTTTTTTCCATTTTATTTTCATTGCCCGCCTGTCATAATCAACACTGATATAGAAAACAGCTAGTTAAGTAAATGAATGATATACCTAATACCAACAAATTGTAATTTAGCCCAAAATATAAATTTTGGCATGCCACTGCGCGTAGGTACTTTTGTCGAAAGGTCCCTTTGAATTTTAGGGCCATGTGTCTTTGCCACTGTAAATATTTCTTGTAAATGCGTTAAATAATAAAGTTTGTCTGTGTCGAGAAACTAACCATCGCGTTTCATTTTTAATACGTTATGGACCCAGCACATCGGTTTTCCTAGAAAAGTCGCGAAAAGTTCGGATGATTTCGTAGTGTTTAGTGTAACATAACACAATGGCTGGTAATATCATAGTTAATATTCCTAAATTAAAAAGACGGGAAAACTATGATTGGGTGTTTGCAGTCGAAAATTTTCTATCCAAGTGCATATCAGAAGTTGTGGAGGCAGATGACGCCAAAGCAATGGCAAAGTTAATTTTGATTAATTAATGACGATGTCAATGGTCGAGTTGTGGGAGTCGCTCTTTGACAACAAAGGGTTTGCCAGGATAATTAGTTTGTTAAGAACCTTGATTTCTAAGCTTGGAAAATTGTGATTCGATTGCAAGTTATGTCAATCAAATTGTGGAGGCTACTCACAGATTGCGTGACACAGATTTTAAAATTGATAGAGCTTGTACATACCGTTTTTTGCGGACCAATGGGGACGAGATCATTGGGAGGTTCGAAATATTTTGTAGTTTGATTTTTGTAAAATGGCGTTTTTCTACTTCATCAAGACTTAAGACGAGGTGTTTGGCTGCTTTAAGCAGTTGAAAAGTATGGCTGAAAACCAAACGAACCACAAGATGAAAGTACTCAGATCTGACAAAGGTAGTGAATTTTGTTCCAGAGAGTTTCAGCGTTTTCTTAAAAGTAGTGGCATCATTCACCAGAAAACGAATGAATACACTCCGTAACAAAATGGCGTCTCTGGGAGGTTAAATCGGACAATTATTGAAAAAGCGAAAGGTGTAGTGTTCGATGGGGACGTAGAAAAGCGTTTTTAGGCCGAGGCGGTAAACACAGCTGTCTATTTGCGTAATAGATGTTTAGCAGCAGGGCTGTAATTTACGCATTTCTGGAAGTCCTGACAGGGTAAATGTTCCTGAAGAAAAGCGATTACAATGGGATGAAAAGTCAATAAAATGTATTTTAGTTGGATATGATGAGCTTACAAAAGGATATAGTGTATTCGACCCTGTAAAGAATACGATCACAATAATCATAGATATTATCACATAGTATATATTTTAGTGGACAGTGAGTCTCTGAGAATGATGACAGCGAAGAATACCAGGAACCTTCTCCACTGAGAAAGTCTGAAAGAACACCAAAACCTCGAGTTTTTGAGAATAGTGTTACCTATTTTTGTCCAGAAGTTATAGAGCTGGACAATGAACCAACTTCTATCAAGATGGCTCTGTCGAGACCAGACGGAGAAAGCTGGAGAGAAGTAATGGTAGAGGAACTATACTCCTTCCAAGAAAATGAGGCCGGGGAGTTAGTCGGCATTCCAGAAGGCAAAACTGTAGTGTAGTGGGTGTTTAAGCTGAAAAGTGACAGCGAAAACAAAGTGCGATACAGACCGCAGTTGGTTGCTAAAGGATTTACGCAAAAACCAGGTATTGATTTTAATGAAACTTTTAACCTGTTGTACGTCACTGTACTTTCTGATTGTTAATTGCCTTGTCTGTTAAACTAGATTTAAACATATCTCATTTAGATATAACAACGGCTTTTTTAAATGGTTATCTAAAAGAAGATGTTTTTATGACTTTGCCTAAGGGGTATAAAATAGATGAATGCGAAAATAAAGTTTTGAAACCTACGAGGGCAATTTATGGGCTTCATTGAGAGCATGGTATACAAGGGTCGATGATTTCTTAGGAAATTTGGGGTATAATAAATCTAAATTTGAGCCTTGTTTGTATACAAAGCAGAATGAAAGTTATTTAACCATTGTAACAGTTTATGTTGATGATTTCTTTATATTCTCGAATGATGTGTCCGAAGAAGAAAATGTAAAATATAAATTAGGGCAAGCCTTTGGAATTAAGGATTTGGGGCAGATTAAAAAGTGTCTTGGTATGAGAGTGACAGTTGATAAAATTAATAATTGTATTACTTTAGATCAAGAAAAATACATTGGATATTTTTCTTGAAAAATACAGAAGAAAATTTAATATGACTGATTGTAATACTGTGGCTACTCCCATAGAGACAAATGTTAATCTTGTCAGACAAACAAATACTTGTGAAAAGAGTTGCCGTTTTACAAATTATAGGAAGTCAATTTAATAATTGTTATATCGAGAGTCATTGGAAGCAGGTAAAACGCGTATTAAGATATTTGAAACAGACTAAAATCATGGTTTAAAATTTCTCAAAGATAATGCGGATTTAGAATGTTTCGTAGATGCCGATTGGGGAAGTACTTCACTTGACTGAAAGTCATATACGGGATTTTGTTTCAAACTTTCTGGATCTGTCTTAGGAGAGCAGAAAACAAAGGACTGTTGCTCTTTCTAGTACCGAAGCTGAGTATATGGCTCTCTCTTAAGCTTCTAAAGAAGCCATATCTTTAAAAAATCTTATGTTTGAGATAATGGGTGTAAGTAAATGTGTAGGATTATATAACGATAATCAGAGTGCACAAAAGTTGTCAGTAAATCTGGTGTTTCATAACATCGTTTTATAGGGCAAGTTGTTGCAGATAATTTAGTAAGAATATAGAGTATTTACCGACAGCTGAAATGCTTGCTGATATCTTAACTAAAGGACTTAGTTCAGATAAGCATTACAGATTTGTAAATAAATTAGGTTTAATTCATTTACAGTGATATTTTGTGCACTGGGAATGTTATTTAGCACAAAATATAAATGTTGGTATGCAACTGCGCGTAGGTACTATTGTCGAAAGGTCTCTTTGAACCATCGCGTTGCTTTTTTAACACAAATTGGCTGGCGTTAATCCCAAAACAGATAAAAATGGGATTTTATACGAAAAGATTACGCATGTAGGCATTTATGAAAATATTTTCAAAAATCTGGCATTTGTAAAGATATACAGTAATACATATTACATAAAACACAAAGCGATTTTAAGAAATCATGATTTTTTTTCAAAATTATTTAAAATCACATTTTATATCGAGAAAATTTAGACAATTTTTGTTTGAAATTTAATTTCGTTAGTTACGCGTCTTATGAGCCCTAAACCTAACCTGAAACTGCATTAATAATATGCAAAATAAAACAAACGCCTATATCCCCGCCATTTTTTGTCCGATTTAAAAAAATCTAAAAACAGACATTTATAAAATGTAAAGCTCCATCAGCATACGATTAAAAATTCCGGAGTTTTTGTTTAAAAATGCACAGATTTTTTAAGAAAAAAAGAAAAAAAGGGGCGTACATTAGACCGTAGTCACCCGGTATTGTTTTAAACTTGAGGAATAAAAACCTTTGACGCTTCCCGTTAATTATTGGTGTATTTATTGTTTTAATGCACATCAATATACTTTTAAGATATTGATAAGTTCGTGTAAAACGTTTTGAGGCTTCATTATTGTGGTCGAAATTTTACGATTCAAATAAATCCATGATCTATTTAATTAAATAATATTCTGATGTGCTAAACGAAAATATAGTTTTTCTTAGAGTTTAAAAGCGAGTTTATTGGACTGCCATGGAAATACACTTCTTTTCCACCACTTACGACTTTCTCTAGAATTTCGATCTGCAAACTACGCTTCATTATCTGGTCAAGCAACTTCTTGGGGAAATTAAACTAGCATTTCGAAAAGCGTCCAGTGAAAAACTTTTCACCAATTAACTAAGTCTACGATACTTCTTTATTTCTTAGGTAAGTTTATTAAGAAAAGGTAAACATTTTCAAGACTTTCAACTGAGTTAGTGGTATTTCGCTTACTCAGAAAATTTCACAGTTGTTTTAATTAATGTGTATACAGACTTAAGAACAAACTTTTCTATTTAAAATTAAAAACTTTAATTCTACAGGTAAATGTATTTATTAGGTCAGGTTGATGAGAAGCTTTGTTTGTACCAAAACTTAGTCACGTTATATAAAATAAAAAAATCAGTCAATTTCTTTACCCGGAACTTCCCTCGTTATGATGTTTTCTATTTGTTAGGGATAGTGAAGTGTGTTCCAATTTAGTTCAGTACATAGTCACAGTATAAGTATATGTCTTACATATACTGTCTTTTCATTATTATTTGTTCCATCAGATTGGATTCCTACCAATATTTTACCATTTTCTTTCTACCTATGCCACACTTGAGTTTTGTGCATAACAAAATAAATTTAATAAGTAGTTTTTACATTGATACATACCGCCATTTTGTTAAGTAATATTGAATTCGTACCAGTTTATAACATTTTCACATCTAATTTTTCTGCAAAATCAGTCGAACAAGATTTCTTGCATTGATTCTTTAAAAATTTTATTTAGCCGCCATTTTGTTTCGCCATCTTAAATTGAAACCCATTTTATCAATCTTTACCCTACTCCGTTGGTCCGCAGATATTAAATTCTAACTGGTTTTCGTTAACGATCCTCTTGCTGTCATATTAAAGTGGTGTATTATTTGCGGTTAGGATCCAGTAAAAAAACAGAAACCCTTTTTTAAAATGTCGACGTTTCGCAACTTTAATGTTGCATTCTCAGGACACATAGATTCTATATCCTACATGAAACCGATATTATCAGTCTTTGCCTACTCCGTTGGTCTGCAGATATTTCCTAACTTCAAATAATACACCACTCTAACATCAAGAAGATCGTTAGCGAAAACCACTTAGAAACCTAATACGTGGGAAATATCTGCGAACCAATGGAGTAGGTAAAGACTGATAATATGGGTTTCATGCAGGATATAAAATCTATATGTGTCCTGAGAACGCAACAATAAACTTGCGAAACGTCGACAATTTAAAAAAATACTTTTGTTTTTTTACTGGATCCTAACCCCAAATAATACATCACTCTAACATAAAAACACGATGATCGTTTACGAAAACCATTTAGAAACTTAATATCTGCAAAATATCTGAGGACAAACGTAGTAGGAAAAGACTGATAATATGGGTTTCATACAGGATATAGAATCTATATATGTGACCTGAAGATGCAACAATAAAGTTGCGAAACGTCGATAATTTAAAAAAGTCTTTTTTCTTTGCAGGACCCAAACCCCTAACTAATACACAGCTTTAACGTAACCACAATTGGATCGTTAACGAAAACCATAGCAACATAATATCTAGGAAATATCTGCGGCCTAACGGAGTAGGTTAAAACTGATAATATGGGGTTCATGAAGGATATAGAAACTATATATGCGTCCTGAGGACGCAACAATAAATTTGCGAAACGTCGACTATTTAAAAATAGACTTTTGTTTTTTTACCGGAACCTAACCCCAAATAAAACACCACCAAATGGAAAAAAAAACATAACAACAAGAGGTTCGTTAACGAAAACCATGTAGAAACTTAATATCTAGGAAATATCTGCGTAGGTAGGTAAGGAGTAGGTAAAGACTCATAATATGGGTTTCCTGCAGGATATAGGATCAATATGTGCACTGAAGATGCACAAATTAAGTTCCGAAACATCGAAAATTTAAAAAAAGACCTGTTTTTTTACTGGATCTTAACCCCAAATAATACAGCGCTCTAACAATTTTTTTAACATTGTTCAGCCATATTGGATTTTTAGCAAAATATTATTTAAAATAAAAAACGGTATCAGAATAATATCTAGTAAATCACTTGACTTTCCAGGTTGAATCTGCAAAGGGTTCAAAGGACAATTCTCCAATGAGAATACATTTTTTTTATATTCTTGAGTTGGTTTTTTTTTATTCTAAAGTAAAGCGTGACAATTACGGCTTAATTTTATTTTTCTACCTCAGCAAAAAAGTTTGGTTTCTAAAGAGGTTTTCATTGAAAACAAGGTATCAGTAAAAATACACGTAGCAATTATGATGTATGTTAGATGAGAAGTAGTTTAGGAAAAAAACATCATTTTGCTAAGTTTTAGGCGTTTGAAAAATTACTCGATTTGTCATTTTATTTATTTTTCTAAGATTTCTAAGATTAACTAACTTGATTAAAATTTTCCTGAACATCTATAGCTTTAAAACATTGGGATCGCCTTATTTCTCACGTTTAGTTTTTGTTGTGAGACCGACATTCAAACCGTCCTCTGAAGGTACTTCTCCCTTGAAATGCTGAATTCCATGGCCGTGCCTAGAAACACAAACGGATTGATTACCTATCAACATATTCCAAAATTTGAATTAGCTACACACTACTTCCAAGAACGCCATACTTTTAATTTTAATGAAACAGTTGTGTTATTTACTTTTATTGGCTTACTTTAAGGAATCATTTTATAATAAACGTTTCGTTTTACACATAGAGCAAGGCCAAATTTAAATCTAAATATTCAAAGATATAAGCAAGTTTTACCATTTTATTGCTAATAATTTTAGCTAGTTTCATATCAAGTTCTGACTTTATATTCTCGACCTATATATGAATTTGTTATCTTCTTGTTACCATGCGGTTTGGTGTGTCCTGTTGAATGTTTTATGTGGAGTTTAACGTATAATCTGGGTGAGTGTCTCCCTCAGTTTGCTATACATTTTTTATTATTTATTGTAATATTTTATCTATAAAATTGGAGATGTTTTTATGTGAATTTTAATATTACTCTGTCAGTGTAATATTTATATAATTTTGAACGGTTCCGTTTTGTCACAAAATGGTTTGCTATAGGTACTGATACGGATTTTTTATTAAGAAGTGTGCATAGATAGAAGCTTAAATGGGCCAAAACAATTTATGTAAGATACTGGGAGCTCTAAACTCAGACGCGATTCATTTCTACACCACGGTATCTTTCAGAGATTACGACAAGGACCGATTGTACTAGGAACAGATAGTCCGTCTGGCAGCTTCATAAATTCACCATATCAATCGCTCGGGTCGCCGTTTAATCGAAATGTTAGCAATCACGCAACAATACTTAGTTCGGTATTACCTTGAGCGAGATTTACTTTTACTTGCTTAGAAATACAACATAAAAATTAATGTCATATACCGGTTAATATTATATAATCGATTTATAGGCGAATTTAACAAGCAGATCGGATTCCGTGAGCCGGAGACTAACAACTCTAAGCATTGTGTTATGCGGAAATATGTCCCTGTATCCTAGTTTTACTGAAAATAATACAAAGTTAAGATTTTAATGTGACATGCCGATTAATAACTTGTGGCTAATTTAGAGACGAATTTAACAAGCCGATTGGATCCCGTGCGCCGAGGATTGACAACTCTAAGCATTGTGCTATGCGGAAATCTCAATTATAATAAATAGAATACAAAGTTAGGATCCATTTAGGGATCTTTTATTTTACATTGGATGGATCCTCTATTAAGAGTATAATTTGTCTTTGATTACAATCATTAGTGCCAGAAATGTCACTTTTTTCGAGCAGCCTGTGGGCCAACAATATACAATCTGCTATCAGAATCGGGGTTGAAAGTAAATTTACTTTATAATTGGACCAAAGGAAGTCAACCCTGAACTGCTGTAATTTGCAAAAAAAGCGTAAATTTTGTAGTTCCTTTTTAATCCTTTTAATTACCATTTATATTTTACACATTTTTAATAATTTTCGAATTCTGGCGAAATTAAAGAAATCGTTACACTTTTGTTGAATTGCATTTCTTAAAATTCTCTTAAAAGTCGCATTTGTATATAAAATTTGCTTAAAATAAAAGTTATGTTAAATCCTGCAGGATGTCTAAGTCTGCTAGCGAATAATTTTCCTAAGCCAGCTTATAAAAACAAACCTTAGGAACTAAGTTTTAATGGACGTTTTGAGCTAAGGTGGTATTAAGAAGGTCGATAGAATCGATAAGGCCAGCCAACGTAAGTTTTAAAGTTGAAAAATTCTTACATTAATCCATTTAATCTATAGAACTTGTAAGGCTTTGACAAATGGCGTCTGTTGTTAATATGTCGGCTTCCTTGAAAGTTACAGCGGGCTATTATGTTCTGTTTTATGCTCACTAGTTCTATATACCGTGCGTCCATAAAGGCTTACAGTCGATTAAAATATAAGTATGTAATTATTTTTGACAAAAACGACTATTGATGTCTAAACGATGCGTTTAGACATCAATAGTAATTTTTTGAATGTAATATCCCACTTTAGTACATATTTGTAATCTGCCTAAATGCCTAAATATTTTTGTCTTGCATACCCTTTACCTAGGTTAAATTATTTTATTTTTTGTATTTCTATGATCTCTTTTATGATCGCTCTGTTTTAAAACTGTATCTATTTTTTTTCAAAGCAAAAGAAAACTTATTTTTAAGGGAGAACTGCACGCAAAAAGTGAAAAATCAGCGACTAGGTCTAGTCAAGTTCAAAGTAAGATAAAATGGTACCTACGTATTAGAAAAAACTTCCTGCGCCTCCGACTTCAAAAAGATATGTTATGTATAAGCAATTTAAATTACATTTCGGTTAAAAATGAGTTCAAAAGGGTTCCCGCGCTGCAGAAATACAAAGACATTAGTACGATTTACTATTTCAAAATTTGCAGTTACGTAGACAAAGGAAAAATGATCAAAAATGGACAAATCTACTCCCGTTTTATAATTCTATTTTTAATTTTTTCATAAAAAATCGTATTTAGCGCCCAACTCTACATATTTCCCTAATTAAATCATATCGAAGCTAATAAATATCTCTAACAGCTTTAACATAATATTGCAGCGGCGGAAGGCTTGCAAATGATCCATAATACTGCGTGGAGTTCCCCCTTAAGCCAAAAGTTGATAATACAATAATGATTATAAGAAAAATTAAGATATTAATGGGCAATTCGTGTTGTCCTAGATCAAACCGCTTAGACGAGAAATAAAAGTGTGTGCACATAACCACAACAAATAACTAACACAAATGCAGCAAAGAGATATGTAAAAAAAGTTTCCCTTTCGGTAACTTTAGAATATACACTGGCGAGCAAAAAATTGGGGTCACTTTGAAATTATGACGTCTGTTTGGATTTTTCGGTTTTAAATAAATATTTGCAAATTGTGAATCATAGTAGGCGCTTAATAATTGGTTTTCCGAGAAATGCTATCCGTCACACTTATTATCTGTCAAGTATTGTCAATGTCTTTAGGAGTTTTCTGAAATAACGTATATTCGCTCCAGTTAATAATTCACATTTCAGTTGCCTTTAGATCTTTTTGTTGTGACAAAAATTGTAGCGTTGATACGAGTTGTTCGAGAAAAACGTAAAGCGGCAAGGATTATTGACAAGAGCCTTTGTGCTATTCAAAAGATGTACCAACGATATAAGAAGACTGGCCTGGTAACCAGAAGACCAGGATCCAGGCGAAAAAGAGTCACCACCCAAAGGGATAACCATTATTTGGTGTTCGCAAGTTTGCCAAATATAGCATCTTTTTCGGTTTAGTCACGAAATCTACTTCAAGAAGATATGTAAATATCAGTGAATGGACCACTAGGAGAAGGCTTCGTGTTTCTGGATTATCGTGTAGAAGGAAGGCTACAAGTCCATCATTGCAACCCCGGCATCGAATTGCAAGATTGGCTTTTGCTGGGAATCACGTGGCATGGAATGATGAAGACTGGAGCAGAGAGAAGTTGAAGAGTACGGAGAAGAGCCGGAAAAAGATACGCCCCAATTTGTATCGACAGGCGTCTTCTATTTGGGCAGGAATCTTTTCACAAACACGCACAAAGTTAGTCTTCATACATGGCTCCCTGGCAGCTTATATATACATTAAGGAGTTTCTAAAAGAACATCTTATGCCATTCATGATCACTATAAATGAGCGTTGCATTTTCATGGAGGATAATGCTAGGCCTAACACAGTTAGAATTCTCAGAGAATATCTTGATGAATTGGGAATTAAGCGGTTCGATTGACCAGCCTTCAGTCCGGATATGAACCCCATCGAACATGTCTAGAGAGTTGCCATTGTAGGAATGGTATAACATCGATCAGAACGTCATACATAACTTAATTGAAGGTTTGCTTCGTCGACTTCAAGCAGTTATTAATGCAAGAGGAGGAAAGACGCGCTATTAGTGATAACTTTTTTTTTATTAGTGATAACTTTTTTTTACTCCATACTGGTACAAAAGTTGATTTTGTTTAAAGTGTAATTTTGTTTTCCTTTCAGGTCAAAACGAAAAATGCATAAAATATGCTTGCTATTCAACAGTGATTTTTTAGTTTAGCTTACAAAAACCATACAATGTTTTATAAGTTCCAAATATAAGCTTCAAACTGAAAATTTCAAACAGACGTCATAATTTCAAAGTCACCTCAATTTCTTGCTGGCCAGTGTATAAAAGTGGCCATACGAAAATCAAGAGAGCGTATATCAAATCCAACACTGAACAGAGTGTACGTTTGTACCTTTATCGACAGCAAAACCAGGCAAAACGCACTTTTACGAGCCGGCGGGCATCGCCGGTCTGATAAGTATATGTTGCTGAATGTTTTTGTACCGAATACGTTTCAGAACTTGAACTTCCACAAGGGTCACAAATTAGGAAATTTCAGATTTTCCCCATACATTCATACTGGCGCCATTGCCTAAATATATACCACTTTTCAACTTTATATTATCTTTTATGGATCTTGGTTTTTTTTCAAGCAAATACAAGTACCCCTACTTCGCTGTGTAGGAATAAATAGCAACCAAGAAAAAGAAATTCAAAACTTTTTAGTAACATTTTATATACTTCCAAACGTTCTGAGTAACATCTAATATTCATTTACCTAATATATTCTAATTTTGGATTCGTTTTTGCAAGTAAAATGAAAACCTCTATATAAACCTGATATCAGAATCAACTTATTTAATATTTTTCTTATTGCCAGCTGTATACAGTGTGGCCAGTAAAGTGACTTACTTAAAATTAGAGTTGGCAAACAATTTTCGCTTAAAATGCAAAATGGCAAAAAAAAAGTTAGTCACGTGATTTATCTTACCTGCCATATTTCACATTTTTTTTAATAACAAAAAATTATACTTTTTTCGAAATTCTAAAATGGTAAAGGAAGAAGTTGTTTTTTTTTTATTTTACAGCTATATATGTAATATTTCAGCGCTATCGGTTGACATTAATTTTTTTCTGATGTTTTTAACTTGATGACTTTTTGCTTTACCAAATGTAAACAAACCTGCGTAAACTATTTATTTTTGATAAATTCGCCGCCTAAATAAATTTTCTTAAATAATGTTTTATTTTAGCCCAACTTGATGCAATGTCTATCCAGTTTCCACAATTGATTGTAAAATATGTTTACATAGGGTTATTTATTAAGTTAATACATATTTATTCAATTTTTAATAAAAACGAAACTGAAAAATACCTCTTTTTTTCTACTTCTATAATGCCCTTTCTAAAAATAAATAGAATATATATTTGAAATTAATTGAAATAATCAAATAATACCTACATTATAAAGTAGCCTATGGAAACAATCGATTAACTTCTTCATCCAGCAATTCGATTAATAATGGTGCACTGATACTTTAATTCAGTATTGCTTAATTCATAAAGCATGAAGTTTAAAAAGAAAATTGAAAAAAATAGGATTGAAATTTTGTGTATAGATATGAAATCAACAACAAACATAATTTTCCTTTAATATTCTACAAAAATTTGTGAAAAGAAGGTGTTTTTTTACAATCTCAATCAAACCAGATTTTACAGGTAAGAGAATCAAGTGACTAACTTTTTCTCAAATTTTACCAACGTCAGTTATTAAAAAATATCCCCATATGATGTACACTTTTCTGATCACACTGTATATAGAGTTTCCAGGGCGAATGAACAATTTCATGGCATTTTTAGAAATCATATAAATAGTTTTTAATATAAAAATTGGACTAAAATATAATTTAGTGCAAAAAATATTTTATAAAATGGTGAAAACATATTTTTCTTATTTTTAATTCCCTGTAGGTGAAATTTCGAAAAATCCAGAAACTAGTTTTCAAATAATTATTTTTGAAACCATCGCCCAAAAGTTTTCTTTAGTCCAGGATGTATTGCAAATAAAAAAGAAATTTTAGGCTCGTAAGGGTGGAATTTAGCAAATTCTAGAACATGTCTTTTAGATAATTATTTCAGGAAGCCATTACCAAAAGAATCATTTAAAAGTGTCGTTTAGTTGAAGAGTTGATGTAAAAAAAGTAGATTTTACTTCTTGTAAAACCCTTATAAGTGATATTTTAAGAATATCTTTATAATTATTTTTGAAAGTGATCTTAAGATTTTACGTTTAAAAAGAAAAAATAAAATAACGTTTTACCTCTTTTCATTAAGATTTTATTTAACAGTTTAAAGGATATGTTGAAAAAACTGGAATAAATGACTTATCATAACTTGTAAAAACTGTTTTACCAGTCAAATTGACTTATTCGATTCCGGATATTTTGGTAATATGATCAGAACATTACGTCATACGTATAAAAATTATGACGTCATACACTTGTTATTTTAAATGCAATATCCCGTGTAATTTTTTTAAGATCAGTGGAACATTCTAAACACATGTTTTGTATTAAGGCCTATATCCAAATTAAACTGTTTTCAAGATAAAGGCGCTTCAACATTGTCGTCCAAACCGGACACCAGTGTCAAACCTAAAGATTTGCGGCTAAACTGGAAGGTAATATCATTCAATAGTATTCAATATCAAATTAATTTTCGAAAAATGACGTTAAAAATTAGCCATTTTATCAAAAACAGAACTTTAAAAAAATACAAATTAATGTTATTTTAAACCTGCTGTGTGACTGCTAAAGAGCATATTGTAATATTTTTTTGGTTGTTATTGAGTTTGTATATTAATTTTCGTATTTGTTTAAAAAAATTTATTAAGTGACTGCTAAAGAGCGTAGCGTATTTGTTTATTTATTAAGTGTTAATACGACTTCAGTTGCTACCATAGTTAACTATTACAACAGTCAGTTTTTATCAACTTCAGTGAACTAAGTGGCCTTAAAAATATTGAAACATCTTTGACTAAACTCTTTTTAAAGTAATTTAGATTTTAACTGGTGACAGCATTCAGAATTATGTGGAGCATTAACAAATGTTGCCATTACAACTATAACGCCCTGGATGTTGTTTACATTGTATGTAAATTAATGCAATTTAAATTTTTCCCATAATAAAGAGGATTATTTATTTATTTTTTAACTTTTTATTATCAAAAGATCCAGAGTCGAGTAAAATAATTTGGCGGAAAATCAGTTTTTCCAAAATATGAATACTTTTTTTCGTTATTAAATTTATTCCGGTTTAAGGTTCCATCATGTATATGTAGTTTTTGACTAGCATTGTTTAAAAACGTTAAGTTGTCTTAGGCCATCTTGCCTTAACTATCAGGTCAAAAATATGTCAAATTAATGCTTAAGCCTTTCTCTTTTTAATCAATAACATTTGACACAGCAGGTATATGCCGATAAAAATTTATTGAGAAACGATGGGAGAATATTCAACTGGCTCCTTTCTTTTCTAAGTTGTTATTTTCATGATACCGTATTTATTTTTGACTGTACTAAATATAAATAAAACATCGAACCTCTAATAAATCATACTACATTTAAAATAAAATGAAAAAAAAAATCGGTAATTTTTTTCCTCTTAGGTATCTTTACGCATTGTTTTGGCTTGTCTATAAAGATATTAACCAAAAGTAAGCTAATTGCATGATCAAAATACATAATAATCTATTAACAAAATAAGCTTCTTTTTGTACGCTTTTTCGAAACACCTTACACATTCGTATTAAAAAAAATCAGTAAATTTCCTTTACCCGGAAATTCCCTGAACTAAATGTTCAGTACATATATATATATATATATAAAGAGGTTTTATTTCGGGTCTAGCGGTCCGTGCGAAAAAAAAAGAAGATACTCTTTTTATCCTAAGTGCTTAATATTCCGCCAATGTTTATTAGCTTCATCAGGAGCAACTACAAAAAATTATAAACAATAGGTCCAGTTAGAATTATAACATTAAAATGACAATCAAAAGAATAAAATTTTGTCTGGATATACATAGTCAATACATACTTAAAAATTACTTACAAGATGGTAGAGTCAATAATTTTTAAATTCTAACATTTTCACGTTACAACAGTTCAAATAATGTGGCGTTTTTAATGATAATATTCATGTGCATTTAAAAAGAATTGTTACAAAAAATTTAAAAGACTGCGATAAATATTGCTCAGCTGATTGGTATCTGATTTATAATTAATGCAATTTTTGTACTTTTTATGTGGTACATTTCTAAGAATAACCTTTTTTTGTAATTGGATTCCATCTCTAAAATTTTAACATTGGAAAAGTCAAAATTGTGGCCTGTTTTTTGATTGTGTTCAGCCAAAAGGTTATTCTTAGAAAATGTACCACATGAAAAAGATCAAAAATTGCATTAATTATAAATCAGATACCAATCAGCTGAACAATATTTATTGTAGTCTTTTAAATTTTATGTAACAATACTTTTTAAATGCACACAGTAGAATAGTTCACCACGTACAATTTATTAACATCTAGATAAGGCTTGTGTAGCTAATATGTTTTGTTCTCCTTTTCTTGCAATTCAACTGCTGGGACATGAATATTATCACTAAAAACGCCACATTATTGTAACGTGAAAATGTTAAAATTAAAAATTATTGACTCTACCATCTTGTAAGTAATTTTTAAGTATATATTGACTGTGTATATCTAGACAAAATTTTATTCTTTTGATTGTCATTTTAATCTTATAATTCTAATTGGACCTATTCTTTATAATTTTTGTAGTTGCTCCTGATGAAGCTAATAAACATTGGCGAAATATTAAGATAAAAAGAGTTTTTTCTTTTTTTTTCTTTGTACGGACCGCTAGACCCGAAATAAAACCTCTTTGTAATTTCTGTGCGGTCGAAAATACTTAACTAATATATATATATATATATATATATATATATATATATATATATATATATATATATATATATATGTTACATTTCCATCTTATTGGATTCCTACAAACATTTTACCAGTTTATTTCTATCTATGCCACACTTGACTTTTGGACATAATTTAAGAAAAACGTGTCAATGTAAATACTACTTATCATAGTATTTTCATTGACACATACTGCCATTTTGTTACATCATGTTTAATTTGTACTAGTTTATCCCATTTTCACATTTACTTTTTCTGTAAAATTTAAAGTCAATTGGACAAGATATTTTTACGTTATTTAAAAAAAAAACATATGACCGCCATTTTGTTTCGCCGTCTTAAATTCGTACCACAACTTTAGCAATTTATCTTTATATCACACTTAATTCTTGCACACAAATTGAAATTAATTTAATAAATAATATTCTCAGACTGATTTTTTTAAATATTTTATTAGGCAGCTATTTTGTTTTGCAGAAAACGCAAATCTCGGAGGGTGATTTTTTTTGCTTGCGAGAGAAGTAATATATAAATAAATCAAGAGACAATTTTATCTGTACGCTTTCCAGAATATAATGTGTTAAAAGTTCCGCAGTAAAAACGCAGAATAATTCTGTTGTAAAAGTAAACCTGCCGCGCTGAATCGGAGAATGTTAAGACAGAAAGGATAATAACGCAAAACTTATAATGAAAAGTTCTACTTTTATAACAGGCATTACACAAAAGTTGTAAAACTTTTATTTGCAGTTTCAACATATCAGTTTTTAAAATAGTCTATATTTGGGATCATAAATATTCCAGTATGTAAATTGCGGGAAAATTTAATATTCCCATTAATTAAAATTTCGTTAAAGTTTCAGTAACATACTACTTAAAAACAGATTGCAAGGAAACAGTTTTAAAGTTTCCTCAAATATATTTAAAGCCTTCATTCTCTATAATAGTAGTTTAGTGCTTGTTAGCCCCAAGAAACTTTTAGGTTTTAGAAATAACTTTGAGCCTAAATAATCTTTTAACAACATGGTTTTGCTTTCTTACGCAAAAAATAATAATTTGGAAGTGAAGCTCCTGTATCTAGACTAGACTCGTAGACAGATGAAACATAATCAATTTTTTTACTCTGGATTTTTTTAGTGCGAATAATGTTGTAATGAGAAGGAATTTTAAGATATTATCTACGCAGAGCTGTTGCAAATTTTATTGGGAACACATCGTTTTAAATGAAAAAAGTGTTTATGCAATTTTTTTAAATTTTCAATTGCTCCGAAAATTTATAAAAGTCATTTTTTTCTTTTGCTAAATTAAAGTAATCCTCATAAAATCGTAAAAGCAGCTTTTTGAAAAATTTTGTACGCAGAATTTTAATTAATATTAATTATACACATATGATACCATATATTTGTTCTAGGGCATTTCGCCGCCCTGTGTAATGAAACCCAGTATACATATTAAAGCTTTATTGTAAGTTTTTAATAATGTGGATTATTTTGCAGAAAGAGTTTTTGAATCTTGTCTCTAATTTTGTTATTTTACGAAAATTCACGTGTTTTAGTAGGACCCAAAATGCCTACAACGATTATTTCACATCACACAGCATGCTTAAACAATAGCAAACTGAACCTAAACATTAGTTTTCTCGGAATCGCCGTTTTTTAGCTTTTAACTTATGGGAGTACACTAAAAATCAAATTGTAGGGTTACATGTTAATAGAAAAACAAAAGACTGT
The DNA here is from genome assembly GCA_030620095.1 of Kuschelorhynchus macadamiae. Taxonomy (NCBI): domain Eukaryota; kingdom Metazoa; phylum Arthropoda; class Insecta; order Coleoptera; family Curculionidae; genus Kuschelorhynchus; species Kuschelorhynchus macadamiae. The sequence goes on from JAUTXW010000322.1 coordinate 1,694,829, forward strand.
CAATTTTACAAGGTATGACTATACGTTAATTTTACTTTTTTAAATAAGGCGTCCTGTATATTATTATTTCTAAATGGGTTCCTTATTACCTATTATAATATACCAGGTTTGATACCTTTATATTTAAAGGCAACCGAGAAATTTGATTAAAACCCTGCCAAAACAAACAATGCGTTATTAGAGAGAGAGAGAGAGAGAGAGAGAGAGAGAGAGAGAGAGAGAGAGAGAGAGAGAGAGAGAGAGAGAGAGAGAGAGAGAGAGAGAGGGAGAATAGCTTCTTCTAAATAAAATACGTCACCTCTCATTAGCTTTTAGCTAAAGGACACTACTAAAAAATCTAAATCTGTGTTTCTATCATGATGGAAAATTTATATTAGTAAATTTATAATAATAAAATTCAGAGAATCACAAAAAAACAACAATTTGAAACATTTATAATTAATATTTCGTGATATGTTAGCAAACTAAGCTTGTAAACCCCGTTTTAAATATAACCGGACTCCCTGTACGCTCAACAAAATATGCTACTATTATTCTAATATATAAGTAAATCTGTAAACTCTATAAAACTGTACCAAGATGCAACTACATGTGTATCCTCTTATTTAATCGAGATCTGAAGCTAATCTTTCAAAACTTTCAGTTTAATATTATGTTGCTAAAATGGGCTTAAATACACGAGAACAGAGTTAAATCCGTGGAGTATAATGCGAAAGGAAAATATAAAATTCAAAAATTCGCAATATTATCTTGTTTGGAACAGGACTTTTGGGTAGGTAGCATTCGTCCTAGTTACGCACACAGTCTCACTTTAAGAGCGGAAAATCACACCCCGATGAATGACAATAAAAAAGAATTACTCCTTGGAATGTGAGAACTACGAGGGGCCATTACAAAACGTTTATGGCAAATATTCTTTCCCTGCCTATTTTCAAAGGAGGGAACACTGTATTCAGTTTTGTATATTATAAACTCTAAACATTCTAATATATATATATATATATATATATATATATATATATATATATATATATATATATATATATTAATATACAATCTCCAGATCTCGCAATTTTAGATTTTTTATGGGTTATATACAAACTGAAGTAAATAAAATATGATATGACGACATAGCAGAACTTCATTACCCTTTCGAAATATGCCATTGAGATCAATGGGTCGTCAATTTAAACATCACCTCTTACTTTTTCTTTTTTTTTTAATAGTGTTATTTTTTGTGTTTTTATATTGATACTTTATGCTATAAAAATGTCGTTACAAACTTACTGTTATTAAAAAACTATATAGGTGCTTTTATATAATAAGATAAAGTGCGGAACTTCATCCCATTCTGATGGTACTGTAGATAACTGCATGAAATTTGATACACGTCTTCTATGCATTAAGGAGCATACGGATTTACCCAGGTTAATTACATATGCACGCCACTGGTAGATTTTTCAATAATTGATTGTTAATAAAAAATGCTCTTTTATGCCTAAAAGACGTGTATAAAATTTTACACAGTTATTTATCTATAATAGCATCAGAATTAGGATATAAAAAAAAGTTTTTTTAAAACCATGTATCTCCAAAGTTAAGACTTTTAGGTTCATATTAAACTTTTTTCTTAAAAAAGTCCAATCACCCCCCTTTAACATTAGCACATAATTAGGAAACGCCCTGTATAGTACTTCACAATGACGCCCCCTGTACAAAGTAATATGACAGACGGAGACAAACGGTCACTTTCGGCATACCCGAATAGCCCAAAGTCGAACTGCATAAGTTAAAATTTTGATAAATCTTGTTCACTGGAATCAGTGCTGGCTCCCCTACTATAACTACATTGATGTGTTAATTTTGGAAAAATATGAGTTCTGTAGTTTTTCAAATATAAATTGAAATATTAGATATTTTTTAACACCCGGTATTGAACAGAAAATTCATTATTTTGAAGCAGTTTATTGACAGCTACTTTATGAACAATTTTACAAAATATATGAAAAAAACTAAGCCATTTTTGAGGTTGACGGGTGTGACTCTAATGGTTCGATTCCTTTTAAATCGTTGTCTTTCTCTGAAAATGATGAGGTTTCGTCGTCACTACTTGAAGATCCCAGTGTGATAACTAAATCATCAATAACCGTTTCAATTTTGCCATCTACTTCCCAGTATTTATATTCAATTGAACGAACATGTTTAACATACGATTTCCAATTTTCAGCCGATATTGAGTCAATCGCTTCTAATGTTATTTTATTTAAATCTTTAATTGAAAGTTCACCGGTGTTGCGCTCTCGAATATATTTTTTTAATCCTCACCATGCGAGTTCAATAGGGTTGAGGTCGCACAAGTATGGAGGCAGCCTTAAAGGTGTATGACCCAATTGTCAATTTTATACTTTTTTTCTCTATGCTTGTTGGCTGATATTACTTCATATAATTGATATTTTCTCCATGTTGGATCACATACAAGATGGTTCGATTTAAGCTACGATATCATATGAGCTTTTGTAGAGTATTTAGTTGGCACTTTATCTTCTACGTGAGAATGATAAGACGCATTATCCATTACCACAACTGATTTGGGGGGAATGTTAGGTAGAAGCTTCTCGAGCAACCACTTTTCAAAATTATCTCTATTCATCTGTCCATGATAGTCTCCAGTTGTTAGTCCCGAGTGAAAAACTAAAGCGACTACTAGAGCGGATTCCGTGAACAACACCTGTAACACTTTCACTTTGCCAGCATTTGTTCACTGTCATATCATTATCTACCCAGGTTTCGTCTAGATACACAATATTGCGCCCTTCTTGTTTATATTGCCTTACAGTTGATAGATATTTCACCCGCCAGTGAAAAATATTTGGTCTCTCAATGAGCAATTTTCGTTTATTTTGGTACTTGCGCCAAACAAAACCATTTGATCGTAAAAGCCGATTTAAGGTTTTATACCCGTACGGAAAATCTATTTTGTTCTTTACAGCACGAAGTAGGGGTTCGCAGGTCGGAACCTTCTTCAAGTTTATATAAAAATCCTCTATTGTTCGTCGAATTACTTGAAAATCACCATCCTCAACTTTATCTTGGTATGATAATAGGAGTCTTTTTTATAGGAGATTTAAAAGATGAAGTAGAACATGAGCGATCATTATTTTCTCTTTGAATTTTTCTTACATTACTTTCCGAAACACCAGTGTAAAATGCAGCGCGTTCTGTTCGATTTTGAATTGGAATAATCAAACTATTATTTTCAGCTACTCTAAGCACATCCCAATTACAAGTGGACCAGTGCGAAATTTACTAAATCCTCGATTAATTTTCCGTACCGCTTAGCTGGCGCACTTTATAGGTGAAGTGGCAAACTATTACAACAAATAAAATAACATAAAATTTATTTGCGTACACAAATTTTACTTTTCCGCTTGCTTAAGACTATGAAGCTTTATTTTAAGAATCGCCCGGTTTTCTTTCGTGTCCCGCACTTTACCTATATGCAAGGTTTCCAATTCTTAGTTAGCAATATGTAACTTTGAATTGTTTATTATTGTTATTCATGGCCTACTATTAAATTATGCATTTAATTTCATAAAATTGTCATTTATTAGCGTGTTTCTGAGAAAAAGTGAATACTATTATATACTTTTGAAAAGGTAAAAAAAGACAAATTTTGTATTCTATAAATATACAGGGTGTTCCATTAAAAAAATAAAGTAGGGTCCGATAACTTTTTGACCTGACCTTGTATACTAATTCCGGCGGAATTGAGTTCTACAGAAAAAGGTATATAAGAAACAGTTTTCACATTTTTGATAAGTTATCTGAAAATTGAGATACGAGGGTTGCCTGAAAATGCAACATTTTCAATTTAGCCCTGTATCTTAAAAACTAAAAGGGCTATGATAATTTTGTTAACGGCATCCTTAGTTTTACGAAAAAGTAGCACTCTTTCGCGAAAACCGCAACTTTCTATCTATAAAAATAACGAAGATACCCCGCAAAAGCGCCCAGAACGGGACACCCTGTATACTGCTCGCACCTTTGGTTAATGAAAGTGGAGTTTTACTATTTAACTTTATACCTAAAATTATGTTCTACATTTTAGTGCAATAGCTTAAAGGCTTCTTTTTAAAAATATTTTTTTTACAGTTATTTGTTTTTGTACTGTTTAGCATTATAATTTGTTTAATTATCTATCTTAATATCTTTACTTCCAATGGGCACCTTCAGGCTCTATTTTCAGGCCCTGAATACTACCTAAATCTATAGTACTTTTCAACACAATTCCAACGAGTTCAAACGACAAGGTAATGTTGTGTAGTTGAAGAGTTCCTATGGCTACCTTCCGGCTCCATTATCAGACCGGCTTGGCTTCATGATACCGTATCATAGCATTGTTAGCGAAGATACATATGTACAATAGATTACGAAATTTCAACAAGAAAAAAAAAACATACGATGAAACAAGTTAAATAAATGCTTGTAAATGACATGCGCACTATCCATATTAATAACTTCCAGTCTCATGCAATGTATAATTTATTCAAAGGCAATTTGAACATAACACCATTCGACAGCACGCGGTAATAATAAACTAACATGTACGATCCTAAGAAATGTCAATATGACATCATATTTTAACACGGTCGTTAACTGATGCGGCACTCAGGCAGACCCGCCAAACTCTTCGTGCAATGGCAACTGAAATGAAATATTTTATGTGTGACATTCATTATTTCAAATTTGGACTTCTTACACTTATACACACATATACACGAGTCGCGCAGCCGCAAAACGTCAGCACCACTTAAGCACAAAACGAATACTATAACTAAATCAAACAAAAATGTAGAAGGTTACTGTGTCCAACCGCGTTAGTGGGTAGCGGTCATTGATGATGTTTAACTCTGGCAAAGGTGTTGGAGGTTTATACACACATCTATGCGTTGCAAGTCCACACAAATGAGACGAATTGATCTCCTTATATTCCGAGGGGTGTTACATTTAAGAATGTAGCACAAATTTGTGTATTTTTAAAAAGAAATTTCTTTACCCTTTTCTTGCGGTAAAGGTAGATCTTAATAGTTGCTTTCGCACTATATAAAATACCCTCCAAAACCGTTATTATTTAAGGGGGAGGCTTGGGTGCCTGTTTTGTGTATAGAGCCATATTGAATTACCGTGCATATATACATATATATATATATATATATATATATATATATATATATATATATATATATATATATAGATACTAAAATCAATAAAAATGCGCTTTCACACACCTTTATCAAAAGTTCTTGGCCGGAAAAGATATATGTAGAATAGCAGAAATATATAATTTCTGCAGGTGCAAAACGGCCTACATATATATATATATATATATATATATATATATATATATGTCACAGGGTACCCTCCTGCGATATCATGATTTCTGGGCCTTTACCCTCATCAGGCAGGCTTGTACCCAGGGAGATCTGAAATAACAGATTGCTCGATATGACAAAATCGAAAACGAAACGTCTATCATACTGAAATACTACTACATGCTAAGTATAACACTTAGCGCCACCTATTGGGGCTCCGGTGGTTTCCGGCTGCAAACCCATAGGAATTTGGCAAAGTATGCACTAGCACCATCATACGGAGAGTAGATACTAAAATCAATAAAAATGCGCTTTCACACACCTTTATCAAAAGTTCTTGGCCGGAAAAGATATATGTATACTTAGCATGTAGTACTATTTCAGTATGATAGACGTTTCGTTTTCGATTTTGTCATATCGAGCAATCTGTTATTTCAGATCTCCCTGGGTACAAGCCTGCCTGATGAGGGTAAAGGCCCAGAAATCATGATCGCAGGAGGGTACCCTGTCGTAAAAAATGACATAATCGAAAGCAATTCTTCTTGTAGACCGTTTTGCACCTGCAGAAATTATATATTTCTGCTATTCTACATATATCTTTTCCGGCCAAGAACTTTTGATAAAGGTGTGTGAAAGCGCATTTTTATTGATTTTAGTATCTACTCTCCGTATAATGGTGCTAGTGCATACTTTGCCAAATTCCTATGGGTTTGCAGCCGGAAACCACCGGAGCCCCAATAGGTGGCGCTAAGTGTTATACTTAGCATGTAGTACTATTTCTGTATGATAGACGTTTCGTTTTCGATTTTGTCATATCGAGCAATCTGTTATTTCAGATCTCCCTGTGTACAAGCCTGCCTGATGAAGGTAAAGGCCCAGAAATCATGATCGCAGGAGGGTACCCTGTGACATAATCGAAAGCAATTCTTGTTGTAGGCCGTTTTGCACCTGCAGAAATTATATATTTCTGCTATTCTACATATATATATATATATATATATATATATATATATATATATATATATATATATTCTTTGGGATGACCGCTAAAGCAATGGAATTTGGCTAACCGTAGACACGTGTTTCTGACTTAAGGTCTTCATCAGTACAGTCAACTAGTTGAAAGACGAGTACAACTAGCGCCAAAATGAATACACAAAACAATACCAGAGTCACCAACAGGAGTAAAACCGACATTTGTGATTACCAAGAGAACATCCGAATTACCACGGAGCAGCATATAGCCACCTGTGCTGTTGCTTTAGCGGTCATCCCAAAGAATCCATTTTCTACTATATACTAGTTCTTACCGCGTTATATATTTTCTACTTTTGATTTACTACTCTTGGGTCATGAGTTTCGCCACAGGTGGCTATATGCTGCTCCGTGGTAAATAGAGTATCAAGTCCGGCGAAGATTTCGGATGTTCTCTTGGTAATCACAAATGTCGGTTTTGCTCCTGTTGGTGACTCTAGTATTGTTTTGTGTATTCATTTTGGCGCTAGTTGTACTCGTCTTTCAACTAGTTGACTGTACTGATGAAGACCTTAAGTCAGAAACACGTGTCCACGGTTAGCCAAATTCCATTGCTTTAGCGGTCATCCCAAAGAATCCATTTTCTACTATATACTAGTTCTTACCGTGTTATATATTTTCTACTTTTGATTTACTACTCTTGGGTCATGAGTTTCGCCACAGGTGGCTATATGCTGCTCCGTGGTAAATAGAGTATTAAGTCCGGCGAAGATTTCGGATGTTCTCTTGGTAATCACAAATATCGTTCAGGCTCATGTTGGTGACTCTGGTTTGTTTTGTGTATTCATTTTGGCGCTAGTTGTACTCGTCTTTCAACTAGTTGACTGTACTGATGAAGACCTTAAGTCAGAAACACGTGTCTACGGTTAGCCAAATTCCATTGCTTTAGCGGTCATCCCAAAGAATCCATTTTCTACTATATACTAGTTCTTACCGCGTTATATATTTTCTACTTTTGATTTACTACTCTTGGGTCATGAGTTTGGCCACAGGTGGCTATATGCTGCTCCGTGGTAAATAGAGTATCAAGTCCGGCGAAGATTTCGGATGTTCTCTTGGTAATCACAAATGTCGGTTTTGCTCCTGTTGGTGACTCTGGTATTGTTTTGTGTATTAATTTTGATGCTAGTTGTACTCGTCTTTCAACTAGTTGACTGTACTGATGAAGACCTTAAGTCAGACACACGTGTCTACGGTTAGCCAAATTCCATTGCTTTAGCGGTCATCCCAAAGAATCCATTTTCTACTATATACTAGTTCTTACCGCGTTATATATTTTCTACTTTATATATATATATATATATATATATATATATATTTATATATATATATATATATAGGGTAAAGTGGGCAAATGGCGGTCACTTAAGAAAAGTCTCGCTCCTAAGCACAAAAATAAGCTATAATGGCAAATGATTTTAAGCTAGCAATCTCTAGTGCACTTGCAAACTTTTTTTATGAGAATGTCTTTAAAAATGCTTTCTATACTTTCATGACAACAAAAAAAAACAAAAATATGGATTTGACTGGCATTGTCATACATATGCGGGCAATGCCGGTCATGCAGAAAAATATTTTAAGAATAATGAAAAAAACTGCAAATAATTATTTCTTTACGAAAATATCGTTTATTGAAATAAAAAATATCATATAATTAAGAACAACGAATATCTTTACCTTAACAACTAAAAAATGAACAAAATTTGAATTTTAAATAGTTGAAAAAGAAACAGAAACAGGCTACAAAGGATATATTTACTTTAACAACTAAAAAATGAACAAAATTTGAATTTTAACAGTTGAAGCGAAAAAAAAAACAGGCTATCATTCTAAGAAAAAGGCTGACATTCGTCACATATGTATCCTCTTGCTGTGTCCCATCCACTGCATTCAGAATGTGCCCATCTGCCGCATAGGGTGCATCTGTACCACTCTTCATTATTTTTTCCATAATCATTACAAATCAAACATCTATCTTCATCTTCATTATCGTCACATTGAACATCCACATCAGAATCTGATGAGCTTACGTCAAATAATTTTCTTTTATGTGTTTATTTCTTATTTCTTAAATTATCCCTGTTTTTATCTTGATCCATTTTAGAAGGTTGTAGCTTTAATTTCTTCCTTTCCTTTTCCTATTTCTTGACTTAACTTTCTTCCAACTCTTGCTTGAATGGTGTAGCTGTAAGTATTTTCGCGTGTTGTTTTTGCCTGCTTACCCTTTTCTTTTTCTCTGCTAGTTTAGGCACGGGAAGAATTTGTTGAAAAGAGAGAAATCCGGTAGAAGTTGAAGGAATTTCTTGTTGATGTTTACTTGTAGAAGGCCCAGGTAGAGGCTCGTTGCTTGCTACAGCTTGGGGTGCATTACTGATGGATATATCAGCTTCGTTATCTTGTACGGCAATGACGTCTTCGTTCTGACTAAACAACGCTGAAGGCAAAAAGTCTTGTTCATCAAAAACCTTGTTGTTAAGAGGATAGATACCAACGCTCCTGAATCCAGATTCTCCTTTGCTGATTGTGGCCACAGTTGAATAGGCTTTATTGAATAAGGAAGCTACATCGTACGGAGTAATACTTTTCATCAACTGCGTTTTCATAAATAAATTGCACTGGTTTCTATATTCGGCTTTAAGGGGTCCATAGAAAACAACATCTAATGGCTGTATCCTATGTGAACTGTGGGGTGGGATTGAAAGCATAACGATATAATTTTCTTTGCAAAACTTATACGATTTCAAAGAGATGTGACTGGAGTGGTTGTACACAATTAATAAAACGGGTTCGTTTTTCGTGAGTTTAGCGTAATTTCTGAAATGCATTAACCAGTCACAAAAAATATTTTCATCGATCCAGCCACTAGTTGTACATTTATAAAGAGCTTCTGCAGGTCCACCTTTTTCCAGGAGAGGGCTTAATCTCTTTCTGGGGAAGATGAACATGGGCGGAATAAATCCCCCTGCAGCATTCATGGCACACATGACTGTAATATTTCGGTCTCTTTCTCCGCTAGTTACCAAACCAACTCTCTTTTGCCCTTTGGTTGCCTGAATCTTTCCTGGGTCCTGAACAGTTGTGATGCCCTTTTCATCTGCGTTATAAATTTTGCTAGGGGAAAAGTTATATTTTGACATCACTTCTTCCAACAGTTTATAAAACCTAGCTATTTTATCCTTGTTGAAACCGGTCAGACGATTTAGACTAGTAGCCTCAGCTTTTCGCACTGATATGGTAGGATTGCGTCTGATGAAACTTCTTAGTCACTCTATTCCAGCCAGCCTTTGTGTTGCGTTAAAGTTATGTTTGAGGTGGTTCCTCTCGGCAAATTCAAAAGCAAACCTTCTCAGTTCTTTTGTGGTAACACCGTAAAAAATGGAAGCCAAGTGTTTAATTTGATTGGCTATTTCCAGTTCCTGTTCGGTTGAAAACACAGGTTTTCTTCCCATTGTAGGTGCTGTTATTTTTTGTTCTTTCTCTCTTGAAGCGTTGAAAATGGAATTTTATATTGTTTTGAAGCTTGTCGTATACTCGTTCCATTTTTGATTGCTTCTATCGCCTGTTCTAAATTATCTTTGGTCGATTTTGCTTTGGCTGTTAGTCTTTTTCGATTTCGTGACATCTGTAATTAAACATAAATTAAAAATTAAAACAAATATACTCTATGTAACTACTCTTTAATTAACTCTATTGGGGTATTGCCGGTCAGTAGTGGGCAATGCCGGTCACTTGACCGGTATTGTCCACATGTGACAATTTTCCTTTTGCGTATTTTTTTTAAATTAAAAAAACGTGTTCTTTTCTATTTTTTTATACGAAACGAAAGAAAAATAGTTAAGCTTATGTAGCAACTGAGCTTTTATAAAAAGAGTGAAGGATTTTATGCCCAAGTCTTATTTCACTTACCGTAAATCTTACATCAGAATTGCCCAAAACACGTGGTCACCTTTACTAACCAAGATTTTAGTGCGAACTGTTTATCGATCGGATGTCGAGAATTACGGGACAGCTGGCACGCTTGGGCGCACATTGCATTGTTGCCAAACTCAACAATAAATATTTTAAAGTCCTGACCGGCATTGTCCACCTGACCGGTATTTGCCCACTTTACCCTATATATATATATATATATATATATATATATATATATATATATATATATATATATATATATATATATATATATATATATATATAATATTTTATAGCGAGATCTGGAGATTGTCAAAAAATTCCCTTAAGAGTCTAGAGTTGTAACTTTGGGCACCATCTTGCTGTAGGTAAACAGCAATAACTTCTTTAAGAATTTCTAGGTATCTACGTGCTGTAAGACCTCCTTAAAAAATCCTATAAATTATATGTCTGCCCAAAATAAATCATGACACCCCCAACTCTAAAACGTCCGTGTTGTGCCCTTTCAAACGTTAAATGCTGATTTTCACTATGCCAATTCCTGGTATTGTGATACCTTCGAACCGATGAAGCCTTCGTCTGACTAGATATTTAAAAAAGCTGCCAAATGAATCGTTAGCATGGATTTGTTATAAATACCACCAGCAAAAGAGTGCCCGGCGCTCGGCATCGCCAGGATGCAATTGTTGCACTATATTAAATTTGTATGGATGTTACTTATATTTATTCAAGATCCTCTGACCGTCAGTTTTTGGCACACCAATTTCCATCTCAATTTTTCAACGGACGAATATATATCCTAAAACATCTATCTCTTTTCTTTCCCTGTTCTCTTTGTTTATGTTTTAAGACTCGGGTGAACAAATGATCCGTGCTTAACTAAATTTGCTTTTAAACTAGCATATATTTCAAAAAAACGGTTGTCTTCTTTCCGGATATCTAATAAGCAAAAACCTATAATGATAATATAGATTTTCATAGCCATTAGAGCTTACTTAACTTTTGAAATTTAATTTGGAGACTTTTTCAGAATTTTCATTACTCTGTATAAAACATACCAGCAAATCATATTTTTCATAATTTTCATACGCAGCCATTATTCGAAGAAACTGAAAAATATTAATTAAATAAAAATACCAAAAGAACGTTTGTAAACTGCTTTATGAACCAAAAGTCGATCCAAAAACCGATCAAATAGACAAATATTTGACATTGATTTTTGTTTCTTGTCATAAATTATAGCCATAGCCTGCTATTAAATTATGCATTTAATTTCAGATAATTGTCATTTATTTGCGTGTTTCTGAGAAAAAGTGAATACTAATATATATTTTTGAAAGGTAAAAAAAATAGAAATTTTATAGTCTATAAATATACAGGGTGTTCCATTTAAAAAAATAAAGTAGGGTCCGATAACTTTCTGATCTGACCCTGTATACTAATTCGGAGAGATACTAGGGGTGCCTGAAAATGCGACATTTTTAATTTAGCCATGTATCTTAAAAACTAAAAGGGCTATGAAAATTTTGTTAACGGCATCTTTGGTTTTACGAAAAAGTAGCACACTGTCGCGAAAACCTCAACTTTCAATCTATAAAAATACAAAAGTATCGAAAATGGGCCACCCTGTACGTACTTAATAAAACTTACATAAATATAGAATTTTTAAACATTTGTACATATTCCTAAAAGCTTGAAATGTGAGGCTTTCGCACTAGAAATAAAGCCTCAAGCTTTTAAGAAAATATTTTCAATTTCTTGTGTTTATTAAGGGTTATTAAGTATGTATTATTTCGCTTCTGATCAATGGGGGTGCAGTTCTTCTGTAGCTTTTCTATTTAACTTCATAATCTAAATCTTATTTTTTACTTTTTGGCGCAATAGTTAATAAATAAAAGTTTGTTTTTAAAAATATGTTTTACGTTTACTTTGAGTTGTTTCTGTGGATAAAGCCCACTGAGACAATGCCAGGTTGGCATCTCTGTCTTGCGTGCTGTGAGGCTGAATTCCATCAGCAACAGGCACAGCTATTCGCGCCTCCTCCACGAATAAAACTAAGTTCTTGGAGTGTATTACTAGCAGGGACGAGCCCTTTTCGTGTCCCGTAAAGTGTTGTTACTTTGGAAGGACCAGCCAGCTGGCTAATGTTTAGTGTAGTGTAGTTCGTAGAAGGTATTCGACTGTTGCACATAGACTATGCCCTTATTTGTCATTAACCACATGTCAAGTCTGATTGGCTTTCACCGTAGCTGATTGTCACTCGCGTTTGCCGATATTGATTTTAGCTTGAACTGGAGTATGGCAGAACATATCACCAGAGTGAGTCATAATCTGTTGTTATAGCGGTCATTTCTTTTTCTTTCACTCCCCAACTAGAGGTTGAGACTCCAGATCGACTCTTTAGACAATCGCTCTGCGCCTATAATAGTAATCGGAGGTCACATTTCGTTTCTTAATATTTAGACTCGACAGAGCACATAATATACACTTTAGCGTCTTCTCGAAAATATTTTCTCCTACCCATATCGATTTACTATCCCGTCGGTTGGCGTGGATACTTTGAATTGTACCTGTGGATAACGTCCATCATTCCATCTTCCATCAGCAACAGGCACAGCTATTTGCGCCTCCGCGATGAATGAAGGTAAGTTCTATAAATGTACTACTAGCAGGGAAGAACTCTACTCGCGTTCCGTGTATGCTAAACTCGATAGGTTACATTGGAAGGACCAGTCCGCGGGCTAATACTCATTGAAAAACAACGAACTTGTAGTTAGTAGAACGTATTGGACTATTGCACATAGACTAGTCCCTTATGTGACTACAACCACACGTCATGATTGGCTTTCGCCGTAGCTGATTTCCTGCAATCCATTTTTCACCACCACTGCCGTTTGCAGATATCTTAAACTAGTGTATGACAGAACATATCCTCAGATGCTATTGTTACTGCGGCCATTTCTTTTTTACCGCCCGTTCCATCTAGGGGTTGAGACTGACTATCGTGGAGCAGGGACAGAACCTTTAGTTGGGGGCTGACAAAAAAAAAGAAACAACCGCTATAACAACAGCGGGATATGGTTCACTTTGTTGATATGTTCTGTAATACACTTCTTTGAGCTATAATCAATATCAACAAACGCAAGTGGCGGTGAAAATAGGACCGCGGAACAATCAGCTACGGCAAAAGCCAATCAATGACGTGTGGTTGTAGACAAATAAGGGGTTAATGTATGTGCAATAACAGAATATCTTCTACGAACTACACATTCATTGTTTGGCTGGTCCTTCCAAAGTAACCTACCCTTGCGCGTTTAGCCTAAACGGAATCCTCCCCCCTGCTAGTAACACACACCGAGAACTTAGCTTCATTTTTTATATATATATATTATTTTCGTCATGTTTGCCTATGCAGATTTTACTAAATGTTGTTTTTAGAGACCTTAAGTCAGATCATGTATTGTTTTTGACAGCTTAAAACAAATGTATATTAGGTAATTTAAAATTTTCAATGTAAAACTTCGAGATGCTCTCTATGCAATGCGTCCAAAACATCAGTAGGTAATTAATTTAAACAGTGGAACGACCGCCTTGCTAAGCCTCTTTCGGCTTTTTGCGGAAATAGAATTACTTTCCTAAGCTTCTTTTCGGCTCTTTCTTAAGGCAGCGATGAAATGCTTGAATTATTAATTACCAATACTTTTTTTAATGGATGGAAAATCACTTATTAAAAGACTAATCCAGTTTATTAAATATATTACTCTGTGGCAATTTTTTACTAAGGATTTTATAAAGAAAATAAATAGGGGCTGCTTTAAGAATAAATATTTTCTTGTTTAATAAGACTGTTGTATGAAGTAAGCTAAAAATAATAACAGGTATCAATATAATTTTAAATAAAACGAGTATTGGCATAGAATAATTACCCGACTGCTCATGTAAAGGATAATGTGTCTAAGAGTTATATATGCATATATCATTGTTTGTTACCAGCTACAGGCCAAACGCCCGTAGAACTCAGTTCAACGGAATTAGTATGCAGAGTCAGGTCAAAAAGTTATCGGACCCTACTTTATTTTTTAAATGGAACACCCTGTACATTTAGAGATCTTTCCAAAAGTTTATAATAGTATTCACTTTTTCTCAGAAACACGCTAATAAATGACAATTTTATGAAATTAAATGCATAAGTTAATCGTAGGCTATGGCTATTGTTTATGACAACAAACAAAAATAAATGTCAAATATTTGTCATTCATTGGTTTTTTTATTATTTATTTTTGCTCGGTTAAAAGCAAATTTAGTTGAGCACGGATAATTTGTTCATCCGCGTCCTAAAACATACAACAAAGAGAACAGGGAAAGAAAAGAGATATATGTTGTGGGATATATAAAAGTAACACCTTCGTCCTCATGTAGAAAAATTAAGAAGGAAATTGGTGTGCCAAAAACTGACGGTCAGAGGATCTTGAAGAAATGTAAGTATCATATATATATATATATATATATATATATATATATATATATATATATATATATATATATATATATATATATATATATATATATATTTCGATACTCTGTACCAAAGACGTCTAGTTCATGGCCGTAATTTTTTTAAAGAACATAAAATGGAGAATTTATTCAATATTAAAACTGCCCAACGAATAAATTCAATAAATCGAATTTGTGAAGTATGTTTCGAACTTAGTTAAAAATTGAATGTTTGACTTATCTACGTATTGTAAATTACAGAAACAGAAATAAAAACTACAAAACATTTCCAGTATTAAACCAGGAGGTAGTAAAATAGGAAGGTGGATTGACAGTAGAGGTGCTATTGAATGGCCACCAAGATCGCTAGATTTAAAATCCACTGATTTTTTATGAGGACACTTAAAATCAAAAATGTATGCCACTCAGCCAATAAGCTTACAAGTTCTACGGCAGCGCATAACTAACGAATGTCGTCCCACAACACCACAGATGCTCCAAAATATCAAAAGTCGCTTCGAACAGAACCTGTATCACTGCATAAAAGTTAATGGTCAACATTTTTAATATTTAATGGACTAATGTGTAAAATATCATTACCATTTCAATTTTGTAAATATTATCTACAAATCCGTGAAATACATTTTCATTTTAAGTACCGTAAATCAAGTGTTATGGCAAAAACTAAGTACCCTTGTAAAGAGAAAAGATATTTGTTTCCAAATTTTTTTTTTGTTTTAACTGGTTCAAAATTTATGAAATTGTTATTTGATTACTTTATTGTTATTAATTCTAGTGTTTTTGGAACCAAAATAAAACATTTAAATATTCATATATCTCAAATTTTGATGCGCCGTTATTTTGTTTTTAAGCATAGCAGTGACTTCAAACTTTGGGAATGACATCCAGATAGAAATACTTTTCAGACACACAGACTCGACCCCTCTTTTAGATTTAGGGGATGAATCTCAACCTTGCCCAGAGGATTGTAAATATTTTTTGTAAATTTCAGCTTAAACACCCAAAACCAGCGAAGTTTTGTTTTCGATGGGCCACCCTCTATAATTTAAGCATTATATTAGTTTACGTCAGTTGATCAATAATCTCTTCCGCTAAATTGTCGTAGAGCCGAATGCACATTACTCCTTTTTTGAATATTCTGGTTTTGTTCTTAAAACAACTTCCTTCATATCTATATGGTTTTAAATATTACAAACTCCACTTAAAAATCCACCAATGAACAGTTTAAAAATGCTTTTCATATAATAATGTTGATTCTAATCAACATATTTTTCTGAATTGCTTGTCTGCACTTTTATTGAAACTTTTAAAACTTTTAACTGTCTGCAAAAACAGCAAAGTTAATCAAGTTAAACTCAATTTTTACTGAAAACCAAATGATTTATTATAGAAAACAAGTCAGAAAAATTAGTTTGAAGTTTTGAATTTAATATCACAAAGTTTTCCAATTATCCGACTCCAATAAAACCAAAGAATTTTTACCTTAAAAACACAGGTAGGTAATTTAGAGAGAATGCTTTTAGTTTGAGGAGAATCCCAGTATCATTTGATGTAAATCATATTTTAATTGTAAAAGTTAAAATATTTTGTTACAGTAAACGGAAAAATAGAAAAAAAAAAATTTCTTTTTCTACCTTTTAAATTATAATTAATGACACAGTAGTAGCGTCTTTGTTTAATAAGATAATCGCATTGAGTGTAACTTACTCATTTATATGTGGATGTCTTTACTGAGAAATAATAAATACGTATTTGGATTTTATATATTCTGGAGCTGTCATTGGATGAACAATATGAATGACTTGAATGACTTGTAATGTAAAGTAATTTAAATTTATGTAAATAAAAAATAGGTTGTACAATTTATTTAACATTTCAATTCAGAAATTGGTATGAGTTGAAAAAGGGGAAAAATAAAATTTTAGAATATTCTAAAAATCAAGTATTAATATGTTATTGTTTCAGAAATTTTCTACTACCTATATCAATTATAATTTTAACATCCATTTAGTGATTTATTTAATGTTTTTAGTAATATATTAGATTTTTTTATGTATAAATTCCATTGTTATGGACAATTTTAGTTGGAAAACTAGAATCGAGGCAAAAATCTGGAAGTGACAAAAATTCAAAATTTCCTCAATAAATATTTATTATTTTTGGATATACAGAATTTTAAATACTACTTATTTTTATTTAATTTTTATAACCCATATGGTTAAGAATACTCATCAACACTGTTTAAATTTACATTACGTTTAGTTGACATCAAAACAGAAATTTGTTCAAAATATTATACAGATACATATTGTATATTTTATTTGAAATGTGCCGATCAGATGATCTAAACTGTATTTTATAAAAACATAAACAATTTTTCGACGTGTTGACACCCCAACAACAGCACACAGTAACGTATTCATTTCGCCAATCCGACTCAACGCTCGAACCTCGCAGAATAGTCTGTTCAAAATTATGTTTGCCTTCACCTCTGAATTTGTTGAATCCTACACAACAAATAGCGTGAAGATTAATGATGTTCTTGACCTGTACAAGTGGAAAGACATAGTCATTCCCCTTTTTCCTAAGGCAGTCAACAAGGTATGATATACCTACTATCTTGCAGATCTAAAATGTTAGCAATAAATTGCTTCTGAACTTCATGTTTTCTTCCCTTGTAAAAAAAATTTGCAAAAATGTATTTTCCAACACTAATATTATGCCGAGTTTGCAAATTGGCTCGATTTTTCAACTCTAATACTCTCTCCCTTGTCATGTTTTTTTTATTTCATGGTTGAATGTTTTCTTTTATTGGGGCTCCCACAGATTTTTCTTCGGATGTTAATTCTTCTTGTACGACCAGTTTCTCTACCATCAGTTCTTCTACTGTATAATTTTATTCTACAGCCGCTTCTTGAACAGCTGTTCCTCCCTTTTCGTAAGCTGCAATGAATGATTTCCCAGGTTCAACGTTAAGTCTCTTTTTTCGCAGGCGTTTAGGGACTGTATCTTCTTGGCGTGAATTCCTAAGGTTTTCTTCAAAAACCTGACACCATTCGGGTCCACTGTCAGCTGTCCGATGATCATAGGTTGGCAGCCGTCTAAGGACCCGAACTTTATCAAGGAGAAATATACCGCAAACTCTAAAACCGGGCATAGTGTTTTGTTTTTTTTTATCGACTATAGCGGTTAGAGTCTTATTTAAGAGTTAGGAAGAGTACTCTTTTGGTATAAATCCTCGTTGGCGCGGGCCGGGCGCCTCTTCCACACTAAGGAAAATATGAGAGATCCAACGGCTGACAAAGGTGAGTAGAGTTTGCTGGATGCAAAATAAATTGCATGCTATTCTCCTCATATTTCTTTATTACTCCCTCGTAAAATTGAAGTATTGTAATCACGAAAAAAATCACCTTTCGAGAGTTTTACAGATCTTTACATTTCTCTAGATACCGAAAAACATGTTTTCTCAATTCCGTTGGTCTGTGTGTCTGTCTGTCTCTTCGCGGTATAGCTAAAAAACTACTTACTCGATTGACTTCAAATCTTGGTCAAAAATTAAGGGTCATATAGGCATGACCTGGTAATATTTTGGTAATAATGCAATGAGAAAACAAAATGGTAGCCTAGAAAAACGTTAAAAAAGTTATTATTAAAAAACTACTTATCCAATTTATCTCAAATTTTGCACAAAAATCAAATATTATGTTGGAATGGATTCATAAAATCTTGGTACGAATCCAAGATGGCAGAATAAAATGGCGGCTAGTACAATATTTAAAAATTCCGCCTGAAAAACTACTACTGATTTCAAATTGTGGGCCATAAATAATTGTAGGATACAGCTACAGGGGCGTGCGGTGAAATTTTAAGAAAGGGAAGCAATTTTTAGAAACTTAATTTGTAATGTAAATCGATTGTTCGATCATTTTTGGCAAATTCGTCAAAGACGTCATCATAAAAACCTCGATGCTCCGACATATTTTGGAGAAGTTTATTTTCAATGGACAACAGCGATGTCTCCCTCTGCCCCGCTGAATTTCTCACGAAATTTTTATACTTTTAAGTGTTGAAAAATTGCGTTCTACTGATGAACTTGTGGCAGGTATTGTCAATACTAATTCACACGATTTCGACACTTCGGTGTAGGCATCTTCCAGCTCCTTGTCTTTTAAAAATTGCATTAGTTCCTTAACGTTATTTTTTGCACTAATGTCATCAGTTTCGTAAATCACTTTTAGTTCAGATCGCAGTAACACTCGGCCGAAGAACTGGCCATAATGAAGAAGAAGAGATTTAAACGCATCTTCTGGAAAAGTTTTTCCTTTAAATGTATCAAAATTGCAAAGCTCGAGGAATTTAAACCGTTAAATCTATAGTTTATTTGTTGCTGAATTTGATCGATTATTTCATAAAAGAGGCGTCTATATAATATTTGAACATCTCCCACCTTGCCTGTTCGAAGACGCTTGGCTTGTTTAAACATTAAACGTCATCGTTTTCTCCCAAAATAGATCAAAGTCATCTCTTTTTTGGCTTAACTTAGACTTAAAATCATCCACTTTTTTTAGGCAAAAAGTAATATCATTTGTTTTAGTTTGTAATATATTAAAAACATTGTCCGAGAATGGAAATATTTTTGAAAATATGTTCAACAAATAATTAAAATTAAAATCTCGTTTCAAACAGTCCAAAAAACCCCCTCGAAATGTTTATTGCTTCTGAGTCCCACGTTTCATTATTTTTTATTATATTCTCAAATACTTCAATCAGTGATTCACGATTTTCAGATACTGTTAACACAAGTCTTCCATTATAGTTCCACCTAGTAGGAGCTACTTTGGGCAATCGTTTATGAACAATGGAGTCCAAAGCTTGTGTACGTTTTGTTGACTTGGAATAAAAAGCAGCCATGACACTTAAAGTAACGAAAAATACTTTACACTCTTTAATGTGATTGATGGACTGGGATAAAACTAAATTTAATTTATGAGGAAAACAATGAATAAACACAGCACTTGGGAAAGTTTCTCGAACTTTAGCTTGCAGATCCCCTAATTGTCGTGCCATCACTGCAGCTCTATCATAGCTTTGAGCAATTAATTTTTTCTCTCCATTAATTTCTTTAGTAACGGTATAAACTACGGTATATAATGCATCTGCTGTACGATTTTCGGACACATTCTTAAAACCTAAAAATCGCTCTTGAATACTTCCGTCTGTTTTAACGTAGCGTATTACTATAGATAATTGGCTAAAATTAGTGGTATCAATTGTTTCGTCCAGAACAATAGCAATGAACCGCGCCTTGCGAATCTCCTGCTCAATTCCTTTTAAAATAATGGTTGCAACAGCGGAAAATAAATCATTCTGCATTCGATTCGACGTTCCGCGAAAAACACTAGACTGCTCTAAATGATTTTTTAAGCAATCATCATATTTAGCCATTAAACTAAGTAAATCTTGAAAATTTCCTCTATTTGAAGAAACCCTTGTTTCGTCATGACCTCTAAATCCCAATTCGTGCTGTCCGAGAAAACAAACAACATCGATAAGTCTTCTTAATATTTACCTATTTTTGTCGACTAGTTCATTGTTTTTGCGATGACTAATTTCCAACTGTTTATTAAAGGCGTGTTCAATTCTGGTTTTGCCGAAGACTTTTTTTTTTATGACGGCCTGTAAATGCGCTTTGGACATAATGTGTCTTTTTACAGCATTATGGAAATTGTTTAAATCGGAGAAACCAGTTTTATCCCAGAGACCTTTTTCATTTTCAAAAAGTAAACATGGCCAACAAAATAATTTACTTATATTTTCACACCATGTTAGCCATTTAAATTGTTCGTATTGTTTTTCCGGATAAAAATGTCTAATATATGTTCTATTGTTCTATGTCTATGTTAAATTTTTCATAGGCGGTTTTGCCCTTTCTTTGGAAATTATTTGAAGCTTATCAGCGAAGTTTAATGTTGAAAATCCCTTTATTTTTAAGACACCACACATTCACACCCACTCTTCTTACTAAATTTTCCAACATTTTCAACGTTATTACCGCCCCCCGAAATTGACGGTATTTGCATATTCACGTCCGAAGTATTGTTCTCCATATCGCACCATGCACGACATGACGTACGTATCACACAACACACGGATAGCCCTTCAAACAAAGAACCTACTCGAACGATAGCTTCCGCCACCACTTAAAGCAATTATGCAAAAATTGCAAACAGCCGGTGGAAAGTTCAATAATCTCTTGCTCGATTCACAGGAAATCAAACATAAAGGACTTGGCGGCAGAGAAGCTAGCGGCCCCCATAGGTTCTATGCGATATTCTATTGTGGCTGGGTCGGAGTCAAGGCCGCATTTATTATGGGCTTGATAATTAAGATAACATTTTAGCATTTTTAATATAAACTAAATTAATGGTTTCCTATTTCAAAAAATACATTTTAGAAGATGTTTTGTAATTTTTTTTGGGGAAGCACTGCTTTCCTTGCTTCCATGGACTGCATGCTCCTGGCTGCTAGTAAAATTGTGATACTAATTCAAGATGGCGGATCCAAATGGCAGCTAAATAAAATATTTATAATCATGAATAAATCATTCTCTCAGGTTTTACATATATTTAGATTCTAAAGTATCTAGATGCCAAAAAAATATGTTTTATCAATTCCATCGGTCCGTTTGTTGTCTGTCTGTCAGTTCACAGCATAGCTTAAAAACTACTTATGCGATTGACTGCAAATTTTGGGTAAAAATTAAGGATCATATGGAGATAACTTGGTAATATTTTGGTAAAAATCCAATATAGCAAAACAAAATGGCGGCCTAATGAAATCTTAAAAAAATTATTACTAAAAAATTACTTATTCAATTTATCTCTAATTTTGCACAAAAGTCAAGTATTATCTAGGCTGACAAAATTTTGGTACGAATTCAAGATGGCGAAACAATATGACGGTTTAGAAAAATATTTAAAAATTCAATCTTTAAAACTACTTAATACACTGATTTCAAATTGTGTGCCAAAAATAATTGTGGTGTACAGATAAAATAGTAAAACGGAGGTGCTAAATGAAGAAGGGGGAACAAAAAGGCGGCTAAATAAAATATTTGTAGTCGTGAAAAAATAATCCGTGAGGCTTTATATATCTCCACGTTTTAGCATCCCTAGATGCCAAAAAGTATGTTTTATCAATTCCGTTGGTCCGTCTGTCGGTTTACCTATCTGTCTCTTAGTTCACGGCATAGCCTTCTAGGAAATTTACTTATCCGATTAACTTCAAATTTTGGTGAAAAATTAGGGGATGACTTGGTAAGAGTTTGATAAAAATTCAATATAGCGAAACAAAATGACGGCCTAGTGAAATGTTGAAATAAATGAGTACTAAAAAATTACGTATGCAATTTATCTTAAAATTTGCACAAATATCAAGTATTTTCGAGGAATCTAATGGTAAAATTTTGCTATCCAAGATGGCGAAAAAAAATGGGGGCTTAATAAAAAAATTCAGCCTGCAATACTACTTAATGGACTGATTTCAAATTGTGTGCCATAAATAATTGTGGTATACAGATAAACTATTAAAACTATGCCCGAATGAGATGGAGGTCTAACGAAACGCAAATTACCCAATTTACGTAAAATTTTGCACAAAAATTAAGTATTTTATAGGAATGACTGGTAACATTTTAGTATGAAAAGTCTTATTCAACTGTCTTTAAATTTTTCGTAAAAGGAATAAACTCGTAAGTAACGTAACAAAATGGCAGCTTGTGTTAATATAAAAACTACGTATTGAATTTATTTTAAATTATGCCCAAAAATCCAGTGTGGCATAGGTAGAATCCAATATGATCTAACAAAATGGCGATGAATAAAAATGTTTTAAAAGTCAGTATATAGGTGTTACTAAATGAATACGTACTGAACTTAATTTGGTTACACTTCACTATTCCTAATAAAAGAAAATATTCATAACAAGGGAAGTTCCGCGTAAAGGAGATTTACCGATTTTTTACCTTCTTTTCTTCTAAAATAAGGTAGAACAACTTTTTCTTCTAAAATAAGGTAAAACTTCTTTCACCGGATGCGGATACAGCAAACATTACGGAAGTACTACTTTTTGACGAGTCCATTACTCTATCGGTATGTTTCGCACATCGACGCACTATTACTTTCCGTTGGCCTAGATCGTCAGTCGTATTTTCTCGTTGTAATTTGCTATGTTAGACATTGGTACATCCTATAAGCTTTCAGCCAAATTGGTGAAATAATTTCCAATAATTTCTGGTGAAACCGCAGCTCTCTTAATATATTGACTAAGGCGAATAGATAATGTGTTTTTATGACGGAACAAAAATTTCGTAAGCCGTTTTGGCCCTGGATATAGATTGTTTTGGAATATTTTCTCTATAACACCTTTGCGGTCTAGGAAGTCTTTTCTTCTGACAATTTTTCTTAGATCTTGGTTGGTCATAAGATACCCCCAGTTAGCTATAGTCAGATACATACCCCAAATAGTTTTTATCTGTTTTCTTCGAAACTGTTGGCCTGCCATAATGAAAAGTGTGCTCGCCATCTGTTAAATACCACCAGCTAATCCATGGACTACTATTGCCACATCCGTCATCATGCTTGGAACCGACTAGCATTAAAGCACAAGTCTTAGTCAATAGGTCTTAATCATAGAGGAAGAGGCAGCTAGAGCGTTTTACCAACAACTCCTGGAACAAAGGGACAAAGTGCTTACTTCTAAAATTGCTCGGACGTCATGTCCCGTAGGTGAACTGTTAACGAGTTTCTGATTGACTACCGTGTCGACCAATAAGTGACCGACGGTTATCTTTGAATTTTGTTGCCGCCGAGTTCTCTTCGCAGCAGCGTTGCCAGACTGGTCAAGTTTTTTTTTAATATCAGGATCTGTTTTCATTTTAATTAAAGATATTTTTGGGAATATTACCAATCTTATTATGTCCCTCGTAATATAGAAAAAATCAGTGATTTCAGTGATTTTTTCGGAACTATACTCTTCAGAGTTCCCAGATGCCTGAAAACATGTTTTTTCCATTCGCGGCTTAGCCAAAAAATCACTTTATCGATTACCTCAGAACTCAGGCCTGGATT
Organism: Kuschelorhynchus macadamiae; assembly: GCA_030620095.1. Classification (NCBI taxonomy): domain Eukaryota; kingdom Metazoa; phylum Arthropoda; class Insecta; order Coleoptera; family Curculionidae; genus Kuschelorhynchus; species Kuschelorhynchus macadamiae. Next base: position 1,718,791 of record JAUTXW010000322.1, read on the forward strand.
AAAGGGGGAGGGGGGGCTATAGCACAAAGTTACAAAGCTTTTGTTTAGTAAAATGTGGTTTAAAATATTTTAAAATAAAGCCTAAAAAACTACTTGGTGGATTAATTTCAAATTTTATGCAAGGAATAATTGTGGTATAGTAGAACACAATTTTGCCACAAATTCAAGTGACGAAACAAAATAACGCGAAACAAAATTATTGTAATCGTGGAAAAAAAACCGAATTTTACTTATCTTTGCTTTTTAGCAATCATAGATGCCAAAAAAATAGTTAATAAAAGGAAAGATTTACAATAATGGAAGTTAGGTAAAGAAAATTTACCGATTTTTTTTCTAAATACATTTGAAATTTCAATAAAGAGTACAGGGTGTTAGATAATTAAACATCATTTATTTCCTTTAAGTAAAGACGGTGGAAGTTGTCAACATCGCACCCCGTCTCAACAGAAATTCTCCAACCTAACCTAGTCTTTGTGTTATTGTTTTGCGCCGGTCGGCTTTTCGAATTGATTTATGTAAACTTCTACATTTCATTTGTGTTTTTAGTAGTTTTTTATTTAAATAGTGATGTAAATAGACAGTGTAGCATTATGCCATATATGTGTTGCTGCAAGGGAAACTATTCCAAAGGCCAAAGACACTAAAGCCAGAGTTTTTCGGTTTCCTCGGGACGAAGAATTACGCCGAAAATGGTTAAGTGCTATCCCCCGTGACAGTTTTGTTCCATCTGATAATAACCATGTGTGTGGCTCTATGAGTGCCATTTCGAACCTGAGGATTTTATTCAGATAATTTCACAACAGGATTCCAAAACTGATGTTGCAGTTAAATTAAGTTTGCCACGGTTAAAGGAAACTAGCGTACCTACTAAATTTCTGAACTGTCCCAAATATTGATTAAAAAAGGTGTCATTCAGAAAAAGTAAAGACGATAAACTTAAAGAACTTGATGAAATTTGTTTTCAACAGGCAATTGAAGAAAGTAAACATGAATATATTCACCATAAAAAAACTAAGTGAATTTACAAATTTGGAAGAATTATAGATACTATTTCAATGTTTTCGGGTTAATAAAGGATGGCTTTTTATTCATGGCAGTCTTAAAAAGACTATATTTCAAGTAGAGCATTCTTCGGGCCCTACTATCACTTGGGCTATTGTAACAAATAACGATTTGCAAACTATGACATCTCTCAATGAACAATCCATAAGCATAGAAGTAGATTCATTGAAGACGCCATTTTTGACAAGTAATCTGGATCAGATAAGAAATTTACTTGATACAATTGATAATTCAATGACAAGTCACTCATTAAACACCGAACATGATAATATAAATCCTGAATGTGACAGTAATAATAGCAGGGATGCCTTAAGGCTTAACAAAGTACCGACTTTTACGTCCGATGTTTTTAAAAACTTTAAAAAATTTATAAACGTTTTTTCTGAAAAACCGTTTTTATTTACTTTAATCTTCAAATATCTCATAAAACAAGAACATTTCATTTATTTTGAAGGATGTAGTACGTATTCTGTAGAAACGGTTGTTAATATCTTAGTAGTATTTCAAATACCTTTATAAAAAGTTACTGTGGCAAGCAAAAATGATCGGATGGGTAAACAGAAACGGGAAAAATTAACGTTTATTTAAAGTGATGCGGTAATTAATACATAAAGTACATAAGTACTTACAGCTTTGTTTCTACTTGCATGTAATATTACACTACTTACGTTACATAGTTATGTCTTTATATTTGCATTGGCAGAATACTTGTACCTGTATATTATAGAACAGACACCAATCTGTAAACTGTTTTCTAAATAAAATAAATGAATAAATAGACGCATTTTAAAAATATATACCTAACATATCTAATTTCCTATAATGAATTGCATAACATATTTCTCAATATTATAATTTATTGGGTTAATTTGCTTTTATTTCGGTGTATTTTACTGAGATTTGTACCATACCTTTGAGTTACTATATACTATAACCAATAGGCTTGGTAATGAGTAAACTGAAAATATTTAAATCTTAATAAGTAGGCTACTTAGACAATAAACGTTTTGTAACTATAAATTTAGAACTTGTTTTTAAAACTTTAGTTATACTGTTTCCACTTGAATATAACCTAAATATTCGCATAAATTAATTATGTATATGCATCTACATTCTTATATATGGCGGTTTTTCATTTCAATATTTCTCTACACCTTTATTGGTGTATTGAAAATTGAATTTACTTTTAATTACTGTTTTATTTGTTTCCAATAATCATTTCTTATGTAAAGATCTTGCTTAAAAATAGTAATAGTGTATGCCGCGTTTGCGCATACCTTCACCAACAACCGATGACGTCACGTCCAAGCACTTTGTCCTTGTATTCTAGGAGTTGTTGGTTTTACTCATACATATACTTTACAAGAACTAATATATTACTTTTTCACACCATATAGTGTTGTGGCTGGAGTAATAATACGAATATTAAAAAAAAATGGTTTACTTAAAAACCTAAGTTCTATCCGTTTTTTACTAGAGAAATCCTCATTTTGTCATTAATTTGGTGAACGTGTGTAATGCGTTGTGCCTTGTGCAGGTTTCTCATCTCGAGCAAATGGCAAACGATTTTAGCTAAATCTGGTCAATATCTAGAAAATTGTTATATTTTTATATTTCTAGTTACAGTTCCAGACAAGTCTACAAACTATACAGTATTTTACCACCTTTTACTAATTTTCCGTCTCGGTATATTTTTTGACAAATCACCTAAAATAGTGAAAATTTTGAAAAACTCTCAGAAACTTAGAGAAGACTATTAGAAAGTTTGACATAACTGTCAGTCGACGTAACCTCTAAAATTTGCACCGATGCAACGTTGGCAAATAAAATAAAATATAGAAAATTTTTATTTTCTAAATATCTATTTCAGGGTCGCTATATGCTGAAAGACATGTTTTTTTGATGTAGATCCAAATACAACAAAAAAAAATCGGTAAATTTCTTTACCCGAAACTTACCTCGTTATGGTTTTTTTGCCATTTGTGAATAGTGAAGTGTGACCCAATTTAGTTCAGTACATAGTCACAGTATATATGTGTTACATATACTGTCTTCATTTTTATTTGTTACATCATATTGGATTACTACCAACCAATATTTTCTTTCCATCTATGCCACACTTGACTTTTGGGCATAATCAAATAAATTCAATAAGTAGTTTTTACATTGACACATACCGCCATTTTGCTACGTCATGTTGAATTCGTATCAGTTTATCTCATTTTCACATCTAATTTTTATGCAAAATCAATTGAACAAGATTTTTTTACGTTGATTTAAAAAAAAATTATTTGGTCGCCATTTTGTTTCGCCATCTTAAATTGAAACCTATATTATCAGTCTTTACCTACTCTGTTGGTCCGCAGATACGTCCCAGATATTAAGTTTCTAACTCGTTTTCGTTAACGATCCTCTTGTTGTTATGTTAAAGTAGTGTATTATTTGGGGTCATAGATTTTATATCCTACATGAAAATCATATTATCAGTCTTCACTTACTCCGTTGGTCTGCAGATATTTCCTAACCCCAAATAATACACCACTCTAACAAGAAGAACATCGTTAACAAAAACCATTTAAAAACTTAATATCTGGGAAATATCTGCGAACCAACGGAGTAGGTAAAACTGATAATATGGGTTTTATGCAGGATATAAAATCTATATGTGTTTTGAGAATGCAACAATAAAGTTGCGAAACGTCGATAATTTGAACAAGACTTTCGTTTTTTTTTTACTAGATACTAACTCCAAATAATACACCACTCTAACATAAAAACAAGAGGATCGTTAACGAAAACCATTTAGAAATATGATATGTGGAAAATATCTGCGGACAAACGTAATAAGCAAACAATGATAATATGGGTTTGATGCAGGATATAGAATCTATATGTGTCCTGGGGATGCAACAATAAAGTTGCGAAACGTCGACAATTGAAAAAGGTCTTTTGTTTCTTTACTGGATCTTAACCGCAAATAATACACCACTCTAACGTAACAAGGGGATCGTTAACGAAAACCATAGAAACATATAATCTGGGAAATATCTGCAGACCAACGAAGTAGGTAAAGACTGATAATATGGGGTTAATGCAGGATATAGAAACTATACATGTGTCCTAAGGATGCAACCATAAAGTTGTGAAACGTCGACTATTTAAAAATAGACTTTTGTTTTTTTACTGGATCCTAAATCCAAATAATACACCACTGTAACATGACAAAAAGAGGTTTGTTAACGAAAACCATTTAGAAACTTAATATCCATGAAATATCTGCGGACCAACGGAGTAGGTAAAGACTGATAATATGGGTTTCATGTAGGATAGAGGATCTTTATATGCGTCGTCAGAATGCACAAATTAAGTTCCGAAACTTGGACAATTTAAAAAAAGATTTGTGATTTTACTGGATCTTAACTCTAAATAATACACCACTCTAACAACATTGTTCAGGATTGGATTTTACCAAAATATTACCAGGTCATCCCCATATGACCCTTATTTTTTGTTAAAATTTGAAGTTAATAGGGTAAGTAGTATTTAAGCTATTGGCCAACTGACAGACAGACGGACCGACGGAATTGATAAAACATCTTTCTGGCATCTAGGCACGCTAAAACGTGAAGAGATGAAAAACCTGAGAGGGTGATTTTTTCACCATACAAAAATTTTATTTGGCCGCAATTTTGATCCGCTATCTTGAATTAGTTACACAGTTTTACTAGTTGACCCCTATACCACAATTAGTTATTGCACACAACTTGAAATCATTGATTAGTTTTTTGTTTTTGGTTTTGCTCGGCCATCTTGGATTCGTACCAAACTTTTACCAGTTGATTGACATAATACTTAATGTTTATGCAAAATTTGAAATAAATTCGACAAGTAGCTTTTTTATAATATTTTTTAACATTTTACTAGGCCGCCATTTTGTTTTTGCCATACTCGATTTTTACCAAAATATTACCAGATCATCCCATATGATTTTTTATCAAAATTTGAAGTCAATCGGGTTAGTTTTTAAGCTATGCCGCGAACTGACTGACAGACAGACTGACAGACGGACCGACGGATTGAATTGGCATGTAAGAACGCTAAAACGTGAAGATATGTAAAACCTGAGAGGGTGATTTTTTTCATGATTACAAACAGTTTATTTGGCCATCTTGGATTCGTACCAAAATGTTACTAGTTGATTCCAACATAATACTTGATGTTTTTGCAAAATTTGAGATATATTAGATGAGTAGTTTTGTAATAATAATTTTTTCAACAATTTACTAAGTTGCTATTTTGTTTCGCCATATTGGATTTTTACCGAAATCTTACCAGGCCATCCCTATATGACCCTTAATTTTTGACCAAAATGAAGTCAATCGGGTAAGTAGTCTATAAGATATGCCGCGAATTCTCAGACAGACAAACAGAGAGAAAGGCCGATAGACGGACCGACGGAGTTGATATTAGTACCACTATTTTACTAGTTGATCCCTATGCCACAATTAGTTATGGCACACAATTTGAAGTCAAACCATTAAGCAGTTTTTTCAGGCTGGATTTTTAAATATTTTATTAAGCCGCCATTTTGTTCCGCGATCTTGGATTCGTACCAAAATATTACCAGTTGAATCCAACATAATACTTGACGTTCTTGCAAAATTTGAGATAAATTGGATAAGTAGTTTTTTAATAATAATGTTTTTAACATTTCACTAATCCGCCATTTTGTTTCGACATATCGCCAGGTCATTCCCATACGACCCTTAATTTTTGACCAAAATTTCAAGTCAATCGGGTAAGTAGTTTTTTAGCAACGCCGCGAAAAAACAGACAGACCGACGGAATTGAAAAAACATGGTTTTCGCCATCTAGGGACCCTGAAACGTGAAGATCTGAAAAAATCTCGATGATTTTTTTACGATTACAATACTTCTCTTTTATGAGGGAAGTAATTATATAAAAGCGTATTTGACAAAAGTTTTCCAAATTGCTGGAACACATTAAACATAATATGAAATACCGAAAATCGATGCAATACAAACATAGAGGCGGGTGTTCAGAAACTCTCCAGACAAATTTTAAGGAGTGATTCTGCAACAAAAAAAATTGCTGTAAACATAGGTTTAAAAATGTTACGTTACAAAAAAATTAAATAATGTTTGTTTTTTTTTGTTTTTTCCTGTGAAATGTTAGATTTTCTGGATATTTAAAATTAAAAAAAAAAAACCTTTTTTAATAACGAATATTTTAATGATGAAGCATTTTTGAATCTATTAAGGAATCATGGTTCTTGGGACTAGACCATGTCAAATTGGAATTACTATCCGACGTTTCGCCTTCGATTGCACGAGGCATCTTCAGGGATCTTTACTCCACGAGATCTGAACACTGAATGAGCTCGAAGAGATTCAGGCGGCTTTTATACCCGACTTGTGCTCGCCGAACCGTGACCCCGTGTTAAGATCGGTTTCCACGTGTGATGTAGACCGTAACCCTTATCTTTTGAAATTTTTTGTGTGTTTAAATATTTCAATAGATTCTCTAATTTTTCGTTTATAAAAACCTGGAACCTATGCTAGAACCTTGGTTTCCTTTACATTTATGAAATGGCCAGTGTTATACTGTTGTTCAGCTACAACAGATTGAGCAATTTGTTTCTTTTTAATACATCGTTCATGTTCCTTAAGTCTACTTGATATTGAGCTTCCTGTTTTTCCCACATACACTTCTCCACAGGAGCAAGGAATTTTGTATACTCCTTCTGTTTGAAAACATACAATATCTTTCGGGGATCGCAAGCATTGTCCAATCTTCTTATGTGCATTGAAGATTGTACGTATGTTGGATCGGCGAAGTAATCGTCCTATTTTATCTGTAGTGCCATATATGTAGGGAAGAACAACACTACCTAATGGTGGCACTTTATCATTTTCCTTTCGCGGAGTTGGATTATTATATCTTTTAATTGAACGTGTAATATCTTCAGTGCAATAGCCATTGCCTATGAGAGCTTCGGTCAGTTTTGATGTTTCCGATGTTAAAGAATCTAGACCGTACTATCTTAAAAAGGTCTGGCAATAAACAGTTGAAATTTGGGTCGGTTCTGGGACTTTCAAACGATCAAAAACTATGACGCGACAAAAAATTTTGCTACAATACTCGGTAACTGTCGAAAAAGTTAACCGATCTAGATCAAAATGTAAAAAAATATTTTTCATTATAGTGTTCCAAACCCAATTTGAAACGAGCAAGATCTATGGATAGAAAATATACTTTTTAATTTTTTAGCCAGACAAACGGGGGTTTTGACGCCCTCTAGTACCCAAACATCTAAAGTAATCGGCAGAAACAAAAATTACCATTATCTAAAAGGGTTTATCTAGGAAGGAAATAATCCTTTTGTGTTTAAGAAGGGAAAGAAAATTAGAAATATCAAAGAATGTTTTAAAAAAATAATTTTTTAAAGTGTTGTGATCCATTATTTCGGTAAAAATTATTTCTATTAAAAGGCTACTCAGGACAAAAATTGAAAGAACACAAAAAGGTAGTAAACTATAGGTTTGGAGCTAAATGTTCCGCGACCAGAATTATCTGCAAAATAATAGGTTAAATCCTATTAAAATTTAGCAATTCTGCAATATTTTTTTCCAGAGAGCACATCGATGCTTCAAGGTGTAGCCAAAAAAGTTGACCCTATCGGAAAAAAAACTAATAAAATTGAACTTAAAAAAAAACGAGTATTTCTAGAGTTGTTTACAAGTTTCACATAATCTTTGCAGATTCAAAAATACCAATCTGGTTTTTACAAAATTCCAGTTTAATTTTTCTCAACATCGGGTAGATATATCATTAAATCAAAAACCAAAAATTTGAAAAATTGTGCACACATTTTGGCTATTTTTTTTACGTTTTAAAATGTTGCAGCCGAGGGATGGACCCATTTCTGCCTAGACAGAATATGTGCCTTATATACCTACTGCTACACTTTTACCAGGCAGATGGTTTTTTAAGTATCAGATGACGGAAGATATATTGCCCTCGCGTCTCAACCTACGCGGATGTAAAGTGGAGCAGTAAAAACCCGAGTAAAGTTTATTGAAAATGCGTGCAGCAATCGAAATATTGAAACTAATTTGTCTTTTTCTAAATCTAGAAACCATATTTTTACCAATGTGTATCAAACCGTAAAAGTTTTCATTTAATATTATACCAACCGTTTACATTTTACTCGTAAAATATAAATATTTCAAAGCGTTTGACCTACACCTTTAATATTATTGGTTGCATTGCAGGAGCAAAATAAAAAAGCTGAGTCCACCCCAATATTGGTTTTAAAACTGCAGGCGCTCTGCTCTCGAACAATGAAATATTTATTGGGGTATTTAATTCGCTAAGATTTTTGCAGTATTGGCCCATTTGTTTGTTTCGCTGCGGTAGACGGAATATCAAGTGGATTTCAGCTAAACAGACGTTGCCACTTACTAGAATTGGGACCTGTTTATTTTATATATATCATAAATAAGTTAATTATTTTGTTTACCAAATATACTGGTTGCTCTATATTGTCAGTATGATTATTTAGATAATTCAGGTTTCCATGTTTTAGAAAGTTAATTAAACTGCTGATCACAATAGCTTTTTTGGGGCAAATTTGAAGTCAAATATTTCGAAAACTAAAAAAAGTATGGCCGGGTGCCAGCTGTCATTTAATAGAAATATTTTTCTGAATAAACAATGTCATATTTTTTTCTAAATTAATAAGATGTATTTTTTACAGAGTTTATAAAAATGTATGGTTTTTTTCTTCATTATTCATGAGCTCCAGGTTTATACAAAAATATTCCACATTTTCTTCTAATAAGTTTTTTCAGAAAACGACTGAAAAGAAAAAAATAGCTTCTCCATAAACCTTCTCTTTTATGAGTTATCCTGACTTTTCCAAAATATGTAAAATCTTTGAAAAATCTCTTAGAGAATTATTCAATATTGCGTTATTCAGTAATGTTTACTAGATCATATACTCTATAAGCTATTCTTTCAAAATTATATGGTTTTACTTCAACCTAAGCCCCTACTATTTACAGTGGCATGGCGTGCCTAAATTTGACATAAATGGGTTTTCTCAACATTATGGGCTGTGTAAAAAAAATCTGTTTTTTAATATAAATAAGATTGATAAATGCTACTTTTCTTCCACAAACATACAAGTCAATTAGGCTCTCGAAATGGTTTTGCAGCATGTTCAAAATTTTCATTATAGGCCTGGATATCCTTATTTAATTAAACATGAGCATGTTGGCTCGTATATTACGTGACACTGCCTTGTTTTAGAATTTGTAAAAATTATTTACAAATTAAAATATTAAAGCTTCTGAGATGCATTTGTACTTAAAATATATTTCATTCATATTCCTGGTGTTTGGTTTGAGAGAGAAACTTTTAAGTATGTTATTACGTTACATTATATAGAATGTACATTGACTTATGTCTAATATTAATATTTTTTTAATTTTTTGATACACCTCGTATATTTAGAGAGATGTTTAAATAGAATTTGATATAAATTACATTATTATAAATGTCAGTAGAGCGCCTATATATTTTTTGGAAAAATCTACAGGGTGCTTTTTTTATATTGCGACCCATATAAACCTCCCGAATTAGAGCATTTTTACACTAGACTCAAATGTCCCATTCTGCTCTATAGCTTTTTGATCTCTTAGATTGTTTTCGATATTTTGTACTATTTAGAAGTTATGTAGCAAAATGTACATTTTAGACACAAGTTGACATTAACTGCTTAAGACTTTTCTCTTTAATCGAACTCCGTGAACAAAAATGGAATCTGATTTTAACGCAGTTTAAAATAAATATTTTGTCACATATGGGAATCGGTTCCCACCAGGTTGGGCGCTGGTGCTAGCCCAGTCCGCGACCGCAAAAAATTTGCCTCATTAGATACATGGGAGATTTATGTGCACGGTAAAGATTTTTAAAAACTTCTCCCTAGCTTTATGGTGTTTTAAGAAAATATCTTTTGGGCAACAAATATTTTAGGGATTGATTTGCCAATCAATTGAACACTACAATATAATATAGATATAATTTAGAGTTCTAGATATCAATACATGTTGACAATTAATTTTACATACGTATATTATAATAATGAATTTAACCCAAAAAACCTATAGATCAGCAAAAAAGACCCTACCGCCATTCTAAAACCGATGTTCCAGGGATGCATAAAATACACCCAGAAATGGCAAGGCCTATTAAAGATCTGCCTTTATGTTTAGTCAACATTTTATATAATAAGAGAGAAAAAAATCTACAGTGGCAGAATTCGTACCCATGTAAAAACAACAAAAAACTGAAAATCATTTTCTATATGCTTATTCTGGTGAGCACCGTCGCATATTTTGCTTAATTTTATTTTATATAACGGAGTGAGTGTGCGGCAAAGTGAGTCGAACGCACGACGCCCAGAAAGGGCACGAGAAACGTCAGGTGAGCAACCAACATCTTTGTTACATAACATTTAATTAGTAGGTTCTAGTTTATAACTTCTTCGATAGATAAAAAACTCTAAAGCTGAGCATAGAGAGCTATCTAGACAATATTACATACATATATATATATATATATATATATATATATATATATATATATATATATATATATATATATATATATATATATATATATATATATATATATATATATATATATATATATATATATATATATATATATATATATATATATATATATATATATAATTAAAGATAATTGTACTTATTTTAGTTTAAATCGATTTGTTTTTCCATTAGTGATGTTTTTTACGTTGTTAGGAAGTGCATTATTACGAAGGAGAATAACTTTTGAGTTAGTTGTTCGGTGTTATCGTATTTGCAAACTATGTGTCTTTCTTGTGTTGTGGTCGTGTGTGAGAGGTGTAAAAATGTTTCTTTAATATGGTGGTTTACCGGTTTTAATAATTTGGTACACAAACTAGTACATGTGAAATTATCTACGATTTTTCATGTTTAAGAAAAGATTGTCGTTTAAGTAAGGTGTTGGAGTCTTCCGGTTGGTCTCGTCGAAGGCAGACCTCTGTGTTTTTAACATAAGTGGTTCCACGTCTTCGGTTTAGCTGCTTTATTTCTGGGGGAAGCGGGAGACTCAACCGCTCTGAGTGGAAACTAACGACCCCGCTAGAAAGAAGCAGACGCTGTGAACGTGTGAGGTCTAGTTGTTCCAGCATTCTATCCCGTTCGTCTGCCGCAGTTCTACATAGAATATTAGCGTAATGGCCGCTAGGTGGCGGGAGTGGGAGGGGTAAGGGAATAGCTTGAAAGAAAAGGTCATCTCGTGAGACCAGTAGTACTCTAAGGGGCAACTAGTGGCAGCCAAGAGGCACTTCAAAAATTAAAAGAAAGTTATTTGAAAGATTCGGGGTGTTCCGGGATCTTAGAGCTCGCCATCCGGACATCCTACCTATTGGCCTGGAGAATGGCGAAAAGTAGTAGCTGACTCCATATTGAAAAAGAAAGAAAGAAAGAAGGTAAGGTGTTATATGATTTTTATATGGTATGTTAAATGCGAACCTCCTAAAACCGTTTTGAAGTTTTTTGATTTTATTTGATATTTGTTGAGTTAGTGAGTCTCCATAAACTACATCTCTATAATCGAGTAGTGAAAGTATTAGGCTGTCGCAAAGGAAATATTTTATTTTTGACTACAAATATTTTTTTAAATTTTGCAAGGATTTAAGTCGCATATATGCAATTTTGATTATTATTATTCCCAGATTGCTTGCCTGGTGTACCACAGGTACACTATGGTGTCTCGAAAATTGATATATGTTGTCAATGTCTGAGTTAATCATCGCTTTGGTTATTTGAATATTTTTGTTGCTAAGTGAGATGTCTATTTGGGAGTCGTCAGCATATTCTTTTATTTTTAAATGGATCAGTACTTGCTTCAAACTGCTACATAGAGCGAGAAGAGTAACGGCCACAAAATTAAGCCTTGCGGCATGCCACTGAACAGCAAACGACTATTGGACTTTGTAACAAACTTTTTCGTTCGTTACAATGTTTGGTTCAGAATAAGCAAAAATGCCAATTTAAATATTCTAGTTTGGATAGTAACCGCTGCATTTGAAAATTCTTTCGTACATAATCTTTATAATTTGAGTAATATAAAATCATATGGTTTCTAATTGATTTCTTTTAAGGCATATTACATGAATTTTGGTATTTGGAACAATTTAGGGTGTTCAAATGATTAAATATTATTCATTTATTGTTTTTCTTTCACTGCTAAGAAATAACTTTGTATTGGCGCCATGTGTCGGAGCGACATACGAAGGTTCTGTTTTTATTTAGTCCAAGTGAATAAAACCGAATGGGACGGCCATTTTAGGTCTCTTTTGCAAAAATTCTAAGTTGAAGGTAATTGAGACAATTCTCTATTGGATTTTAATTAATATTTTAACTTCGTCAGCCTAGATGCTGGATTTTATCCGATAAAAATCTCTGTTTAGTGATAACTGTATATAACTAGCTATAACATCTGGTAAGTTCTTTATTCAGTTGATATTTGCAAAAATTCCATTTGTGAAATTAGTAGCATAGGAGAAAAGATAAGGTTAAAATACAGAAAAAAATTACTCTTGATAATTTCTCATTGGACTGGTAGTTTTCGAGGAAGCGTTTTTTTTTAGTGCGGGTTAAAGTTGCTCAAAAATATTTGGATATGAGATAGATTTCATAAAAAAAAAGTATATATCAACATTAAGTAGTTCCAAAATGTTTAATTTTTTAGATACAGGATGTTTAAAATATTATTAACAAGGATTTTTTGAACACCCTGTGTCTACAAAATTAAATATTTTGGGACCCATTTTATGAAAAAAATTGCCAAAAAAACCAACGCCTGGCGGACATATTTATATGAACTTTTATCCTAAAATTAGCCCAAAAATTATAAATTAAATAACACCTCTGTATAAGTTTGGGTAATTTGATTTTGTTACAAACGTCTCTAAAACACTTTATAGGTATATATTAGGTCTAATATTTGCGTCTGAATTTGTTTTTGTTTATAGGCCAATACGTATATTAAATAAACAAATGAACATACCTGTGCACTGACAACTTATTTTGTAATAAAACTTTACTTTCTCCAAATTAGGCTCGTTTTTACATTTAATTTAACAAAAAGGCAGATGAAGCTTCAGAAGTTTATTTTCACAGGTAAGTAAATAAGCAGAAAAAATCGGTAAGTAAGTTTTACCCACAACTTCCTTGTACAGAATTTCATTAATATATAAACAATCTATATACGCATATAATTATTTGATGATAACTCTATAATTCTATAAATTTTTAATTTATTTATTATTATTTGTATTATTATCATTTATTTCTCATTATTTACGTAGTTTACAGAAAAAATTATATCCCTTATTATTTTCCTCCATAACAGGGTACACGAGAAAAACGATCTAATTCTCATCGAGGGCCAAAATGAGGTACATACAAGAAATGTAATATACACATAGGATGTCTAAAACACCAGGGTCTAACCGCACCGCAGTGATATACATTGGGAACTTCGTTTGTTTTTGTTTTCTCAATTTCAGGTGTGATTTTATGGCTTTAATGATGGTATAGGTATAGCCTTAACGATGGTTTTATCACCGAATCTAGTCTAGTCTAACGCTAACGGGATAAATCCACCTACCAGAGGTTTGGTTAAAAAATAATTTCTTGATTTAATATAGACTTAAAATTTGGTTAGCTACCACAAATCTAGCCAATCCTAACCTAACCTAATCCGCATTTTTATTAATTATAAGTTTTGTTAAAAAAAGAATTTAAAGTCATCCGCTTGAACGAGGATTCAAACATACGTGCGCTACATCCAAAGCGTAGTATCCTTCCACCAAGGCAGAAACCAATAGAAAGCACGCGAGGCGTCGCACTGGATAACACTGAGCTGCGGCGAGACCCTATATCAAAAACTTAAATATAGTTAATTAATCTTAACAATAAAACTATTCCTTTTTTTTCAAGATACAGGGTGAATTATTTTTTTTATTCGATTTTTTCCCTGTATATTCAAACCGGGTTATTATAAAAACACATATTTCTATATAACATTCATAACAGTATTTCCGACCAGTGGCGTACAAACGAGTAAGATTATGAATTTATTCACCATTATTCGGTAATAACTTTTTTAATAGGTATTAACATTTTCAACATTTTGATGTATCAAACTTATTCTCTAATTAATTAACAAAAAAGATCATCTTAGTGCAAGCCAATTATTCTGACCACATGCGATAATTTTAAATAATGCGGAACATTATCAAAATCAGTACAATTTCATCCAACTCATAATGATTACTCAACATGAATAACCACGGCAATTAACTTTTGGCATTGATTTTTAATATTCCAATGCATTCTAATACGTTAACTAAAAATAAAAAAATGTTCAACTTTATTTCAAATTTAAATATCTGGGACGTGATTGGATGTAGCGACTTTTAACTACGAGTAACTATTTTTTTTTAAATTAATCAGAGATTAAGCATAATACTAATAACTAAATCGTCAAAAATGTCATCTTAATTCAAGCTTATTAATCTGACCACGTGCGATAATTTTAAATAATGCGGAACATCAAAATTAATACAATTTCATCCAACTGACTATAATGATTACTTGACATGTATACCACGGCAATTAACTTTTTTTATTGATTTTAAATTTTCGAATGCACTCTTATTACTTTTACTAAGAATAAAAAAACCGTTCCACATTATTTAAAATTAAAATGTGGAAGAGATTGGATTTAGCATAATACTAATAACTAAATCGTCAAAAATGTCAATTCTAAAAATGTTATGACCAAATAACGGTGAAAAAATGTATTACCTTATTGGTTTGTACACCACTGGTCAGAAATATTGATAAAAATATACTATAAAAAATGTATTTTTGTACATTTTCTACTACACAGAGAACAAAGATCCAAATTTATCAACTGAAGGAAATTGTCTTTAACATCCTATATATATATATATATATATATATATATATATATATATATATATATATATATATAATAACGATTTCTTAGTCGAGAATAAATTGCCTATAAACTCAAAAAAAATTAAGAAAATTAAAATTGACTTGCCGTTTTAAATATTCCATAAATTAAAGGACGTAGTGTAAATATATTTTTTTATCAAAACATTCCACCTATTTTACATTTTGCAACATTTTGATTTTTCTCCACATTTTTATTTTTAATTAACAGAAATTTCCTTTTATTTTACTAAGTCACTTGTACATTACTTTTAAATATATTTATATATTTTCGGTCGCAGTTTTTTCAGTGTATGTAATAACTCAATTCAAGTCATTTTCTTCACGTCAGAACTCGAAAAATTATGCTGTCTATAGGCAACTTAAAATACATTTCAGTTAAAAACCGGCTCAACAGGGTTCATGCACTGCATAAATACAAAGACAGGAGTGCGATTTTAAATTTTGCAGTTATGTAGTCAAATGATCAGTGTAAAGAGGTAAACCGCCATTTTGTGAAAAAAAAAATATATGGGGCGTTATCTGCGTCAAAAAATGATCGAAAATGGACAACTTTGCTACTAACTTTTCTTTGTACATATTACCCTATCAAAATCACATTGGAGCTAACACATATGTCTTATAGTTTTAACATAATATTGCAGCGGCGGAAGGCTTGCATTGGATTCTTAATACTGCGTGCAGTTCCCCCTTAATAGGTACTTATATCCAAATTTCTGTAAATTGTATTTTTCCCAATTTAGGGTATACCTATTATATATTAGTATTTTATAAATCAAAATTTAAATATATTTTTCTAATTAGGTACACAATTTATATATAAGATTTTTTGAATTTACATGACACATATTGTTTGGCATTGGAATAGTAACTTTATTACTATTGATAACTTGTCAACATTTTGTATATTAGATTTTATGTTTTCCCTCTTACTATTAATCGGTTTTATCTTCCAAAATTATATAAATTACATGTTTAACTGACGTCATTCCAGTTGAATATGACCATTGGTATTTTAGTAAATTAAATATTAAAAAAATATCAAAATTTGTATTCAAATTTGTCATGAAATATTTATCGGAGTTATGGGATTGAATTTTTGATTTACTTGGCTTTTCGTACTTCAGATATTATCTATAGACTACTATAACTGAAATTCTCTTACGTAACTGTGAAATGGGATATAATAAACTGTGGGTTTAATATTAAATATTTTCTTAACTTATTAAAGTTTGCTTAAATTTTAAAAATCCAGTTATTGGAATATGTATATGTTTTCAAAATAGAAATTTTGCATGAGATCAGCTATCAACCGATCATAAGTTGGGTTACATTATTTGTACGATCCAAAAGGACTTAATTTTTTTGCAATTTAATTTCATCAAACTGATTAAAGATCAGCTGTTTAAATACTACCCTATATTAACCACCGAATATTATTGAGTTACATTGTTTGTACGATCCGAAAGACTTCATTTTTGCACTTTAATTGCATCAAACAGAAAAAAGATCAACTGCTTAAACTCTAATATTTATATTAACCACCGAACATAACTGAGTTATATTGTTTATACGATCCGAAAGGACTTCATTTTTGCAATTAACTTTTATCAAGCTGGTTAAAGATCAGCTGC
Organism: Kuschelorhynchus macadamiae; assembly: GCA_030620095.1. NCBI lineage: Eukaryota > Metazoa > Arthropoda > Insecta > Coleoptera > Curculionidae > Kuschelorhynchus > Kuschelorhynchus macadamiae. Next base: position 1,735,616 of record JAUTXW010000322.1, read on the forward strand.
TTTAAAAACTAAGATTTTGCTACCATTTAACTGATTAACTCTTGTAAAAATGTTTTTATTTGCTCAGCTCTCTTGAATCATTTGATTATTTTGCATATCTAATTTTTTTTTGGAAAAAAGTATTTTCCAATCTTACTTCATTAGATGGTTGATGATTATGAGTATAAAAAGTATTAAACTTTGGTAATTTCATTAATTTTTTAAAATGTTTAGGTTTAACTTATTTATCTATAAAATTTTTGAATAATAGTAAATATTAACATTCTGCCTGATTTTTAAATTTTAAATGCAAAGCTCTCTTTATTATTACAAATAACATCTCCTTCTCATAAGAGAAATTTAATTATTTTCATTATCATATATTGTAAATCTTGTTATTGCACACTTATATAACTTAAATAATTAATGTCTTATATGATTCATGTGTGTAGAACAAAAACACCTGTAAGTATAATTGTAGTCCGAAGGATGAATAAAATGGTAGTAATGAAATATGTCCTTTTCATTCAAACTAAGTATTTTGGATTGATTTATTTTTATACCTAAATTTGTCGATTTGTTTTACCTTATATAATTTATTTTTCTTTTTCTCCCTTCGAGCTCCTATAGCTCTGGCGCCCATAGCCAAATTATAAAATAACTTTATAACTTATCTACATCAAAATTTTTTTAACAATAACGTAGCAAAATCTATCGTTTAGAAAACTTTTAAAAAATGCAATTGACTAGGCTGAGAAACCAAAATAAAAAAGTTTTGTCGGCAACATATTGTGGTTCAAAGTATGTTGCTTTACTACAATCGTGTACTGAAAGACAAGTACTTTCTAACTTTCGCCGTTGAGATGAACATCATTAAGATATTAAATAGTATGGTAGTCGTACTAAAATTTTGCCTAAGCCAAACTGACACTCAAGAATAAAGTTAAATGTATCAGTAAATTGGGATATTTAGTTATATAAGTAACTAACAAAAATATCTTAATTATAGATGTTCCAAAAACCTACTTAATCTTAAATAGTTACATTTATTGGCACAGGACCGAAGTATAAAAATATATAAATATGATTTTTATAAGGCTCAGATTTTGGTCAATTAATATTTGTTTTAACTTGGGAGTTTTAACATTCGCTATGGGCGTGCAGTCCATGGATGGACAAATTTAGTAAGAAGGTGTGTGTCTTAATAATAAAGGGATTTTCAACATTAAACTTCGCTGATAAGCTTCAAATAATTTCTAAAGAAGGGGCAAAACCGCCTATGACAAATTTAACCACAAAAATGAAAAACTGTATTAGGCATTTTTATCCGGAAAAACAATACGAACAATTTAAATGGCCAACAGGGTGTGAAAATATAAGTAAATTATTTTGTTTGCCATGTTTATTTTTTGAAAATGTAAAAACTCTCTGGAATAAAACTGGTTTTTCCGATTTAAACAATTTCCATAAAGCTGTAAAAAGACACATTATGTCTAAAGCGCATTTACAAGCCGTCATAATAGAAAAAGTTTTCGGCAAAACCAGAATTGAACATGGAACAATGGAAATTAGTCACCGCCAACACAATGAACTAGTCGATAAAAATAGGCAAATATTAAGAAGACTTATTGATGTGTTTTGTTTTCTCAGACAGCACGAATTGGGATTTAGAGGTCATGACGAAACAAGGGTTTCTTCAAATAAAGGAAATTTTCAAGATTTACTTAGTTACAAGTCGAATAGAATCCAGAATGATATAATTTCCGCTGTTGCAACCATTATTCTAAAAAGAATTAAGCAGGAGATTGGCGAAGCGCGGCTCATTGCTATTGTTCTGGACGAAACAACTGATATCACTAATTTTCGCCAGTTATCTATAGTAATACGCTACGTTAAAACCGACGGAAGTATTCAAGAGCGATTTTTAGGTTTTAAGAATGTGTCCGAAAATCGTACAGCAGATGCATTATATAGCGTAATTTATAACGTTACTAAAGAAATTAATGGAGAAAAAATGAGTTGCTCAAAGCTATGATGGAACTGCAGTGATGGCAGGACAATTAGGGGGTCTGCAAGCTAAAGTTCGAGAAACTTTCCCAAGTGCTGTGTTTTTATCCCAGTCCATCAATCACATTAAAGAGTGTAAAGTATTTTTCGTTACTTTAAGTGGCATAAGTAAAGTAGCTCCTACTAGCTGGAACTATAATAGGCGACTTGTGTTAAGAGTATCTGAAAATCGTGAATCACTGATTTAACTATTTGAGAATATAATAGAGAATAATGATAAATACTTCTAGGGGGTTTTTGGACTGTTTGAAACGAGATTTTAATTTTAATTATTTGTTGTACATATTTTCGGAAATATTTCCATTTTTGGACAATGTTTTTAATATATTACAAACTAAAACAAATGATATTACTTTTTGCCTAAAAAAGTGGATGATTTTAAGTCCATGTTAAGCCAAAAAAGAGATGACTGACCCATTTTGGGAGAAAACGATGACGTTAAATGTACAGCCACAAACCAAGCGTCTTCGAACAGACAAGGTGGGAGATGTTAAAACATCATAAACACGCCTCTTTTATGAAATAATCGATCAAATTTAGTAACAAATAAACCGTTAAATCTATAACGGTTTAAATGATTTTAAATTCCTCGAGCTCTGGAATTTTGATGCATTTAAAGGAAAAACTTTTCCAGAAGATGCGTTTAAATCTCTTCTTTTTCATTATGGCCAGTTCTTCGACCCAGTGTTACTGCGATCTGAACTAAAAGTGATTTACGAAACTGATGACATTAACGCGAAAAATAACGCTAAGGAACTAATGCAATTTTTAAAAGACGAGGAGCTGGAAGATGTCTACACCGAAGTGTCGAAATTGTGTGAGTTAGTATTGACAATACCTGTCACAAGTTGATCAGTAGTACGCTATTTTTCAACACTTAAACGTATAAAAAATTTCGTGAGAAATTCAACGGGGCAGGAGAGACTTTCTCATACATCGCTGTTGTCAATTGAAAATAAACTTCTCCAAAATATGTCGGAGCATCGACGTTTTTATGATGACGTCATTGACGAATTTGCAAAAAATGATCGAAGAATCGAATTACATTACAAATAGGTAAGTTTCTAAAAATTGCTTCCCTTTTTAAAAATTTCACCGCACGCCCCTGACATTCGTATTATGAAAATATTAGTGCAGTAGTTCTCTTTTTACATGTTTATGGAGAATCAATCTAGAGCCGTCCTAGGCCTTCCTAGAGGATAGATGAAAACCACAAGTGGTCTGAAAAATTAAAGCTCTAAACCGAGTAGAAGCTATTTTAGCACCCCATAACAAGGTTTCCATATCAATTCCACCAGAGAGCACATGGTAGGATTAAGGATTAGAATACGACCAGGACTGGATGTGTTGTAAAATTTTAAATATTTCGAACTAACGGCTATATACATCTCTTTAAGCATTCGCGTTCAATGCTATTTAAGGCGTCCGGACAAACGTCAATTATTCCCGAGACTAAAATGTTCTCAATTATATTTTACTCAGATAATTAAGTAAATAAAAAATGAACTAGGTCATGATGTACTTGACCTTGCAATCATAACCATTATTATTATTATTATTATTATTATTATAAACGGCAACGCGAAATGCGGTAGATTCACACTTGACGTGAGTGTCTTAATCTACCCTAGTTATTTCGAAAATACCTATCTGAAGGGAAAGCATTTGGGATAACTATCCTTATCCCAATTATTCCAGTTTTCCTCCAGTGCTTCCGTCATTACTTATCAAACGGGAGAGCACTTTGGGAAATCCTCTTAAGCCAGTCTATTCTCCATAACCTAAAATTTTCATTCTCAAATCTTTTAAAGCCTCATTAAGATTTATTATTCAAAAAGACCCCAAAAATAAGAAGATGATGCATGCGTAATTTCTATAACAAAATGTAACCGAAGCCAAGCCAAGATTCTGTTTTTCTATTATTTTATAAAGAAGTAATTTTAATTTCATACGTGTCGTGGTCGTCGAAGACTTAAAATAAAAAAATTTGGTATATTTTTGGGCCGGTCTCAAATCCTTCAAACGATGTAAAATTTTGTCGATGGTATATTTGATTTGGGAGATATAGATTATAAGATGACGTGACACGTTTAAAACGGGCAAGATGAAAGGTTTGAAAATATATTTTTTTAATGCAAAAAATGGGGAATTTTGATGTCTTATATTGCCAAACGGCCGAACTGTTCGGCAAAATCGAAAATTACTTTAGAAGGTAGTATCTAAAGGCGAAAAGTCATAAATGCTCTTGTGTAAAAAATTACAAATATCAAAGATTGTTTTAAAAAATTAAATTGTTTAATTCTTTTTTAATTTTTTCGACGTATTTCGGTAAAAATAAGTTGTATTTAAAACGACTCAGGGCAAAAATTAACTGGCAAAAAGTAGTAAACTGTATTTTGTATTTGGAGCTAAGTGTTCCGAGAAGAGAATTATTTGCGAGGAAAAAATCTATATATATATATATACACTGTTAAAAATTGAGTTAAAATTGCATAATTTTAACTGTAAAAATAATAAATTGGTTCTGTTACTACCTTAGTTAAAATTTTACTTAATTGTTATCAATGTTTTACTATTAAAATGTGTTTTTACACTATTACACTTCGCGAATTTACCAAACTTCCGTGAAAATTCATAATGCATCCAAATTTTACTAAAAGGTTGGTGTATGTTTCACGAGTTGTCATAATTTTTACCCTACGTGGCACGTAACTCTGGTCAGAAGGAAGAAAAAATAAAAGAAGAAATTTTACCATGCAACCTCACATTTTTATTATCCTTACTCATTAATCGGTTGGCAGTGCATGGTTATTTTAAGGTTTAAAGTATTTTAGTGGCCGTTTTAGTGTAAAAAGCAACATATCCTGTAAAATTAGATGTCTTAAAAATTAATCGTCGGTGATAGTAATATTTGAGTTCAAGTGAAGTATTTTGTGTAAAAATTAGGAAAGAATTAAAAAATTGTTACGTGTTTATTGTAGCATTAGACACATTATTCACTATACTATAAGATTTCCATAAAAAATTGATTTGAATAATTTTAGTTATCATCTGTTTTTGTTTAGTTTTTTATCATAAAATACATTGTTTAAAGCTAATTGTGTTTTTTTTTTCGAATAAACCATACCTACCTACTTTTGTTGCTAACAGCATGCTCTTTCATATTTGTTTAAAAGCCATCCTCATTTTCAAGCAGCATATTTTGCTTATTTGTTATTTAAATTTGTTACAAATGGAAAATTAGAACTGAAACCAAACATAAAGCAGCATATTTTAGCAATAACTTCAGCCATAGGTCTAAAACGCTTACGTTATAACGCCGTTACCGATCTCTATTTGTGTCATTAAAAAAATGAATGGAGAATGAGATTTTTAATAACATTTTAAGTCTTTAATGTAAGGTTTATTATTTTTAGTTTTGCAAATCTAATCATACCATATATAAAGTAATGTTCTTTTCCATCATTTTACCTGAGAAAGCAGGTGTTTTTACATACATTTCATACACATTTTCGGTAATATATTAAGTGTCTAATTAGTTTTTATAATAAATTTGAGGGATAATTATTATTCACTAAAAACTAGCTTAATTTTATTCAAAGAAACAGAATTTTTAATTGTAAAAATGTTTTGTTTTATGTGCAAAATTTAAAGATACCAAAAAATATACTAAAATAGTACTCCAAAAAATACGGTTTCAATAATTAAATCTTCACTATAAATATGTACTGTACTGTACTAAACTGTAATTTTATCTCTATAAATGTATTTTTACAATTACTTTATTGTTTTTACACTTGTAAAAGTAGAAATACGTAAAATTACGTTTGTAACATGATTACAACGTTTTTTATGTAAAATCACTATTTCTTTTTATCAGAGTATATATATATATATATATATATATATATATATATATATATATATATATATATATATATATATATATATATATATATATATATATATATATATATATATATATATATATATATATATATATATATATATATATATATATATATATATATATATATATATATATATATATATATATATATATATATATATATATATATATATATATATATATATATATATATATATATATATATATATATATATATATATATATATATATATATATATATATATATATATATATATATATATATATATATATATATATATATATATATATATATATATATATATATATATATATATATATATATATATATATATATATATATATATATATATATATATATATATATATATATATATATATATATAATATATATATATAGAGAGAGTGTAAAAAGATGGGGAAAAATCAGTCAAAGGAGGTAAAGGAAGAAATAATAATTGCTCAATCTGGAAATAGTGGTGGATCAACAACAACAGCAACACAAGGACAAGATAAATACGTATCCCTTCTTGAAGTCGCTGGACTAATAATTGCTGCTTTTGTAGTAACAGCAATTGGTTACTATTGTTATAGAAGATTCAGAAAAAATTTGCTAAAAAATATTAGAGCAGAAATAAGAAGAAGCTAAGAGTTAGCGTAAGAGAGAAGACTATTCACCCTGACGATTTTGGTTCGATTTATCGGACCCATCGGGAACGTCAACTAGCACCCAAGCCAGGGCTGGCATCGTGGGAACGGGCTAGTAGTGGGCGCAATGCCGCTAGTTCGCAACGTTGGACCCGTCAGCTTCTACGAAAAGGTCACTAGTTCGCAACTTTAACCATCAGCTCCTAGCGGAAGGACTTCACTCAACACACATATTTGGAGGAAAGATGGATATAAGGTCAGATAAAATAAAAATTTATTTTTTTTTTAATTTAATTATTAAATGGCTAGTGTATTTGTAAGCGATTTAAATGAATTATGTCAAAATGCTAAAAAATTTGTTGCTAATGTTGGTAAAGAACCCGCAGATAGAAGAGAAAGTTTGGCCAGGGTTAATAAATTATTGACTGACAATGGGTTGTTAGAAATTAAGTTTCAGTCTTTAAAAATAGAATTTAGTAAGGTACAAAGTGAAATAGCTAATACTGATAAAGTTAAAAGTATTTTTAGTGAAATGGAAAAATATATTAGTGATTCTAAGCAATTACTCTTAAATAGGTTAGGTAGTATAAATAGGGAAATAAATATGACGGATAAATTCGATATAAGAACGGCAGCATCTCTGCTTCCATGTTTAGATGGTTCGGAAAATATTACTAATCAACTAATTGATTCTATTCAACTTTATAGCGATATGTTAGATAATGCTGGTAAATTGCTTTTAATTAATTATGTTTTGAAAATCAGGCTAACTCCAAGTGCAAAACTTCGTTTAAAGCTTAGCTATAATTCTATTGACACTTTAATTTCCGACATAAAGCAACATCTAATCCCAAAAAAATCTGCTGCCGCTTTGGCAACCGAATTACATAATAGTAAGCAACATAATAAATCTATAAACCAATATGGAAAATCGATTGAGGAGTTGTTTATTAATTTAACGTTGGCACAGGCAGATAATGACAACAATAAAATTGAAGTGTTAAAAGAAGTAAACGAAAAATTAGCTATAAACGCTTTTTCAAACGGCTTGAGAAACAACGACCTTCGCACGATAATTAAGGCTAGGGAATATTCTTCTTTAAAAGACGCCATAGTAGGTGCCGCTTCCGAGGAAGTACTAAAACCTTCAGATTCCTCACAATCTATTTTTCACATGCATCAAAGAAATTTTGGAAGAAATTCTCACAGGAACTCTAGTTACAGGGGAAATCGACCTTTCAGGGGAAATTTTAGGGGGCAATCAAGTAATAATAGACCCAGGAATATAAACAATAATAATTATTATGCTACGCGAAATTTTAATCGTAATTACAATGGAAGCCTTCGAGGTCGAGGCACTAATCAAGGTCGTACTAATTACCGAGGTCATCAAAATCAGAACACTTATAATAGAAATTATGTAAATGTGTTAGATACGGAAATTACAGGCTCACAAATCCAACAGCAAAATGGGGAATCATCTAATCAGCGATTTTTTCGTACCTAAAAGTAGAAAATATGTTAACTTAAATTTAAATGGTATGAATTTTGTGCGCGTGAGATATGGTATGAAAGAGTTATTTTTTTTATTAGATACCGGTGCTAGTATTAGTGTTATTTTTTATGAAACTTTAGATAAAAACGAAAAAATAGATATAGACAAAATAATCGAAATAAGAGGTGTAGGAGGTTCTATACTTTCTGGAGGATCAGTAAATTTAAATATTGCATTAAATAATTACAATATTCAGCATGATTTCTCAGTTCTAAATAAATTTGTTCCAAATATACAGGGAGTATTAGGCTTAGATTTTTTTGCTAAGTATAAAGCTAGTATTAATTATGAAACCTTTTTGTTTTCCGTGTGCTGTGATAACTATCAAATATCCCTACCAATGTTATCAAATACTGACTTTAACTTACAAATACCCCCAAGAAGCGAGGCGATTAAATATTGTAAAGCAGATAATGAGGGTGAATATGTTATTATATCGGAAGAAGTGGGAGAAGGAGTATTTGTTTCAGGAACTATAGTGAAAAGTAAAAATGGAGAAATACCGGTTAGATTTTTAAACGTAAATGATCGCGAAATTAACATTAAAAATTACAAACCTACATTAGAGCCTATATCAAACTTTCAAATTTATAATTTTCACAATAATGATAATCTTTCTGTAAACCGTGTTGATAAAGTATTAGACTCAATAAATTTTTCTTTATTAAATCAGGAGGAAAAAACCTCTATTGAGAAAATTTGTGCTAAATACGCCGATGTTTTTCATCTAGAAGGTGACGCTCTTAGTGTTCCTAATCTCTATAAACAAAAAATACACTTAAAAGAAAATTCATCACCAGTTTACGTGAAACCCTATAGACTATCCCAAGCACAAAAATCAGACATTAATAAACAAGTAAAGAAAATGCTTGATGAGGGTATTATTGAAGAAACTAGATGCGAATGGTCTTCACCTCTTTTAATAGTACCAAAAAAGAGTAGTAATATGGTGAAAAAATGGAGGGTTGTAATCGATTACCGGTTACTTAATAAACAAGTAAAAGATGAAAAAATGCCATTACCTTGCATTGCCGAAATTTTGGACTCATTATCTGGAGCAATTTATTTTTCACATTTAGATCTTTCCCAAGGGTATCATCAACTAGAATTACATCCAGATAGTAGGCCATACACTGCTTTCACTACTAACGAAGCCCAATTTTAAATGAAAAGGCTGCCAATGGGATTAAAAATTAGCCCAGGTGCATTTTCTAGATTAATGACTGTCGCTTTTTCTGGACTAAATTACGATTCGTGTTTTATTTATTTAGACGATCTTATTATTTTTGGCAATTCATTACAAAATCATAACATAAATCTCATTAAGGTTCTGCAGAGACTTAGAGAAGTAAATTTGAAGCTCAATCCCAGTAAATGCTATTTTCTTAAGAAACAAATTTTATATTTAGGGCATTGCATTTCTTCGGAGGGAATATCTCCAGACCCCGAAAAGTCCAAAGTCATAGCTGAGTATCCAATTCCAAAAAATTCCGACGAGGCAAAACGCTTCGTTGCATTTGCAAATTACTATAGAAAGTTCATTAAACATTTTGCACATATAGCACGTCCCCTCAACGAACTTTCCAAAAAAGGAAGATTATTTAATTGGACTGAGGAATGCCAAATATCTTTCGATAAATTAAAACAATTACTTATGAACCCCCCTATACTGGAATACCCATATTTCTCAGAAAACAATACTTTTATTTTAAAAACCGATGCTAGTGGATATGCCATAGGATCTGTTCTATGTAATAATAATGATAAGCCTATAGCTTATGCTTCACGCACTCTAAACTCAGCTGAACAAAACTATTGCACAGTTGAAAAAGAGTTATTGGCCGTAGTTTGGAGTGTCAAGCATTTTAGGCCATATTTATATGGTAAGAAATTTGATATTTTTACAGACCATAGACCACTAGTATATTTATTTAAAATGGTAAATCCCTCGAGTAGGTTAACTAAATTTAGACTTACGCTAGAGGAGTACGATTTTACTATAAATTACATTAAAGGGTCAAGTAACGTAAGCGCGGATGCCTTATCGCGTATAAAAATAGACATGAACGAATTAAGAGGAATAAATGAAAGTATGAATGTGATTACTCGAGCACAAGCGAAAAAACAAAAATTGCCTCAACAGGAAGAATTAATAAATTCTACTGACGAAAGGACTGATCACCCTGGAATCGTAGAGTTATTAAAACGTCCCGTTTGTAGTGTAGAATTAATACCGATAAAGAGAGCATTGTTCAATAATTATAAAAATAAAATATTTAATAAATACTGCAGTAATGAAATTTTATATGATGAAGAATCTCAAGTTATTTATTTTTGCCAAGATTGCCGATCGACGCATGACCTAGGTACATCGTTGAGGAATCTTGCTATTACATGTAAAAAATATAATATTACAAAACTATGCATAGTAAAAAATAATCAGACTAGTCAATTTATAAAAGAGATATCGCAATACAAAAATGAAATATTGAACATTGGTCTTAAATTATATATTATTAAAAGTGTTAAAAGGGTAGAAGACAAGGAAACCAGACAATTAATTCTTAACGATTTCCATAACCTTCATACAGGAGGACACGCTGGTATTAACCGCATGTTTAATAATATTAAAAAATATTATTTCTGGAATGGGTTGAAAAAGGATGTGGAGCTTTTTGTCAAAAGATGCAATGATTGTCAAAGATATAAGTATAGTAATCCGAATAAGCAACCTTTGGTAATAACCTCTACATCATCTTCAGCTTTTCAAAAAATTTATCTTGATTTAGTTGGGCCAATAAAACCTGATATGAATGATAATTCTTACATTCTTACCATTCAGTGCGAACTAACAAAATTTATTGAATGTTACGCTTTACCAAACAAAGAGACACTCACAGTATCCAAAAGATTTGTTGAAAATTTTGTACTTAGGTACGGTATTCCCCAAGAAATTTGTACAGACCAAGGAAAGGAATTTCTTTCAAATATTTTTCAAGAATCTTGTAAATTACTAGGAATAAAAACTTTAAATTCAACAGCTTACCACCACGAAACACTCGGTGCTTTAGAAAATAACCACAAGCACTTAGGGGCATATTTAAGGAATCATATTTCAAATTATGCAGAAAATTGGAGTACGTGGGTGCCATACTGGTGCTTCGCGTATAACAATTCTGTGCATACCGAAACTAAATATTGTCCCTACGAACTTGTGTTTGGAAAATATTGTAAACTTCCATCAAACCTTGCTGAAAATAGTGATCCATTGTATAATTTCGATGACTATCCTAATGAACTTAAGTATAGAATTCAAACTGCTTGTCTAGATGCTAAAAATAACTTATTATTATCAAAGTACAAACGTAAGGAAAAATCTGACCAAAATTCTAAAAATATTGTATATAATATAGGTAGTAAGGTATTGTTAAAAAATGAAAATATGAATAATAAATTCGAACCTTTATACATAGGTCCATACAAAGTAGTAGAAGATAGAAACCCAAATTTGGTAATAGATGTTAATAATAAGCATGTATTGGTTCACAAAAATAGAGTTAAGATGTATTATTCTTAGTTAAGTTGGGCATTACATACACAAAAAAAAATAATAATAATAGTAATAATAGTAAGTGTTTTACTTGGGTTACTATAATTAGGTTAAGATTTGTAGAATATATTTTTTTTTTGTTTGTTTTTCTCGCCGGGAAGGTGTACTGGGAAAATATAATATGTTATATTTTAAAGTCATTGACTTCTAATTATTATTATTCCAATAAATGCAAGTATCAACTCAGCAATTACTGACAAACGCCCAGCACAGCTTTTCTGAGAATTATAGACTTAGGTTTAGTTAATTAACTTGTAATATTGATGACTTCGCATTTTAATTATGTACGAATTAGAATATTACGATGCAATTTTAATAAATTAGATTAATAGAAACCATCAACGATTGTGTTTGATTTTCGGTGCGCTAAGCAGAACATTACAATATATATATATATATATATATATATATATATATATATATATATATATATATATTTAGGTTTTGCTGACACTTATAAACATTAAGTTCTATTAAAATTTAGCAGTACCCACTTATGTTCTAGAGTATTTTTTTCCAAAGAGCACCTAGATGCCTCCAAATGTTACCAAAAATTTGACCCTATCGGAAAATAACTAATAAAATTAGGATTTTTTGAAAACTGAACTTCCAAAAAACAATATTTTTAGTTTGAATCCAAATATTTTTGGAGTTATTTACTTCTTTTACAAAATCGAAGCAGATTCAAAAAATTCAATCTATGTTCTACAACTTTCCAATATTTTTCTTAAAATGTTGCTATCGGGGGGGATAGTCTTATTTCCTCCCAGACAGCATGAGTGCGGTATGTCCGCCCATTGATATATTTTTACATAGCAGAAAAATTCTCCATGTATCAGATGACATAAGTGATATTGCGGTCGCCTCCCACTCTATGAGAACAGACAGAATTCAAATCGAGCGGTAGAGATCATTAAAAATGTTTTGATTGCTTTCAAAATATTAAAATTAATTTGTCCCCTTTTAAATCTATAAATATATTTTTCCAATTTGGTCCAAGACGCCAAAGTTTTATTTCGTATTATGCGGATTTTTTCTAATTTATTGGTGAGGTATAAAAATTCCAAAGCGTTTGACGTTACACCTTCAATATAATAAGGGCATTTCAAGAGAAAATTTAAAAAGCTAAGGTCACCCCAATATTTTTTTATTTGAAACTGCAGGCGGTGGGCGTTCGAACAATAAAATATTTATTGGGCTATTTAATTTACCGAGATTTTCCCAGTATTTGCCCATTTGTTTGTTTCGCAGTGGACGGTAGACGGAATATCAAGTGGATATCCGCTAAACAGACGTTGCCACTTACTGGAATTGAAACCTGTTTATTTTATGTGTTTAATAACTAAGTAAATTAAACTGTTTACTGAATATACTGTTTGCTCTATATTGTCAGTATACTCATTTAGCTACTTTTTAGTTTCGATGTCTTAAGACGTTAACCAGTTGTATGTTTTATTTTAATTGATTGCTTATATTTTCAAATTTTATCATATATATATATATATATATATATATATATATATATATATATATATATATATACTGCACAATAATAGATTTTAAAAAATCAGTTTTACTTAATATATCCATACTTGTGAGTGCTTTCCTTATTTTGTAAGTAAATCCAACGTTTTACCTTTATTGCAGGGGTATATGTTGCTTTCAGGTAAAAAATCGTCATTAAAGGTCAGGTCAGCAGCAGTGAGGTTGGATTTCATAGCTGAACATTAAATAAACACAAGACGCGGTGGAATTGACACTAATTTTTTAACTTAGAGAAACAAATAAATTTAATTGTACAAAATAATAGCAATAATATTAACAAGTGAAGTTTGTGTGTTATTATGACTTTGCAAGGTTGACTTAAGTTTAATTATGTTTATATCCATATAATTTCAATGCAGTAATTTTGTTGTTTTTAATATTTCACATAGATGCGTGATACATAAAGTTGAATAAAAAAAAGGTCTAGAGAACTTAGGTCTCTAAATTTTAATGTCACGATGAATAGGTATGATAAACAGGACAAGTGAGCATTTTTTTTGCATTGTAATTTAAATTTGTAGTTAGTTACAATTCGGTATGAAAAAATGCGTTGGACATTCTTTTCGGCCAAAAATATTTTTGTATTTCATTTTTAACCCACATAAATACCTGTGACAGATTTTATATAATCCCCAGGTGATTCTAACCTATAGAAGCCTTTAACCTCAAACAATACGACACTGTCATCACGGTATACATAAACGCTTTTTTGTGTTAAAATTGATAAAGAAGACGTTGGGCAACTAAGTTGCAAAAAACGAGCGCAGAAGAAGTAGGTGGTTAAAAGCAACTGAACGAGAAAATAATTACAATCGTATTTTGTCCGCGAAGATAATTTTGGTGGAAGTTACTTTAGTGAGGCTGCAAATTTAAAACTATTTATTATTTATTATTTTCAAAAATAATATTTAACATCGAAAACTATGTACGATGGTAGCTGACTGGGGGCTTTAAAATAATAAAGAAGCATGTAACTCTACACAGGTTTTTATATGATGATACTACTGGCAGTACAATGCACAGCGTAACAATCAGGTTTATCAAAATGCATGACCGATTCGTCATAGCCAATCAGGTCGTCGAGAAAGCTCCCATTTACGGTGTATTATGCTTATACGCTAACGGCTAGTGTTTTTATGTTAAGCAATAAAGACTTAAGTAATGATGCTTGAAAATTATTCAAGCAGTGGAAATATTAAAAAGTACTATAAATGTCCCCTTATAAGCCTATAAACCATATTATTCTAAGGTAGGTCAACCCTTGAAAGGTTTCTATATCGTCGATATTTTAGATTTTACTCGCGAAATATAAGTATTCCAAAGCGTTTGACCTTACATCATCAATATAATTGGTTGTATTGCAAAAAAAAATCGGAAATTCCCTCGTTATAAACATTTACTTCTGTTCGGGATAGTAAAGTATGGCTTAAGTTAGTTCAGTACATATTATTTAGGAACACATATATACTGCCTTTTCAAGCATTTTTATTGGGCGCCAATTTGTTTCATCGTATTATATTCCTAACAATACGTTTACCATTTCCTATTGCCACACTTGATTTTTGGGCATAATTTAAAATAAATTCAATAAGTAGATTCTTACATTGACACACACCGCACTTTTCTTAAGTCATGTTGAATTCGTACCAGTTTAACTTTATATCACATTTAATTTTTCAGCAAAAGTTAAAGTCAATTGAATACAATTTTTCTTATGTTAATTTTAAAAAAAAATATTTGGCCACCATTTTGTTCCGCCATCTTAAATTCGTAACCCAACCAGTTTTTTCTAGGTATATCACATTTAAAGCTTACAGTTTTTTCAGGCTCGTTTTTTAAAATAAAATATTTTATTAAGGTGCCATTTTGTTTTGCTATCTTATATCCATGCCAAAATGTTATTAGTTCATTTTTATGTAACACTTCATTTATGTGCAATTTGAGGTAAATTGAATAATTAATTTTCTTTGTAATAATTATTTTAACGCTTCACTAGATTGCTAATTTTTTCAACATCCACTAGGCCGCATGGTTTCGTCATATTGTAGCCGTATTTTTCCAAGATGTTAACGGGTCATCCCCATGTGACCTTTAATGAACCTAAATTTTGTAGTTAATAGGGTAAGTAGTTTTATAGCTACGTCGCGAACAGCTGTACAGATCGACTGACTGACGGAATCGAGAAAACATGTTTTTCGGCATCTAGGGACCTTGAAACGAAGATCTGAAATAATCTCGAAGGGTCATTTCTCACGATTTTTCTCTTTTTCGAGGAAAGTAAAAAAACATCTCAAAAATGTTATTAAATTTTGAGTGAAACGTTTCAAGTTCCGTTCAGTATATTTTGTTTTTGTTATCGTAAACTACATTTTAAATTTCTGATATTTTATTTTATTATTCTTAATAGGACTAAACATATAACATCGTTTACTCCAGATTTTGAATTTATAAAATATCGAAAAATAGATAAAAAGTTGTTTTGTACGTAATAACTTTCGTTTCATGTTTTATCTCAATTTGGTTTTAAAAACAGCATATTCTCTAGATATATTGTTATGATTCATGTGGTTGTCTACTACAGAAAGTATTTTATTCACAACAGAAAATCCCCTCTGCGTCTTTTGTTGTTTAACATAATGAACGGTTATTTGCCACAATTAATTTTTAGACAGCAAAATTAGTGCAAAGACTGACCCAAAATAAAACTATGTATGGGCATTGCCATCTAAAACCATTTATTTTAACATATACAATTCCTATTACCCACAATAACTGATGTGCAGTGTAGAGATAAAAACATTTGATTTATTAACAATACGTCAGGTTGTGTATTAGTTGTGTGAGTGACCTTAGGTGTCTAGTCCCTCACATTTATTTTCGATCATATTTTACTATTATCATGAACTTGACGGCTATTTGATTAACAAACGTCAGCTATTCTGATTCATCCGGTTACGGATGTATATGCTATACATTTTTATAATACATAAACATTTCATTTAAAAAAAATTAGCTATTTAAAAGTTAGGAATACTAGACGTAATGTTGGAGAGCTGCAAAGATATTTCTCTAAAATAAATTACGACATTGAAAGAAACTGTGAAACCCGATTTATAAATTTTAAGCAGCTCCGAAGTTATGGGGAAAATATTTTTTTTTGACATGTTAATTTTTTTTTGACACGTTAAAAAAATTGCGATAAATGGCGCCCTTAAAAGTTACATGGAACTGTGAAACTGTATAAAAAAATTTGAGTAGTTCAGAAGTTATAGGAAAAAAAACCATTTTTTTCTAGAGCTGTCAAAATATTTTTCAAAATAGATTGTTTTAAAATTACATGGAATTTTGAAAACCGTTTTAAAAAAATGTAAGCAGTTTAAAAATTAAGAAAAAAAAAACAATTGTTTTGTGCTAACTTCACCTCGTAATTGCAGCTAATGTATATATTCCAAGATCCGTCCATTTTGTGTATCTTTTTGAATACTCCAGCGCCGTAACCAGTTTTCCGACCAACCGCCTACTTTTTTTCTCAAAAATGTCTATCTCTTTAATGCGTAAATGCACAAACATAAGTCGAAGCGATAAGAAATATCAGTGAAAACTCAGCCGTGACATCTACCACCACTGACATGTCAAATATCTCTTTAAATTTTATTATCATCCTAGACCAAAGCCACCTATCATTTCGCGTCGTATATGGATCGGTGCCTATCGATTTTTGACCGATATGTGCACTTTTTTCTTTAAATCAAAAATTTACCCACTTGCTGACTAATTAGAGGGAAATGTTATTAGACCTCCGCGGGTCTGGAAATAATTTCGATTACTATTTGCAGTAAGCAGCAAAATGAGGTTAAATTTGGAATTTAAATTACCAACTTTAAAAAATTGCAGTAATTTAACCATTAAAGTTATAAACTCGAAATTTGGTCACGGTCTAACTAAAAATATCTTGTTTCGTAAAAGAATACCCTACGGCCTTAGATATATTAGTCTCCTTGTAATACAGGATAATGTTTACAAGAAAAACATTTCAAAAATGTTATTATATTTTGCGTGAAAAATTTCAAATGGCGTTCAGTATACTAATCTTGATATTGTAAATTGTATTTTAAACTTGTGATATTTTATTTTATAATCAGACCTATATGCCTTAACCGGACGAAACATGTAATTCCATTTTCTAAAGATTTTTAGTTTATAAAATATCTAAAAATAGATAAAAGATACTTTTGATTGAATGTCTTGTCTATGTCTATTTGTTAAGAATAAACGTTTTGTTTTGTATATAATATGGGCCTTTCCCATTCATTGAATATTTACCGCAATTAAGTTTATAAAAACAGCATAATTTCTAGATATTCCGTTATTGATGCTTGATGTGGATATTTATAACGAAAAGTTCTGCATTCGTTATAGAAAATTCTCTTTGTATCTTATGTTTAAGGTAATTAACGATTGCTTGTTACAATTAATTTTTAAACAGCAAATTTCTCTAAAATAACTTTAAATGACTGATCTAAAATAAAACTAGACATTGCCATCCAAACATATTCCAATCTAACTTCTGCATTTATTAAATAAAAATTCCTACAGAAGTACAGATAAAATAAAAAAATAATACTGCTGCAACTTAGCATCGCAAAATTGAATTTGTACTATACCCAACCCATTCAATGTCTTTGCAGTGTCTTTGCCTTCAGACATTTAACTGTATTCGAAGGGCTTTGCCGATATTGGCCAATTTCTTTTCAATTTTATTTTTATACAATTTCCTTTTATCTTTTTAATTTAGTTCGTAAGGAGTGAGAAAAATGAAATCAAATTTCATGGGGCCGCGTAATATGGGATTGAGGAAAATGAATTCTGTCACTTTTCTTGAATATACAGACATTTTAAAAATATTGTTGTTTGGATGCATTTTGCGGACACATCTGAAAAATTTATTGGATAAAAATGTAAATTTAAACTGCATATATGTGCCATTGTGAAATTCAGCATCTCTTGCAGCGGAGTACAATAAATTAGATATTTCTATGTAAGATTTGTACAACCAACAGGCAAAACGATTTATTGTTAACATATATATGTATATATGTGTATATATATATATATATATATATATATATATATATATATATATATATATAGGAATTTAATTTCGGGTATGCGGTCTGTAGGTCAAATAAATAACTAATTTACTTCCAACATCCTCTATATTTCGTCCTTTGTTTATGACTTCCGAAACAGTAGGGAACGCTAAAATAATTCAGATTAAAATGGTATAAAGAAAATAAACACAAATTAACTGACTGAAGTTACAAAAGCAAGACTATATGTATTTTAATACCAATATTGTCACTTAAATAAATAAATAATTAAATATTAATATATATATATATATATATAATTTTATTATATATACGGTGTCATATTATGGTCATATCCAAATTATAGAGAATTCGTCCTAGACTCTAAAAACTCAAAAAATTTCAAATTTCGTCTATAAGAGGAATATATATATATATATATATATATATATATATATATATAAGTATTTTTAGTATATAGATTTTGTTTATATATATGTATATATATATATATATATATATATATATATATATATATATAGATATTTATATATATATATATATATATATATATATATATATATAACTGCCATTCCCACGGTGTCATATTATGTGTCATATCCAAATTATAGTTTATTTTTAATGTCGTCCTAGACTCTAAAAACTCAAAAAATTTCAAATTTCGTCTATCTTTTGGTTAAGAGGAAGTCAAATTCAAATGGAATCGAAATATGGTAATGTATATTTTTAAATGTGTTTAGGCTATTGGTTGTGGTTAAAATGATAAATATTTTTTTTGGCTTTTTGCAACTTAATAATTAAAGTATTTTTAGTAAATTGCGAGAAAGCTAGAAAAGGATTTTGTTTATGGTAATGAAGGTGTACTCAAAACAAATCGGGTTCATGGGGACGAAGTGGCTTCTATAGGCGAGTAGTAATTTGTGTTTGTCGCAATTACAAATATAAATGGATTTTTTTAATATCATTGCTTTGGCCCCAAATATCCGTGTTTTACAGGCACATCGTCTCGTCTTCTGAGTAGTCGGTTACACCTTATCACTGGAATACATATAAATAATTTATAATTGGCGATTCTATAGTCATAGTTAGAACCATCTGGTTTTGTGTACACATTCTTTCCACTTCCTTAATTACTTGCTTTAAAGGTTATTGAGAAATAATTTTAGCATCCTTTATTTATAGAATAGCGTTACGCCTTTAACTTTAGTTCAAAACAATTCTACCGAATTAAGTTCACAAGAAAAAGGCGAAAGTGAAAATACTATAATATTTCGCTTTAGAAACATTTCATCAAACACATTTTGTGCATTGAGGCCTAAAAATTAAAATTAATAATCAACAAAAAGTTATATTTTTAATCTTGTCGAGGATATTTCACTTTATCAAAATAGCCCTGCCATCTTCATGTTTTTCTTGATGTCATCATTTTTTTCTACATATTGAGCTTTATCCATTCCGAGCCCTCTATAAACTCCTCTTTTTATCTACATATAGTTAAAGGGTTGCACACTTCCTACAAATATTATTACAATTAGTAGTTGAGTATTTCTTTTGCAAAAGAATACACTGGGCATTATTTTTGGAACGAGGCGGTGCTCAGCAACAATTTTGATTGATTCAGAAGTTAATATGGCAGTAATCAAGCGGCATGGAGGGTGACGCTCAAACTCGACTGCTGAAGAATATGTTGAAAGTTGTTTGCAAAATAGGAAAATAACCGCTATGAAAATTTTGAATAAAAATGAAGCTACAGGCTCATTGAGGAAAATGAGGTCCAAAGATTATCTGAATAAATGCAAACGTACTGAAACTAAAATATCAGCAATTTTTACTTTAATTGAGAACTATAAGAAAAAATCAATGAGTAATTTTCAAAGAAGAGCTGATATGCGATTTTCTTATTTAAGTATCTGTAATAAATAAATTGTCTTTTGTAAGTTTTTATTAAAAAAAACTCCATTTTACTCACAATATTGCAGGACGAAACCATGAAAAGTTTGCGCAAAACCTAATAGAATTGAAGCACCTTGTTTCAATGAAAAGTTGATAATAATTTTAAATATTGACAAAAATCGTCTTGTGGAAAGGTGGTTTACTAGCATTCAAGTCAAAGAAAACTGGTGAGTATCATCAAGACATGAAGGCAGATATTTTCGAGGAATATTTCGAGCAAATGCCGGACCTTATTCCTCCTTAGTACCGACTAACGCGGACAACGCTAGTTGCTATTCTAGGAAACTATAAAAAGTACCAAATGCGTCTTGGAGAAAAAAATATTTTATCTTGGTGGCTTACTGTTAAATACACAATATTAAAAATAAGCTATTTCAGATTATTAATTTAACAAGGCTACCTAGCTGAACATATGTGGTTGATGAAATGTCTCTAAAGCGAAATATTGTAGTATTTTCACTTTAGCTTCTTTATTTTTAACTTAATTCAGTAGATTTGGTTTGGGCCGAAGTTAAAGGTTTTGTGGCAAGGCATAACTCCATTCCATAAATAAAGGATGCAGAAATTATTTCTTAAGAGTCTTTAAAGCAAGTAATTAAGGAAGTTGAAAGAATATGTACCCAAAACCAGATGGTGCTAGTTAGGACTATAGAAACGCTAGTTATTTATATGAATTCCTTTGGCAAAGTGTAACCGACTACTCAGAAGACGAGACACAAACACGAGTTGGTTTGAGTACACCTTCATTACCATAAACAAATTCCTTTTCTGCCTTTCTCGGAATTTAATAAAAATATGTAACTTTAATTATTAAGTTGCAAAAAACACAAGAAAAAAATATTTATCAATTTAACCGCGATTTTGATCAAATTTTAATTTTTAATGAGTGATGAATTATTTGGATAATTGGTTTCTGCTAAAAGCAATGGGGCAATTTTGGGGTATCAAAAGTATGAAATATAAACGGGTTACTTTGCTTTAAACAATTCTGTATAAAATAAAATTTGATTCAAAACAGAACCGGAGTTTAACAGCAACTTATGACTTGGGTTTGGATAAGAATAATTTTTATTATTGCGTTGCATCAAAATTTTTAGTACCTAATACTCTGCAGAGGTTGCCTTTTATGAAATGTACGAAAAATATATATTTATCGTAAAGTAAACGAAAACACTTTAAAATTTATTTTACCAAAATAAAACACATAGCAATTGCTTCCCCAACACTCTGTGGCTTCATCAGATGTTAGATCATATATAAAAGTTTAACACAAACTGTAGGTATTAGATACCTGAATTCGTTTTTAGAGTTGCAGATATTGTACAGGTAAAATGTTCTGAATTTTTTGTTTCAATGATTCTAACTGCCAAAGAGAATTTTTAAAAATAGTGGCGTCGAACATTTTTTAAGATTTAATAAGGGTTATACCCATATCTCTTAAAATACTTAAATCTAAAATAAAATAATTGCGTGAAAACATGCCTTGGAATCCTGAAATACAATCTGAAAAACTTTATTTAATAATTTTAAACCCTTCAGAAGAGATAAATAATGATTTGAGGGCCCCTATTAAGACACATTTTTATTGTTATTATTATTCTAGGAATATCATCCTGCAGTGGACTATTTCACTTAAATAACTGGTTATATAAATCTGTTATTTTCAGCTACCCTCCTTAGCAAGTCCTCAGTGGTAAGAGAGTTTGCCTCCCATCTGGAAGGTCTGGGTTTGTGAGTTGGCTTAGCGGACAGTTTTTCTTTAACAAAAATTTAGTGCTTGATATGCCTGGTCCTGTGCCTCCCCGAGTTGCCCTCATTAGGATAATACAATAGCGACTTTGTTTGCAGACTTTGGGTCAACTGTGGCTTCCTACTCAGCACATTTACCACAAGACACAACTGCGTAAAAGGCAACAGGAAACCACTATGCATAACATAATGTCCTAGTGTAGTGCATTCAACAAACCAGCTATATCTTCAGAAATAAACTGTTCTTTTTTTGACAATTTAACTAACAAATAATTGAATTTTAAGCTAGTGGCTATTAAAATAAAATTAAGTCATTCTCTATAAATCAGGTTAATTATGTTATTGTTTAGTTAACATATAACCTATTTGGAATATTTCGGTTATAATTTTGATTCAGGGTTGAAATTAAATAAAACTAAATCAATAAATCCACAATAATTTGGGACCCAAGGTCAAAAATAAACATGCAAAAAATCAACATCAATTCTTTCTATAATAATTTTACCTAAAATCTAATCAAATTCAAGATAGAGTGCATGTAAACAAAAGCTAATATGTGTGTAATATGGCTTTAAAAGTTTGTTAAATACTTATATCATAATAGGTCACTATTATTTAAAGGCGTATTTATTCCATGAGCAATATATTTTGTTTACATACACTCTATCTTAAATTTGAATACACTTTAGACATTCTATAGATTATTTTTTTTATTTGGAAACAGTAAAGCAACTTTTTCGAATAGATTGTCTTAATGTAAATACTGTAAACGCATGCTACCCATTTTAGTATTAATTGGTATTTTAATTTGCACTGATTTCAAGTTTTAATAATTAAATTTGATGTTTATATTTACGTTCTCTGTAACAATAATATTTCGATATAAAATGTTTAATATTTAAATAATGTTAAATGCATTAAAATCCAACCTACATTGTCTTGCCACATTGCATAATTATCAGGATGTTCTGTTTACTATAATATCGATACGAACACAGGTCTAAGAACAAGCAGTGAGAAGAGCACATCTCTAATAATAGTTCGGAGCTGTTTGGGTGTCATTATGTGCTATTGGTAGCCATGCTGAAAGTTAAAAAATTGTTTACTACATAAGTTGTTTAAAGGAATTTTATAAAAAAAAGGAAAAAAAATCTTTCCTTATTCCTAAATAGGTTGAAAACAGGTCATTTGAAAATCATCCGACGATAAGACAAGACTGAGACTCTTTTCAGGCTAAACCTTAAATATCTTATAAGGTGAGAAGTAAATTGTAAAATGTAATTTTATGCTGTCTTTTTAGTCTAAACCATAATAATTTGTTTTCAGTTTGTTACTTTTTTTATTTATTTTACTGCTGTGTATGGAAACGTAAATTTCAGATAATTACCTGAATTAAAATAAACTGCTCGTCATAAAAAACGTAACACCTAGTTTTTTGGGCAATATTTGAAAGGCCATATTTCGAAAAGTACTTAATTGATTTTGTAAAGTTGATTCGTTGGCTCACATGACTAATTTTGGAAATACGCTATTTGTGATATAGCATATAATACAGGGTGTTAAATAAAGAGATGTTTTTTTTCCTAAATTTCATGTCATCCCCATTTATAGGAGAGTTGAGTTAGAGAGTTGCAATAATTTTTCATATTAACAGTAGGTCAATACCTCGGGCCGTTTTCGAGATTTTGTGGATATCTTAGCCTACTACGATTATACGGCAATTTTTATAAAATTGTTGTTATTCTACAGTTTATTCTTAAAAATTTCCAAAAATCTTTTGTAACTTAATTTAATTTAAATGATAATTTAATAAATGATTTAAACAAAATAACGAAACCATATTGTCACGTTAAAGCAACAAAAAAATTAATATTTTGTTGGCCCACCGCCTACACGTAGAACGTCTGCTACCCTATTTGGCATGCTGTTTACCAAGTCTGCAATAAAATCTTGAGGAATAGCCTCCCATTCTAACCGCACTGTATTTGCCAAATCATTCAAATTGTTTATTACATACTCACCTGCATTTATCTTCAGTTTCATCCTACTCCATACATGCTCTATAATATTCATATCAGGAGATCTAGCAGGCAATTCCATTCGTTCAATGTTGTTCTCCCTCAAAAATTCTTGAACGACTCTTGCTCTGTGCGGACGAGCATTATCGTCTATCAGTATAAAGTCATTCCCGAAATTTTGAGCGAAAGGAACAACAATCTCATTTAAGCACCTTTCTCTATATCTCTCAGCATTCATACTTTCTCCGATCAACACTACTAAATCAGTCTTACCATTCTGCATCACACCGCCCCATACAGTAATCCCACCACCTCCAAATGCTACATTAGCTTCCATATTTTCTTCTACATACCGACTATTCCTTTCTCTCCATACCAAAATGCGTCCATCACTTTCATGCATATTAAACCTACATTCATCAGTAAACATGCACCTATTCCATTCGGCTATTCCCCAATTCGCATGTTCACGTGCCCATCTCCTTCTGGCAGCCCGGTGAACAGCAAGCAAAAGAGGGCAGGCAGCCCTTCGTCTAGCATGTAGGCCATATTCGTGCAATCTTCTACGAACTGTTGCTGATGAAACTTCCACGCCGGTGGCTTCTCGAATAAGGCGGTTCTGACGTAGGTTCGTTACCCTGCCGCGACCACTGCGTCCAATGTTGCGGTAAGCAGAGGTCCCGTGTATTGTGTGACGTTCAGTTGCCCTGTATATGGATGTTGGTGTTGAACCCATGATGTCAGCAATGCCCCGAAAAGACATCCCACGCTGATGCAGTCTAAAACATACAATAAATATGAATGTTTTAGGAATTTTTACATTTTTTTGAAAAAAAGTGAATAAAATACACTTACCTTATAATGTTTGTCAATTCACGATCCCCAAAACGAACCATTGTTGGATAAATTTTGTTATAAAGATTTGAATAACTTTTTATGTGTGGTGAACGTGTAGCGTTTATTGACAGTACAAAACAAACCAAAAATGCGTATCCATAGCCTACTACGATTATATGGCAATTTCTATGAAATTATCGTTACTCTGCAGTTTAGTGTTAAAAATTTACAAACTACAAAATCTATTGATACGTTGACTTTACAGAGTTTTAAGACAGATCATGTGCTATAAGTTTACATATACAAGGTGATTCGTTAAAGTAGAGAACTTGAATTACAGCATGCGCAAAAGATTTTTTGTAAATTTTTAGGAATAAACTGTAGAATAACAACAATTTTATAAAAATTGCCATATAATCGTAGTAGGCTAAGATATCCACAAAATCTCGAAAACGTCCCGAGGTATTTACCTACTGTTAATATGAAAAATTATTGCGACTCTCTAACTCAACTCTCCTATAAATGGAGATGACATGAAATTTAGGAAAAAAAACATCTCTATATTTAACACCCTGTATTATATGCTATATCACAAATAGCGTATTCCCAAAATTAGTCATGTGAGCCAACGAACCAACTTTTCAGATTTTGCAAAGTTTTTCAAAATCAATTAAGTACTAGGTCGTAACCCATAATTGTGTCAGCGGGGGTCTTGTAGGGTGAATTTAATATTTTGGTTTATGGGTTGACGTAAGAAAACGTGGTAATTACTTGGGAAAGGTGTAACAAAATTATGTGGGAATTTTAACAGTCATTTTGTAATATGTCTTTGAGCTTTTTTTGGTAGACAAATGTGGCAAAACAAATAGTAATTAGATGGAATTTTCATGTTTTTTTTTTAGTTTTGGTTTCGCTAACCAAAACTCGTGCCCTAAACTAGGCATCAATCAATTGAAAAAAGGGCACACGTGACCTTCAAGTTGAACCCTCGAGTGGATCTATTCATTCACATGGCAATACAATCATTTGTGACTGATACACGAGTGCTTAACGAAAGGCCAGTGAATTGTTCAAGAGAAAGCCGCCAGGAAGGTGGAGATCATTTGTGAGACAGTTCCTTTGAATTTTTTACGTATACTCAGGTTGATATTTCAGTAATATTTCAAGATCAAGGATATTCTTTTCAGTATATCGACATTTTATCAATAATATCAAAAGCTACATTTAAATACATTCTGAAACCGTTATTGTTATATATTTTTAAACATATATAAATATTTAATTTATTCATTCAGTGAGCCTGGGTGAAATAAACCGTTGTTATTCAGCTTTATCATTTTTTTCATCATATTCTTTCAGATACCTAAGGAGCCACAGGACGTATCTATATTTTTGAAATAATAAACAAGTTTAAGGAAATTATTTTGGCTACTGGCGCTCGTAGTAAGTTTTAACTGGTAACAGAATACGCAACAAGTGACAGTGGCGTATATAAGGGCGGTTTGGAGGTTTAACACCACCTAGAAGCCATGTCTATATACGCCACTGAGATTCAAATTCAACATAGTCCTACCGTCTATAGTCTAGCCGAGGCTTTCGTACAATGTACGATAGAGGTTAAAAAAAGTATGTTATACTACACTACTATGTACGGAAGCGTAGAAGGGCCACCATTTTTTTTTATTTTTCAATTCTGAGTTTAAAGTCGGAATTTAATAAAAATCTGAGTTTAAAGTCGGAACTTAATAAAATCCTGAGTTTAAAGTCGGAATTTAACTAAATTCTGAGTTTAAAGTAAGAATTTAACTAAATTCTGAGTTTAAAGTTAGAATTTAATAAAATTCTTATTTTCAAGTCAGAATTTAGTCTATACGATTGCATAACAAACTGGAACCAAAAAAACAAGTTCAATATTCTTGTTTGAATAATGGCAAATGCGCTATGAATTGTTCCATCAAACTACAGGTAGTTAAAAAATGATAAAAGGAGGGAGGGTACAGAATAAAAGTCTCCTATTTTGATTTTGAGTGTTAAAGAAGTCTCTGACAAATTAAACATATGTTTAATTAGTTCATTTTATATATTTTTAGTTATTTCTATTGCTGAAAAAAAAGCCAAAATGAACTTAAGACATTTTTATTAAAAAGAACCACGTATACAATACATGTACAACAAAAGGTACATAAAAGAATAAAAAACGCAAAAATACTTACAAGAAAACATATACATTAAAAGTTCAAAATAAAAAAGGTAATACAAAACGGTAAATAAGTCTTAGGAAACGGTTCAAATATGCTTCAACGATGTACGGGTGTCTCGCTTTTAGAAGTTAAAACGAAGCATACTGACAGATGTCCCTCTTTGTTTCAGGGATTCAAGTTAAGTGTCCTATTGGAAATATCTGGAGACCCAACGAATAGGATGTTTTAAGAATTTGGCTTTGGTCATAGATGAACATAATATAGTCTCGTTATAAAATATTTTACATTGCGCGGTGTTGCCGCTTCTACCTCAAACCGGAGGCATCATCCGTTTTTTAAATGAATGCACTATATTTTATTAAATTTTTACATTTTTCTGAAAGATGCAAACACTTATTGAGTTACCTTTCTCATGCCTAAATTTAACTATTTTCGAGAAAATGGCGCTTGAGCAATGACAATTTTGACCCTTTGAAGCTTGGTAAATCTCAAACGAGTTTACTTGCAACGAAATGGATTTCACTTATCTTAATATTTAATTATCTATCTCCTGATACCAATTTCATTTTTGACAGGAGATGTCAAAGATGCATTTCTTTAAATTCTGACTTTAAACTCGGAATTTTATTAAATTCCGACTTTAAACTTAGATTTTTTTAAATTCTGACTTTAAACTCAGAATTTAGTTAAATTCCGACTTTAAACTCCGAATTTAGTTAATTTTTGACTTTAAAGTCAGAATTTAGTTAAATTTCGACTTTAAACTCAGAATCTTGTTAAAGTCTGACTTTAAACTTAGAATTTTATTAAATTCTGACTTTAAACTTAGAATCTAGTTAAATTCCGACTTTAAAGTTAAAATTTAAAAATAAAAAAAATTCAGGACCTTATACGCTTCCGGAACTATGAATATTAATTTCTAAATAATAAAATTTGTCCTATGAGGTATTCCTTTTGATCATTAAGTATTGTTTTATCAACTAATAGACCCAGTATTAATAATATGAGATTATGTTGAAAAAAGTGTATATAAATATAAGAAAATAATAGATATTTTTGCAGGCCAACTATTGAAGTATAAGCTGTCTTTAAAATGGAGCTACAACTTAGGACATCATAGTAAAATCAAAACAATCTTAATTCACGTTTGGCAAATACAACAATTTTGTTTGTGCATATTATTTTGTTTAAAGGCTCTCCTGTAAACAAAAATAATAAAATATTTAACGAGCCGGGCTAGATTTCAGTTATACTCTTTGACAAAAATGAGATCAAAGAAAACAACTTGATGATGATGATAAAATTAGATACATAGTAAAATTAATTTTTAAACTTTTAGTAAAACTGCATAATGGAAGGTTTGTCTCTAAGTAGATTGGTTCAGTTTTATATCGAAAAGAAATCCTGTTAATTTATATAATTTCGCGTAGACATCTTCGAAATTACGCTTTATTAAAGGCAATCTATCTACTTTATACGAATATAACTTTTATTGAAAACTGAAACAGTGTGTAAGGGAAGTGATCCAAATTGTATCAAAGAGATCGCTTTATCGGTTCCCTACTGTGCCAGACTAATGTCCCCTTTTTGATAATTTTCCAGTGGTTGACAGAAGCTTTGCCGGATTATTTATTTCGCTTCAGTAAATTTAAGATCGGTTATGGGAATAGAGTTTTAGACAGAATTTAAGAAGTCAACATTTTAGAGTATGAAAATGCAGCCAAAACCATTAAGAAGCAATTTGTATCAGAGTTTTATACTTTTACAATAATAAAAGCGATTTGAATAATATATTTTAACTTATGTTTGAACTAATGTTGAAAGAAATCTCTCTTCTATAATAAAATAATTACTTAAAATACTGTAAATTTTCCATAACAATCAGGTATCATCAGATGAACTGTTAAAATTTTGGTAAGAATTTAGCATAGCGGATCAAAATGGAGTCGTGATAAAATGTTTAAAGAATCAATGTTTGGATGAAATTTTTATATTTGATTTTTTAAATTTGATTTTACTTATTCAAATAAATTGAAGCACAAAAATGTAGTATGATACAGTAATGAACTAAAGGAATTGAACATCAACCTTTCTCCATAAAGATAACTTGCTCTACTTTTATTTTAAAAATCATTAAATTGGCATTATCCGGATCTTCATTTTTTGGGAATTATCCCTTTTATGAAAGAAATTATACACAGTTTAATTCTACATGTAATTATTTAGTGAAATATACCAATTGTGCTTTTCCCTTTGCACAATAAATAAACATAATAATTTATTATGTGAGAAATTTCGAGCAAAAGCGATCTGTAAAGGACTTTCGGCGGAAGTCCTACGTATTTCCGTATAATTCCATTTGTTAAAGGAAGTAAAAAATAGGACAATTTGCAAATGTATACATGGTGCGTCAAACTTAGTGGCCCATATAAAATATCTGGAGATCCAATGAATGGAAAATTTGGCTCTGTCCGTAAGTGAACATAAACTTTCTTTTTGCAGTTATAAAAAATTCTTTTCGATGCGCAAAGCAGGTCATATTGGCTCTCTCTTTTTTGCATAGTTGGCAATGTTTAAGTCATGGCCACTTTGAATTTGAAACCCGTCAGAATTTTAAATCGATAAAAACAATGACGCGCATGTAATTGTCACTTTTGGTATGCAATATCAGTATTTTCACCAACTTTCAAATGTTCAACAGTAAATAATTTTTTTTAAAGATTTGATACTATATCAAGATTTTCAAACTTGTGTTCGATATACTATTTTAAAATACTTCTATTTGAACGATGCTTCCCGCTGCTTACGGTAAAGGTAAAAATTAATTCCTTTGGTTTTTGTATATAATCCAGTAGCGGGCCCAGATATTTTTCTGACGCCAAAGTCTAATGATAAAATTACAATTGTATCCTATTTTTTGAAAATAACTCGGGTTTATATCTTAAAATATGTGCCTTCCAGGAAAAAAACTGAACCCTAACAGAGATATGAGGTGTACCAAGAATTAAAATTTATGTAAAAAATACAATAAGCATTTTATACGAAATATTACCGGTGTTGTAATATATTATGAAACGTATAGCAAGGGTTGCATCAATCTTATTTAGCTGAAAAAATGGAAATTAATTCCCCAAAAAACATTAGAAATAATTTAATTTCTATCATGCCAAGGAGTCACTTGCGGTGTGATTCTAACAAAATATTAATAATTATTATTCAGTACTGTTTTGCTGCATTCCTATTACCATTAATTAATATTGGTATTAAAGTTATCTTTACATTTATTTTTTTAATGGTTCATCCTTATATTTTACTTTTTTCCTGACTCCCCGAAAATATTTGTCCGCTACTATATTTTTTACCGAAAACTTTAAAAGGATTAATTTCCCCTTTTAATAAATGCCACCCCTATCTTGAAAACTGTGAGAGTTATGAAAATTTTCTTTTCAGCTTATTGATAAGAATTTAAAAAATATAGCAGAACTAAAAACGCTGTCTTTACAAATAACTGAGAAACGCTACAACGGCAAAATAATCCACTTCGTCACGAATTTATGTATAATGTACACAATAGTATGTCCATTATTCACTTTCAGTACATTTAGATTATCCAGTAACCACTTATTTAAGGTAAAATTGCCTTTTCATTTCCTGTTATTAAAAATTACTTAGATTTTAGAAAAGTATATAAAATAAAATCATAACTTTAGCATTTAATAAAACAAAAACACAAAGCTGAATTTTTCTTTAAAAAAGGATTTTAGTAAACAGAATAGAAACACAAATTTCGGGGTACCCCAATTTTTTGAATAAGGTTGCATGCCTCGAAAAATGCATGTCGTTTATTTATTTATATTTCATTGGTAGGTTACAAGTTAGAGGTTTGCCATTCAACTCATGACACAGTTTTAGATAAAAAAAGTGTTCTAATCGTAATTCGTTTGGTAAGGAATTTAAAGATATTTTTTTAATTTAAACCTTAGAATAGAATCAGATAGTCACAATTATATACTACGTTTTAAGAATAATGACTTAGACGAAGTTGAAACTATACTATGTTTTTTTTTAAATATCAAATTGTGGTATATTTGACTTAAATTTTGTATGTCTTGTTTGTCATTTACTGCATTTTTTCTTTTTTTATATGAATCATGTGTTTGATAATAATTAATTTCTGGTACAGGTCATCTTTATCAATGATTTTGGTTTCAGAAAAATTAAATCCGAGTTTTGTGCTTTTGTCATGTTTGTGTAATGCAGTAGATGCATTCTTTGTATACTTATGCTCTTTTATTCTATTTTCTAAGAGTTGGGTTGTCACACCAATATATTTCATAGGGAAGTTTAAACAAGGAATTTCATATACGCGATTGGACTTTATATTTTTGGGAATTATAGTTTTTAATTTCGTAAATAGGAAGCCTATCAGGTTCCGGGATTTATGACACACAATTATGTTATATTTTCCTAACATAGGTTTTAATTTTCTTATTTATTAATATTATTTTTTTGCGTAATATATTGTCTTACGTTTTCGTTGAGATTGTTATAATATATATAAGTCCTTTTTTATCACATTTTCTGGAAAATGATTAGCCCTCAAGGTGTCTTTAATTTTACTAAGCGTTTCAGGACTGTATTCTGGTGACGTTATAGATATGGCACTGCCAGCTAGATCAATCACAACACTTCTATTTTGTTTGCATGGATGGTGAGAATTAAAATTAAGATATTATCCAGACCAAGTTTCTTTTGTAAACCACTTAGTTTTTAAATTGTTTTTTTTGTCTAAGTATAGTAAGGTCAAGAAAATTTATTTTGTTTTCTGTTTCAACTTCAAGAGTGAACTGAAGTTTCGGGTGGAAATTATTGAATGCTAAAAGTAGTTCTTCTATTTCATTTTCTGGAACTGATACTAGACAATCATCTATATATCTCTTAAAAAAAGTAATATCAAAATTCAATTTTTCGAGAACTTTCTCTTGTGGGTATTCCATCTATTCGTGCGATTGATGAAAATTGTTTTTTCTATTGAAAATAATTATTTGACATTATAAGATTTAAAACTTCTAAGAATTCAAGCTGTGTTATAGTTGTGAATTTTTAAAAAAATATTCCCTTTGCTTTTTATAGCACTACCTATGAGTTCATTTGGTATATTAGTATAAACAGAAATTATATCTAGTGATATAAATTTTGAATTTGGTGGTATTGTTAATGTATCTAGAAAATGTTTAAATGCAAATGAGTCTTTTATGCGATAACTCTTTTTACCTGTGGTATTCGACAAACATTTTGACAAATACTTTGAGAGCTTGTAGAAAGGAGATTAAATACATGAAACTATAGGCCTGAGGGAAATGTTAGGTTTATGCAATTTGGGTAGGCCATATTTTAGGCGTGACGTGGAACGTCAGTTAATACATTTTTGTTTCAGAGTTTTTATTACAAAAGTATTATTTTTATTTTGGAAGATGTTAGTTGAGTCATTCTTTAAAAGTTTATAAGTAATGGTATCATTTAAGAGCTGATTCATTTTTGTGTCGTAATCGGTAGTATTTTTATTTATATTAATATAGTAGTTTAAGTATGGTTATTTGAGGATTATC
Organism: Kuschelorhynchus macadamiae; assembly: GCA_030620095.1. NCBI lineage: Eukaryota > Metazoa > Arthropoda > Insecta > Coleoptera > Curculionidae > Kuschelorhynchus > Kuschelorhynchus macadamiae. The sequence goes on from JAUTXW010000322.1 coordinate 1,768,408, forward strand.
TTTAATGAATAACTTTGTTCTAATATGTTGTTTCTGTATTCGTTTTTGAAAATTGGTAATTTTATTTTTTTATGTTTAATTTTTATTTTATCATTGGTAATTATATTTACTACGTCTGATCTTATGCTGTCTTTTATTTCATTTGGTTTATCTTGCAAAGCTGACTCAACACAAGATATACATTCTGTTAAAGGTAAGTTTTTTTCGTTTTGTATAGGAAGCGAGAAGTTTTTACCCAAAACAAGAACTTCTGCTGTATCGTTCACAAAATGTATGAATTTCGTATGAACCAAGTTTAAATTATTAGGGCTCATTTACATTTAAATATTTTCTAGATACATACCACCAAATACAAAATTAATATCACCAAATGTAATTTCTTTGTATACTTATATACCAAATGCACTTATAGTTAGTGCTATAAAAGGCAAATATATATAAAAAAAATTACAAATCTCCTCAGCTTGAATTCTTAAAAGCCTTAAATGTTATAATGTGAAATAATTATTTTCAATACAAAAATCAAAAGTCATTCTTGAAGTTGAAACAGAAAAAAATATATATTTTCTTGTCTTTACTATATTTAGACAAAAAGAAAATAATTTAAAAACTAAATGGTTTACAAAACAAAACTTGGTCTGTGCGATATCCAAATTTCAATTCTCACTAGCCATACAAAGAAAATATACCGTCCTGAAGCCCTTAATAAAGTTAAATCATTTTCCGGAAAAATAGATACAAAAAATAATCAAACAAAGGACTTATATCTATTATAAGAATCACAACGAAAACATCAGACAAGATAATACGCAAAAAAATACATTGCAATGCCATACACATTTTAATTATCTGAAAATATAAAACATATCTTAGGAAAATATAACCTAATTGTGTGTCCTAAGCTTTCCTATTTACAAAATTAAAAATTAACATTCCTAAAAATAAAAGATCCAATCTCGTATATGAAATTCCTTATTTAAACAGCCTTATGAAATATATTGGAATGACAACCCAACTCTTAGAAAATGGAATAAAAGGGTATAAGTATACAAAGAATGCATCCAATGCATTACACAAACACGAAAAAATCACAAAACACGAGTTTAATTTTTCTGAAACCAAAATCATTGATGAAGATAACCTATACCAGATACAAATTATCAAAGAAATGATTCATATAAAAAAATGCAGTAAATGACTAACAAAACGTAACAAATTTAAATCAAATATACCACAATTTGATATTTAAAAATAACGTAGTATAGTTTTAACTTCGTCTAAGCCATTATTCTTAAGTTGTAGTATATCACTGTGAATGTCTGATTCTATTCAAATATATATATATATATATATATATATATATATATATATATATTGTGTTTTCATCCCGGGTGTACATCCGTTTACTGCTGTCGTTCTGAAAAGAACAGTTTTGCTGACGTTGCGCCAAAATCACATTAGAGACTCTATTCGGACGCGAGAAAGAAAACTGTTCTTTTCAGAAGGGCAGTAGTGAACGGATGTACACCCAGAATGAAAACACATCGTATTTTTCCATCCGTGAAGGAGTAAAAATCAACATATATATATATATATATATATATATATATATATATATATATATATATATATATATATATATATATATATATATATATATATATATATATATATATATATATATATATATATATATATATATATATATTTACATATATGAGACTATATCGGTGTTGTTTCGTGGATTTTTAAAGTTTTGATTTTTGATTCTTGGAGGTAATAAAAGCATGTATGAGCGTTGGGTCCCAAAGAAAGTTTCTTGAGGTCTGTTATGTTTTTTTTTACTTTTCTTTTCTTTTAACTCAAACATAAACATGACGTTTTGCACAACCTTAACGGCTTTACTTTGACTGTAGTAGAGTAGGAGTATAGTAAGATTCCTGTCTTTGTATTTTTCAATTTATTTTCCGTCCATCCTTATATTGTATTATAAAAAACTGCATTTTGTCAAAAACAGGAATTTTAAACACAAACCTATTAGAAATGTTTATAATATACGAAAAAAAATTAAAACAACCAAAACTAAATATTATAATTTTATGATATTCAGTATGTCTACTTAAGTTAAGTATATAATGATATGGAAATATAAATGATTTCTCATAAAAAAATCTTCATGAGTTAAAACCTTAAATGCCAGCACCAACAAATATCTACGAGGATATCTATTCCTTTTTCGCATGAGGCTTCCCAACAAATATGAACCTTTCACTTTATTAATAAATCATGTAATTCTAAAGTGTACATGCCAATTTTCAGATAGATAGATGTAATTGCCCAATTGAATGTAGGTTTCAATTCTGATCAAGTTATTTTTATAAGAATTTTCGATATTACCAAAAAGGTTTCTTTAATCTTGAGCCAAATTCATATTTTTTTCAGAAACTCTATAATAAAAAATTATTATCAGAATGTGGCAATTAAAAATAATATTTTTCCGTCAAATTAACAAAAAAACGTCGTCCACATAATTACGACTTAAGTAGATAGACGGTACATTATACAAACTTATAAATATTTCTCAGCCGAATGAGATTTTTTGGAAAATTACCCTTTATTTTACCTGTAAACTCGTCGCAACTGCTAGCGAGATTGTGACGGACAAATACAAACAATATTCAGTTAATTTTTGCAAACTGCAAAACGACATATTTTCTTCTTTGAAATAATTAAATGTCTCAACCTATCTTTATCTATATTAAATATTCTGGTATACTTAAAATTTTTTGATCAGATATATATAAAGTATTTTCATCGATATTATTATCAAAAAAGTGGTTATTAATAAATAGTAAACTACTTTAACTTCTTCCCAGTGTACCCTATCTTTTAAGTCAACCTATTCAATGCAGCTGATTTCTAAAAATTGCGCTGACCAAACTTCTAAAATAGTCTAAACAATTTTTATAAAACATCCTCACATGAGAAACGAACCATTCCTCATTAATGATGCCATGTTCTTAAATCTTGTTTAACTAATAGGGGTAGAAATGCACTATTTAATTTTCCTTTAAGTTTTTTTTTGTAATTCTCGGGAAACCTCGGCAATAGTTTTTTTGTCCTCGTCTACATATTTTACGGAATCTGAAAACAAGGAAGCCTGAGAATGCAGAAACTTTAACCATAATTCCAAAGTATTACTTTAAAAATTCAATGTAAACAGGACATTTTTTTACTGAATTAAGATACGACTTTAAGGGTATGTACAATTTAATTCGCTCAATTGCAGGAAGCAAAGAGAGCTACCTAGTTTTACTGTTAACAATTTATGACATTCAATTTCAGCATCTTCACAAAATGTTTTTAAAGTTTCTACTTGAACGGTAAAAATATAGAAATGACTGTATACTTTATTTAATATGGTATCTATACCGATTGGTAATAGATCTGTTACTGTTTGGATTGCATTATGGATAATATGGGTTGTGCTCCCTATACCCAAAAGTTTTTGTGGAACTTTGTGTTTCAGTTCAAGAAATATATTTTTCCTGCCTTTTCGCGCAACGCTCCCGAATTTTTAAATTATTATTATTTAAAATTTCGATAAAATGAGTCCTCTCAAATCTGAGGTTTCACTAGAAAGAGATATTAAATCTAACATCTTAAATATTATTAAATAATTTAATGTCTTTATGATTAAACTGATATAAAATTAAAATAAAATTTACGTCATTAAGTTGTTGTTTAAGCTCAGACATTGCAAAAGGACCTCTTGTGGCTAAAGCCAAATTTGCTTCAAAAAGCGACGATAAACTAGAAGAACACACTGCGTCATTTATACTTTTAATATGTTTTGTAGCCTGAAGATTGTAATGTCCCTGCGTCCGCCAGAGGAGATTGAAAATTTACTTAGACATTTGTCACAAAAAAACATCAGATTCGCAGGTCTTTGCTTTCTTTACAATCTTTACAAATCTTTTATTAATTCCTGGGTGAATTTGCATTCGCGTCTCTGTCATTTAATGTTCGGGCTCTTTAAGGCCATGTTGAATTACTTCTCCTATTTTTACAAACGCTAAAAAGAAAAAAACAAATAATAAATCATACCTTTACTTTTCGTCTCTTATCTCACTCGTAACTGAGATAATTTAAACTTTAGTCTCTTGTCTCTATCAAAAAAATTCCGTTATTTACATAAACTTAACTCAACTAATGACTAAAATGACAAAATATATATTATATTCATACAAACTATAACAAAGCAATTTTACTCCAAGAAAAAAAAAAGAAACTCAAATCGTTTTCATTTAAGTAAATGTATTCCGCATACTTGCTTTAGCTGACAAGTCACGGGGCAATCCGGCTAAAAGCTAATAAAATTTATTAAACGATCTGAATTTGATGTTTCAAGCATTTTCTGGAAAACTGTCAGCAATTATGTCACTACCAGGCTGTATGTGCGTTGCGCGGGATGTCCTAAAATTTTCTTATTTTGATATGGAATATCATCGTTTTTGCTTGTACGTGATTTTCGATGAAACTTAAATTAACAGACACACAAATTAATCAACACATTTTTGTCGAAAATTAGAAATTTATTTGTTTTGCTCGGTCTCGTATAGACAACGGCACTAATCCCTAGGGATTAAAAAAATATCAAAGTCTTGAAAAGAAATAGAGCTTCCATTCTTATTCTCGGCGCATATTCTGATAGAAGAGGAAGCGACTCATAATTGTTTTTTCTGAGAACGGAGGATCTCTGCAAACACAAGGGTAGGCCTCTCTTTGAGCAATTGTACACATCCGGGATCTAGGAGGCACCAGCCAAACAACAGCAATAAATGTTCGTGCTTTTGCTGCGAAATAGAAAACAAAGTATTTACTGAGACGCGTATGTTCTTTTTTTCCCCAAAGAAAATACTCATTGATTATGAAAAAGCAGTAATTAATTCAATTAAAGAAGTGGTTCCAGCATCATTAATAAAGGATACAATTGTGACTTCTCTAAGGTTTATCGAAAAAAATCCAAAGGAGTGGTTATAGTTTACAAAAAAAAAACAAGATGTCAGAAATGTTGTCCGAATGTGTGCAGCTGATGAAATAAAGTAAATACTTAGCAGCAAACAACGCACAGCTGACGATATTCGATGGTTATTTCGTCGACCAATGGCTGTATAGTGATTTTGTATGAGTAGTTCGCTAGGAAAGATATAGAACCACCAATGCACCACAAACTCAACAACAGGCTTGATAAAGCCATTCTTGTTATTTACTTTCATGTCTTTGACAAGAAATTAGATGCTATAGAATCTCCCAAGAGATAAAAAAAAATATATCAACATTAATCAATAAATATCTAATCGTTGATGGATTTTTAAACACATAGTCCAAATTAAAGTATGTTGTCATATTCGATTAATAAATATTGTGTAATAGGTAGTATTATTTTCATTTCATTCAAGTAATATTTCTTCTCTTGCCCTTGATTAGGCTATTACAATATAAAGCTATTACAATTAACTTACTAATGGGGTAGGTTATTGCTACGCGCGAGCTGTGACATAATGTTCTGTAGAACAGTTTTTTGCCACATACCTAACTGTAGGATTGAACTAACAAGGTATCTAATAATGAGAACAAACCCTTATTTATATTTCTAACTGCAAAACTAAGAAAACAACGAAATGCAGAAATACCAAGAAAGTGAAGAGCCCCAAGGCACAGGAACTAGTGGAAGCCAGTTACAAGTTATAAAATTTTTTGGAAGGCGTCTCTTAAATGGTACTCCCACGCTACAGACAAGTTTTAAACTAGCTTTTGTTGTTCTCAGTTTTTCTTTGCCTATGATTTCACAATTCGTCTTTTTCTCTAAGTTGCTTGAGAGTTTTCTGGTCAGTTGGTCTCAGTTTGAGTTTTTTTGTTCGTTTTATGAACAATTATAAATATATTTTCTGCAAATCGATTTTTTTATAAGTGTTCCTACATGTACAATGTAAATTAATCTGATTTCGTAGGTTTTTTTAATTCTGATGGCTCAAAAGTCAAAAATTTTAAATTAAACTTGTATAAAAACGAAAAATATAAAGATATTTCTTCAAATCACTCGATTTTATTAAACTATTAACTCTCTAATTCATGTGAACATGGAACGCTATTGAAAATTCAAACTGCATAGAACAATTTAATGCAATTTCGTAGTCTTTCATCGAGAGAGTCATTAATGTAGCGAATGTGCATTACATCACATATTTCGAAGGGCAAAGACCATAAATAACTAACAAGATTCCCGTCAAATAGGTACACGTATTCGCGCTTAAGTGTCCAATCCACGATCTAACTTAGTTAAATTGGGTTTTATTGGGCTTTTACGTAGAATAAAGGATCGGACTTAACTCTCGTTTTACGTTGTAATGAACTATTTATTACCCGGGATTATTCCCTGTCTCCAATAATGGCGTTCGTAACCACAACCTAAAAAAGTTAAGTAAACTTGAAATGAATTTTAATAATAATAATTGTCATTATTTTTATCAATATTATAATTATAATTCTATTAATACTGCTTAGGGCAAGTAGCATAAAAAATAGAAGATATTCAGACGTACAAACAGGTACGATTATACAAATCCAGTTAGGTAAGTTAAATGTTGAAGCGTTCAAATATAACAGGTATTAAAAAATGGTGTTAAAAAAAGTCCTTTTAGAATACTATTGAGTTGATTAAAAGGCGGATTTTTCATATCAACATTATTTCAGTTATTAATAAATATGCTTATAACCTGATAAAATTGTGTACTGTGTGTCCCTAATTTCCACATACCGCATAATATGACTTCAAGAAGGAAACCGGATTATTATCCCAAGTAGCACTTTTAGTCATGAATACGTCATTGTTATCACAAGTATTTTCATTGAAGTAACCGGAACTTGGTGTCGCCACGTTCTGTTTAAGCTGAGACTACGTAGTCATTACCAAAATGGGGAACAATTTTAGGGTAAGTATTTCGTGAATAACATGTAACTGTGACTTTGATTATTACGTAGATAGTACGGAATTGTGTAGTTCCATTTAAGTAGCTAAATAGTAGTAACTCACCCTATTCGTCACTTCCTTATTTCTGTCTTTATTTAATCCGTTTTAAAAATATGTATGGTTCGTTTTAATACAAACAAAACAGTTATCACTACAAAAACTCAAACTGGAAATATGGTGTAGAGCGTATAGAATACGTTATTGGTATTTGAGGTAGGATACAAGCATTTCACTTAGTTTTCTGGCTTTGCTAAGGACCTAAAATTAAAACGCAGGCAATTTCTCTGGTGAATATGCTGATAATAGTCGTGAAAAAATTACGCGCCTTTAAAATTCGTTAATTTTCAATACATTTTGGTCAAATATATTGGCCCATTTAAATCTCAAAAATGTAATTTTAAACTTTGATTTAAATAGTAATTATCAATAAATATCTTATTATAAAAAGTGATTCTTTTTTACCGTAATGTTTAATTTGTATAAATTTTTAATCTTTATACTCATAAAAACAAACATCATAGCTAAATATTTATAGCGGAGATGAAAATAAACAATGGCGTTCTATCGGACTTTTACTTTTAGGTTGACTGCATTTTTTTATTGAAAAAATTACTTAACATCAAGCGCCAACGACTGCTTCCATACGCTTTTATAGTTTTGAATTCTTTAAATACGCAACTGTCACTTATTCCCAATTCTCTGAAGTCTTGAACACTAAGGTGGTACGAATAAAGTACTCCAATAAACCTATACTGTATATTATTACCAAGCGGTTACGATTTGAGAACATTCCGCCGGTTCTTTAAAATTTGATTCGTGTGTCGTAGCATGCGGAGAGTTGCGGTACTTGAGTCACTACTATAATTCTGCCATCTTTCATCACCGTAACTCTTTGTTTCGTTTTTATTTTTTGTTGCCTTAAAATACCGCTTTAGGTTGTTTTGTTCAGGTATGACATAATCAAATTATGTCATACCTGTTATATATATCAAGTTGATATTTTTAATTTTCTATAAAATGTGGAGTGACGAAAGGTACTTTTTTTTCTTATAGTATGTGTTACGTTACTCATAGACGATAACACAACACATACACAAATAATTAATAGCTGTAGACCGAATTACATTGACTTTATAAGAAAACTGACGACAATAGAAGCCCACCCGCCAAATTGATGCAAAATTTCTAAAGGTTTAAATGGAGGCACCCATATTATCGTTAGTTTTACGCAAAATATGACTAAATTAATCTACTTTTATATTGACAACCTCTGTCAGCGTCAGTTGTAAATGTAGAATTATGCTAATGTTTTACTTTAAAAATCTATTTGAACTATCTAGTACAAACTTACTTTTTCATTTAGACTTTTTTAACAAATAACAATGTTTGTGCAAGCGATTAATGAGGGCTGTCTGCCAAGAGAATTTAGTAATCTATATGTACTGAAGAAGGCCTACAAAATAAAGTTTATTTTATGCTAATCTTAGAGAGCTTCTACCTCAAATCGAGGTGCTGAATGAAGTAAAACATGCACTAAGACATGAAACAATATTGTCTTTTACAGAAAAATGAAACCAAAATATAATAATGTGCAATATTTAATAACTTTTCTTGCAGTAAACTTAAACTAAAGACATTTACGGTCATAGTCATTTACACGCTCATCACAAACACTTTATAATTACAAGCAAAAAACAGGTAAACCAGGCTTAAATACATTTCTCCATATGGCTAATGGCTGAGAACTTCTTGTTTGAATCAATATTCATTTTAATAATCACATAAACTAATAAAATGAGACATTAAAACAACAAACCTTGTAAGAAACCCACGTAGGCGAAAAGTAAACAAAAGGATTTTAGCAGCAATATGGCCGAACCAATCAAAAATTGGTTACTCTATTGTTGCCACTGTCCTTATAAAATCACCGACCGAATCTCGTACCAGCGCCCCTTATCTCCGGAACCTCAAGTCCAAGAGGTAACAGTTTAAAGTAGCAGTAGACGATAACTTTTTCTACTCTGCAACGACTCGTTTTGCTTTATAGTAATACATTATAGGAGTACATTTCTACGTAATAGAATAGTCTCTGCAAAGTTCAAGAAGGTACTGATACCTAAAAGTTGTAATTTAGTAAACAGATTAGAAACAGTAACTTTGAATAATTACTCTAATGTCACTGAAAAAAATGACGATCTTGGAGTCAATTCCTTAAGTAGTTGCTAGGCAGTACTTATTATATAATAACTTTTCATGGAAAATTACTATAAAGTATTATTCACATTAACAAATACATATATAATACTTAAAAACGTTTAAAGTGTTTGTTGATATATAGTAGGATTATTAGTAATAAATACGTAAAAACTCTTAAAGAATAGTAGTGGATATATTTGTAGTTACTTGCTAGCTGGGATGGAATCCTATGCAATCCAGTTAATGCAGGAATATTATCAGTGCTTATTTTTATTTGTTTTAATGCACTAAGTACAGTCTGATCAGAAAGTTGAAAGAAAGCTGATAATTTAATTTGATTTACAAGCTCCTTCAGTAAATATCGAATTTAATGGAACATATTTACGCGCTAAAAAAACTGGTGTAAACATATACAGCTTTATTTGAGATGGTAAAATGGATACCACCGGGTTTAAAAATATCGGGCAAATAAATTGACGATTTTAGCATGAAGAATTGGCAACGGAATGTTCTACTCCGGATAAATAATTTTTGATATCTTGAGGTTTATCCGAGGTGCGATTATTGCTAGGAGACACGACGATAATTAGCCGCTGTAAAAGGTTCTTTAAATTTTAGGCTTACAAGTTGATAGAATTGGCGAACTTTCAGACGAGTCTCTGAGAGTTCGCCTTTTCTCGTTGGCCAAAAAAAAAAATTTACTTTTGGGTCCTTGGTTGGACTAGTAACATTTTTATTTTTAATTTGAGAAAGTTAGTATAATTTAGTCGGCAATTGGTTAAAGTGTGTGTGTGGTGTCCCGTAGTAAGCGGACCTAGCAGCCGGGTCTTCCCAGTCCCGGCTAAGAGGCACTTGTGGGGGGGGGGGTAAGAGAGTACCCCTCCCCAACGTGGTTAAAGTTTGCCACTGTAGGTCATCAGAAACGAAGCTAGATGGAATCGAATCCATCTAAAAAGAAACATGACGATAGAGAAAATGCCAGTTTCTCTGCAGATCCGGTGAGCCAATTCATCTGGACGATGGAAGTAGAAAGAGAATTAGAGAAACTAGGAGATGAAAATGAAAAAGAAACGGGGCACAAGCTACGGTTAATGACGTATTTGAATTTAACGCAGCATTGAAAAAAAGAAAGGCCGACGAGTCGTTGACTGGGCATGAGAATGATGAGGTTTTCAAAGAGAAATTTGCACGGTTGTAAAGAGTTTATAGTATCAAAACCGCTAAGAAAATATCAGAGGATATTAAAGTACATGGCTTACTTTTGTCAGAAGCGACACAATATAAGAATACAATGGAAGAACTAAAGATGACTATAAATGAGCAAACAGATCTAATTAAAGAGTATAATAAAAGCATGAGTATTAATGCAAACATACGAGAACCAAAAAGACAAATCTCGTCATACGCAGACGCTGTTCAAAAGAACAAGTGGCGATACCAGGGGAAAAAAGATAACAACGAGTCCGACTTACAAAGTAATTATAAAGCCCACAAATGAAAACGATAAAAGAAGCAGCGATGAGATAAAAGAGGTTAAGAGGGCGGTAAATCCGAACAGGGTAGGATTTAAACCTACAAAAGTTTACAAAACGAAAAAACCGGGAATCATTATCGAGTCGGCTACTGAAGATATTAAGAAGTTAATTGAACTGGAGGAAATTAAAAAAACTTAATTTGAAGGCGGAAGCGGGACACAAGAGAATGCCGAGAATTGCCATGTTTAACGTACCAAATAGATACGAAGCTGAAGAGCTGAAAGCGTTAATTATTGAAGGGAATGTCAAAGAAATTGATATGAGTGAAATAACTATAGTACCAAAGTTCCAGTTTGGACCAAGGAACCGGCAGGTAACACACTGGGTTGTGGAATGCTCACCAAAAGCGCGTGCTATGCTGTTGAGTCGACAAAGAATATTTATCGTATGGGACGCCTGTAAGGTTAAGGATAGAATTCATGTCTTTCAGTGCTACAAATGTCAAAACTACGGACACTCGGCCAATAACTGTAGAGCGGAAATAACATGTGCATATTGTTCGGAATCGCACAATACGAAGGAATGGAAATTTGAGAATGATGAAGCCAAAAGGAAATGTATCCTGTGCACTAGGGCCAAATTAAATAAAAATGGCCATTTTGCTGGTGACAAGAATTGCCCCATATATCAAAGGAAAATCAAGGACATAATGAGTAATATAGACTATGGTGAATGATGTCTAACAAACAGAATCATTACCTAACTTTCGGACAAATAAATCTACAGAGATCTAAGAGAGCGACTATAGACATGATAGCCAAAACATATGAGATGGGCATAGACGTGCTGTTGATACAGGAACCTTACACTTTCAGCAATTTACTAATAATAAATACAATACAATTAAATGTAACGGAAAAATGATAGCTGATAATAGTGAACATATCTGCGCTGCGATATGGGTTGTTAATGAAAATTTTAAAATTTTTAAGATAACTGTGGAGCCGAAGGCCGTAATTTTAAAGATCAAAACACAATACACGGTTTTGACGATAGCAAGCATTTACATGCCAATTGGAGAAGACATACATTTAAGTATAAGATACATAAGAGATACGATGGAAGCTGGCTATAAAAATATGATAATCGCCACCGATTCGAACGCACATCATACTGCATGGCATGCTGCAAGGAATAATGAGAGAGAAACGATACTTGAAGAGGCCTTAAGTACCATAGGACTAAATATAATGAATACTGATAATAATAGATACACGTTCCAAACCGTACGAGCTCAAAGCAATATAGATCTTACGTTGACAGATGACTACATAATAAGTAAAATCAGAAATTGGCAGGTTAGACCAGAAGTGATACTTAGTGATCATAGAATCATTACGTTTGAGGTTATAACGCAAGACTGTATAAATAAATGGGTCTGGAAAGAATATATAGGCAAAATAGAGATCAACAAAGCAATGGATCTGGCTATCAGAGGTATGATTCAATTAGAGAGAAACACCGTTTGGGAACCCAATACTGAGAACATAGAAAACCGAGCGCTAAAGCTGACCGAAATATTAATCGATATTAAAGAGAATTTCAAGGCGAGACGTAAAATATATATGAACAAACCACAGTGGTGGGATGAACGTATAGATACGATAAGAAAGGATACATTAAGGGCTAGAAGAATATATCAGAGAAGTACGGAAATTAACAGAGAATATAACAGGATAAAATATAATGATGTAAATAGTAAATTTAAGGAAGTAGTTAAGGAGGCACAAAATAAGGCACGGAAAAAATTTACAAAAGATAATATGGGTAAAGATCCGTTTAGCCTCCCGTACCCCCGCAGCTGGGAAAATGCGAAAGAGGTTGATACCATCAACTATAGCAATCAATGGAATTAAGACAAATAACGAAAACGAGACAGCTACTGCTATTCTGAATCACTTTTGTCCAGATGATCCAGAAGAAATCATCAGACTAAACTTACCTGTGGAAAGAGGAGCATATATAGACAATATAAGACCTGTGGATGAAATTGAAATAGAAAATATTATCAACAGGACGAATAACAGAAAGGCACCTGGCTGGGATGGTTTGCAGGCGGAACTTATGAAGATTACAATGCCCGTATTGAGCAATTATTTAACGAGGATATATAACGATTGTCTTAAGTTCGGCTAGTTTCCTGGAACAACTGATAAAGAACAGGATGTTCAATATAACGGGCGAAGACGAATTCCACAATGAAAACCAGTATGGATTCAGAAACGGTAAAGATACAACGGAGGCTATAAGGAAATTGATTAATATGGTGGATGAAACTAACGATAAATACGCAATTGGGATATTCTTGGATGTGAAGGGCGCATTTGATAACATAAGATGGAACTCAATAAGGAACAGTCTGAGGGTAAAAAGGATCCCCGAATATATAAGGAAAATACTAGACAATTATTTCAGAGATCGGGTTGTTAAAATCACGATAAATGATGTTACGACTGAGAAAAGAAGATCACAAGGATGCTTTCAAGAATCTAAACTTGGACCGAATATGTGGAATGCAGTGCTAGACGAACTACTGGCAATAAGATATGCAGATGGGAATATAATAGCATACGCTGATGACATTGCTGTGGTCGTAACAGCTAATAGCCGATATAATCTCGAGCAAAAAGCCAATAGGATATTAGAGTCGATAAACGTTTGGGCCTTAAATAATTAACTTACTTTCAGTGTACAAAAATGTAATTACATATTACTTAAGGGAAAATTGCATAGAGCACCGATAATCCGAATTGGAAGGGAAAACATTTCCAGAGTACAGCACGCTAAATACCTGGGAGTAATAGTAGATGAAAAGATGAATTTCGCTAAGCATATTACTTGGATAGTGGATAAAGCACTAAATACGTGGAATAAGTTGAAAAGAATAATCAAACAGGATATTAAAATAGACTGCAGAGCATTGATGACCCTTTACAGAATGGTATTTATACCAATATTGGCATATGGAATTGCAATATGGCACGAAAGAGTGAGCTTAGTAAGAACGATCAGAACTCTAGAAAGAGTAAGAGAAGCTGTATCTAGGCAAATAATAGGGGCATATTGTACTACCTCCACAGAAACTGCTGGTGTGCTGGCGGGGATCCCGCCTTTTTTTATCAGAAAAGTACGCTATGTACTGCAGAAGAACAGGAGATAGAATTGAGCATTTGGGAAATAGATATGAAAGAGTCGTACCTAAAAACACGTTGAGAAGACTACTTAGAGAGAATACGATAAATAGCTGGCAAGATCGATGGGTAGACAGCGAAAAGGGAAGAAACACATACGAGTTTTACCCTGAGGTCTCGGAGGAACCAATACTCCAGCCAGAATTGAGTAGGACGGGAGTGGAGGTGATAACGGGCCACGGGGAATTCAGAACACATCTACTTAGGATTGGTAAAACAAACGATGGAACCTGTTGGGAGTGTAATACGGCTGACTCACCGATACACAGAATTTGTAACTGTAAGAAACACAGACTTATAAGAGAAGAACTCGTGACTCAAATGGGAATTCGAGAAAGGCCGAGAATACCCAAGGAGGCGTACGAGATAATGCAAGATAAAGGGATGACAAAAGAATTTGAGGTATTTGCAAGGAGTATCATGTGGGCTACGGAAAGATAGAGGAACTGGCATTGTACGTAAGTAAGCTAAATAACCTAATAATGTTTAGTAATATTCTAGTAATAAAACAGATTCTAATTTATAATGTAATTTAATTAACTAGAACGCATTAATGTTAAACATAAGAAATAATTAGTGTGTAACTAAGGAATCAATTAAATAAAGTCTCTAGGTCAATATCACCATGTTACACCAAAGGGCGGCACTGTACATAGTTTAAGAATTAAGGATAATTTGAAATATATCGTCTTTAATAAATTTATATTTTTCTTTTGTTCTTTTTTAATAGGAAATGTCTATCTACATGGGAAATAAAGTTAAGATTAAGGATAATAAATATAACATAAAGGCTAATCATTCATGGTGATGCCACGCGTAACTAATGATTCCTCTGGAAATTGTATTTCAAGACGCATGGTCATAACTTAAATGTAAGTAAATTCAGGCACTAAGCCAATAAAACGTATATACGCATCACTATTGAGGATCTATGGGACATGTTTGTGGGATGCACTAAAATAAGAGAGAATAGAGGGTATCAGGAACCTCTATGATTAATAGACGAGCGAAAACGCTAACCGGAAGTCGGGAAGCCCACCAGCACGGACCGAACCTTAACATTAAGAAAGCTATTATTATGTATAATGCGTGTAAGTAAAGTGAGGTGGAGGATTTTAAATAATCTTGCATAAGAAGCAATAAAATGATAAGTTTGGAGAGGAATGGGGCGCCCTTGGAAGCTTTCAGCGACCAAGGGTGGGGAAGAGTTGGGCGGGACCTCCCTCCACTTCTCTTTTTTTTTGTCCGCGATGATAGTCAGATTACGTTTTTAATGTTTACCATTAACATATTTAATTACATCTGCGCTAAACCAAAGAGGAAATGTTCTCGAATATTAAAAAGAATATTAAAAACAATATATTTTACAGCTTGTTACAAGCCTTATTAATATAATTCAATCCATAAATGTCTAATTTGTATTGTATATCATATCATAAAGGATTGGGAAATGAGCTTTCCTAAAATTATATTTGGATTGCAATAAATGGACAAGGAAATTTCGAGTTTTAGAATTGGGAAATAAGTGAATAGTAAAAAAATAATATATGTCTTCCTTAACTAAAGGATAAAATTCCTTTTATATGTGAGCGTCGCGCTGACGGTTGTATTCTTTTGTCGCTCAATGTCCTCTGCTCGATCCCGTAGGCAAATCATATTGAAATAAAAAATTTAATGCACACTCCATTTGATGGGTAGACGCTTACGATCTGTAACAGTAACACGCTAAAATCTTCTCTCTCACTCAAATAATAGCATTCGGATCTGACAATAAACTGTAGGTCCCATATATCTGCACACAGCATAGGTGTATGCGACAGGTAGGCCGATATCCAGCAGTGGACTAAGAAGGCTGGTGATTATATTTCCTTTTGTATGTTATAACTTTATTGTAATTAACCAAGTCAAAAATAAAATAATGAGAAAATGAATGAGTTTGAAGTCCTGTAACTCCCAAACGACTTAACTTGCAGCGAAACTAATTTCACTTTTCTGTCTTAGTTTTATATCTATCTCCTGAAACAAATTTCTATTTTGACAGAAAATGTCAAATATTTACACCTCCTATCAAACCATAGATTGATGTGGGGAAAAATAATTAAAAACTAAGATAAGAAAGTGAAATTTATTTCGATGCAAGTTAAGTGTTTGGGAGTTACAGAGCTTCAAAGGGTCCAACATGTCAATTTTATACCGCCATTTATAAACTACATAATATAAACAACGAATGTGTATAGAAACTTCAGGACAATACAAAAATGTAATAATATACACTACTAGTAGGCCATTGAGCTTGAATAAATCTGTATACATACTACCAGATATTCTGAACCAGAGACAACATCTAAAGAGCTATTTTTATTTTAGGCATAGAACACGATCCAAAGTTGAGAAAATAGAAATTATTCGAAATAGTCCAGTTGCACTAGCCTGTAGGTGATCAAAAAAATTACATTGTGCATAGAATTATTAGATCACATAATCATACTTCATTAAGAACTCGTCTCTATATGTGTGAACTAAACCCAATTGAGTTAATATGGGCTAAGGTAAAACATTATATTAGAATCCAACATATTACAGGACAATTCACAATTAAATTTTTGAAGTCACAAGTGGTATCGAGTCAATAACACAGGATGACTGAGAGATATGTTGTAACCATGTTATCGACATTGAAGGCAAATTTTAGGAAAACGATAAAAATATGGAAGAAGTTGAGCCTCTAATTAATTCGCTTTCTGGTGACGATGACAGTATCGATAGCGAAAATGATAATGACAGCACTGACACTGAAAATCAGCCACCAACACAATAAAACCCATTCAAATTTTTTTAGTTCTTTTTTTTAATATATTCAACTGTATTTAATTCTATATATATATATATATATATATATATATATATATATATATATACATATATATATATATATATATATATATATATATATATATATATATATATATATATATATATATATATATATATATATATATATATATATATATATATATATATATATATATATATATATATATATATATATATATATATATATATATATATATATATATATATATATATATATATATATATATATATATATATATATATATATATATATATATATATATATATATATATATATATATATATATATATATATATATATATATATATATATATATATATATATATATATATATATATATATATATATATATATATATATATATATATATATATATATATATATATATATATATATATATATATATATATATATATATATATATATATATATATATATATATATATATATATATATATATATATATATATATTATATATTAGTTCAGGCATCTTAGGAAAAATAGCGGAAAGTTTCGTAGGAGTTTTGATATTTGTTACCTTTATGTTTTTGGGGTCGCTGAACACGATTCTGAAGTTTGCCATATTCGATTTTGTTTTTTAAAAAATTCGAAATTTTGGCTTGATTTTTGGCATATAACCCGGAAACTATATTTTCTTTAAAAAAGATCGATATGTATGAGATTAAAGCCGGTAAAATTTCGTGCAATTCATATTTATAATATTTTTTGTACGACTATCCGTTCAGCTGCTATAGCGGTCTGAAAAATGGTAAAAAAAAACAAAAAAAATTAAAAAAGGAGATTTTTCGATTTTGTACGAATGCGAATTCTTCGGAGACTATACATGTTAAATTAATATCGACCATGGATTAAATAAAAGGTAATAAAAACACTTACAAATATATAAAGTACATGGAAAACTTATAAACATCTGACCCAACGTGGTCCTTAAGAAGTACTCGTAACTTTAGTCAGTGGTCCTTTTTTTTTTAAGCGGGCTCTTGTTCCTCAGTTACGTGGAGATCTACATAGAAAACATCGTAAGGAGTTAGTGCATTTGGGTAATTGTAAGATTTTATACTTATAATATAAAATGGATCCTAGCGAAAATCCGTGAGATATTTTGTGGTACACTGAATGCTTAAAGAAGTATTAGGATTGGACCTGCCTTGTAAGTCTGGTTGCTCCAGATATTCTGTCAGGTGGTCTTCTGGTTCTTCAAGCTCACTGAACTCTAATTTTAATTCATCTGGGCCAAACTGATCATATAAGTCAGCGTCTTTAATTTGCATGATGTTGCTGCATGTCCCCTGACAGTTAATACGTATAGTAGAACATGACAGGCCAGACTTCTTACAGCCGCAATTATGACTGCAATTTGTCGTACAGCGGCACGTCACGAGCCTAAGGAGTTCTAGGGGTGTTGGGGCAAGGTGGTGGTGAATGGTTCAAGACCTGCTTTTGTTCTGAGCCAACCAATTTTTTCTGCATTCTTCGGAATCCCCATCCACTGTTGGACCTGTGGTATACTCTTAAGAAATACTGGTGAGCTGCAGCTGCTGATGGTGGTAGAGCTGCAAGATTTGACTTTAATCTGAATGTAGATCTCTTGTAAACTAAGTATCTGAGGTGGTTCAGGGTCGGAATTGACTTCCCAGTGTATCCATACACTGAAACGAGAAAACGTTTCCCAGATGTTGTAATCATATCGTGAGTTGCATTAGGATTCTTGAAGACTTTTACTACATCCGCGAGGGTTGGTTCCCTGATAAGA
This sequence comes from Kuschelorhynchus macadamiae, assembly GCA_030620095.1. Lineage (NCBI taxonomy): Eukaryota > Metazoa > Arthropoda > Insecta > Coleoptera > Curculionidae > Kuschelorhynchus > Kuschelorhynchus macadamiae. The sequence continues at coordinate 1,787,013 of JAUTXW010000322.1, forward strand.
GTTTTCAAATATTTTATCTTCCCTCGATTAAAAAATGATGATGTGGTGTCATAGCCACTCACAGCATATAAGAACAATATGTTGTCTGCGATCACTTTGGTATTTATCGTTTTCTGTGGAAAAAAAATTGCAATCGGAATTTTGTCTCTTCCAGGTTTCATAAAAAATATGTTTTCAGCTGTAGTGCGGCCAACCAGTATAACCGGCAGATCTACATCTTCCCCAACAATTACCACATCTTGAGTATCACAACTGATCAAGGAAAGAAGCGTCTCCACTATCAGGGTGTCAGCATTTTCTTCGGCTTGTTTCCAAGACAAGTTTTGTGAAGAAAGCTTTTCACCCAGCATGGCAATCAACCGGTTCTTGTTGTTTGGGTTCGCAAAGAAATTTTCTTTAGAGATAGTAGGTACCATGCTTTGGTCTATTAAGATATTAGCTGAAGAGGTTTTTCTAGACCTTTTAATTCGCTCAGCGGTTTTTGTTCCACTTGTTGTGTAAGAAGGGTAGCCATCAAAGATCACTACTGGCTGAGGTCCTTGTTTCCTTTGAATATGGTCAACGTAGTTATCACAAATAGAGGAAAATGTTGTGTTGGTGGACCAGGGAACCTTATGCAACAAAAATTCACAGTCTATAATATACTTAACTTGTCTGTTGAACTCGTGGTTTTGCAAGAGATTGAAGGCTTTGTACAATGTGGATTTGGCTGTTTTCCGTAAAGCCTGTCGCCTGGGGTCTAGGTAGTTGAACAGCGTCAAAGAATAAGGTGCGAGGTCGTACGATAAGAACTTTTCAAGTTCTTCGTCAGAATGCTTAGCAACGGAAATACGTTGAAACAAAGTTGTCGGGTTGATAGGAATTAATTCTTTTTCAATTGATATTGCACTATTCATCAGTGCGAGAGTTTACTCTTTGACTTCGCACGAATTTAACTTGGTCAAAGTTGTTACCAAAAATACTTTTTACTCCTTTTATTCAAATCTCCCAGGCTTCGTGATAGTTGATTTTTTGTCAGCAACGACACCTGTGCTGATGGAAAATAAATCTGGGTGTTTTGGGAAAGGAGTATGCTGCTTCAACCATTCATATAGCTTGGCCGTATCCTTGTGATCCCGCAGTGTTCGTTCACCTAGTGATAGATGCTGTTCTAAAGAGTGAAAAGATACACTGCAGAAATTTTCCATTGCTTCACAGACGTGTTTCTCTACATATATATATATATATATATATATATATATATATATATATATACTTATATATAAATATATATACTTATATATATATATATATATATATATATATATATATATATATATATATATATATATATATATATATATATATATATATATATATATATACGGTGGTTGCATCTATCTGTATCTGACTTAGTATACGTATATACATATATGTATATCTATTATCTGAAATGCTTAAAATTGAGCAAGTTTAATTGTTCTAGTGATACTCTAAATTACTCAATTTGTTAATATTACTATACCTATTAATAATAATTACAGTGAGTTGACATAAAATACATTTTTTGGTGTATTTTATGTATTTGAAAGTGCAATTAATTATTTTTTAATTTCATCCATAGTTGATAGTAATTTAACATGTATATTTTCTGAAGAATTTGCGGTAAAACCTGAAAGATTTCGTTTTTAATTTTTTTTGTTTTTTTTCGACATTTTTCAGCGCGCTCTACCGGCTGAACGGATAGTGCTACGACAAATTGTTATATACAAAAATTGTAGAAAATTTTACCGACTTTAATTTCATATTTACGGACTTTTTCCAAAAAACGTATAGTTTTCGAGTTATGTGCCAAAAAACAAAAAAAAAATGAAAAAATTTCGAAGTTTTTTGCAAAAAAACATGTTTCCGGAAAAAATCGGATAAGGCAAACCTCAGATTCGTATTCGGCGGCCCCAAAACATGAAAGTACCAAATATCAAAACTCCTACAAAAGTTTGCGCTATTTTCTATTTATTGAACTAAGGTGGTTAGGCTATATATAATTGGGCACGCGATGTGTGGTTTATTATAACCTCACATTCCAAGCTTGCTTTTGACAATTTTTTATGTATTTTCAGCTACTGACTGCTGTAAAATATCATGTGACTAATATAAACTTTTTTAGGTATATATGTATTATCAGTTTATTAATAGTAAAACTACATTTTCTAATGTAGTTTTACAGTTGACATCCGTACGTTTGTTGATTGGCATTATTTTAAGCTATTTTATTAACGATATGGAAATGTTTTAAGTACATGAGCTTTCAACTACTTAATAGCTAGCTTTATTGTTGACCCTAAAGGGGTTGTGAACTTCAATTTAAATTTGATGTTTGCTATAGTGTTTTAGGACGACCTGTTTGTAGTTTTTTTTTTGTTGTTTTTTCTTGTGCCCTAAAAATAATTGTTGATTGAATTGATCTATACAATATTCTTATTACTTTTAGCATAATGCCATAATTTTCTTTTTCATTTTAACCTTTTTCCGAATTCTAGGTAAACTTATTCCTATGTCTTTTTTATCATTTTTCTCTTTTCCAGTTTAACATTTTAAGTTTATTACTTGTTTTAATTTTAGTCTTTTTGAAGGTGATAGCTGATAGTACATTTCTCATTACTTATATCTTCAACAGTTTTCATTTACATCTAATGCTGGGTTGGAACAAATGGAATTTTGGCAATATTTCTTTGTTTATTTATTTAATTATTGTTGATTTAAACTGATTCCAACATATTTTCTACATATTTTTAAAATTTCTTGTTATACATAATTGGCAGTCTTATTTCTATTTTTATCTTAAAATCTTTGTATTTTATTAATATAACGTTTCTTGTTATAAGTAACTGATAATCTTCTTAATTTAAATTTCTTCTCCTATACGCGCGTTTCCTAGTTCTAAGGTTCTTTTATATATATATATATATATATATATATATATATATATATATATATATATATATATATATATATATATATATATATATATATATATATATATATTTCTTCTCCTATATAGTTCTGGTTCTTTTATATTTATATATATATATATATATATATATATATATATATATATATATATATATATATATATATATATATATATATATATATATATATATATATATATATATATATATATATATATATATATATATAAATATAAAAGAACCTTAGAACTAGGAAACGCGCGTATAGGAGAAGAAATTTAAATTAAGAAGATTATCAGTGACTTATAACAAGAAACGTTATATTAATAAAATACAAAGATTTTAAGATAAAAATAGAAATAAGACTGCCAATTATGTATAACAAGAAATTTTAAAAATATGTAGAAAATATGTTGGAATCAGTTTAAATCAACAATAATTAAATAAATAAACAAAGAAATATTGCCAAAATTCCATTTGTTCCAACCCAGCATTAGATGTAAATGAAAACTGTTGAAGATATAAGTAATGAGAAATTTACTATCAGCTATCACCTTCAAAAAGACTAAAATTAAAACAAGTAATAAACTTAAAATGTTAAACTGGAAAAGAGAAAAATGATAAAAAAGACATAGGAATAAGTTTACCTAGAATTCGGAAAAAGGTTAAAATGAAAAAGAAAATTATGGCATTATGCTAAAAGTAATAAGAATATTGTATAGATCAATTCAATCAACAATTATTTTTAGGGCACAAGAAAAAACAACAAAAAAAAAACTACAAACAGGTCGTCCTAAAACACTATAGCAAACATCAAATTTAAATTGAAGTTCAAAACCCCTTTAGGGTCAACAATAAAGCTAGCTATTAAGTAGTTGAAAGCTCATGTACTTAAAACATTTCCATATCGTTAATAAAATAGCTTAAAATAATGCCAATCAACAAACGTACGGATGTCAACTGTAAAACTACATTAGAAAATGTAGTTTTACTATTAATAAACTGATAATACATATATACCTAAAAAAGTTTATATTAGTCACATGATATTTTACAGCAGTTAGTAGCTGAAAATACATAAAAAATTGTCAAAAGCAAGCTTGGAATGTGAGGTTATAATAAACCACACATCGCGTGCCCAATTATATATAGCCTAACCACCTTAGTTCAATAAATAGAAAATAGCGGAAACTTTTGTAGGAGTTTTGATATTTGGTACTTTCATGTTTTGGGGCCGCCGAATACGAATCTGAGGTTTGCCTTATCCGATTTTTTCCGGAAACATGTTTTTTTGCAAAAAACTTCGAAATTTTTTAATTTTTTTTTTGTTTTTTGGCACATAACTCGAAAACTATACGTTTTTTGGAAAAAGTCTGTAAATATGAAATTAAAGTCGGTAAAATTTTCTACAATTTTTGTATATAACAATTTGTCGTAGCACTATCCGTTCAGCCAGTAGAGCGCGCTGAAAAATGTCGAAAAAAAACAAAAAAAATTAAAAACGAAATCTTTCAGGTTTTACCGCAAATTCTTCAGAAAATATACATGTTAAATTACTATCAACTATGGATGAAATTAAAAAATAATTAATTGCACTTTCAAATACATAAAATACACCAAAAAATGTATTTTATGTCAACTCACTGTAATTATTATTAATAGGTATAGTAATATTAACAAATTGAGTAATTTAGAGTATCACTAGAACAATTAAACTTGCTCAATTTTAAGCATTTCAGATAATAGATATACATATATGTATATACGTATACTAAGTCAGATACAGATAGATGCAACCACCGTATTATATATATATATATATATATATATATATATATATATATATATATATATATATATATATATATATATATATATATATATATATATATATATATATATATATATATATTATATATATATATATATATATATATATATATATATATATATATATATGTAGAGAAACACGTCTGTGAAGCAATGGAAAATTTCTGCAGTGTATCTTTTCACTCTTTAGAACAGCATCTATCACTAGGTGAACGAACACTGCGGGATCACAAGGATACGGCCAAGCTATATGAATGGTTGAAGCAGCATACTCCTTTCCCAAAACACCCAGATTTATTTTCCATCAGCACAGGTGTCGTTGCTGACAAAAAATCAACTATCACGAAGCCTGGGAGATTGGAATAAAAGGAGTAAAAAGTATTTGTGATAACAACTTTGGCCAAGTTAAATTCGTGCGAAGTCAAAGAGTAAAAACTCTCGCATTGATGAATAGTGCAATATCAATTGAAAAGGAATTAATTCCTATCAACCCGACAACTTTGTTTCAACGTATTTTCGTTGGTAAACATTCTGACGAAGAACTTGAAAAGTTCTTATCGTACGACCTCGCACCTTATTCTTTGACGCTGTTCAACTACCTAGACCCCAGGCGACAGGCTTTACGGAAAACAGCCAAATCCACATTGTACAAAGCCTTCAATCTCTTGCAAAAACACGAGTTCAACAGACAAGTTAAGTATATTATAGACTGTGAATTTTTGTTGCATAAGGTTCCCTGGTCCACCAACACAACATTTTCCTCTATTTGTGATAACTACGTTGACCATATTCAAAGGAAACAAGGACCTCAGCCAGTAGTGATCTTTGATGGAAATGTTTTAAGTACATGAGCTTTCAACTACTTAATAGCTAGCTTTATTGTTGACCCTAAAGGGGTTTTGAACTTCAATTTAAATTTGATGTTTGCTATAGTGTTTTAGGACGACCTGTTTGTAGTTTTTTTTTTGTTGTTTTTTCTTGTGCCCTAAAAATAATTGTTGATTGAATTGATCTATACAATATTCTTATTACTTTTAGCATAATGCCATAATTTTCTTTTTCATTTTAACCTTTTTCCGAATTCTAGGTAAACTTATTCCTATGTCTTTTTTATCATTTTTCTCTTTTCCAGTTTAACATTTTAAGTTTATTACTTGTTTTAATTTTAGTCTTTTTGAAGGTGATAGCTGATAGTACATTTCTCATTACTTATATCTTCAACAGTTTTCATTTACATCTAATGCTGGGTTGGAACAAATGGAATTTTGGCAATATTTCTTTGTTTATTTATTTAATTATTGTTGATTTAAACTGATTCCAACATATTTTCTACATATTTTTAAAATTTCTTGTTATACATAATTGGCAGTCTTATTTCTATTTTTATCTTAAAATCTTTGTATTTTATTAATATAACGTTTCTTGTTATAAGTAACTGATAATCTTCTTAATTTAAATTTCTTCTCCTATACGCGCGTTTCCTAGTTCTAAGGTTCTTTTATATTTATATATATATATATATATATATATATATATATATATATATATATATATATATATATATATATATTATATATATATATATATATATATATATATATATATATATATATATATATATATATATATATATATATATATATATATATATATATATATATATTATATATATATATATATATATATATATATATATATATATATATATATATATATATATATATATATTGTTGGAAACGCACTATTGTTTTATAGTTCAAAATATATTTTAATTTTATTTTTGGTATTATTACTCGTTAACGTCTAATCAGACTATATGATTTATTATTATTTTGTTACTATTTATATAATATTTAAATATACGCGCGCAAATACGCACATTTTTTGAAGGGCAAAAAACTCCCGGCCGGTATGCATCGAAGAGCATACGGGACAAGTCGAGCACACTCGATTTTAAGACGTCAAGCAATCGACATAGTATCGAGACACGTGAAAGTTAGAAAAACCTTTCTATCACATTTTTTACTTATTTTAAGTGAAGTGATATTTAGCCTAGAACATTAATCCAGACCATCCAGAGGCCACGAATCTAGGATGATCTGAAGACCAATAGAATAGAGAGCTCTCTTGAAGCGATTTCACGTCGAAATACTGGTGAGTGCTTTTCATTTTATGTGCGTCGACGTCTGCGATTAATTGGTAATTTTCACTCAAATTTTTATGAATTTTCACTTTCCTATGGAAATCATATGGTCCTTCGGCAATTAACAGCCCTACGGCTCCATTTTTGGTCCGATCGAGCACGGATAGGCACTAGCTTTTACAAAATTTAAAAATTTTTACTTCGCTTAACACTAAAATAAATCTCATACGTCTTAGCCATTTTTATTTTATTGTTATCATTTAAACATTTAAATCTGGTGGTACCAATATATCTATCTCTTTTACACATTTTAAGGTCGATATCTATCTATCTCTATATTCTAAGCACATAGTTAAACGATCAAAAATCGTATTTTTAATCTAAGACAGATGGTACAGTTTTATTCTTTTCAATTCTAAAATCATTCTATAAAGCTATCTCTTTTTATTCAAACAGTGTGCGTCTATTCCAACATTCGCTCTTGCTGCTATCGATTAGGCGCAAATTTGCTGTACAGCCAACCCGGCTATTTTTTGGATTTTTAGGGAACAGCTGATTCAACCGCCTCGCGCTACCTATTCAACAACGCTTGTTTTGTTGACGTTTTCCTTTGAAAACAAAACGAGTTTTGCATTTATTTTGATAAATACACTTATTTATTATTTGCAGGTATTGGGTATATTCTCAGATATATTTATAAATAGTGGCGGATTTACAGTTCTTTATTATCCAAATCTTTCTATAAATATCACGCCGACTAGATATAAATAATTTCTTTATCTTATTGCATCATTGGGTGATTTACACAGTGTCTTCCTCTTATAAATTAAATACATATATTTTTGTTCCTGAACCAAAATAATTTTAAAATGACTGATCAAGAACAAATCTCTAAACTTGAGTTTAAACGTAAAATTCCTTTAAATAGATTAAATGAAATTTACGATTACTGTAACAATTCTACAGCTGATCCATTTTATAAACAAAATTTTTTGGCAAGAGCTGAATATGTAGACACGTTATATGAAGAATTTCAGAGACATCACAATCAAATTATTTCATTAATTTCTGAGGACATTGACTTTCAGGTTCAAGATAAATTCAGAATTTTAGCTGATAAATATTTATATCACATAAAAGGTAACAAAATGGAATTTACTTGTGCAAATATGGGAAGTGGTAATTTAAATACATCAAATAGTGGCTTTTCGCCCAGTGCAAAGCTTCCAAAAATTAATGTGCCAATTTTTGAAGGTAACTTAAAATCTTGGCCAACCTTTTTAGATTTATATAAATACCTTATTCATGAAAATCAAAACTTGTCAAATATAGAAAAATTTCATTATTTAATAACTTCGCTAAAAAATGAACCTTCTAATTTGGTTAAATCAATTCCTATGACGGCTAATAATTATCAAATTGCATTTGATACTCTACTTAAAAGAAATCAAAATAAACGGTTTTTGGCGACCACTTATTTTAATGAAATATACACTGCTCAACATTTGCAAAGGCCCTCCTTTAACGATCTGCGCCATCTACTGGACATATTTTCAGAGAACCTTGCGGCATTAAAAAACTTGAACTTTGACACGGATTCTTGGGACTTCTTACTTTTTAACATTTTATTGCAAAAGTTAGATTCTAAAACCAGAACAGATTTTGAGTTAGAGTATAGCACAACCGAAATTCCTCTTTATAAAAATCTTACTGATTTTTTACACAATCAATGTAAGGCCTTAGAGTCTGTGCAATGTATGATGCCGGGTTTCGATTGTAAATCTAAAACAGGTAACAAGAGTGGCCCATCTTTGGATCAACCATGTCAGTCTCCTTCAAAAGGAAAGCAACGTCATAATTTCTCCAATTACGTTTCTATGGTACCTGTAAATCAACAAAATTATAAATGTATTTTATGCCCTGAAGCAACGCATGCCTTGTATAGATGTCAGCTATTTTTATCCAAGAATCCTCATCAGAGGCATGCTATAGTAAAACAGCATAAACTATGCGAAAACTGCATTCGTTTTAAACATCCTGTGCGTAACTGCACTTCTTCTTCCAAATGTAGGATTTGCCAATTTCCGCATCACACCTTACTTCATTTTGAGTCTAATCGGCTAACTGCACCCTCTCAATCATCTTCAGAAGCGCGGACCTCTGGCAGACAGGTATCAGCTTCTTTTCAGGATGCAGTTTTTCCTTCTGTAGTCCCAGCTGCTGCAGAGGAAAATGTGCTAACCCCACAAGACTCAGTGCAGTCTGCTCAGGCTTTACAATGCAGTACTACTTTTTCAAATAAACCATTCACGGTTCTGCTTTCTACTGCAGAAGCAGAAATTAAGGATATTTGGGGAAACTTTCAGAGAGTTCGTATCCTTTTAGATACTGCCAGCATGGCTAATTTTATCTCTCAAAGTTGTGCTAATCGTTTGGGCCTGAAAAGGCAACATTTTTCTGCTCCCATTCAGGGAATAAATAATTTAATTTCAACCTCCAATAAAGGCATTACTCAATGTTTTCTAAAACCTTGTGATAAAGTTAGTCCGACATTTTCATTTAAAGCCATTATTTTGCCCAAGGTTTGCTCAGAACAACCAAAGGTAATGGTTAATCCTCAACACTGGTCTCATATAAAAAATTTGAAGTTAGCAGACACAAAATTCCAGACTCCTGGCCCTATTGATATTTTAATTGGGGCTGAGCTTGTACCCTTCGTATTAGGTTCTGGAAGAATTTTTGGAAAACCAGGCCAACCTGTGGCCTTAGAGACTATTTTTGGATGGATTCTACAAGGTCGTACAGAGTATCCGACGTCAAATTTATCTTTAATTAGCTGTCATGCTTCCTCTGAACCACAGGTAGACACAACTCTTCAAAAGTTTTTGGAAATCGAGCAAATTCCGACAGTAAATAACTATTTGTCACCTGAGGATATTAAGTGCGAATCTATATATAAAAGGTCAGTTCAGCGTGACAGTTCCGGCCGATTTGTAGTTGCACTTCCATTTAAACATGAGAATCCAGATTTTGGGGATACTTACACTCAAGCTTTTAGACGCTTTATTTGCCTAGAATCTCGCCTCTATAAAAACCCCGTACTTCAGTCGTCTTATTCTGATTTTATCAAGGAATACATTCAAAATGAATATATTTCCGAAGTTTCGACTTCTGACTACTGCTCATCTTCAGCATTTTATTTACCACATCACTGTGTTTTGAAGCCGGACAACGTTTCGACTAAACTCAGGGTCGTTTTCGACGCTAGTGCTAAAAGCAACACTGGCATGAGTCTGAATGATAATTTATATTCTGGCCCTAAACTTCATCAGGATTTATTTACAATTTTATTACGTTTTCGTACTTTCCCTGTTGTGTTTACGTGCGACATTAAACAAATGTATTGTCAGATATTAATTACACCTGAGCACAGACATTTTCAAAGATTTCTGTGGCGTTTCTCAAAGACAGAATCAATTAAAGAATACACTCTTAACAGAGTAACCTTTGGAGTATCATCAGCTCCATATTTGGCCCTTCGGACATTAAAAGAATTGGCAAATATTGAACAAGATAATCATCCTTTAGCATCACAAGTCTTACAAGAGTCAGTATATATTGACGATTGTGTTTGTGGCGCAAACTCTATAAATGCCGCTCTTCGTCTCCAAACGGAACTGATAACCCTTTTAAAAAAGGGCGGATTTATGTTAAGAAAATGGGTGAGTAACCACCCAGATATTCTATCTTCTGTCCCAAATTCAGATGTTCAGATGCCTTTTTCTTTCGAAAGCGAAGGTCCTACATACATCAAGGTTCTGGGTCTCCAGTGGAACCCAAATTTAGATGTATTTTCGTATACATGCACTCCCATTGAGGCAAAGTGTACAAAAAGAAATGTTCTTTCGGTAGTGCGTATTTTCCCCTAAACCACACCGGCCCAAACAGTTAGTGGACCAAAACTTCACTGGCCCAAACCGTCGAAATCCCGACAGATTGGAATGTGTGGAATGCGCCGCTAGCCCGACACTTTAAATACCGAATTGGCGAGCTACGCTACTGGCTAAAAATTCTTTAAATAGGCCTGCTGTGTTGTCAAGTTTTATTGATAAAAATAAATATATTTGTTGTTAACCGTATATTGACTGTTTTTTTTTTGGTTTATTATAAAGCATTTGTTTCTCACAGGATAATATCTAATTAATGGAATAATGGAGATTGAATATTGAAAAAAAAAATTATTAGGCGATCTAAAACACGTGACCTGTCAAATCAAATATGGCCGGCTTAGGACATACATTTGCCAGCTGATGTTTATTTTCTTATGAAAGTTCAGGGTTATAACAGCAGTTGTGTCTCGATATTATTGCTTAATTTATATATTTTAAAGTGATTTAGTTATTAAGTGGTTTAAGAAAGGCCACTAATATATTCATAGGTACCTGTTTATGATTTGGAATGTTTTACGGCCTAGAAAGGTCGATTGCGTTTAGCTACCTGGCTACCTGTGCCTGGTCATGAAATTAGTTGATATTGGGAGCAAGCAGATGTACTTTTAGTTTAGTTCGTGTTAATTAAGAAGAGTGATAAGTGCACATTTAAAAGACTTTCTTAGTGACCTAGTAGATAAAGTGATAAAAAATTAACATGCATTTACCACAGTCTGAAAAGAGTGACTACCTTGTCCAGCTAGAGAGTGAAAAACCTGACGTTGCTCAAAGGTATAAGAACAAGATTCGTCTTATAAATTCCATTGATCCTTTTAAAATCATGGATGAAGACCTTGATAAAGACTTTGCATCCCTACCAGCTGTTCAAGCCTTTGATGTAATGACGTATTTAGTGCTAACTCATAGTTTTTACACAAAAGAGCAAATGAAAGCTTATGAAAGTCTCAGTGGCTACAAGTATTTTGAGGCTGGTTTTGTTCATCTGCGTGGCATGAAAAAGGTCAATGAGCTTTCCGTTATACTTGCAAAGGTTTGACATAGTCAGCGTGCCCCCTCTAAATGTGTGGGTCCTGACACAAGATAATGGAAGTATTAACACTGGCCACTGTACTTGTATGGCTGGTTTATCTGAAGTCTGTAGCCATGTTGCTGCTGTTCTATATGCAACAGAATATATTTACAACTCGCTTACTTCTACTTCATCGAGTGATATGTTAGCTCAGTGGGTTGCTCCTTCTACAAAAGATGTACCCATTGTAAGATTATGTGACCTTAAGCTCAAAACAAAAAAAGCTAAAACAGTTGTCTCAGACTCTTCAAGTTTATTTAGTCCGATACCTGCCATTGAAGGCGAAGAACTAATTGAACTGTTGACAGCTTGTGAAAATGTTGGCGACGAAACAGCTCTTGCAAGAGTTATTGAACCTTTTGCATCAAGAATAGGATCAAGTATTTGTCAACCAAAACTTAAAGTGATTTGTAATATTTACCAGGAGTATTATGAGTCACTCTCTTATCAGCAGTTGTGCTCAATTGGAGAGAAAATTGACCAGTCATTATCTTTTGATGATTGCCAAAAGATCTGTAAAGCCACAGTTAAGCAAACTCATTCCGAAGAATGGTTTAGGCAAAGAACTGGACGCATCACTGGTTCAAATTTTAAAAGAGCATGCAGGACATCACTTTCAAAACCATCTCTGTCATTAATTAAGAGTGTTTGTTATCCTCTAAAGTTTCTGTTCAAAACCAAAGCAACTCAGTGGGGAACAAACAATGAAAAGCTTGCTCTTCAAAATTATTTATCGTCAAATACACTTGAACACGTAAATTTAAAACTTGAAAATTGTGGTTTATTACTCAATCCAGCCTTCCCATCGTTTGGAGCTACCCCAGATAGTTTAGTGTCATGCGATTGTTGTGGAGAAGGTTGTATAGAAGTCAAGTGCCCATATGTTCTTAAAAATATGGAATGGTCAAAATACATAAACTCTAAGAACTCGTGTCTAATATATGATGGTGATGACTTTGCTTTAAACCGAGATCATTCGTATTATTATCAAGTTCCGATACAGTTGAAACTATCTGGTCTAAAGAACTGTGATTTTTTGAAATTCTTCCAAAAAAGAATATATTTGGATGAAGATTTTTGGAGTGTCGAATTTCCAAAAGCCCTGGATTTTCATAAAAACATAATTATTCCTGAACTCCTAGGAAAATATTTTACGCTAGGAAGGCACATGGCACAGACTTGGTGTACATGTAATCAACTCGAAGAAGATCGTCCAATGATCCAATGTGAAAACGATAATTGTAGTATCCAGTGGTTTCATTTAGGATGTGTTGGTCTCTCAGAGGTTCCAGAAACTTTGTGGACATGCGTTCAATGCAGTGAAGAAGTTCCTGGAACTTTATCAGCTGCCGTATAGATTGTATATTAAAAAATATTTGACCATAAAATTTTTGTTTGGTTCTAATTTTAGTGTGTATATATTTTTTTATCAGTTCTCTGACGTTTCTGCATGTATCTTGACATATTTTTAAAACTTTGTATTATATTTTAATTATTGTAAATGTTATACTATTTGAAAGGATAAAAAAAAGCAAACCATAATTTTATTGCCACTTTTCTGCTCTGTAAGTTGGTCTAATCAGATTTTGAATACGATGTTTCGTCTTTCGAGACCCACCATTCACTTTATTTTTTAAAATATGGATTTTTTATTTCATTTTTGGAAAGCTTTCAACTTCCCTAAACCAACAATGTACCACACTTATAAAGTAATTTATTTTTTCATTATGACTTCAGTTAATTATTGTTTTCCATCTCTACCTTATTGCTAAGGTTTAGGGGGTCGATCGCTTTAAAGAATGAAATAAAAGATCAAGGGCTTTATTTAAAAAAATTAAATTGCTATTGTGATGTCTTGTAGAGCAGAAAAAGTTGCATTAAAAATATTATTTTGGTTTTTTAAAATCTTTTTAAATAAAGTCAGTTCTTTTTTCTAATTTAACCTACACCATATTTCTTCTGATTTTTAATTTTTAGTTAGTCTTTGTAATTAGCTCTAAGTTTCTTGTATATGATGCTAAATCATTCAATTGTCATGTTTACTATGTGATGTAAAATTTTTTGATGAAAGTTTTGACGAGATCCATGTAGAATGTATTCTTATCCTGGACGTGTATGTTTATTTTCATTTGTATTTTTATGTATTGACAAAGATTTTCTATTATACGAACCTTATTGTACGTCAAAATGTTTTTTTTCAAATATGCTTTGCGACTAATGTAATGCCATTTGTGGATTTATTATAAAACCATTTTGTTTTGGGTATGGTAACTCTATTTTTTAATCTTTTTTATTTCTAGATAAGTATGCAATGTATTATGGTTTTGGTTTATATTATATCGTAGATTACTTGAACTTTTGTCCAATTATTGTATTATGTGTACTTTTTAATTTAATAAATAAAAGTTTTATCATTATTATATATATTTTTTAATAAAAATAAAATGTATTTTTTAATTGATTTTTTTTCTTTTAATCCCCTTAGTTAAAGAAGTAGACTACGCAAATAGCATAAAAAATATGAAAAAAAAATTGTGGAAATTCTATAATAGAAGTGCATTGAAAAATAAGACGTTTCTCAATAGTTTATAATTCTTAAATATTTAAAGAGAGTTCTTTAAACTATTTTAATCTTTTTTCAAGTACCTACATAATAGGTTAGTTAGTTTATGCTTTATGTGTTAAAAATTTAAACTTTTTAAATAAAAATTAAAGTACAAATTTATTTTAACAAAATCTTTTGGCTTTTTCACGTGTTATGTGATTTAAAAGAAATAAAACTCGTAAAAGTTAATCATATACAGTTATTTTTATTAAAGTAGATTTTTTACAAATTAACTATTGGGGGATTTAAATTGATCAGGGCACAACACACTACCATCACTTTATCTAGGATTGGGTCATCATCTCCAACACACAAAAAAGTTATTGGCATTTCATCTGCTAATATACGAAATTTTTGTCTAATGTAGCCAATCACTCTTTCCACATGTATTTTCACGTGAGCAATTGCTCTGGTCTCTTCAATTTCATAAGGATGCAGTTGGTTCTGTCCTTTTGTGAAAGCGGGGGTCTTTATATTGGCACTTAGCAAATTGACATAATCTTTTACAAGGAATCCTCTGTCAGCCAGAATCAAGTCACCTAAAAATTAAAACAATATTTAGTTTGTTTAGAAGTAAAAAAAACTATCTATTGCTAACTTATACAAGTAGAGCGATGCTTTACGAGAGTCAAAATATTAGATAGCTACTAGAAAAATAACAATATAGTAGGTACTAAAAACACACTATCCCGAGCACAGTTCTGTTAATGACTATTTATACCTGTTAATAGAAATTCAGAACTATGCCTTAGAAGGACAAAAATGATTTTGCTCAATTGTCGATTGCATTCTGCAACTTAAAATTAGAAGGTTCTTGCAAATTTATTTATATATTTTTATTTTCATACATAATACCACAAGAGAAAAAAATTTCGACTGATTTTGCGAATAACATTTTTGACAAAATAACAAGCCGCCAGGCCATTGATTACATCAAAAATTTCTTGAGATAAATTACCAAAAGGCAACAAATTTGAACCAGAATGATTTTGCCTACAGAATGTTTTCTCGAGTGGTATTTGGCATGACTATTTTTACGAGAGTAGAAATTAACAACTTCAATCAAATTCATTCAACAGCTCTTTCTTTTGCAAGGGAAGCTGATAAGTTGCCTTTTATTCCATTTATCTACTTATTTCGATGTATTTTTTTTTTGGTATTTATAAATCTTTATTTTGGAATAATAAATGTGTTTATTATTATTATTAAAAGAAACAGAATAAAGATTAATAAGCGTGTTAAAAAAAATGTCTTGGCAATACCATGTCTATGATGTTGGTTTTGTCAAAGTAGAAATATTTTAAGGGACTACAGATTTTATTGCTGGTGTAATACACTCTAGTGAAATAATCATAAAAAACATTGTAGGTATAAGTCAAGGTAAACAATAAACATAAAGCAATAAGCAAATACAATGATGTTCATATTACCTGAACCAATTTTGTCCAAAAATTTTGAGTTCATCGTTACATGCTTGTCGGAGGCACGTCCACCCCAATCACTTCACTAATAAAACAAATAGTTCCTTGTGGTGTTATTCCTATCAAATATTTGAGGGTGTACGAATGTTTATAATTTGACCAACATTGTGCTGCCTTTTGTAGATTGCTTGGTTTTTCAATATACAACTCAAAACAGTCAATAATGACTGTCACTTTTGTCCCAAAACTTTCTTTAAAACACGAAGGAGTAGTTTTCTGTAAAACGTCTCTTTTTGGCCACACAATACACTTTTGAAATCGTGAATACAGCACATTTATAACCGATCGGAAATATGTTGATGCTGTGCTAGGGTGAATATTAAATCTAAACCTGAGGTCTCTAAAATCCAGATTTAGCCTCAGTTTAAATAATGACAACAAAATTTGATTTGATGCGTCCAAGAGTGTATTACTATGAACAGTAATGAATGGTTCACAACACTTCACTATTAGGTCAAGTTTCTTGAATGAATTAAAGCCTGTATAGTATTTTGTTTTTTTGTCATCGTTCATCAGTGATCTATACGTAATCTCAGAAGAACAAGTATGTCCCAGAGGTCGCCCCGAACTTAGTGAAACAACCATGTCTGAAAACTCAGTTGCTGAAATGTCCGTTTGACAACTTTTATTATTTTTAAATGCATCTGGAGCATTTTGATCCTCCTCAACAGGAGTTATAGCTGAAGTTGAAGCTGGGGAAGGGGAACTCTGTTCAAATTTTGAATCAGCTAGTTTTGCTCTCTTTACAGCTCTACCATAGCGATCTTGAGCGCCAGTCGAAGGCTTATTTGATACTTCATATCCCATATGGAGTGATGGGACCCAATCTGGATTTTGGATGTCAGACAGGTTGGATGGTCTTCCTGAAACCAAAGATTTAGTAAGATTTATTTCAGTACTTCAATAATAGTGTCTTTCCTTTTACAAGAAATCTTAGCTAATCCTATTTAGCCAGAAAAAGAAGGTATAATGATATTTGACAATTAGACAAACATGTACAGATTAAATTAACTTAGCTTAGCCAACATTTCCTCTAAAAGGATAACCACTAATATCTGAGAATAAAACAAATTTGGCAAAATCAAACAGACAGCATTTTTTTTTGTTTTAGTGCACCTAATGTTTTTGCAACTTACCACTCAAGAAATGTTTGCTGCAAACTGATGCATATTTTAATTTAGTTTCAGTCCAATCCTCCCTTTTTATAGCTGATAACCATTTGTGTCGTCTATCTTTTGAAAGTTTGGTCAGGTCTGGTTTGTGTGGAAAATGTAATTCCGCTGGAATACGGAAAAATCCTACTTTATCGCGAGCACCCCTACTTCCACACTTCACAACACAGCAAAACGAAGGCATATTTAAGTCTCTATTAGAAAAATCTAACTTAAATTACGAAATATATTGGATAATTAGCTTCTCTCTAATGCAAACCATACGGTAAACAAAACTTTGTTTGTCCTAAGGCGGCCATATTGGATTTTGTTTGACAGCTTCTTAGATTGCCTTATTGTTGGAAAGCCCAGGAAGAGGTTATTGCATGTTTGCATTGAGATGATTTTAAACCTTCTACCCTTGTCTATACATAAACAAGGCTTCTACATATAAAGTGAGTATGTTTATTTTAGAATAGTGTGAATATGGTATAAAGTTGCAACCATTTCAGTTTTTGGACTCTTACACTCAGATAATCTTATTTGTTAGTATATAGGATTGAGTCCCCATCTGTTATTAATGTGGATATTGTTCCCTACCTAAAAATAAAACAAAGTTGTCTACTAAAGACTATATAAAAATCCACAAAAGCCTTGATGCTTGAACATGTATCTTTTAACTAATATGTTTTATGAGCTTTTTGAGACATATAATTTCAACTTTTTTTTTAAGTTTTTTAATTTTGTATCCTGATCCCAAGCAAATACCTATCTAAAAATCAGTTTTTATCAGACACATATTGATTAGTATTTTATAAGATTGTTAATGATTTTCCCTAAGCTTGTTATTCGTGCAGGTACTTTATTAATTATAATTTGTTTTAGGACCAAGTCTTCTTGATGTTTGATATAGGTATCGTAGACAAGGCTTAGGAAGTTAGTTCTGCTCATATGTGCATTGCAGATAGTAGTGACGTGTATATTATAGTAGTACTTACAATTACTGTTGCTGAGAAAGTGTGTAGTTTAAGAACTAAAAAAGATGCACCATATGATAAATGTAGGGTCAACTTTATTATTAATTTTATCTTTAATAATTTTTTTTGTTACTGTAAAGTGTATCACATATTTTGTATATTGATTAAAGATATATAGCTAAAGTGGATTAGAAATTTGAAGATTTTTTCCCCATATTTTAAAAATATTAACTGTGGCCTATTTATATATTTTCTTCAGTTGGTATACACAATTGAGTAATAAGTTAATTTAGTAAGTATGCAAGATATTGCACATCTCACCTTTAATTTTTTTAAAATCTAAGTATGGCTTAAGAAAAAGTTAGGTAGATGATATAATTATAAAGAACAAAAGTCTTTCGAAGATACCTTCAATTAATTTCATGCTTTCAGGTTCTTAAGTTTATTAACTGGTATAAAGTAGTTTAGATCTTGTAAATTATCTTATCAATTAACTTATTAAAATATAAACTTTTAAAGCCTAATCTTATAAAATTTCCTAAAAATATTAGATCTTATCGTTGATTTTACCATATGTTGGGAACTTGCTGTCAAACTTATAAGACTGCGTATTGTTGAAAAAATTATGGTATAGTCTTTATTCAAGTAAATGTTAATTTTAAATAAATAGTTCCAAAGCAGTAAAAAAGGTATCCTACAATAGCTTTATACATAGATTCTGTCATATCACAATTAAATCAGCTGTACATTAAGGTATCATATTATAAGATTAATAATACTTAAGGTTGAGACAGTGTTTCAAGAAGGATAGATATTGACTGAAAGCATTATCCCATATAATACCTGTAGTGCCTTGTTTAATGTCCGACTAAGAAAAATATTTTTTAATTGACAAAAATCTGGTTTAAACATTATATGTTAAATATTATTTAACTTACTTTGACATAATGTCATTATTTGTCAAAATAAACTAATAATAAATGGTGCCAAGAATATATAACCAAATCCCATTGGAATTTAAGAGCCAATCATATTATATAATTAAACAAAAATCTTGAATACTTCAAAATGAAGTAAGCATTTCATGATTGCATACGAATTTTGATTGATCATAAATTAAACGTTCATTTAACTTTTTGTAGAAAAAATTGGTAAATGTAGAAGTTGTAGATTTTTAATCCATTATTTTCTATCTATACTGGGTGTTTTTTCGGAAAAGCATGACAATTTTTTTTTTGTTTTGATGGTACACCCTGTATATGTCCATCAAATGGGTCTCTTCTTGCTAATTATAATTATACTAGGTTTGAAACATTTATCGTGAAACACAACTGAGAAAATTGACAATATACCTATTATAAGAGATGTTAGAGAAAACATAACACCGATATGAATAACTTGCCTCTTATGGCATGGTTTTTCTCCATTGGCTTTAAAGGTAAAGGTATCAAATCCAACATATTTAAGATTAGCAAAAAGATGCCTATTTAATGGGCATATAATAGACAGGGTGTCCCATAAAAAAATTGAGGGTTCTATTTATAATCAATATTCCCGTACATTATTAGATGATAATTGATCATTGTAGATGATAAAAATACTATTTATTTGCCTGTCATTGTTAATATATTTTACTGTTATAGTTTAAAATTTCACAATGTTTGTATTTATTTAATATATTATTATACAAAAAAAGCATAATTTTACAAAAGAAAATACACTTAATACTCACAAACAGAACAAAACATAGAACAATAGTTAAGTAATGAATCTTAAAATATTTAATACAGTCAGGTAATAAAACTCAGATACTAAAAGAAGTAAAATGTAAGTTTAACCCAAAAAGAAAAAATTAAGTGCTAAAATAAATATAATATATAATAGCTATATAATAAGTTTTGTAATTTTTTAAATAAAACATATAATTTTACTGATTAATTTGTTTGTTGTGTTCAGATGCATACTAATCATACAATTACCTTATATATATATATATATATATATATATATATATATATATATATATATATATATATATATATATATATATATATATATATATATATATATATATATATATATATATATATATATATATATATATATATATATATATATATATATATATAGATATATATATGTATATACTACTACCTGGCCTACCTACTACCTACCTAAACTTGGTAAAGCTTATGGACATCCAAAATAAATAAGTAGCTAACCACAATCACCATATTAATATTGCATAAAATGTGCCATCTCTACACATTTATAGAAAACCAGCTATATTCACTGTTAAAATTTAAAACGATCAGTAAAATTGAACTTTGTGACATTAACTCAAATCATGATATTAACAGGCATATTTTTTTCCTGATAGTATGGTGAATGTAAGATATTTTGTCTTGGGCGCAATTGGTCAAATCAAGAGTACTCGATGTACCTACATAAAAAAAATAATAGGATTGAATTGATAACCTCCTTTTGGAAGTCGAGTAAAAATTACCTGCACAGATTAATTCAAATAAAAAAAAATATAAGGTTTGATATTTTTGTTAAGGTGATAAAATGCCAATTTGTCTG
Organism: Kuschelorhynchus macadamiae; assembly: GCA_030620095.1. Classification (NCBI taxonomy): domain Eukaryota; kingdom Metazoa; phylum Arthropoda; class Insecta; order Coleoptera; family Curculionidae; genus Kuschelorhynchus; species Kuschelorhynchus macadamiae. The sequence continues at coordinate 1,807,753 of JAUTXW010000322.1, forward strand.
GGCAGGTGAACCACTGATTTATTAAATACAATAAAATCCAATTTTCTTATTAAAATTATTTAAAAACAATTTCAAACAAATAACTTGGTTGGTGTGACAACATTCTTCAGGGCCCTAGCTCGGATATAGTGAACAGAGCCTATAATTATGTTTTGCTCTTTCAATTTCTCCAAATGCAACAGACCAAAATTATTAATTTTACAAAAACAGTTTTGAAGCCAGGTATAATTTTGTGAGTTTTTTAACCTTACAATAAAAAAATACTGATATTCAATTTCCAATGATCATTTTTGAAGCTTAGTTTGCATTGGTTTTCATTAAAATTCTACAAATCATATCACTTGTTAACAATATGAATAATTTAAGTTTGTGATTACAAATAATTTCATAAGAAATTAATTACAGCTACCCTTACTTTTGACTAAAGGATAGCTAGGTGGATTTTGAAGCTACGTTTAAGGTGTGAACGAACTATTTTTAACAAATTGAAGAAGTCATCAAAATAACTGGCTTCTTAAAGCTAAAGAAGCAAGCTTTCAAATTCTGAAAATATTAACAAGATAGATTGCCTTCTTTTAAAATACAGACAACTGTGTTTTTGTTATGATAACTTTAATTAAGTTTATGTATTGAGAGTTTTTATAATTTTTCCAGTCCAGTCTGGAGTTAGCCTAACCCTGGATGTAACAATAATAGCTATATTTTAAAAAATGATACTTTAAATCATTTGTGTATTTAATCACAAATATTTGTAAAAGTTATATATCTTTGTTACTGGACATTGTGGATAGCTATATGATGTGGAGAATCCGTGTTGAATGATTTTCAAATGTATCTACTTAATTATGTTAAAGAGAAGAAGCTATGAGTCAGCCTAAAGAAATAAAATGTAAACCATAAGGTACAGTGCTGTACATTTCTTGTGCTTTTAACATGTATATCAACACTG